>OU343058.1:47011688-48211688 GCA_910593695.2 Ocypus olens
TATGTTTCACATAAAAAAAATATTGGAAAAAAAAACAATTAAGATAAACACCCACATCCGGTGTACGAAATTTTATATCTAATATCTAAACTAAACTAAAACATCCTGTTCCTCTATTCTTAAATGGATAAAATTTTGCTGCTGAATTGTTGATAAATATATTTAAAAAAAAATCAAAATATCGTCAAAATATTAGTTGTTCGGATTTTTGCAGATGACGCAACAAACATTGAAAGATGAAAAAATCACAGATGTGGTATTCACTGATAGAAATCATATGACGAAATAAAATTTTCCGGCACTCGATCGTTCAGGGGTGAAAAAAATTTGTTAAATTTAAAAAAAATCAAATTTTAATACCCTAAATGACCTTAAAAATATTCACTTAATTTGGTATTTGAATCTGAAAAAATTTATATATATTTTTGAATATATAAATTTTTTCAGATTTTTATAATATTTTTTTAGTGGTTAAAAAAAATCTTATTTTTCGAGGGTTTCAAGGTCATATCTTGGCAAAAATGGGGTTATTTATACGAATTTGAAAAGAAAATTATTAATACTTATGTAAATACTAATAATAATTTTACATAAAATTACTGTGCTATTGATAAATATATTAAAAAAAATCAAAATATCGTAAAAATATTAGTTATTTGAATGTTTGAAGATGACGCACGAAACATTGGAAGATGAAAAAAAAATCACAGGTGTGACAGGATTCACATGACACAATAAAATTTTCCGTAACTCAATCGCTCAGGGGTGAAAAAATGTGTTGAACTTTAAAAACAAATTTTAATACCCTTAATGACCATCAATGACCTTAAACCGTTTCACCTAATTTGTTATTTGGCTCAAAAATACATATGACTTTTTTCAGATTTTTATATTTTTAAGTGGTTTAAAAAAATATAATGTAATTTTTTCGAGGGTTTCAAGGTCATATCTTGACAAAAAATGCGGTTTATACGAAACTGCATTTTACATAACATAACTGGTCAATTGTTCATAAATATATAAAAAATATCGTAATAATAATATTAGTTATTCAAATTTTTGAAGATGTTCACCAAACGTTGAAAGATGAAAAAAATAGTTGATATTTATTGATAACAATCATATGATGAAATATAATTTTCCGCCGCTCTTAAACTAGTGGTCATTTTTTTTTAAATTTCAATCATTGTTTAATACCCTAAATAACCTTCAATGACCTTGAAAAAAAAGCCCTAATTTTGTAGTTACGTCAGTAATATATGTGATTTTTTTGAAATTTTTAAAACAATTTTAAAGTGGTTAAAAAATTATATTTGAAAAAAAATCCATTTTGGGGCTTCCCGGGTCATTTGAGTGGGTTTTTGATTTACGGCTACTTGGGTTTAAAGGCACAATTTTTTTTTTCAGAAAACTCTTTGTATTAAACTGGATCAAAAGTGTGAACAAGGGGAAATCGTCTAATAATGATATTTTCATATTTATTTAAAAATCCGTTTCGGGTGGCATTTTGACCATCTTATCCCGGGATACCCTTTGCACCTCAGAAAAAAAATCACGCATTTCTCTTCCTTGATATACAATCTACCATTATCTCGACAGTATTTTTAAATAATAAAACGTGAACTCAACTGTTTTTTTTTTAATATTGTTCAAAAATTTCAGAACCAAAATTGCGTTTTATTATGTAATCGTGTATAGAAAGGTTTTTCCGAAAAAATGTATTATACTCTCGCCGCGCTATGAAGGCGTCTGAGGTGAACAAAGGGTCGGAAGGACCGCCCTCATCAGAAGTGATTGGATGTTTTGTTACTTTACATTCACAGATGTTTACACTTTACTTACTAGCTATTGGTGCACTATCCACTTCTATTTATACATCAATGGTTTTTAAAAGGTAACAGATAGCTCCTCAGATGCCTTCATAGCGCGGCTAGACTTTATAATAAATATGACTAGCAAGCGGAAGGACATTGTCGATGACTCTTTATTTATAGCTATGTATTTTTTTGGTTGGAATAAATTTCCGTTTATTATTTATTATTATAAATAGCATTTTTAAATTAAAATTATTTACAATTATAGACACATTTTTTATTAGAACAACACATAACCTTTTGTCAAGGGGGTGCTCAGCGCGTGGTGAAAAACCGCCCTAGTTGACCTCCAGCTAGCTCTTGGAGTCGGTGTAGCTATGAGACACAGCACAAGAAACACGAAGGATGGGATGGAGGCAGAAATAGTCTGATAACTATCGCTATTATTTACACATGGAAGTTTACAAAAGCATAAATGTTCAATGTTCAAGAATATATACACCTAAAAAAAAGTTAATAAAACAATGTCACGGCACAAAATAAAAGTCACATAAGAGTAAATAGACACCAACACTTAATGTTCGCGCAGCACAGAGATGCCGGGCAGCCGCGGCGATGGCAGTGGCGGCGGCGTCGGAAGCGGCGGCAAAGGTAGCGGCGGCAAAGGTAGCGGCGGCGACGGCGGCGGAATTAAGATCACGGTATTCAGATGTGACGAGAGACTATGAGAAGTCATATTAAAGAGAGAACAAAACTGGAGGCGGGCTTGGAAACATCATGTATCTACCCTTTCCATTTTTTTGCTATATACGATGCGTGGCTCACACAAAGGCGAGAACTATAATCACGCCCCCTTGAATATTTTATCGTTATCAGCATCCACCCGATTGGAGAGAAGGGGATGAGCGCCACTCGTGAGGAATGCGTTGAACTAAATTTCGTCGCGCGCATACAACTTTTAAGCAATTTTAAGAAATCTAACTTCTTATTGAAGTTGAGTAATTGGCTATCAATAATGATGAGTTTTAGTATGGTCACTTTAAATTAAATTATCTATGCATCAAACTCAGAATAAGTTACTATAAAACAATTTTACGCTAATTAATGACAGAAAAAATAAGAATTTGTTTTTTTTTACAATAACACATAGTTCAAGGCATAAACAATTTAATTTTATTTATAATTTTTGGTTTCTTAACTGTTTACAAGATCAACTTTAGGAGAACAATATGAAGTTTCAATAAGCGTACGAACTCCCTGCCCTTAACGGCTGCGTGGCGTCGTTAGATCGGCGGCTATGATGACCGCGGCGGCCTCGGTGATGGCGGTCTGCGGCGACTGTTGTGTGGTGACTGAATGATGGAGTCGAAATCTGAGTCTGCTCAGGTTGTTGAATTCTGACTGATGGGTTTCATCTGATCGTCTGGGGAGCGCTCCAAGGCCTTTTACGGGGTCCACGCCCTACTTTTCTCCGGGTTGCGGGTGGTGGTAGGGTGTGACTCGAGCGTCAAGGTCGGCACACGTGTTCTAACCGGCAAATTGCTCTTCCAAGAACAATTTAGGTTCGAACCGATTTTGTCACGTAGGCACCGGGAGGCGGATCGAAAACGGTCTTAACGATGCCCTCGGTAAATCGGCGCACAGCGGGTAGGGGCTCATCTTCATGATGAGTTAGTATTGCGATCTTGTACAGTACAGATGTTCCTGTTGTATTGTCGAGTTGATAGAATAAACATTTATTTATTTGGAAGTTACTTTAGTGAGTTATTTCGCCCACCGGTAACAACATTGTGTTGTTACTGGCAGCTGTACTTCTTCCAAATTTATCTCGTTTGGAAATTTAAATAATGCGGAATTTATGTTAATATTGGAAAGGAGCAATGGTTAGCTCATAAAATGCAAATTAAGATAATTACGCGTTTGTTAAGACGCCTAGATAAACTAAGCGCCGATAACACGTTGTTGCAAAGTTAAAAGAAAATATGGGCATAGCGATAAAAAATAATACAATTTGGCCAGGTGCGTGGTATTTATTTTAGTGTATGCGATGAGTACAGAACATTCGTATGTATTTACAAGAAAACAAACAGGAAATGAGAAGTACTGTATAACATGATCTTCCTTATATCTTAGTACTGCTTATACATATTTGAGGTACTTTTTCAGGACAACGTTCATGAGCAATATAAACTAAATCTGAGAAAAAGAAAGGAAAACGTAAGTTTCGAGTCTTACAATGTCAACAATAAATACATTCTGCAATGTTATAGTTTGAGTCAATAATAGATCCCTGTTAAAATAAACCAATGAGTATTCATAACAGCGATTATGTATTTAGAGATGAACTAATTATTCCTAGGCTTAAGTTTGATGTATGTGAAATTGTGTTCTTTATGAGAAATGTAAAAATGTAAGAAAAGTAACGGGTGACCAATAACGGCTCCGCTGCGCTGCGCCGTCGTCCAGCGGGGCCCATTAAAATTAAGCTATTCAATTGGTAACGGACGACGCCACAGCGTGTGTAATAGAAACTATTATAATGAATTAAGCAAAGTAATTGGTGAAGACAGACGGCTCCGCTGCGCTGCACCATCAATGAAAAACATATTTTTTTTCTAAATTAATTTTAATTTTTGGTTTTTTATTTTTCATTTTTCATTTTCAAGTTTCCATTTTCAATATTTATTTTTCATTTTTTATTTTTCATTTTTATGTTTTATTTTTATTTTTATTTCTTTTATTTTTTTTAAAGCCTCTGCGATCACTGAAAATTTTGGCTTTCCGATTTGAAAAGAAAAATGTCCTTAAAAAAAGGAAAACGAACCCAGGGGATGCAAATGGTGGCAAGGGTAGTTTCAAAAATTTGAAAAAATATCTTCTGCTGTCCCTGAAAATATAATTTTTTCGACTTTAAAAGAAAAAAAATCCGTCCTTAAAAGAAAAACAAACCCTGGGGTGCAAATAGAGGTTAGGGGTAGTTAAAAAATTTCTGACAAAATATCTTCTGTCATCCCTGAAAGTTTCAGTTTTCCGACTTTAAATGAAAAAAATACGTCCTTAAAAAAAGAAAAACTAATCCAGAGGGTGCAAATGGCGCGTAGGGTTGGTTTCAAAAATTTTGAAAAAATTCTCAGTGAAAGCCAGTCATCGCTTCTGTCATCCCTGAAAGTTTAAGCTTTTTGACTTTAAAAGAACAAAAATCCGTCCTTGAAAGAAGAAAAACGAATCCAGGGGTGCAAATGGAGCGTAGGGGTAGTTCAAAAAATGTTGACAAAATATCTTCTGCTATCTCTGAAAGTTTCAGTATTCCGACTTAAAAGAAAAAAAATCGTCCCTAAAAGAAGAAAAACGTACCCAAGGGTTGCAAATGGAGCGTAGGGATCGTTCCAAAAATTTTGACTAAGTTACTGCTGCCATCTCTGAAAATTTCAGCTTTCCGACTTAAAAGAAAAAAATACGTCTTTAAAAGAAGAGAAACGAACCCAGAGGGTGCAAATGGTGCTAGGGGTGGTTCCAAAGATTTAAAAAAAATTGTCAATGAAAGCCAGTCATCCCTTCTGTCATCCCTGAAAGTTTCAGCTTTTCGACTTGAAAAGAAAAAAATACGTTCTTAATACAAGAAAACCGAACCCAGAGGGTGTAAATGAAGCGTAGGGGTGGTTCCAAAATTATTGAAAAAATCTTCTGCAATCCCTAAAAATGTCAGCTTTTTAACTTTAAAAGAAAAAAATACGTCCTTAAAAGAAAAGAAAAAAACAAACCCAGAGGGTGCAAATGGCGCGTAGGGATGGTTCCAAAAATTAAAAAAAAATTCCCAATGAAAGCCAGTCATCGCTTCTGTCATCCCTGAAAGTTTCAGCTTTTCGACTTGAAAAGAAAAAAATACGCCCTTAAAAGTAGAAAACGGAACCACCCCCTGAGTTGGTGGCGTTAGTGGCGCGTAGGGGTGGTTCCAAAAATTTTGAAAAAATTTCCAATGAAAGCCAGTTATCCGTTCTGCTATTCCTGAAGGTTTCAGCTTTTCTACTTGAAAAGAAAAAAATACGTCCTTAAAAGAAGAAAAAAAAAAAAATTTTACCCGGTTTAAAAAAATCATATCTCGGAAACGGGGCAAAAATTCAAAAAAGTGGCTCGATATTTTCTTTAAGATTATTTTAAGACATACCGGGATCGTCCAGCTCCGGCGGTTACGGAGGAGATTTTTTTTTTTGGAAACTTGGAAAAATCGAAAATTTGCGTTTGAAAAATCACCCCCGGGGGTGGGGGTGAAACGAAACGACGCGACCGGCTCTAAAGGCTTGCCCGGTTATCTGGGCGTCGATCTGCGCGCAAAATCTAACAAAATTTTACCGAATAAGGCGCCGATAAGGGGTGAGGTTTAATCCTACCAGCTTTAGCCGATAAGCTCCCATCGACAGGATGCGATAAGCTCCCGTCAACAGGATATGATAACCTTCCGCCGACAGGAAGCGATAAGCTCCCGTTAACATAAGATAGCCTCCCGCCAACAGGATGCGATAAGCTCCCGTCGCACAGTGGGACGGATAACTATTATAGCGTGACAAAAGTAAAAAAAAAAAAGATACTCCCCAAAAAAAAGCTAAAAATCTGTGAGAATTGATGGCGCCTGGCTTAAATTGTGCTGTAACTCCGTGGCAGCCAATTTGTTAAATTCAATACATAATCTATTCTTTTTTTCGAATTTAAATTTTTACAATAAATAATATTCTTTAGGCTTAGGGAACCAAAGAACCGACCAAAATGTATAATTTTAGCAATTCCCTCAAAATATAAAATTATTTATTTGAAGGTTTTGACATTTCTAATATGAACACAGTTTATCTTGACAATGTCAGGTTTTGATATTAAATTGCGAATTTACCTTGAACGGGTTATAGTTTTACGATTTATAAGCATCTACAACCAATATTTAGTTTTTTTCTTAGAAAAGAAAAGAAAATAAGCAAACCTAGTTATGAGCGACTCAAAAGGACACCGTAGCGGCAGAATCAGAGATTGGGATTTGAAGGAGATATAGAAGTTTTCGGCATTATTTCAGATACGGCACAACCGGGTTGTAAGATTATAAATAAGATATACTAAACAATATCATCTATCAAAAGGTGTAGGTAACGAAGAAGTAAATTGACCGTTACTAAGTGGTAATCCACAATTAAACTGAATTGAAAAATCTCTGTTTTAACAACAACAAATTATTGTAATACTATATTACATAACAAGAGCTGTAAATAACAAATTACGCACAAGGGAAAAAGTTACGAGTAACGTAATTTCAGGCGTGCGTAATTGCTTTACAACTCGCGTAAACTGTGTAAATATGGACAGCTGCGCGAGAGCCACGCGTTCCACTTCATTAGACGCATATGATTGGTCCGTTCAGTGGTGCGAGGTCTCGCCGGAGTAGGTTTGTATTTTATGCCCATCGATTCGTAGAGCGCGCCGTGCATTTTGTAAGTAGGCGGGCCGTGCATTTTGCACGTAGGCGCGCGCAACGACCCTGTGCAACTGCTCCACTCACGTGCTTGTGTCTACACTGACTGTTTCTTTAACGTGAACACACTATACAAAATTCATGGGGCGTTCTAATCGACGGACACAAACAAACAATCGCATTACCGAACTATTGGCTCATAAGTTTGCATTAATAATATAACGCACAGTTATTACAGTACATAAAGTGGAAAGAGTTTGTAATTTATCAATTACAAAGTGAGAGTAGGTAAAAATATTCTAGATATAACGTGAGAAGACGACAGTTACATAAAATCTGAACAAATTCTGGTTTCTGGTTGAGATATCGACTTCTAGTTTTCTTGAACTGGTACCCACACTTATTCTACATATTTTAAAAATATATATGTTTTTGTACAGGGTGTTCCAATATACATTACAGAACAAAGGTATGTTTTTTTTTTAATGGAACACCCTATATTTTATACTTTATTTTCAACCCTCTTAAGAAGCTGATAAAAATAGTATAAGATAGTATGGGTCTATTATGGACGATTGGTTAGTTATGGGAAAATTTGTGGCAAAAACAAGAAGAAGAAGAGAGAGGGAAGCGCTCCTAGCAAAGCTGGCGTCATTTTTTATACACTAAAGAATTTTCCACATCATGAAGAATAATACAAATCGACTTTGGTTCTTTTTTGTTCATACTGCTATACAGGGTGTCAACATTCGCAAAATAATGGATAACTATTTTTTTTTCAAATGGAACACCCTATATATCTTGCCACGAATGCATGGAATTTTTAATAAGCTTTCCAATGATGTACAATTTGTATAACAAAATATTAAGGGTTCTTGAGATTTATCCATAAAAACATTTTTCTTTTGTCACTTCCTGCTCATTTTTGGAATTTCAGCCAAAGCTATGCATTTTCTGAAAAAATAACAAGAGAATTTTCACGTTTATTAAAAAATCTGTACCAGAAACTCAACCGAGAAGGTAAGGAGGAATCAAGAAATATGTCTTCTGGCCTTGAAAAATGTGGAATATGACCTCTGACTTTGAAAAATGTGCAATATATCCATTTAACCCTACTAGCGATTACCAGACTAAAAACAATCGTGGCAAACGTTTCTACTGCTGTTATTGAGGAATCTAGTGCATAGGAAAAGAAGATTAACGTGTCTGCAGGTTAAAGCTTTAGCATTGATGACATAAGAGTAAAAGAGAAAGTGATAGTGATGCAAGCTAAACAGGAAGTAGATGAAGAAGAAGTAGAAGAAAACTAAATTTTAAAATTATCTAATTTCGAGTGCTGTATTCTGTTTTCTGCCACGATGTTCTAGTTGTTTTCATGCGGTGTAAAAAACGATTTTTGCTTAAAAGGCTCAAGATCCATTAAAATACAATACATATATGATTTTTTGTAAAAAAAACTATTGTCACATCCTAGAAACAAAACTGCAACGCTACAAACTTGAACTGTGAAAAAATGCATTTTACGGTTTGAAAAAATATAGAAAAATGATCATTCAAAGAATTTCTTTAAAAAGCTTAATATCCATTAAAATACAACATATACGATCAATGTAAAAACGATTGCCACATCCTAAGTAGAAACAAAACAGGAGCACAGCAAACTTGATTTGGAAAAATGAAAATTTTATTCTACGATTTGAAAAATTGTAGGAAAATAATCAGTCAAGGAATTTGCTTCAATAGTGTAAGATTTATAAAAAAACAACACAATTTCTTTTCTATAAAAACAATTGCCCTTTCTTAAGTGGAAACAAAACAGCGACGCTCCAAATTTAAACTATGGAAACGTAAACTGCATTTTACGGTTTAAAAAACTGTACAAAAGTAATCGGTCAAGAAATTTGGTTTAAAAGTAAAAAACAACACATCTCTGATTTCCCATAAAAACATACTATAGTACAATCGCGCAGAGGTGACAGTGACTCATAGTTTTTCGATCTAATCATCGCGTCTGGATAAATATCCATACTCGTTCGCATGCTTAAGAAAAATGAAATGAAATACGAAACGAATGTCCATATGTAAATTCAAGGGCTAAGTGCAACGTATGTCTTTTCTCATTCTATCTATTCTAACCTCAAAATTCACGTGCTTGTATCTGGTTTTGACCGTCTCCGATTTCGATTTAGTTAAGAGCAGAATTGATTGTATCCATTTCATTAATAAAAAGGTTAAATTTAATGACAAATTTCCAGTTGTCTTTACGGATTGCCAAAAAATGCACTCGCAAAGTTTCGTCGGGAAAATATTTGCACGCTCGAGAGTTTTTAATTTCCCGCCTAGACTGAATCGAATTATTTTATGGACATACGTTTACTAGAAACTTAATTCAGGCAACATGGAGCGATGAGTCACTGTCACCTCTGCGCGATTGTACTATATATCCACAGCGGAACAAAACAGGGACGCTCCAAACTGGATCTGTAAAGATATGAAAATTGGACACTATGATTTGAATTTTTTTAGAAAAGTTATATTAGTAAAAAAAAATTTAAGAGCTCTAGACTACATCAGGTAACAGATTTGCCCTAAAAACAATTGCTATATCCCAAGCAGAAACAAAATAGCAACTCTGAAAACTTGAACTGGAAGAGCAAAATTTCTACGATTTGAAAAATTGTAAAAAAAAATGTTCTTCAAATGTTTAAGATCTATAAAAATTCAACACATATCTGATTTCTAATAAAAGAACACTTACCTGTCCTAAGTGGAAACAAAACGGCGACGCTCCAAATTTGAACAGGCAATTTAAAAAACTGTACAAAAGTTATCAATGAACCAATTTGTTTTAAAAGTTCAGAGAGAGAGAGAGATTCGTGATTTTTTTCAAAATTTTTTTTTACGGAAATATCCGCTTTGGGATCCCTGCCATTTCAACAATTTCTGGAAATTTTTTTGTGTCTGTGTATGTGTGTCTGTCTGTGCGTGCTGTATCTCAAAAACTAATAAAGCAATTGATATGAAACTTTTAACATCCGTCTTATTTGATAATCTGAAGAACTGAAAAGCTTTTGGTGAAATTTCGTACACCGGAAGTTGGCGTTTACCTTAACTGTTTTTTGTTTTTTGCCAATATTTTCTTAAATATGAATAATATCACAAAAACATTTTAACAAATTTTGAAGAAAACATCTTTTACTTGAAAATATTTTTATAAAATCTTTGCTATTCAAGAAAAAAATTTTTTTTTTCTTTTTAATTTTTGGTTTATAATTATAAAACTATAATAGTTACAGCAAATTTAATAATTATTGTAGAGAATGCTAAAACGAATAACTTATAAAGAATAAGGTTTTTTCGAAATCCCTTTAGTTTTTGAGTAAACTGAGTTTTTGAATTTGAAGTATATATAATTATTCCACATTTCATAATTTTGACGTTTTAAACGTGAGTTTCAGCCGAGTCTACAAAATGCTCGATGTACATTTAAAATATAATTTAAATTTAGAATAAACCATGAAAGCGTAAATATAAATGATACCATCAAGTCGGAGAAAGTAACATGGTGGCCACATCGCCATTTTTTCATTAACTTTAAAGGGCATCTTAGTATTAAATACACAATTATTGGTATACGAAATATAAATTGGGCGCTATATGTTTTTTACTTTCTCCGTACAAACAGAAATACCCAGTTTGAGGTAATCCGAGGCGACTCCGGCCATTTTTTAAAAATGTGTCTACCTGGTGTGCACACTGTATCTTAAAAACTACAAAAAATTTTGAAAAGGAATTTTAAACAATAACTGGAAAGCTCTTGGTAAAATTTTAAGCTTTTTTTGTTTTTTCCTAGTACTTTTCTAAATGTAGAAGATATTAGACGAGAACCAAGTTTCGGATATCTTTTATTTATAAATCGTTGATTTCGAAAAAAAATAAGTTTATAATTATACATTGTGAATAGTTCCATCAAATTTACATTAACAACAATTGTAAGGATTATCAACATGAACAACTTTTTTTTTTCTTTTTTCGAAATTTCACTAAATCCTGAAAAAATCTATAAATATGAAATTTATCATAAAATTCCCTTTTATTTTATGAAATTGGAGAAGGTCACATGATGATCACATTTCCTGATGAATCTGAAAGGCGAGAAGTGGATGTTAAAAAAACAATTTCTCTAAACTTTATTTAGGGTAGGGCGGCAAAATATCTTTCGCCTGTAGCGGCGTAAACCCTTGCACCGGCACTGGCAGCAGACAATCCACAATGGAGTCTGTCTACAAATCGTTTAATTTGAATTCTTTTTTTTTAAGTAATGTATCGACTTTATGTTTTCTGGTTGGTGAATGGTTGTTCGAAAATCCCCGGCTGGTGATTAATATTTACAATTGTGTACACAAACTTAGCGTACTTGTTGGTACACACCCAGGAAGTATTAATTTCTGTCAATCTCAAATTTTCATCACTAATTACTGCGTGCGACACCAAATATATTTTTACCACGTTCTTTCTTTATTTGCAGAAATAAGTACAGATGCTCAGTGTGCGATAAAGAATACGACACCGCAGATATGCATAAAACCCACGGATTTCACCATAAGGAGAAGGATCTCTATTGGGAATGCAAATTATGCGAGAAAAAAATTATGACGCGTTTGAACGTGATGAAGAAGGACGAGTTTCAATACCATTGCGAAATATGCGGGCTCGGATTTGCCCTGTCAAGTTGCGCCACTGAACACAGAAAATCCGCACATTCGGAAATTAAACATGTCTGCCAGCTTTGCGGAAAACTATTCTTGTCTGAAAAATCTTTAAAGCACCACACGATGTTGCACGATCCGTTATACAAACCTAAGGAATATAGTTGTAAACTGTGTGAATATGTTGTTACAACAAGAAAACATTTCATCCGACATATGCGAATACATGCCGGGGAAGAACTACAGAAATTCGTGTGTGATATTTGTGGAAAAGCTTTAGCGACAAAGGAGAGTTTACGGGATCACTTGCGGCTCACTCATAGTAGCGAGAGGCCATTTAGTTGCTTGATATGTGGGAAAACTTTTAAGCTCAAGAATTGTTTGAGGGTTCACGGGAGAGTTCACACCGTTGAGAGGCCGTATTCGTGTGAAGTATGCTCGAAGAAGTTTAAACGGAGATCTGCGTTGGTTATCCACATGAAGAAACATACTGCAGCCAGCTCTAAAATCGCATTGTAAGGTTCATGGCACACACATCGTACACACTTGCGAACTGCGAAACGAACCGCACCGTGATTGTGGCACAAAAATTTTTGGCGCGCACAAATTAGAACCGAATGTGTTCTCGGCGCCGGATTCGGCCGTTTCCATTAATCTATTTCTTTGATAGACCGCAATGGAAGCGTCTACTGTCGGCCAAATCAGACAAGCAACGGATCGGCAGCGAACCGTGTGCCGAACACAAATCATGCACGCGAACACTGTAAACATCTGCACGGCGCTGCTTTCGGCGCAAGTGTGTACGAAGCATAAGGTTAACACGTTCACTGCAGCTATGATTTTTGTGTGACTTCGTAATGGGTGGCACGATTTATATAAACCCCGTACATTTTTTTTGGAAAATGGTACTGCAAATTCAGTACGACAAATTTATATTAATCTGTGATCGGCAACAAAAAACTTTTAATTGCGTCAAAGTACGACGAAATTATAACCTTGGCCCATAGGGAAGTTCGATGGAATTCTATCCACGACAGGTCACATATGCCCCGTAACACAGTGTGCAAGTAGAAGGGGCTCTGTTACAAAATGTCAGTTTTTAAATAATTTGAGTTTAAAGAAAATTATTGGCATTTTTTTTAATTCACGGATTGGACCTGATTTTTTTTTCATTACATCAAAGTCAAAATTAATAAAACGGTCTAAACTTAATAGTTTCATATAAAAACTTTATTTTGCACATAGCTCCTTCTTCCGTGCACGTAGGCAATAAAAAGAAAACCACTTTAAGTTGCAATAAGGTGAAGTGGATACAAGATTAATTTTTATTTAACAATAAAATAAAATAATAAACGATATTTTTAATTAACAAAATTAAACTCGTCAAATTCGCCAGTTACGCGATACGAGGTGGCAAAGTGAAAATTCAAAAAGAGCATGTTGAAATTGAGAGAGAGAGAGAGACAATACAATTACTAAGACACTTTTACAAATGACCTCAACAGGCAATTGACCAGAGGTCTTTCAGCCTTGTTGATATTGAAAACTATAAAAATGCCAATTTTCAGAACTCCCGGAAAACTTTCCTGGTAACTCCCTTTTTGAGTCTCGGCTAATTCTCAGTTGACTCAAAAACTAACGATTTGGAAAGAAACGTATTTTTTCTTAGTTTTTTATTTCGACATTCTCTACAGTTATTATTTTGATGTAACTATTATCAGGGCCGACCCTGGTAGGGGTGCAAAAGGTGCAACCGCACCAGGGCGGCCTCTTTGTTTTTTTTACAACTAATCGTTTTTGTATCTAAAATTGTTTTTTTTTTTGCTCTCCGCGGTGACAATACATTCTGTTTGTATGTGACTATCTCAAAAGTTTTGTGATTTTCACTTAATTGTCAAGTATATATTATACGAAATGAATTTAAACAGTTTCAAGTATGTAACAATGGTTTTAATATTTTTTTTATTAACTTGAAAAATTTGTATTTTCAGAATAACAATATATTCTGTTCTCATGTGATTATCTCCAAATTTTGTGACGAAATGCTTTGATATTTTTACTAAATTCTAAAGTACGATGATTATTAAGTAAATTTAGAAAGTTTCAAGTATGTGATAATTGTTTTTATATTTTTTATTCACTTGAAAAATTAAAATTTTCAGAATGACAATATATTCTGTTCTCATGTGATTATCTCCAAATTTTGTGAGGAAATGCTTTTATATTTTTACTAAATTGTAAAGTACGATGCTTATTAAGTAAATTTAGAAAGTTTTCAAGTATGTGATGATTGTTTTTATATTTTTTATTCACTTGAAAAATTAGAATTTTCAGAATGACAATATGTGATTATCTCCAAATTTTGTGATGAATTGCTTTGATATTTTTACTAAATTATAAAGTACGATGATTATTAAGTAAATTTAGAAAGTTTCAAGTATGTGATAATTGTTTTTATATTTTTTATTCACTTGAAAAATTAGAATTTTCAGGATGATAATATATTCTGTTCTCATGTGATTATCTCCAAATTTTGTGACGAAATGCTTTGATATTCTTACTAAATTGTAAAGTACGATGATTATTAAGTAAATTTAGAAAGTTTCAAGTATATGACAATTGTTTTTATATTTTTTATTCACTTGAAAATTTAGAATTTTCAGAATGAAAATATATTCTGTTCTCAGGTGATTATCTCCAAATTTTGTGACGAAATGCTTTGATGTTTTTACTAAATTGTGAAGTACGATGATTATTAAGTAAATTTAGAAAGTTTTAAGTTTATGATAATTGTTTTTATACTTTTTATTCACTTGAAAAATTAGAATTTTCAGAATGACAATATATTCTGTTCTCATGTGATTATCTCCAAATTTTGTGGCGAAATGCTTTGATATTTTTACTAAATTGTAAATTACGATGATTATTAAGTAAATTTAGAAAGTTTCAAGTATGTGATAATTGTTTATATATTTTTTATTCACTTGAAAAATTAGAATTTTCAGAATGACAATATATTCTGTTCTCATGTGATTATCTCCAAATTTTGTGACGAAATGCTTTGATATTTTTACTAAATTGTAAAGTAAGATGATTATTAAGTAAATTTAGAAAGTTTCGAGTATGTGATAATTGCTTTTATATTTTTTATTCACTTGAAAAATTAGAATTTTCAGAATGTCAATATATTATGTTCTCATGTGATTATCTCCAAATTTTCGGATGAAATGCTTTGATATTTTTACTTAATTGTAATGTACGATGATTACTAAATAAATTTAGAAAGTTTCAAGTATGTGACAATTGTTTTTATATTTTTTATTCACTTGAAAAATTAGAATTTTCCGAATGACAATATATTCTGTTCTCATGTGATTATCTTCAAATTTTGTGACGTAATTCTTTGATATTTTTACTAAATTCTAAAGTACGATGATTATTAAGTAAATTTAGAAAGTTTTAAGTATGTGATAATTGTTTTTATATTTTTTATTTATTTGAAAAATTATAATTTTCAGAATGACAATATATTCTGTTCTCATGTGATTATCTCCAAATTTTGTGGCGAAATGCTTTGTTATTTTTACTAAATTGTAAAGTACGCTGATTATTAAGTAAATTTAGAAAGTTTCAAGTATGTGATAATTGTTTTTATATTTTTTATTCACTTGAAAAATTAGAATTTTCAGAATGACAATATATTCTGTCCTCATGTGATTATCTCCAAATTTTGTGACGAAATGCTTTGATATTTTTACTAAATTGTAAATTACGCTGATTATTAAGTAAATTTAGAAAGTTTCAAGTATGTGATAATTGTTTTTATATTTTTTATTCACTTGAAAAATTAGAATTTTCAGAATGACAATATATTCTGTTCTCATGTAATTATCTCCAAATTTTGTGATGAAACGCTTTGATATTTTTACTAAATTGTAAAGTACGATAATTATTAAGTAAATTTAGAAAGTTTCAAGTATGTGATAATTGTGTTTATATTTTTTATTAACTTGAAAAATTAGAATTTTCAGAATGACAATATCTCATGTGATTATCTCTAAATTTTGTGACGAAATGCTTTGATATTAAAAAAAATATATCTTGCCCGGCATGGAATTGAACCACAAACTTGCTGTGATCGAAAATGATGAGTCAAATAATACTAACATTTAAAAAAATCCATATCTCCATTAAAAACTGTGGGATTTATAAAAACCAAATTGATTTTGAATAAGCGATACTTCGACCATTGAGGATGTTTTTTTATGGAATTTTGTCTGCGCGTTTTATATTTTTTCTGCAATTTTTTCATTCAAGTGCTCAAAAAAATAAAAATCAAATTTTCAAAAATCCACATCTCCGTTAAAAATTGTTGTATTTACAAAAACCAAATTAATTTTGAATAAACGATTCTTCGACCATTAAGGATATTGTTTTAAGGAAGTTTTCTACGCGTTTTATATTTTTTCTGCGATTTTTTCATTCAAGTGCTCAAAAAAATAAAACTAAAATTTTCAAAAATCCACATATCCGTTAAAAATTGTTGTATTTACAAAAACCAAATTAATTTTGAATAAGCGATTCTTCGACCATTAAGGATATTGTTTTAAGGATTTTTTCTACGCGTTTTATATTTTTGTCTACGATGTTTTCATTCAAGTGCTCAAAAATTGAAAACGAAAATCTTCAAAAATCCATACCTCTATTGAAAATTGTTGAATTTACAAAAACCAAATTGATTCTGAATTAGCTATACTTCGGCTATTGAGGATGATTTTTTATGGAATTTTGTCTGCGCGTTTTATATTTTTTCTGTGATGTTTTCATTCAAGTGCTCAAAATAATAAAACTAAAATTTTCAAAAATTCATATCTTCATTAAAAATTGTTGAATTTATAAAAACCCAATAGATTTTGAATAAGCGATACTTCGACCATTGAGGATTTTTTTTAAGGAAGTTTTTCTACCCTTTTTATATGTTTTCATTCAGGTGCTCAAAAAAATAAAACTAAAATTTTCAAAAATCCACATCTCCGTTAAAAATTATTGTATTTACAAAAACCAAATTAATTTTGAATAAGCGATTCTTCGACCATTAAGGATATTGTTTTAAGGAATTTTTCTACTCCTTTCATATTTTTTTCTGCGATGTTTTCATTCAAGTGCTCAAAAATTGAAAACGAAAATCTTCAAAAATCCATACTTCTATTGAAAATTGTTGGATTTACAAAAACCAAATTGATTCTGAATTAGCTATACTTCGGCTATTGAGGATGATTTTTTATGGAATTTTGTCTGCGCGTTTTATATTTTTTCTGCGATGTCTTCATTCAAGTGCTCGAAAATTGAAAACGAAAATCTTCAAAAATCCATATCTCTATTGAAATTGTTGAATTTACAACAACCAAATTGATTTTGAATAAGCGATACTTCGACCATTGAGGATTTTTTTAAGGAAATTTTTCTACGCGTTTTATATTTTTTCTGCGATATAAATTAAAACGAAAATCTTCAAAAATCCATATCTCTATTGAAAATTGTTGGATTTACAAAAACCGAATTGATTTTGAATAAGCGATACTTCGACCATTGAGGATGATTTCATATGGAATTTGACCTGCATTTTTATATTTTTGTTCAACAAAAATCTTTAAAAGGATTTTTAAAGATTTTTCGTATTGAAAATTGTTGGATTTACAAAAACCAAATTGATTTCGAATAAGCGGTACTCCGGCCATTGAGGATCATTTTTTCTGGAATTTTACCTAGAAGTTTTATATTTTTTTCTGAGATGTTTTTGGCCAAGTGCTCAACAAATTAAAACGAAAATTTTCAAAAATCCATATCCGTGTTGGTTACTGATTTTATTTCAAAATAATCCTTCGAGAACAGAGCAAATAATTTTTCAAAAGATGCTTTTTTTCAGAGGTAAAACCAAAATAGGAAAACATTTGCCACATACCTAAAACTTTCCAACTTTTCAAATTTACTGAACGAACATTCTGTTTTTCTGAAAAAATCTCCAAATACTTCACGAATTTTGATCTGAATCAAGGATAGTTGTATATTTATTTGGTATAGCAGATAATATAGTCAAAATATTACTTTCAGTCACAGGTATAATATTACTATATACGTGACCAGGTGGACAAATATTAGCAGAATCATATCAAAAACATTTTTGAGAAATCATTAACAAAATCAGAAGGTGATGACAGTCATGGTTTAAAGTCACTGATATTAGGAAGTAGCAATCACAGGTAGCAACGTGATTCAAAAGTAGCAGTTTTGCCCATCTCTAATATTTTATTTGAAAAAAGGAAGGGTTACTCAATTTCCATAATAAAACATACTGTATATTAAAAATATATTTGAACGATAGCTTGTTTACATCCAAAAAACTTTTATTTAATTTTTTTTAATTGAAAAAATTACCTGACCAAAAGATTCAAGATAACAGGTTATTAGGTTATTTCTACAAAAATAGTACTTCCTACATCCCTCTCATACCACTAAAATGGTAAGTCCGGAAAATCGGTAAAAATAAATTTGGTGAAGTGGCGAAAGAAGTCGCAACAAATTTGAAGTTACCAAATGCAGAATTCTTTTCGCAGGTCTTCTCCAACTCAGTTGGTAGAAGAAGTAGGCAACAACGCTGGTGGGCGGAGGAGAAGGAGAAGTACCTCTGTCGGAGAGGTAGAAAGGTGAGGGCAATAATTAAATGCAAACTATCACCAAAATTCTTCAACAAATAAATTTGCATTTTACACCTTAAAGTGCTTCTTTATCAGAAAACTGCTAATTTTATAGATAATGTACAAAATTTTTAAAGTAATGCTAATTTTGATTTTTAATTGCATTTTGTTACATTATTATTATATTTCAAATTTAGAAACGCCAAAGTGGCGGAATCTATTGCCTGAATGCTGTACTGAACCAAATCCGGGTGGTTTTAACACCGACGAGATACGGACATTGCCAGCGGCGCCACTTTGGCGTTTCTACCTTTAACGGTGTTTGGAATACTTATATTCCAATAGTAATCTCCGTTTCCCCATCAGCAACTAACTACACTGATGAGACCGAAACCGGTCTGTAGGTGTTCTGATGGGGGAACAATATTTAATGTTCATATTTCAAATCAATTATTCAAGCCAACTTACAATGTTCTATTATTTGCAGAAATACAAACTGCACATTGTGTGGAAAGAAGTTCGACGATCCAGCTAAGTTTAAAAGACACGAACGCTTTCACAGTGAGAAGACGGTACCTTGTCCGCATTGCAATAAATTGTTCAGAATTTATTCACAAGTTAAAGCACATTTTCGGTTTTGCCCAAAATTCACGACGGAACTATACGAATGCCAAGTTTGTGGCAAGAAAATCAAAAAGAAGGCAGCCTTCGATTTACACGTGAAAGCTCATAGTAATGAGTTTAAGTATAAATGCGATATATGCGGGCGTGGATTTCGCTCTCCAAATTCTGTCCAATTACATAAACACTCCATGCACATGGGAGTGAAACATTCCTGTCATCACTGCGGAAAGCAGTTTTCCGAGGAAAGCCACCTGAAGAACCATTTGAGCCAACACGACCCGGAATATGCAGACGAACAAAGCGATTATGATGATGATGAAGGTGGTAAATTCACCTGCTCGATATGCGAGAAAGCATTTAATTCAAGGTGTGGTATGAACGTTCACGAGGAAACCCATACTAATAAGAAGCCCCATTCCTGCACGACGTGCTTGAAGACTTTTGCGCAGAGTTCCCATTTGGTTATCCACATGAGACATCATACTGGCGAGCGGCCGTACAAATGTAGTGTTTGCCGGAAAGGTTATATTACTGAGACCCTTCTTAAGGCGCATGTGAAGATTCATGAATGACGCGAGTCCTCGTTTCTTGGTCAATTAAAGTCTAAATATTGTACCAGTTAAGTAATTACAATGTTTACTTGAATAAAGATCGACGTAAGAAAAATTACTCATTTTATTTTTAAGTCACCTACACCAAAGTCAATTTTAAATTTTTATAGTTTACCCGGTGTCCCATATTAATTTATCCACTGCAATATGCATGTCACAAAAAATGTTCCGAACAAAAGTTTAATGGTTTCTAGGGGCCATCAGAAAATGAAATTTTCTTCATCCCCACCCCCCAGGGAGTGGGGGAGAGGAGCAACTTTAACCCTTGACTGCACTAAAAATATGAGGTCTAACTGGGTGATCGCCAGAAGCCGAATGACGCGCGCCGTGTGTTCTAATATGTGCAGTCGTATAGTTCGATAGTTTTACTAACACCATATAACGACACCTGTGTTTCGATGTTTAAAGGTCACCAAAAGCCCGCGAAAAAAGTGCTGGGGTCCTATGGGACCCCAAGGTGCAGCCAAGCGTTAAAATCTTAAATAGGAACGAATATTTTTTTTGCAGATTCGGATTCTTCACCAAAATTTATGTAGGTTTTATTCGAGATTTTTTTTAAATTCATGATAGATGGCGTTGTAGTTGCAAAAATGAAAACCTAAAAAACGGTAAAGTTTACTTCGACAGTTTTTTAAACTCCTGATAGAAGGCGTTAAAATCGTCAATAATAGATTTTTTCAAAAATGGCGCATACAATCGAAATAACTCAGCGAAGGCGTGCTTTTACTTTTTGACGCCACCTTATAGAACGACTTATTTTCAATTTGAAAACAAAATTTGACGGCGATCTACACTGATGGAAAAAAATTAAACACTTAAAATTCGTGAAATTTCGACCATTTTCAAACCGCCATAACTCGACGTATTTTCAATCGATTGTGATGAATCTTTGCGAGCGAAAAACTTTGAAGTGTCTTCTTTAAAGTCATGCATGCGAACTTAAGCGTAACCCTTTCCACCCCCCTTTAGCACCCCTGTGAAAAAAAAATGTTTTGTCAGGAAACCATATCCAACTTTTGCGATGTGTACGGAGTTGGAAAAAAATTGTCGACTCGATCCACCATAAAGGCATTAAAATTTGATCAATTCCCTATGCAGGACTTAAAGAACGAAGTTCCTACGACAATTTGGGACTAAGTTATGGGTGTTTAAAAAAAGGAATTTCACTTTTTTTTTTATTCGAAATGAAATTTACATTTTCGACCAACAAGCGCAAATACAACTCGAAATAACTCAAAAATGTTTTTACTTTTTGATGCCATCTTGTAGAATAACCTACTTTCAAACTTCAAACAAAATTTTACGACGATCTACTTTAGGAATTTCATGCATCGGATTTAAAACTATATTTGAATTTTCGAGTCGAACAAACACAAATTCAACATGAATTTTGGGGCCGCGGTGGTCTATTGGGTAGAGGTCCGGCCTCTGGACCCCGTTGGTCCGGGTTCGAGTCCCGTCCGGACGGTCACTTTTTCAACTCGAAAAATGGCCGTACGGGTCCCTGGGTGTCTAGTGTTTGTCCCCATTTCATCTAAATATGAATATTATTACTATAAATTGGTTGTGGCTGAATGCCCTAGTTGGCCAAGCCAAGTCCCCATCATCCTCGATTCCCCAACCCGAACTCCTGTCAATCATCTTTCCTTTAAAAACAAAAAAACATGAATTTTCGAGTCGAACAAACACTAATTCAACATGAAAAACTAGCAAAACTTTTTAATGTCACCTTGTAAAATGATTAATTTTCAATCCTTAAACAAGATTTGACGATTGTCCATTGAAGGAATTTGGCGTCATTTGAGTCAATCGTCAATCCAAAATTTGAATTTTTGAGTCGAACAAGCGCGGATTTAATTCGCACGTGCTGTATCTCATAAACTAATAGAGCAATCGACATCAAGCTTTAAATGAAATCATGAAATAACCAAAAATTTTGATTTTTTTCAAATAATTACTTTACAAGCTTTTTCATGTCATGATTTTTTTTTATTTTTCTGAGACTCAACATTTTTTTCATGCACTTTTTTCCAGGGTAATACTATGGAAAAAATGGCGAAAATCATCAAATGGTGAAAACATTTTTTTAGAAAAAATAATTACTTTACACGCCGTTTTTCCCCGACATTAATAACCGTCATGAATTTTTTAATTTTTTTTTGAGACCCATAATTTTTTTCATGCATTATTTTCCTGAGAATACAATGGAAAACATGGTGAACATCATGAAATGACCAAAAATATCACTTTTTCGGGTTCGAAATGAAATTTAAATTTTCGAGTGTAACAAGTGCAAATACAACTCGAAATAACTCAAAAATGTTTTTACCTTTTAATGCCATCTTGCAGAATAACGTATTTTCAAACTTCAAACAAAATTTTACGACGACCTACTTAAGGAATTTCAGGCATCGGATCCAAAACTATATTTGATTTTTCGAGTCGAACAAACACAAATTCAACATGAATTTTCTAGTCGAAGAAACACAAACATGAAAAACTAGCAAAACTTTTTAATGTCACCTTGTAAAATGTTTCATTTTCAATCCTTAGACAAGATTTGATACTCTCCATTGAAGGAATTTGGCGTCATTTGAGTCAATCCAAAATTTGAATTTTTGAGTCAAACAAGCGCGGATTTAATTCGCACGTGGTGTATCTCATAAACTAATAGAGGAATCGATATCAAGCTTTACACATGCGTCTTATTTGACAAAATAAGAACTGAAAAGCTTTTCGTAAAATTTCGTACACCGGAAGTGGGTATTTACCTTAACTGCTTTTTGTTTTTTTTTTCTAATGATTTTTTAAATATGAAAAATATCACAAAACCATTTAAACAAAAATTGAAGACAACAAAGAAATGAACATCTTTTGTCTGAAAATATTTTTCATAAAATCATTCGAGAAAAAAATGTACTAAAATTGTTTTTATTTTTTGTTAAATATAAATAACCATGGTACCAAATCGGAGAAACTAATGATAGCCACAATTTTTTTCCTGAGTAATACTATGGAAAAAATGGCGAAAATCATGAAATAACCAAAAATTTGGATTTTTTTTTTAAATAATTACTTTACAAGCTTTTTCCCGTCATAATTGTTTTTTTTTACTTTTTCTGAGACTCAAAATTTTTTTCATGCATTTTTTTCTGAACAATACTATGTAAAAATGGCGAAAATCATCAAATGACCAAAACATTTTTTTTTAATAAATAATTACTTTACACGCTTTTCCCCGCCATTAAGAACCATCATGAATTTTTTCTGATACAAAGAGACCTATAATTTTTTTCATGCATTCTTTTCCTGAGTAATACTATGGAAAAAATGGCGAAAATCATGAAATAACCAAAAATTTTGATTTTTTTTTAAATAATTACTTTACAAGCTTTTTCCCGTCATAATTGTTTTTTTTTACTTTTTCTGAGACTCAAAATTTTTTTCATGCATTTTTTTCTGAACAATACTATGTAAAAATGGCGAAAATCATCAAATGACCAAAACATTTTTTTTTAATAAATAATTACTTTACACGCTTTTCCCCGACATTAAGAACCGTCATGAATTTTTTCTGATAAAAATTATGAAATTTTTTCGAAATTAATTTTGGGTAGATATCCTGAAATGCTAATTTTCGATTGAATTTTTGAAATGAAAAATCAGGATTAAAATATCTCTTTTCGTTCCTAGTCTCCTGGTACAAATCGTGAAAAATTTTCGAAATTAATTTTGGGTGGACATTCTGAACCGCGAATTTTGTTTAAACAAAAATTTGATCAAAAATACGCATCTTTTCATTCCTAGTCTCCTGATACTCTTATTTTTATTTAAAAAAATTCTAAATTCTGTCCGTCATTAAGAACCGTCATGAATATTTTTAAATTCTTTTGAGACCCATAATTTTTTTCATGCATTCTTTTCCTGAGAATACCATGGAAAAAATGGCAAAAATCATGAAATTACCAAAATTTTTGATTTTTTTTAATAATCACTTTACAAGCTTTTCCCGTCATGAATTTTTCTAAGACTCAACATTTTTTCATGCATTTTTTTCCTGAGTAATACTTTGGAAAAAATGGCAAAAATCATCAAATGACCAAAACATTTTTTTTTTCGAAAAAATAATTACTTTACACGCTTTTCCCCAACATTAAGAACCGTCATGGATTTCTTCAATTTTTTCTGAATTTTTTGCATGCATTTTTTCCTGAGTACTATGAAAAAAAAAAGGCGAAAATCATCAAATGACCAAAAAAATTTTTTTCGAAAAAATAATTACTTTACACGCTTTTCCCCGACATTAAGAACCGTCATGAATTTTTTCTGAGGACCAACATTTTTTGTATGCATTTTTTCCTGAGTACTATGAAAAAAGAATGGCGAAAATCATCAAATGACCAAAAAATTTTTTTCGAAAAAATAATTACTTTACACGCTTTTCGCGGGCATTAAGAATCGTCATGAATTTTTTCAATTTTTTTTGAGGATCAACATTTTTTGCATGCATTTTTTCCTGAGTACTATAAAAAAATGGCGAAAATCATCAAATGACCAAAAAATTTTTTCGGAAAATAATTACTTTACTCGTTTTTTCCGTCATTAATAACCGTTACGAATTTTTTCAATTTTTTCTGATACAAATTATGAAAATTTTTCGAAATTATTCTGAAACGCTAATTTTCGATTAAATTTTTGAAATGAAAAATGAGGATTAAAATACTTCTTTTCGTTCCTAGTCTCCTGATACAAATAGTGAAAAATTTTCGAAATTAATTTTAGGTGGACATTCTGAACCGCAAATTTTATTTAAACAAAAATTTGATTTAAAATACCTCTTTTCGTTCCTAGTCTTTTGATACCCTTATTTTTATTCCACATGCTACATTCATTGATTCATCGTTGACAATGAAGAATCGATAGAATTAATTCGTTTTTTCGTCATATCTTTAGAAGATGATGGTGTGGTCGATTATCTTTTCTTGGGACTTGGGAGGCGGTTTTTCGTGATGATCACACATACTTGTTGTTTCTCAGTATCCTGTTACACATTGTATAATTTTTGGAGGGGTTTGTGCTTACTTTATTGGGTTACAAATAATTCCTGAAATTGTTCGATGCGTTTAAAATTATTTTCTGATCTGAAAACAAAGTGCACTTTTAAAAAAGTTGATTTTTCCAATATACCATCAAATCGAAGAAAGTAACATGATGGCTACATCACCATTTTTTATTGGAGATTCTGATTCTTCGGCAAAAATTATATAAGTTTTATTCGAGATTTTTTTTAATTCATGATAGATGGCGCCCTAATCCTTGGCTGCACCTTGGGGTCCCATGGGACCCCAGCACTTGAATGAAATATTCTTTAACAAATAAATGTAAAGAACAGTTCTTTTGTATAATAATAAAGATTACCCGATGGAATTAAATTTTTAGATTTTTTTTTTATTTTTGAAAAAAGTACTTCTAAATGAATCGCCCAATATTTTTTTGGGGGGTATTTTAGAACTTTTAATCTTTTTTTTTTAATTCAACAAAAAACACATTTAAAAATAATTTTTAATCTACGAACTAATTTCTTGTTTTATATTCGTTCAAGTTTATTTCATATCTCTCTTTTTTTTCATTTGCAGACACTCGAAGAGTTATAAAGAGCAAACCGTTTCCTGCCCAAATTGCGCCAGGAAAATTATACGTGAAGAGTGCTTATACATGAAGTATTGCATTGCGGAATTTCTAAAATGCGAAGTTTGTTTCAAAACGTTTAGATGGCGGTACCATTACAACAAACATGAAAAATAAATTTAAGACAACCTCACTTTATTAAATAAATTCAATAAAGACGAAATATAGCCTGAATATATGAACATTCAACCTGTGCAAATTAACTCTCAATAAGTTATTTGTTTATAGTCTTACTTGCATTAGTAAGACTTAATTTTGCAGTTGAATATTCATTTATCGATGGTCGTTTGCAATAACGACACAACTCAAAATCTGATTTCACTTTGTTGGGATATTTTAGTAAACATTTAATCTTTTTCAAAAATAAAAGAAATACACATACAAAATAAATGTTGAATCTTCTAACTAATTTCTTGTTTTGTATTCGTTTAAGTTTATTTCATATCTCTGTTTTTTTTTTATTTGCAGAATTATACATTCTTGCAAAATATGCGGCATCAAGTTCGCAGACGAATATCGGCTTCGCAGGCACTCGAAGAGTCATGAAGAGCCCAACATTTCCTGTCCAAATTGTTCCAGGAAATTTAGACATGACAAGTACTTTAAAAGACACATGAAGTATTGCAAGTCGGAATTGCTAAAGTGCGAAATTTGCCACAAAAGGTTTAAAAGGCGGTTCTATTACAACAAACACATGAATATACTACACCGTGAACCTACACACGAATTAACATTTTATTGTGAAACGTGCGATTACAAATATTCGAATAAAAAAAAGCTGGAGAGACATGAAGAGTCTGTACATCTGGGAATCACGTACAACTGTGAGATTTGTAAGAGAGTTTTTGGAAGCGTGTGGAGTTTAAAACGCCACTTGCGGAAGCACGATCCGCTTTATTTGCAAAAGCGGTAGAATTTGAGAAAAGACCAACTGTTGCCTCATATGCAAATCTGTAGTAAAGAAAAGTTGTCAAACAAAAAACTACCGAAATGACTTTTCAGCAAATTGTCAAATTGCGATTCATCTGATTCAAATAAATTGATAAAAATTCCACAGCTATCTCAAGTTTTGTTTTCAATTTTACATCATTTTCTTTCATAAATCCCAATAGTTTCGCTGACTAATCAAATGAACATCACCAAACTGTATGTAGAATTTTAAGGAGAATCAGAATCCATCGAAAAATGTGGTGGTTGCCATTTAGAAAAAATGGCGATGACGTCATTACGCAAAGGGGTGGGGGTATGGAAAATTGACAACTATCAGAAAAGATGCACGTTCAAAAAATAAGGTTGACGTATCGAAGGATGATCGGCGATTTTTTTATTTGGAGCGTTCCACAGCCAACGTTCGCACTGTATAAATGAATCTATTAAAATTGTATTGATATAATAATAAAATAAATAAAAGTTATAATATTCGTGAAAATACATTTGAAATAATAAGTCGAGTCATAAGTAACTTCCATTTTTGCTCTCATTAAATAACAGAACTATATTAATTTATTATGTATTCACCACTATTATGTATAGCCTTCTCCCATCTTCCTGGCAGTTTATCAACTCCTTCCTTGTAAAATGTGGTTGGTTTGGACTGGAAGAAGTTTTCGACAGCTCTTCAGAATTGAAAGTTTTTTCGTTCAAAAAGTTTTGTAAGAAACAGAAAAAGTGGTAGTATGTCGGTGCAAGATCCGGGGAGTAAGGTGGGTGTGGTAAAACAGACCATCCAAGCTCAAGATTTTTTTCTTGAGTCACCCTTGCTCTATGTGGTCGTGCGTTGTCCTGTAAAAGAATGACGTTTTTGCTATTGAGCAGAACGCTTTTCATGGAGTTTCTCTTGCACTCTTTGCAGCTGCTGAACGTTTCTATCCGCAGTAATTATTTTTTAAATTTGACTTCAACAACTCGTGGTGATTATTCCTTGACAAACTCACCATACACTCAATAAAAAATGTTTGCCATGGACGTTTGCTTTCGGATCTGGTAGGGGTGGTTGATCCTTATCAAGCCACTGTCCTTTGCGGACTATATTGTCATAGGTAACCCATTTTTCATCGCCTGTTACAATTCTGCTTAAAAAGGCTCAGTTTCTACCCGTGAGAGGATCGGAGGTTACTTATGACTTTCGTTTTTAAACCGGCAAAAAAATCAAAAATTTGCACACAAAAATCAATCACGTTAAAAATCTAAAGTATAGGCCAATAAAAAATACGCTCTTAATTAAGATAAAAAAAAACAAAATATAAGCACGAAAGATCGAAAATTTACATAAATATCGAAAATTCGCGTTAAGAAAAAATACAAACAAAAAATCCGAGAATTTCAAAACAAAGAAAAACTCTAAAATTTGGAACGAATAAATGAAAAAATAGGACAAAGATCTAAAATATAGGCCAGAAAATAAAAAATGCTGGTCTAAAAATAAAAAATTCAAACCAAAAAATTTAAAAATCAAGGAAAACTAAAATAATTTGACATTTTCAGCCCCCAAAATAACTCTTAAAAACCAAAAGACAAGCACAAAAAATCGAAAATTTAGACAAATATCAAAAATTCGCGTTTAAAAAAATGCAGACCAAAAATCCGAAAATTTCAACAAAAAAAAAATCATAGAGTTTAACCAAAATAAAGAATATTTAGGGCAAAAGCTCTAAAATTTAGAACAAAGAAATTAAAAATACAGGTCAAAGATGTAAAATATAGGCCAAACAAATTAAAAACGCTGGTCTAAAACTAAAAAATGCAAACCAAAAAATTTAAAAATCAAGGAAAACGAAAATAATTTGTCATTTTTAGCCCCCAAAATAACCCTTAAAAACTAGAAGATAAGCACAAAAAATCGAAAATTTAGACAAATATCAAAAATTCGCGGTTGAAAAAATGCAGACCAAAAATCCGATAATTTCAACAACAACAAAAATGATAAAGTTTAACCAAAATAAGAATATTTCGGGCAAAAACTCTAAAATTCAGAACGAAAAAATGAAAAATACAGCTCAAAGATCTAAAATACAGGCCAAAAAACTAAAAAATGCAAACCAAAAAAATTTAAAAATCAAGGAAAACGAAAATAATTTGTCATTTTTAGCCCCCAAAATAACTATCAAAAACCAAAAGATAAGCACATAAAATCGAAAATTTAGACAAATATCAAAAATTCGCGTTTAAAAAAATGCAGACCAAAAATCCGAAAATTTCAACAACAGAAAAATGATAAAGTTTAACCAAAATAAGAATATTTCGGGCAAAAACTCTAAAATTTGGAACAAAGAAATGAAAAATACAGGTCAAAGATCTAAAATACAGGCCAAACAAATCAAACATGCTGGCCTAAAAATAAAAAATGCAAACCAAAAGGATTGAAAAATCAAGGAAAACGAAAATAATTTGTCATTTTTAGCCCCCAAAATAACTATCAAAAACCAAAAGATAAGCACATAAAATCGAATATTTAGACAAATATCAAAAATTCGCGGTTAAACAAATGCAGACCAAAAATACGAAAATTTCAACAATTCAACAAATTTTCAAAAAAAGTTAAAGTTTAACCAAAATAAGAATATTTCGGGCAAAAACTCTAAAATTTGGAACGTAGAAATGAAAAATACAGGTCAAAGATCTAAAATACAGGTCAAAGATCTAAAATACAGGCCAAAAAAATAAAAAATGCTGGTCTAAAAATAAAAAATGCAAACCAAAAACATTGAAAAATCAAGGAAAACGAAAATAATTTGTCATTTTCAGTTCCCAAAATAACTCTTTAGCTCAAAATAAGTAGGCGACCAGAAACTCGAAAACCTCAGTTCCTGGAAGTCCCACAACAAAATGTTATGGACAAATAGCGTTCAGAATGGTCTCCGTCTTAAAAAAAAATAAAAAAAACTTTTTGAAAAAAAATTAAATTTAATCGATTTTATTCAAAAAGTAACCAACAAGTAAAAAAATCACCCATAAAAAATAATAATTCAACTTACAAAAACTAAAATCAAGGGCAAGAAACCGAAAACCATCAGAAAAACTTGAAAATATCGGCAAAAAATAAAAAATGTCACCTATAAAAATCAATCATTTAGGTTAAAAAATCTAAAATATAGGATAAAAAATTCAAAAATTCAATCCTAAAAATCAAAATTGGGACTAACCGAAAATTAAAAAAAATAGGCTTAAAGATTAAAAATTTAGACCAAAATGTCAAAATCCGGACTTAACGATAACAAATGAAAACAAGAAGATTGAAAATTCAAGTGCGAAAATTGCCATTTTCAGCACTCGGGGTGATTAGCCCCTGAAAACAGGAAAAAACTAAAAATTTGCTCCATAGCGAAGGAAATTTGCACTCCACGATTTGAAAATTTAAAAAAATATATATTACTTCAAAGTTTCGCTTCAAATAAACTTAAATTATTAAAAAATAGTGTACTTTTGATTTCCTGAAAACAAAGACATGCTCCTGCAGAAAACAAGGGAATAAACTCAAAATTTGCTCTGTAGTGAAGGAATTTTGCACTCAATGTTTTGAAAAATTGTAAAAAATTAATCACTTGCAGAATTAGCTCTTAATTAAGATAAAAATTAAAACATAAGCACAAAAAATCGAAAATGTACACAAATATCAAAAGTTCGCGGTTAAAGAAATGCCAAAAATTTCAACAACCAAAAAAAATCAAAAAGTTTATCCAAAATAAAGAATATTCTGGGCAAAAACTCTAAAATTTGGAACGAAAAAATGAAAAATACAGGTCAAATATCTACAATATAGGCCAAAAAAAATCAAAAATGCTGGTCTAAAAATAAAAAAATGCAAACCAAAAAATTGAAAAAAAAAATCAAGAAAAACGAAAATAATTTGCCATTTTCAGCTCCCAAAATAACTCTTTAGCTCAAAATTAGTTGCCGACCAGAAACTCGAAAACGGAAGTCAAAAAGTAACCAAAAACCAAAAAAAAAATCGGCCGTAAAAAATAATAATTCAAGTTAAAAAATTTAAAATGAAGGGCAAGAAATTATAAACTGTACTTCAGAATATCGGCAAAAAAATAAAAAAAGTCGCGTATAAAAATCATTAATTTAGGTTAAAAATCTAAAATATAGGATAAAAAAATTATAAATTTCGACCAAAAATTCGAAAATTAAAAAAAAAATCATAAAATTAGAAGAAAATTATTTTCTTTGGAAATTTGTAAAGACACATTATTCAAAACTAGTCTGTCAAAATTTCAACCAAATTTCTGAACAATGCGCCTTATTGGTCATCAAAATTAGTTTTCAGTGCAACTATTTTTGTTTGCGATTATTTTCTTTGAAAATTCGTAAATACACATTATTCAAAATGAGTCTGTCAAAATTTCAACCATCTGGTACAATAAATGTAGAATTTGCATGGGAATTTCTGAATAATGCGTTTTTTTTTTTGGTCATCAAAATTTGCTTTTCTAGTGCAACCATTTTTGTTGTAGTAAATTTTTTTTGAAATCTGTAAAGACGCATTTTTCAGAATTAGTCTGTCGAAGTTTCAACCATCTGTCGAAATAAATGTAAAATTCTCAAGTGAATTTCTGAAAAATTTGCCTTTTTGGTGATCGAAATTTGACTTTTAGTGAAACTATTTTTGTTGTGGTAAACTTGCGATTATTTTCTTTGGAAATTTGTAAAGACACATTATTTAAAATTAGTCTGTCAAAATTTTAACCATCTGGTGCAGTAAATGTAGAATTTACATGTGAATTTCTGAAAAAAGCGTTTTTTTTTTGGTCATCAAAATTTGCCTTTTAATGGAACCATTTTTGTTGTGGTGAACTTGCGATTATTTTCTTTGTAAATTTGTAAAGACACATGATTTTGAATTAGTTTTTCAACCATTTCAACCATCTGTAGCAATAAATGTAGAATTGCCATGTGAATTTCTAAAAAATCCGCTTTTTTGGTATCAAAATTTGTTTTTTTAGTGCAACCATTTTTGTTGTGGTAAACTTGTGATTAGTTTTTGTAGAAATTTGTAAAGGGACATTATTTAAAATTGGTCTGTCAAAATTTCAACCATCTGTTGAAAGAAATGTGGAATTCTCAAGTGAATTTCTGAAAAATTTGCCTTTTTGGTGATCGAAATTTGCCTTTTAGTGAAACCATTTTGGTTGTGGTAAACTTGCGATTGTTTTCTCTGCAAATTTGTAAAAACACATTATTCAGAAATGGTCTGTCAAAATTTCAACCATCTGTTGAAATTAATGTGGAACTTCCACACGGTGTTACAGGTGTTGTTTAACATTTAAAAAGTTTTTTTAAGAATCAGTTAAAAATTCTTGCTGAGCTTGAGTCCACAGGTAGTGCTATGGCTTCGTGGCTCTTTATAACGAGCCGCCCCTGCTCTTCATTAATATTTGTCCACCTTAAGGCAGGTCGCATAAATAAGCACAAAAAATCGAAAATTTAGACAAATATAAAAAATTCGCGGTTAAAAAAATGCAGACCAAAAATCCGAAAATTTCAACAAAAAAAAATCAAAAAGTTTAACCAAAACAAAGAATATTCCGGACAAAAACTCTAAAATTTGGAAAGAAGAAATGAAAAATACGGGTCAAAGATCTAAAATATAGGCCAAAAAAATCAAAAATTCTGGTCTAAAAATAAAAAATGCAAACCACAAAATTAAGAAAAACAAAAATAATTTGCCATTTTCAGCTCCCAAAATAACACTTAAGCTCAAAATTAGTTGCCGACCAGAAACTCGAAAACGGCAGTCAAAAAGTAACCAAAAAGAAAAAAAAATCGCCTATAAAAATTAATAATTCAAGTTAAAAAATCTAAAATGAAGGGCTAGAATCAAAAACTGTACTTGAAAATATCGGTAAAAAAAAAAAGTTGCGTATAAAAAGCAATCATTTAGGTTAAAAAAAATCTAAAACATAGGATAAAAAATTCAAAACTTTGACCAAAAATTCGATCCTAAAAATCAAAATTGCGGACCAAAAATTCGAAAATTTTAACAAAAAAAAAAACAAAAATTATTTTCTTCGGAAATTTGTAAAGACACATTATTCAAAATTAGTCTGTCAAAATTTCAACCATTTGTTGCAATTAATGTGGAATTTCCATGCAAATTTCTGAAAAATGTGCCTTATTGGTCATTAAAATTTGCTTTTTAGTGCAACCATTTTTGTTGTGGTAAACTTCCGATTATTTTCTTTGGAAATTTGTAAAGACACATTATTTAGAAATATTAACCATCTGTTGAGATTAATGTGGAACTTCCACGCGGTGTTTAACATTTAAACAGTTTTTTTAGGAATCAGTTAAAAATTCTTGCTGAGCTTGAAACTACAGGTAGTGCCATGGCTCCGTGGCTCTATATAACGAGCCGCCCCTGCGTTAATGTAAGAACGAATAAAGATCATTTAGTAGTAATAATATTTGGAAGATTCAAGATTCGAGCTCTTACAGTAAACTTTTTTCTGAACATAAGCAGAACAATTAGATTTCGTTTTAAATGGTCCTCGTCAAATTCTCTACCGTTTAAAGTTGTTTGTATTAGAATATTAAAAATTGATCCGAAATGTTGCTTCTGCACCTTAACAGAGATGAATGGTGAGATCTCTGGATTTTCCACTTAAACGAAGATCATTAAAACTGACTTGGCTAAGGCCTCATCAATAATCACACACATTTTTAAATACTAATGCATGATTTTGGCATTTTTTTCTTTAATTTCAAAATACTTTTCTGGTTAGTTCTTGTACGTAGAAATAAACGATCTTATATAATATTTTTGAAGATTTTTTTTTTCCTAAAATCACAATAAAGTACACTGCGCCTTCTGCAAGAAATGATTTTGAATCTCCGAATTATCCTTATCCATGATTTTGGCGGTTTCTTAAAGTATTTTTTTCGTTAGTACTTGTACGTAGAAATAAACGATCTTATATTATATTTTGGAAGATATTTAATCTTCTACTAAAACCAAAATAAAATACACTGCGTCTTCTGCAAGAAATAATTTTGAATCTCCCCCGAATTAGTTTCTTCTTTTGTATGCATTAAATCATCCTAGCTTACACCTATGTTCTTTTTTATTTACAGAAATATACATTCTTGCAAAGTGTGCGGCACCTGGTTCGCCAACGAATATCAGCTTAGCAGACACTCGAAGATTCATAACGAGAACACCGTTCCGTGTCCAAATTGCTCTAAGACATTTAAACATAACGGGTACCTTAAAAGACACGCGAAACATTGCAGGTCGGAATTTCTAAAATGCGAAATTTGCTACAAAACGTTTAGACGGCGGTACAATTACAACACGCACATGAAGATGCATACAAACGAATCAATGCATTATTGCGACGCGTGCGATTGCAAGTATGCCACCAAATCAAGACTGCAGAGACATCAAGAGTACGTGCATCTGGGAATCAAGTACAACTGCGAGATTTGTAACAAAGATTTTGGACGCGCGGGCACTTTGAAGCGTCACTTGCGGAAGCACGATCCGCTTTATGTGCAAGAGCAGAAATTCGAGTGCGAATTATATCCGGAAAATGAACAACGAAGCATTGTTAAAGAAGAATTTATTTGCTCGACGTGTCAGGAAACGTTCACGTCCGAAGGGAACCTTATTGTTCATCTGAAAATTCATAATACCATTTACCTCTAAAATATTATTGATTATTCCGTTACTGCATTCCCTATGGGTTAGGGGTTTGTTTAATATTTTTTGGGAAATTAAGTATTACTTTCAGGCCGGGCGCACTTTGGACACGAATTGTATCTTGCGTAAACGAATGAATACTGTTCGTACGAATTGAGTGCGTACACAAAATACGTTTTTCTTTGTCAAATATGCAGTGTCCTGGTGATATCGCATAAAATCCCAACAAGTTCGGATAGTTCGTACGTAAACGCACGTATACGTACGATTAACCGCACGCAGTCTACGCGCTCCTATAGTAACTTGGTAGATCGGGATTGTTCATACGTATTCGTACGTTTCCGCTCGAATAAAATTCGTACGAAAACGCATCCAAAGTGCGTGCGGCCTTATACAAAATTCAAACCGTAACCCAGCTTTTTTTTTAATTCCCGTTGAAAGTTCCTGTTAACGTTATTTTTAAGATGTTGAATATTTTTGATAGACCTTAAATTATATTAAGTTTAAATGTGATCTGCAACAAGTGAGGTTGTCAAATTTATTTATGTTTAGTTTTATAAAAAAAAACGCATTCAGTATGTTTCTTTTTAATTTTCTTTAAATACAGAGTAATCAATGAGTTAGATAATATTTGTATGGAGAGTCCATTATGTGTTTATTTTCTCACATTAGAGTACCAAGTCAGTGGTTATTTTAGGATTTAATATATTGCAAACGCAAAAAATTCAATCTGCATATTTTGTAAATTAATTTTTTGAAGTATCAGCAGTATATGATCTTTAATTTTAGTATTTCTCTAACAATAAAAGTCTATACTGCTTGACAATACGTACAAGTTACCATCTCTGTAGTTTTGTATATTGAACACATTAAAAAAATACTGAATTTAAACATATTTTATTCACCCAATAAATCCTAAGCACTTTGTGAATATTGCTGATATTTCCGATGCTACATTCCTAAAGAAACATACAGGGCTTTTATTTTAACACTGAACATACTAGTATTAACGCCTATATTCAAACTTAAAATAATCACATCATAGCATTTAATTAAAATTGTATGTAACCAAGTACACAAAGGTGACAGTTACACAGCTTTACGCATTACAAAGTTAGGTTAATAAAACATGTTTTTCGCATCTTATTAAATAATATAAACGTTGTTAAATCGTTTGTGATTGAGAAAGTTGTCCATTATTCGGCCGAATCGTTTTCTCCACAGGTGACGTCCAATCAAATGAAGGCGGTTTCATTGCCCAACAGGTGACGTCCCATCAAATGATAACGGTTTCATTACCCAACAGGTGACGTTCAATCAAATGATAGCGGTTTCATTAGCCAACAGTTTAGTTGTTACTATGGTTACGATTCGTTTTTTGTCAGCGAATTGCCGCAATTTCCAAATAGAAAAATTATTCGTTATAATTTAATACAAACAGAAAAATCTTTAGGTAATTATTTAATATGATGTGAATTGCAAAACTTCACCCTCATGGCAATGGCCAACTTTCTCACTCGTTTAATAATATACTATTGTGAACAATGATAAATTACAAGTAATTATAATAAACATTCTAAATGACCACCTTCACGACAATTTAATGAAACTGAGTAAGTATGGTCACCTATTAATGCGTTGATGTGATTATTTTACGATTGAACATGGGTGTTAAAAGTCATGTATCCAATGTGTTTCGGTTTGAAACAAGGCACTTGTTTGGTCTGATTATTACATTATACATTTTCTGATGCTTGCTTCGACAATTGTTTATCTTTCTTAGAAGAGTATAAGTATACACAGTTATTTAAAATCAATAAAATATTACAATTTAAAATAAGTTTCTGGATTTTCGAAACTCGTAGCAACAAGTGCCTTATTTCAAATATAAATATTACTGTACTGCGTGCCCCAAATTCGATGGTTTTATAGGCTATCTCGGTTACAAAAAATCTGATATATATGTTCTGACTTTATCTGAAATAACAAAAATAGCATTAATAAATCATGGCTGACTTGATTAGTTTGGGATATATCAGACTAATTAATTTTTGAACATTTTAAAACACGTATTTTTACTTTCTCCGTTACGAAGTTCCAAAAACTATCAAAATTTTTTTTACGGAAATATCTGTTTTAGTGTCCCTAGATGCCATTTCAACAATTTCTGAAAAAAAAATTGTGTGTGTGTGTGTGTCTGTCTGCCTTTGCGCGCTGTATCTCAAAAACTAATAGACCAATTGATTTGAAACTTTCAACATACCTCTTATTTGATAATCCGAAGAACTGAAAAGCTTTTAGTAAAATTTCGTACACCGGAAGTGGGTGTTTACCTTAACTGTTTTTTGTTTTTTTGCAATATTTTCTTAAATATGAAAAATATCACAAAAATATTTAAGCAAATATTAAAGACAACAAAGAAATGAACATCTTTGGTTTGAAAATATTTTTCATAAAATCGTTGTTATTCGAGAAAAAAAATATTTTTTTTTTCATTTTTGGTATATAATTATGAAACACTAATAGTTACAGCAAATTTATGTTAATAATAATTATAGAGAATGCCAAAATGAACAACTTATAAAGAATAAGTTTTTTTCGAAATCCCTTTAGTTTTTGAGTAAACTGAGTTTTTGAATTTGAAGTATAATTTTTCCATCTTTCATAATTTTGACGTTTTAAACGTCAGTTTCATTCGCTCGATGTGCATTTAAAATATGATTTCAATTGAAAATAAACTATGAAAACGTAAATATAAATGGCTATGATACCATCAAGACGGAGAAAGTAATATGATGGCCACATCACCATTTTTTTTTTATTTCGACTTTTAATTTAAAATTCATGACACAAAATTTCCAATACAGTCGTTTTTCTGGTTGATTTGAATAGATTTTTATTAATCATGTTATATCAATGATGAGTTAATTTAAAATGATATTCAATGACAAAAATATACATTACGAGAATTTAACTTTGTGCTACAATTCTTAAATTAAAAGTCAAAATTAAGAAAAAAAAATAAGCACGCCACTGAATTCTGCGTAGAAGACCACACAAATAACTATTTAACTGTTTTTTTTGCATTTTGCACTTATTGAGAAAAAGACGTATTTTAAAATAAATTTAATAAGACTAAATATAGCCAGATTAAATTAATACTCAACCTGTTCTTGACTTTGTGAAATTAAGTCTTACTAAGACTACAAACAAATAACTTATTGAAACAACTACATCCCTGGCTAGTGCCACGTTGGATATTGAATGATACAAAAGAAATTTGCATGTTATTACTAAGGTGTGAGCCACATAATCTTGTTGCTGAGTTGGCCATGCCTGAGAGAGAGAGAGAAACATAGCAGTCATGACTGAGATTAATTAATTTTTTAAATGTCATTCAATAGAACTAATCTAGTATCATGACGTAATAATATGCGACATACCTTATTCATTTTACAGCCAACTCTAAAACAAAATTTTGTGGCTCACACGATGCATATACGGGTATATGATCGATTTGTTTCTACTAAATGCGGTTTAATATTTTTTTTAAGTATTTTTATTTAATTTTAGGAAGAAGTAAATAAACTAAGATGATGAGATATAATCTTCATCGGAGATGACTTCCTCTTCACTTGAAGACTCTTCACTGTTTTGATCGTATTTTGGGCTCGGCTTAGCAGGCATCAATAATTCCTTTAAGAATGGACTGGATTTCTTTTTTGGCGTTGACCTCATGCTTGTTAGAAGCGGGTCTGAGGATAACAGCAATCTATTAAATACATCCAGGTTGCATTCTTCCCTTGAAAATTTCCTTGCGAAATTCTGCCGATATTCTAAAATGTTTATTGCGTGCTTCTGCAGCTTCTTCGGACAATTGCCCAATAGGCTATAAGGTGTGCTCTACCACATCTGCACCATGAATAAGAAGTTTGTGCATTGTAGGGGTCATCGGATGCCACTCGTATAATTTGATGTATAACTTAGCAGTGTTCAGGCTATAATCCTCAAATTTTTCAATATTGATCTTATGGCCACTTGAAATAACTTTTAGTCTGAAAATAAGTTCAATGTTCAGGCCCGTTATATCCGCTGCCACTTTGGGATCGGCAAAAAATCTTCGGCTGGTATTACCATCATTGGTGTTACCAAAGTCGGCTTTCGAAACATGCACAAATAATCCTGTTTCTTGTCTAAATTTTGACTGAATTTCTGTTTTCCTCTGCTTGACAATATTTTTGTCACTCTCTGATGTAAGCCGCCATTTTTTTATTGGTAATTTATAGGATAGATTCAACAAACTTTCCAATAAACGAATCCTAGCATGTAGTACAGAAAGTCCAAATCTTCATCTTCAGGTTGAATTTCGTTTTTAATACTTAAATTATTAAAGTTTTTCGATGTTGCACCACAAATGTAACATTTCATGGTAGATGCTGTTTGAGTTGCAGCATTAAAAACTTTAGCATCTACCATTGTTAGCTTCACCGAAAAGCATTTTTCTTTCATTCTAAATTTAGTACATTGCAACGACTTAATTTCATTCTCAACGTACAAAATTTCTTCGTTAGTAATATTTGCGGTCTCTTTGATACATCCAATCCTAATTGGGCGGCAGTAACGTGGTGATGATAGGGTCGGATTCTGCCAAAGTGTTTTTTCCTCATTTTCCCCATAAATTATTCTGAGTGGGACAAACGAACTTTGAAATATATGGGCGTCATCTGACTCACTCTCGATCTTCTGCTTAAATTGTGTTTGCTGAGATCCATCACAGCCCCATTTACAAATCAGCTGCAACGTAAGGCTTTCATCTTCATCCACAGTTTCCAGAACCTCCTTAAATACGTTGCAAGCCTCGTCACGGTAAGATTTAATAATTCTTGAAAATTAATTTCAACGCTAGTTTCCATTACTTTGTAAGCCTCCTTGTCTGGATTGCACTCTTTTTTTGTTTGTTGTAATATGCTATAGCAAGGATAGAAACGTTTATTTGTGCTTCTTATTACTTCGTATTGTCGCCTAGAAAAATCCCCTTCCACAAACATCGACAGAGCAAGTATCGGCGTCAATTGCGTCTCTTCGGACTTCTGCGCGTTCGCGTATGCTTTTCTAAATTTTCCGGCTCGCCTGGGAGAAGTTATAATTTCTTTAATTATTTTGGAAGCATCCCTCTTTCCAGAAGTTTGCAGTTTAATTTGAACAGCATGAGTTAAAATTTTTTCATCAGTGTTTCGAAGCCCTTCTGTCCTCCTTCTTTTGCTCCTCTCACTGCACACTTCGAACGGCTTCAATGGTCGACTAGGACGTTGAACTTCTATTGGCAACTCGAACGTTTGCTGCAACCATTTCTCGTTGATTTTTAGAAATGTTTCATCCGTCCTTGGGGCTGCTAGCCATCTTTGTTTAAATTCAGACTTTATATATGAAAATGTATGTCTAATTTCCATTATTTGGGCATCGAGTATTTTCCACCTAACAGATAGTTTTGTATATATTCTATTTTTTTTATTAAAATTAGTCTTGTTGTTGCATTTTCTGGTACAAATGTTTACGGGTGACTACCCTGACACCGAAATACCCTAAAACCAAATTATAATTATATTAAGAAAAGCAAAATATTTTTTTTTCGCCTGCCTCTACCGAAACCATATATTTCGGTCATAAAAATCGGGCCGAAACTACGATTTAGCGTATCTAGGGCCGAAAAAATAATATGCATAATCTAGACAACCTTCCGTGGAATGTGAGTAGGCTATGCAAAAGTCTGACAGTGACAGTTCAATGGTGCGCGATATAAAATTTCCAGAAACACTGTTTTTACTTAAGGCAGGCGAAAAACTATCGAGTGTAACTCATGCCGAAATGCTTTAGCAACCCTTCACTTTTAGCAACCATCGCTCGCTTCGTTCGCTTGTGTTGCTAAAAGCGGCGGGTTGCTAAAGCCTATTTTTGGCCCTTGATACACTATATACTATTTTGGTGTGCCACGCCGCGAAAAAGCGCAGCTAAGGGCAGCTAAATTTTAAACCGTTCTTTGCTAGGGACTTTCAACTTTGTAAAATTGTAAAAATAATAGCTCGGACGTACCCTGAAGTACAACAAATTCCCCAGTGTTTGTTAAAAAGTGATATATAAATTATAACAAAAACATACAATTTTAAACTGCTAGATTTTTAAAGTAAATAAAATAACAAACACCAATATAGCAAAAATAAATGCTCACTTACCAGGTAAATCAAGTTCCGTAATTGTTTTCTTAAAATTATTATTCACTTAAAAATAGCAACAGTTCAAACTCAGCACAGAGACACGGTATCGAAATCATACAAAAGAACTCACATTAAAGGTCAAATTTCGACTAATAGTACGACCTATACCGATGTCAGGGGGCGAGGGAAACAAGAGTATATGGTCCCCCCACCCTTTGGCTTGCTTGGGTTGCTGTTTATTTCTACCAGCAATGAATTCTAGGAAATGGACTTTTGGCCGCTTAAATTAGTCAAATACCCGTATGTGAGATGGTACTACAAGGTGCGGCAAAACAGACAGTGCAGTTTTGAAGGGCTATTAAAAAAGAACGGCGCAACTTAAAAAAATGGGGTTTATTTTATCTTAATCGGTACATCATGCCGTTTTATGCATTAAGTCCTGAGGATGACATCAGAAAGATGATGACCCCCAGCAGCGATACATTGATGAAATTTTCGGCCGCATTTTGGCACATCTCGATGGGTATAGCGGTGATTTTCTCCCGAATTCGATCCCTGAGTTCTTCCAAGGTGCGAGGTCGATGCCTAAAAACCTTTTCCTTCAGGTAGCCCCACAGGAAGAAGTCGCAAATGCTCAGATCAGGGGAGCGTGCGGGCCACTCCACATCACCTCTCTGAGGAACGAGGCGCCCAGGGAACACCTGTCGCAGTTTCGTCATTGAAACTCAAGCAGTATGGGCCGTAGCCCCGTCCTGTTGAAACCAAATGTCTCTCAGACCTGCTTCCTCCATCAGTTCTTCAAATCGAGGTTGAAAAAAAATTTCCAACATGAAAGCATAACGTTACGGTTCGTCCGTCCTCTTCAAAAAAATAAGGCCCAATCACCCCAAATTTGGAAGTCGCACACCACACGGTGACTTTTGGGGAGTGAAGTGGTTTCTCGTGAAGTGGCCTTGGGTTATTTACAGTCCAGTATCGAAAATTTTGTTTATTCACCCGTCCACAGAGATGGAAGTGGGCCTCGTCACTACTGAAAAAATTTGACCTCGCATGGATCCGGTTCAAGATTTCTTGGGAGCGATACATGCGGTTTTCATAATCAGGGGGCATTAACTTTTGAACAATTCGCGTATTTTACCTAGTTTATTATTTTTTAAAATGATTCAATACCGGGTGACCCAGGGATCCCCATAACTATGTATATTTGTGTGTTTCTATGTGTGTATATGTATCTGTTTCATATTATAACCCCGTTACAGCATGTCTTACGAAAGACAACAGCGTCATCTTGAAAACCTTCTACAAGAAACAACACTTGATGAGGACAGACCACCAAGTTCTTCAGATACTGAATCCGAGAATGATTATGAACCAGAGGAAACACGCAATTCAGACAGCGAAGAGGAATTGAGTGACCGAGAGCCTTCAGGTAACAGCAACTCTTTATTTTATATTGGAAAAGACAAAAGTACGAAATGGAGTAAGGATCCAGCTCGCCAATTTGTTCCTACTAGAAGAGCCAACATAGATTCACAGTTACCAGGACCAAAGCGAGTTATCGCCAATGAAAAAGACCTTCTTACAATTTGGAGACACTTTTTCGACGACTCTATTATTCATATAATTGTCGAGTATACCAACCAATATATTGCTACCGTGAGAGATAAATTTTGCAGAGAAATATATGCCAAAGAGACTGATTTCAAGGAAATATACTGCCTGATAGGATTGCTCCTTTTAGCTGGTGCTAAAAAATCTAATCATCTGAACGTTGAAGAGTTGTTTCGAACGGATGGTGGTTCAATTGAAATATTTCGGCTTTCAATGTCTGCGCAGAGATTTAGATTTTTACTGCGAGTTTTGAGGTTTGATGATGCTACTACGAGGGCAAATAGAAAGCAATTTGACAAAAACTGCCATATTCGAGAAATATTTGAGAAATTCGTTCACAATTGTAAGGCTAATTACACTTTATCTGCTTTTGTGACTATAGATGAGAAGTTGGAAGGATTTCGCGGAAGGTGTTCATTTAGGAAATACATTAAAAACAAACCAAAACCATACGGTATCAAAATTCAAGCCCTTTGTGACGCAAGAATGTTCTACACATATAATATGGACATTTCTCCCGGAAAACAATACAATTTCGACAATTCTGGCTTCGCTGTTGTTCAAAGATTATGCGAACCGATTTTCAATACAGGTCGCAATGTTACAACTAAGAATAGGTACACCAGTATACCCTTAGCTCAAGCATTGCTGCAAAAAGGTTTAACAACCGTCGGAACAATCAGGAAGAACAAGAAGGAAATTCCCACAGACTTCAAAATATTGCGCGGTCGAAATGTAAAAACCAATATGTTTGGTTTTCGTAACAACATGGTTTTGGTGTCGCATGTTCCAAAGAAAGGAAAAAATGTTCTTCTTATTAGCACAATGCACAATGATGCTAAAGTCGATGCCGAAACTCAAAAGCCCGATATAATTTTGAGCTACAACGACACCAAGGGCGGCGTCGATGTCGTCGATCGTTTATGTGCGAATTATAATTGTGCTCGAGCAACAAGGCGATGGTCTATGGTAGTCTTCTACGCTATGCTCAATGTCAGTACCATAAACAGCCAGGTGATACATACAGCCAACAATCAAAACACAAAACTACTACGTCGTAACTTTATTGAGGATTTGGCTATGAAACTAATTGAACCTCACATAAGAGATCGGCAAACGTACTTGAACTTGCCGAGATCAATGAGACTGAGACTATCCGCGATTTTACATATAGATGTACCTGGGACATTGTGTCCTCCAAGAATTGGCCGGTGCTTTGAGTGTGGATGGAGAAAAAACAGAAAAACCAAATACTCTTGCTATAAATGTCAACAATATTTGTGTCTTGAACACGTAGTGCCGTATTGCAGCAGCTGTTTACATGAATAAATTTAGTTTTTGAGATGTATTTTTTTGCTATTTTTTGTTTGGAAGTGTACCAGTTTTTGTTTATTTTGCAAAAGTTCCGAATGTCCAAAAATTAAAAAAAACGTTATTTTATTTTATGAATATGTGATTTTTTATTTTTTCTTAATTTAAAAAAAATGTATTACACAAAACATTGTTATTTGTAATGCTCTAATTAAAATGTTTTGTGAATTTTAATATTGTAATAAAACAACTTTAAGTGATTAAATATCTTTGTTTTATTGTCAAAGAGCATACATTAAAAAAAAACATGAACTATTAGTAACACGTTTCGAAAAATCTTCAGTTGAAAACCCCGATGCGTGGGACCGGCGTCATCATTGATCAAAGTCAAATTTGCGTCACCACTGGCGGGTTAAATTTATTTATTGCTTCTTCAACGAGTGAGTTTGTTTCAAATTTATTTATTTTAAAATATTCAAAAATTGAAAAACGATACCTCCCAAACTAATCAAGTCGGCAATGACCTGTTAATACTATTAATGTCACTTCAGAAAAGTATGTATCAGATCTTTTCCAACTTTTAAAGTTACCGAGATAAGGTAGCCTATAAAAACATCGAATTAGGGCCACCCGGTACACATATTATCTCGGCGAATCAACTTTGAATGTAGGTAAGTACCAAATGGGATTTTATGGTTCAATAAAGCAGGCCGTTTCAAAAATTTATATTTAAAATAAAGTTTGGAAAACTTGCAATCGCCTTGTGGGATACATCGGGCTAATATGCAAAACGAAAATCTATGCCCAAAAAAATCGTGTTTCTTAAGTCGTTAGTTAGCTAACATTTTTGACGTCAAAATCACGATTAACGGATACAAGACTTTGCTCAAAATTTGTATCTAGGTACTAGAGATGGGCAAAACTGCTACTTTTCAATCATGTTGCTACCTGTGATTGCTACTTTCTAATATCAGTGATTTTAAACTGTGACTGCGATCACGGTTAGTAAACGTAAACGAACACCTTCTGAAACTGTTAATGGTTTCTCAAAAATGTTTTTGATATGATTCTGCTAATATTTGTCCACCTATTGTTCCTTTTGATATTATACCTGTGATTGAAGGTAATATTTTGACCATATTATTGCTATACCAAATAAATATACGACTATCCTTGATTCAGTTCAAAATTCGAAAAGTAAAATTCCTTAAAACAATATCCTCAACGGTCGAAGTATCGCTTATTCAAAATTAATTTGGTTTTTCTAAATTCAACAATTTTTAATGAAGATATGAATTTTTAAAAATTTTAATTTTATCTTTTTGAGAACTTGAATGAAAACATCGCAGAAAAAATAGAAAACGCGCAGACAAAATTTCATAAAAAATCATCCCCAATGGCTGAAGTATACCTACTTCAAAATTAATTTGGTTTTTGTAAATTCAATTATTTTTAATGGAGATATGAATTAAAAAAAAATTAAATTTAATTTTTTTGAGCACTTGAATGAAAACATCCAGAAAAAAATATATACTGGGTGCTGTAAAAATAGCGGATTAACTCAATGGTACGTTGTCGAGGATTACTTCGAGAGTATAGAAAAAATAATGAAAAAAATTGGTATTGTATTTTTTGAAGATATGAAGACTTCGCATTTGAAAATACCAATTGTATATAATATTGACAAGCATGAAAGTAAGTATCTCTGAAAAATTTATTTGATGAGCTGGAGTGGAAATAATTAATGTTATGCAGATTTTAAGCAATGAAATAATTTACACTAAAGTCTTCATATCTTCAAAAAAATACAATACCATTTTTTTTCATTATTTTTTACATCGCAGAAAAAATATAAAACGCGTAGAAAAAAATCCTTAAAGTAATATCCTTAATGATCGAAGAATCGCGTATTCAAAATCAATTTGGTTTTTGTAAATTCAACAATTTTTAATGGAGATATGGATTTTTGAAAATTTTCATTTTATCTTTATGAGCACTTGAATGAAAACATCGCAGAAAAAATAAAAAACGCGCAGACAAAATTCCATTAAAAATATCCTCAATGGTCGAAGAATCGCTTATTCAAAATCAATTTGGTTTTTGTAAATGCCACAGTTTTTAATGGCGATATGGATTTTTGAAAATTTTAGTTTTAATTTTTTTATTGTGACTCATCACTTTCGATCACAGCGAGTTTGTGGTTCCCATGCCGAGCAAGATAATTTTTTCGTTTTTATAAAATCTTAATTAATTAATTAATAATTGTTAGTACATAAGATGTAATTTATTTCATTTTATTTGGTATACTATGGCATTTTATAAATATTTGTCTTTCTTATTAAATATTTATTCAAAATTAAAATACAATACCCTGCAAAAATGGGGAAATAAAGTGATGAATATTAAATAACATTTAGAAATGCCACCTTATACTACAAATATGTTTTAAGTAACAGTCACAGTTTAAGTAGCAGTTACAGTTTGTCACAGTTTAAGTAGCAGTGATTTAAAGTAGCAGTTATTTTAAGTAACAGTGATTTAAAGTAGCAGTTATTTTAAGTAACAGTGATTTTAAGTAACAGTGATTTTAAGTAACAGTGATTTTAAGTAACAGTAATTTTGGGTAGCAGTGATTTTAAGTAACAGTGATTTTAAGTAGCAGTGAAATTCGCCTATTAGTAACACTAACGACCTGTGATTTTTCAATAGCAGCGAAAAATCACAGATGCGTGAAATATCGCCCATCCCTACTAGGTACTTTCATATTAGCAGTTATTTTTGTAAACGTAAAATTTTTGGGGTAATACAAGAATTATACTATTTTTTCGGCCTTGATCTGTGGTCGAAAAATATACAAAATTTAAGCTTAAAATCTGCATCTACCAGGTGTGACAGCACAATTAGAGCAATAGTGTCGCTTAGAAGAAACAAGTCAGAAATACAACATTTTATTTATCAAACATTGTACATTGTACACAATTTTTTCCATCTCTTGTTTTTGGATCAAATGACAAGAATTTTTCAAAAAATAAGTGACTGCAACGAGAATTAAGAGCACTACAAAAGTTTACAAAAATAAATATAGAATTTAAAAAAATTGGACACGTCAAGCACTAGTGATGTCACAATATTTTGAGCACGCCAAAAAGTGCGCAATAATGAACAAAAATCGACCCGTTCGAGCGTTTTTTTTTAGAAACATTTAATAGAGCAATTATGAATTTTGTACGAAACTTCACCACCCTGTATAAACAGGGTGTTCCAAATTCGATGCATTCCCGTTGCTATCTCGGTAACTATAAGAGATAGGGAGTTGGTTAAATTAAGGCAAAGTTACTCATTTTAATGATGAATAATTTATTAAAAAGAAATTTAAAAATATTCCGACGACTTCCGGAGATATTCGAAAAAAAAACTAAAAAATAAATTTAGGTTTTTATTTTTTTACGGATTTATTGAAAAACCAAGAGCCATATAATTTAATCAACTATCTATCTCTTATAGTTACTGAGATAGTAATGCATCCAATTTGTTACACCCAGCATATAGTAGCCGGCAAAAAGTGGAACATATGGAAAAATGTTTTATTATGAATTCTATTCTTGCAAAAAGTTTCTGAATTATTTTAAACCATCGAAGTAAAAGTTACTGCTTGCGGATACATAGTATTATAAAATTATAAAACAAATGGTAAACCAACTTAAGATTAGACAATCCTCGTTATTAAAGATATGCAAAAATGTTATTTAGAACTCACAGAAGGTTTAAAATACGACATTAGAGCCACCTGCAACCAATTTTTTTTACTTTCTCCGTTACGAAGTACGAGAAAGTATTGTGATCGTGATTTTTTTCAAAAATGTTTTATACGGAAATATCTGTTTTGGGGTCCCGAGATGCCATTTCAATAATTTCTGGAAAAAAAATTGTTTGTGTGTGTGTGTGTGTCTGTCTGTGCGCGCTGTATCTCAAAAACTAATACAGCAATTGATATGAAACTTTGAACATACGTCTTATTTGATAATCTGAAGAACGGAAAATCGTTTGATAAAATTTCGTACACCGGAAGTGGGCGTTTATTTTAACTGTTTTTTGTTTTTTGCCAATATTTTCTTAAATATGAAAAATATCATAAAAACATTTGAACAAACTTTGAAGACAACAAAGAAATGAACATCTTTTGCTTAAAAATATTTTTAATAAAATCATTTTTATTTTTATTTTTTTATTTTTGGTTTATAATTATAAAACGATAATAGTTACAACAAATTTATGTTAATAATAATTGCAGAGAATGTTAAAATGAACGACTTATAAAGAATAAGTTTTTTTCGAAATCCCTTTAGTTTTTAAGTAAACTGAGTTTTTGAATTTGAAGTATAATTTTTCCATCTTTCATAATTTTGACGTTTTAAACGTCAGTTTCATCGGAGTTTACACAACGCTCAATGCACATAAAAAAATATGATTTAAATTGAAAATAAACCATGAAAACGTAAATATAAATGGCTATGATACCATCAAGTCGGAGAAAGTAACATGATGGCCACATCACCATTTTTAACATATAAAATATCGTCATCAAAAAATGCATTTATACCTGAGAAATTTATAAAAATTAAGAACGAGCGTTTATTGACTTTGAACTTGGAAATGAAATGTCGGGTTTTTGGCAATTTCCATTGACTCGGCATGATTATCTCTTAATACTCTTTTCAGCCACACTGAATTCGCTACAAATTTGGCATCTAAATCATCAAAATCAAATATCGCGTTTACAAGTTAAGCAAATTTTCAAAATCAAAAACGCGATTTTGTTGAAAAATTTCAGATTTTGTCAATTTTCGTTACCTTGACATGAATATTTTTTATACTTTTCTAAAAAACTAAATTCTTTATATTTTAGCGTATAAATTATCATAATCAAGAAATGTAGTCAACACATTTTTGAAAATTTGAGACCTTTGAACTTGGAATTTGTAAAATATACCAAATTCTCTGCATTTTTTTTCAAATAATTGATATATAAAATAACGAGTTCTGAAGTTAGGCAATTTTGCAAAATCAAAAACGCTATCTTGGTGACTTCGAATTTGGAGAATTTTGGATTTTGGCAATTTTGGTTAACTCAACATGAGTTATTTCTTAATACTTTCTTAAAATATAATAAATTCTCTACATTTTAACATATAATTATGATGTTAATCAAAAACACGTTCAATATATCAGAATTTTTTTTTTAATCATAAACACGATTTTGTTGAATTTAGAATTTTGGTAATTTTCGTTGACTTGACATAAATGTTTCTTAATATCAAAAAAAAAACATATATCTATATTGTTGCATATAAATCATCATGATAAAGAAAACGCGTTTAACACATCAGCAATTTAAAAAAAAAATAGAAATGGAATGGGGCCGCGGTGGTCTAGTGGGTAGAGGTCCGGCCTCTGGACCCCGTTGGTGCGGGTTTGACTCCCGTCCGGACGGTCACTTTTTCAGCACGAAAAATGGCCGTACCGGTCCCTGGGTGTCTAGTGTTTGTCCCCATTTCATTTAAATATGAATATTATTAATATAAATTGGTTGTAGCTGAATGCTTGGCTAAGCCAAGTCCCCATCATCCTCGATTCCCTAACCCGAACTTCGGTCAATCATCTTTCCTTTTTTTATAACAAAAATAAAAATGGAATTTTGATGCCTTTGAAATTTTCGATTTTGACAAGTTTACTTGACTTGTCATTAATATTTCTTATTAGTACTTTTTTAAAACACACGAAATTGATTACATTTCAACAAACAAATCATTAAAATTACACTGTCAACGACTCTGCAAATTTTAGAAATTAAAAACGCGATTTTTTTGCCTTCGGACGTGGAAAGCTATTGTCAATTTGCACTGATTTAAGATACAATTTTTTTAATACTTTTGTTAAATATACTACGGTCATTTTTTAAGTAAGAACCGTTCTAGTTTAAATATAAATATAACCAACGTTTCTTCATTTTTTCGACAAAATGTTCGACCCGATAAATATATTTTTCCGAACGGGAGATGAGTTTGAAGATCCTCTCGTCGTAGAATCGGCCGCCAGTTCATGCATTTCGTTTTGTGTTCCTGCGTAAGCATTTTTGGAACCCATCTGGCACAGATCTTTGCATTCTGTAAGTGACAACATATCGGTAAACATGCGGAAAATCTTATGAAGTTCATCAATAGCGAAGCGCCTGTCTTGTCGAATGTTTGCATCAACAGTTGCTTTCCGTTCGCCCGTTACCAGGATTAGACGTTACCAGGCTCATCATGGATGGTTGTTCTGTAACCATTATATAAACGAGATCACTTTTGTACTTTCCCTCATTCATCACATCTTACCCATATGCTCCAAAGAGTTGGCAATGGATTTTGCCTCCTAAATTTTCAGCGCGCTTGAGTGTCTCTAGCGGCCGCTAGCTCAAAAGAAAAACGGTTTTTCAGTATTTTTGGGATAACTCGAGCTACAGATAATATTTTTACATGCGGGTTGCGGCGTTCGAAAGCACATTTATCTGCCTCATTGTGGTAGTTTTCAGATTTTTCGGCTTGATAACCGAAAACTGGCAGCCATTTCAATATTTGTAACATGATTCTCAGCACGTTTTTTTCCAAAAAAAATTTGGCATTTTTCATTGCCTTCAAAATGATGTATTGTCAATTTTGGTGCGAAAGGTCGAAATACGCGATTTTGGTAATGTTTGCCTGGTTTTTAATCTTCTTGCGACGTTTTTGGGGGTACTGAGTCATCATAATGTCCCTAAAGACGACTTCTTGGAGACTTCTATCTCTCGGAAATCATTTTAGCACTTTCAAAAACCCCCAAGTGAGACTTTCTGGCTCTCGAAATTTTTTGAACATATTTTTTTTTGACATTACAATTACTTTTATTTATATGAAAAAGTTTTTAGTTATTGTAGTTTTAAATTTAAAAGGGTCTGCTTGTATCATTTTCACTTCATAGAAGAAGTGCAGTTTATGTGTTATTTTTAGAAATATACATGCTTGTGAAGTATGCGGGTACACTTACGCCAACGAAGATAATTATAATTTAATGAAACAGGCTATGATTCATAGAATTTATTTAGAAAAGGAGACAATGTAATCCTTACCACTAGGTCGTACAATTTCTTTTATTAATAAAAAAAAGTATTTAGTTGTTGTAATTTTAAATTTAAGTCTACGTGTACATAGAACTGCAGTTTACATATATTCTTTTTATTATTTTCAGAAATATACATTCTTGCAAAGTATGCGGCAACACTTACGCCGACGAAGATAAACTAATGAAACACGCGTTGATTCATAGAAAGAAAACTATCCCATGCCCACACTGCTCCGTGAAATTCACACTTCACACATCCCTGAAAAGACACTTGACCTACTGCAACAAGTCCGCATCTCTGAAATGTGAAATTTGCTACAAATCATTTAAACGGCGATATAACTACAACATACACATGAAGATACACACGAACGAATCCATGTATTATTGCGACATGTGCGATTGCAAGTATGCCACCAAAACAAGACTGCAAAGACATCAAGACTACGTGCACCGGGGAATCAAATATGACTGTATGATCTGTAACAAGAGTTTCGGAAGGCCGGCGACTCTCACGCTTCACATAAGGAAACACGACCCGTTTTACGTCCAAGAGAAGAAGTTCGAGTGTGAAATATGCGGGAAGAAATTTCCGGGAAAGGACCCGCTGGTGTTTCACATAAGGAGGCATACGAACGATAGGCCGTACGGTTGCACGAGGTGTGATAAGAGTTTTGTGTCCAAGGGAAACCTGAACATTCACGAGAAAACCCATGATAAAGTAAAACCTTACACTTGTGATCTGTGTTTGAGTAGTTTTCGTTTTAAAACAGAATATAATATTCATATGCGAGGTCATTTTAATGGTAAACATTTTGTTTGTGAAATGTGCGAAATTAAATTTGTGACTGGAGCGGACCTCAAGTTGCATTATCAGATTGCGCATACTTTACAGTCTTTGTAATGATTTACTGCTGTAGTTTATGTAATATTATTTTAGATGCACGTCATGAATGTTCCTTATCGGTCTATGAAATGGAACTAAGTACTGAAATAGTACTTATATTTGAGGTTACAGAAACACGCTCAAAAATTGTGATGTGGGCAACTTTCTCAGGTTTGATGGTATAGAACAGTGATGGCGAACCTTTTGAGCTCGGTGTGTCAACATTTTGAAAAATCGAAACATAATTTCCGTGGCGTGTCACACATCACAAGAGTAAAGACTAAATACAAATAGAAATATTTATAGATTGGAATAAAACACTTTCACTTTTTTATACCACTATATTTTATTTATATGACTACTTTATAATTTTTGTAAGTTATTGCTTGGTTTAATTAATTAAATTAATATATATACAAACATCTTTATTAAAAAGCATATTTACAATTCAAGTTTTGCTTTATATTATAATGTAATAATATCCAATAGGCTATCGACCAGGAGTTTTTTCCGCCTTCTTATTATGTTATCTTCGGTTATGTTTTTTTTTTTTATTGTGGGGGCTAGTTATGGGAGTTTTGTGTCAGGGAGGGTTTTAGTGAGGATGTATATTCATATAGGGTTACATTACGTTTTTGGAATTTTGGGGGGCTAAATTAATATTATTAACGTAAGTAATAATAATATTATTAATAACCAACTCTGGCCATTATGAAAGACAAATATTTGAATTATTAATTTTTTTATCTTTGAAGATGCGTGTCACCAAAAATGGGCTCGGCACTGACACGCGTGTCATAGGTTCGCCATCACTGGTATAGAATATTGTTCCTAATAATTCGAAGCTTCGAAGAATCCAAAGAAACGAAGAGGAATATTCGAAGTTGTGAAGTTTCGAAGTTTTCAAATATTTCAATTTTTTTTTAACTTTTATGTAATTTCAAAATATTACTTCGAAAACCCAAGACGAAACTTAGGATGCACATGCGGAGTTGCTGTAAAATTTGCAAAGTTTTCGAACAGACATTTATTCATTTATTTACATTAACGGGGATTACCCTTTACATTATATTTAACAAATAGGTATATAGGGTGTTTCAGACCACCCGTTCACCCCAAATATCTCCTGAAATACGAATCGGATTGAGATTTAAAAAAATATGCCCAAAAATGTTTTTTGAGCCCTATCATGTGGTGTGAAATGGGAACCGCCCCCCCCCCCGGGTCGGCGAGGGGGGTAACTTTAAAATCTTAAATGGGAACCCCTATTTTTGATTGAAGATTTGGATTCTATGATAAAAAATATTGGGTTTTTATCCGAAATAATTTTTGCGATGAGCGACAGATGGCGCTATATTCGGCAAAAACATTTATTGAATTATATTTATTTCTCGCATCAAATGATAGATTACGACATTTTTTACGTAGTCATCTCTTAAATAAGGCCTTGATTGAAGACATTCGTAATTTTATGTCAAAAATAAGCAAAAAAACAAAAAAATATTTGTAAAAAAAAATCGTAGAAACGAATAAAAATCAATTTGATTATCAAATTCCATTCTATTATTTTCTATTGTGGTAATGTATGAATGTTTGTAACGACAAACAGGATTTTTTTAATGAAAAAAAAATATATATTCAAAAACAATTTTTTTTTGCTAATCGAAAAAAATGTTTTGAATAAAAACCTAATATATTTTAGAGTAGAAGCCAAATCTGCTATAAAAAATAGGGGTACCTATTTAAGATTTCAAAGTTACCCCCCTGGGGCGGGGTGGTTTAAATTTCACACCACATGATAGAGCTCAAAAAAATGGTGATGTGGCCATCATGACACTTTCTCCGACTTGATGGTATCATTTATATTTACGCTTTCGTGGTTTATTTTCAATTGAAATCATATTTTAAATGTACATCGAGCGTTGCGTAAACTCGGATGAATCTGACGTTTAAAACGTCAAAATTATGAAACATGGAAAAATTATACTTCAAATCCAAAAACTCAGTTTACTCAAAAACTAACGATATTTCGAAGAAAACTTATTCTTTAGAAGTTGTTCATTTTGGAATTCTCTACAATTATTTTTGATATGAATTTGCTGTAACTATTATGGTTTCACAATTATAAACCAAAAATTAAAACATAATTAATACATTTTTTTTTCTCAAATAGCAATGATTTTATGAAAAATATTTTCAAGCAAAAGATGTTCATTTCTTTGTTGTCTTTAATGCTTGTTTGAATATTTTTGTGATATTTTTCATATTTAAGAAAATATTGGCAAAAAACAAAAAATAGTTAAGGTAAACACCCACTTTCGGTGTACGAAATTTTACCAAAGGCTTTTCAGTTCTTCCGATTATCAAATAAGACGTATGTTCAAAGTTTCATATCAATTGCTCTATTAGTTTTTGAGATACAGCGCACACAGACAGACACACGCACACAGACACACACACACACACACACAGACACACACACACACACAGACACAAAAAAAAATTTTCCAGAAATTGTTGAAATGGTATCTAGGGACCCCAAAACGGATATTTCCGCAAAAAAAATTTGAAAAAAAATCACGATCACAATACTTTCTCGTACTTCGTAACGGAGAAAGTAAAAAATGTAGACGTATTTTTTTGTATGTCAATCCCATCTGTATTTCGCGAGATATTTGGGGTGTACGGGTGGTCTGAAACACCCGGTATATGTTATTTAATTATACATGACAGGCGCGCACTCAGGAGAGTGGCTATCGGGCTTGATCAATATATCAAAAATAAATTTAAAAAGTACCAAATAAGAACATGTTCTCGTTTTTGGTCTATTATCATGAAACGATAATTAGTCATCAAATTTGGATTAACAATTGTAGAGAATGCCAAAAACAGCCTTTTTAAAATTGCCATTAATTCTTGAGAAATATCAATATTTCCCTGTTTTTTTTCTCACATTTTTTTATAAATATCGCAAATATAACAAAAATAATAGAGCTACATGAAATTCACATTAACAAAAATTATAGAGAATGTCAGAATAAATCTCAAGAGTGTTTAGAACAAAATCAATTAATATTAATAACGGGTATATCATCAACTCGGAGAAAGTTAAATCATACACTATTTATTAATTACTTCTATTTTTTAAATAATTTTATCTATTTATTACCTGTAGTTTTATTTGTTTTCTTAAGTCCAAAAATGAAATACAATTTTATAACTGATTGAGGTTGGCGGCACTTACTTCGTGATACATTTTTAATTAAATAAAACACACTTTTACTTAGTTAATATCACACTGTTTATTTATTAGTGACTGCAGTTTCGATCAAACAATGATCATTATCAAACTATAAGTAAATTTTATAACTTTTCGATTTTTCTTTAATATTCTTCAATTCAAAATCAAAAATTTAATTCCTGCCTGGCTATAAAGTTGGTCGTGCGCAGACTGAAGCTTGTCTATCTTCAACCATCATCTTGGGCGGAGAATTTGGAAATTGTATATACTATTTGTCAGGTAAACAGGAGCAGACCTCATAACTCCCTCGGAAGATATAACTCATATCTCCCGAGGGAGTTATGAGTACGTTTTCATGCCATGACGATAATAGCAAATATCATACAACTAAAAAATAAAATAGTTAAACAACGATCCTCAAGTGATCCAAAATTGTAGTGCTCATTTTTTTAATAATCGTTCTTAGTTTTTCTTCTGACAAAACTGTTACCATCTGCACGCACAACTGCTCCCGGAGTCAATTTATAACTGAAACTGTTGATCATAATAATTGTAGAGAAAACCAAAATGAGCAACTTATAAAGAATGTTTTTAAATCTCTTTAGTTTTTCAGTAAACTAACGATAAATATTATCAGAATTTGAAGTACAATTGTTCATTTCCATCTTTCACAAACGTTTCAAACGTCAGTATCAACCGATCCTGTAAACCGCTTGATGTACATTTACAATATGATTTAAAAAGAAAATAAACCACGAAAATATAAATATAAACAACTATTATACCATCAAATTGGAGAAAGTACATCATCTTTCTAAAGCGTGTTTCCGTAACATTATAAATATTGATTTTAAGTTCCATTTCATAAACCGTTAAAGAGCGTTTTAAGATTCGCGTGTACGTGCAAAACATGCTTACGTTGACAACGTCGTGAAATAAAAAGTTGTGACGTGCAACGGAAATTATTTTACTTAAACCATAGTTTCTGTGTATGTAGTTCTGTAAGCACAAATAAACAAACAAAACAATTTAAGGTAATCTTATTTCCCCCATCCAACTAAACAAAAGAGCCAAACCTTCAATATACCAAAGAGTGATTATAATAAAAAAAACATTAAGAGATGAATATAAATGTAGTAGTAAAATCGATTGATTAAACGTTTTACCGCCATCTCATGTCTATCGACCATTTTCAGTATCCGAATGGGTAATATACCTCAAGTGCGATTCCCCTTCAGCGACTTTACTGTACTGATGATGACTGTAGCCTGAAACCGGCCTGCTTTTCGGTAATTGAGGACACGACCTTTAAATCCTGTGTGTAGGATTTTAAAATTGTCCGTATTGAAAAAAATTCCATTTGTGTTACAATATTTGGACAAACCCGTAGATTTATTATTAATTATATCTTTACGGTGTTCATCAAATCTGGTTTTAAAATCTCTACCGGTCTGTCCAATGTATTCAATAAGAGAAACATTCCAAGTGATTTTTCTTAAAACTTAAGGGTTTAAAAATTTCCCTACCTATCTCAATTTAGAACAAATATGTGTGAGGGTACCGTAAATTCACAATTTCAGTAACAAATGGATGAATATAATATCGGGTGTGTATAAATTGGCGGATAATCTACACGTGACGATATTCTTTCAAAAATTCTAAGCAGCTTATCTTAATTCTAAAATGTTGTATCATGCTTCCTGGGTCTCTGGAGGTCCTCAATGTTTAAACATCCAGTCGTTAAATATGCGTTATTAATTTACAAAAAACCCTGCAATTTCGATAGTATGACTACTTTGAAAATTATTTGTCAGTGTGCACTATCTTTCTATCTCAAACTTGTATTTTTAACACTTCTTAATTAGCAGATTTTTATAAAAAAATACGTTCGGCAACGTGACACCCGCTTATATCACTTTGACACAAATAATTCATTCAAACTTGCTAGTTCCAAGTTTGTGCCAATTCTGCTTTTCTCATTATTATCAGTTTGTATTAGTGCCCGCGCTTCAGTGTATTTGTGTTTTTGTGTTATTTTCGTTTTGTTTTGTTCAATTACAATTGATTTCACTATTTACTCATAATCTGTTTTACCTTGCATCTGTAAATAAACCCCGCTCTATCTATCTATTACCTTCTACTCTGAACCATGAGATTATTGATAAACAGGACAACTCGTGAATGCTATGTTGTCAAATGTACATTTCTTTTAAATGGCTCCTGATGGCCTATGAGGCATGGTAGAACATTTTTTCATCGACGTTTTCTATTCAGAATTTTAGGAAGAACATCGCCACGTTTAGATTATCGGCCAATTTATACACATCCGATATAAATGCTCGAGAAATTATTAATTTTTCAGGATTTGGTAATGCCTGGCCTCATTCGGTTGCCCTCCCTTCAATATTTTCAGCATTTACTAGTAGAAAGCACAATGGATAACTTTACTTGGGAACAGCACCAACGTCAGAAATATTTTTATCTGAAACGTCAAGAAACAAAACAAAAAGTTCCGGGGCAGGAAAAACCTTAGATTAAAACATAGGCCTCTCCATACTCCAACAGCGACGGGTTGTGTTACTGTCATCAAAGGGTGTTATCGGTCCTTACTTTCTTGAAGGCCCTCGCAGAAATTATATTGTTGTTAAGTTTGCAGAATGTCAAAATTTCTCCAACCACGTTTACAGCAATTCCGTGGGTACTTAGATGCAGCAAGATGGAGCAACCTGCCGTATATTTAATGTCAATGTACCGATCGTGAAGGAAATCATCTCTCAAAGGGCATTATCGGTCCTTACTTTGTTGAAGGCCCACGCGATAATTTTATTACTGCTAAGTTTGTAGAATATGTCAAGATGTTGAGTGAATGACTCCAGGCACAGTTGCTGTCATTCTCTGGGTACAACACCAGGTCTTGGGTGCAGGCAATCTGCCGAATATTTAATGTCGCTATACAGGTGGTGAAGGAAATCATCCCTAACTTTGACTGTCAACAAAAGGCATTATTGGCTTTTACTTCCTTGAAGCCCCACGCGGTAATCCTGTTACTGTTAGGTTTGCAGATTATGTCAAGATGTTGAGTGAATGTCTTCAGCCACACTTGCAGCAATTCCCTTGGTACAACAGCAGCGTTTGGATGCAACAAGATGGGACAACTTGCCAAAAATGTAATGTTATTATACCGGAGGTGAAGGAAATAATCCTTAACAAACTTAACTCGCGCCGAGACCTGACATGACACCCCGTGTTATCTCAAAACTCAGGTTTACTTGAATAAACCAGCCACAAGGCGAATATCCGTTAAGAGATAACCGACTTACCCGCACTTTGTGTTAAAGAGATTTTCAAAATGCAGGTACAGGCCGGGCCTTTTAGGATGGAGAGAGACTTGGGTGCGCATGCTAAATTTAAAAAAATCTTCAGTGGCGGCGAACCATTATAACCATTTACGTGGTTGGCACAGCATGCATACGTGATTAAAATAGTAAATCAATGGTAAACCAATTTTATATTCAAGATATATTTTATTTATATTCATTTCAATACAATGACCAAAAAATGATTCCCTTATCCCCTACGTTACGCTAGTGTGCGCCGAGCAGAAACTTTTGAATCTGCCGAACGACGGTAAACGGCGCATTCCAAGCTATTCGGGTTGAGCTGCTTCTCACCATCCCAAAAGGCCCGGCCTGTACTAGATTTGATTCATGCTAATGACGGGATGGTGGACTTAATTTTTAAGAGTAATGTTTTTTGAGAAATTTGCCTAGCTGGCCATCAATTGCGAGATCGTTCAGCAGTGTAGATTTTTGTATTTGTGTGTGTCTGTGTCTGTATCTGTGTGTCTGTGTGTCTGTATCTGTGTGTCTGTGTCTGTGTGTCTGTGTGTCTGTGTCTGTGCCTGTGTGTCTGTGTGTCTGTACCTGAGTTTGTTACTTCAGAGGGCCGCCGCAGTCACTCTGAAGCTCCAGTAATTGTATCATTACGGATGATTTTACTGTTTGTTTTCTTTTATTTAAATCGACATTCATTTTCGTACCGCCTGTATTTTCTTTAAATTGGTTTTTCAAAAGTGCAAAAACTTAAGGTGCACTCTATACATTACTTTACGAAAGTTTGGATAACAGTCTTTGTAATTTTCTTAGCTGAGGATTGCGTATTAACCCTTCCCTAACAAATGCCTTTATATTCGCCATAACCAAAAATATTCCCGTAAAATCGACAATAAAAATATTCTCGCAAGATCGTACATTTTTAATTCCTGGCGCAATAAATGAGCTAATTTTAGTTTTCTGTAAAGCGATGGTTGCGACTATTATAAAATAGCTCGTTAGCTAAGGGTTAATTCTTTTTAGTTCTCGGCGCATCTACCACTTGATTCATTAATGAGCTCTTTTCAGTTGCTTGTTAAGCGGTGGTTACGACTAGGGAGGGATGTTCGATTATGGAAATGAATAATCGATTATTGATTTTTTTTAATGTATCGATTAATCAAATGATGGAGAAATCGACTAATCAAATTATCGATTATTTGATTATTTTTCGAGTAATAATCAAACAACCGATTAATCGATGATTTATCGATTAATAGATTATTTTGCACAGCCCTAGTTATAATGGCATATTTAAAAGATGAATATGGTATATCTTAGCAGTCAAAGATGGCATATTTTAATAGTCCAAAATGGCATATTTTAACAGTCAAAAATGGCATATTTTAACAGTCAAAAATGGCATATTTTACCAGTCAAAACTGGAATATTTTAATAATAAAAAATAGCATATTCTAATAGTCAGAAATGGCATACTTTACTAGTCAAAAATAGCGTATTTTAATAGTCAAAAATAGCGTATTTTAACAGTCAAAAATAGCGTATTTTAATAGTCAAAAATAGCATATATTAACAGTCAAAAATGGTATATTTTACCAGTCAAAAATAGCATATTTTAATAGTCAAAAATAGCATATATTAACAGTAAAAAATGGCATATCTTACCAATCAAAAATAGCGTATTTTAATAGTCAGAAATAGCGTATTCCAATAGTCAAAATGGCATATTTTCTAAATCAAATTTGGCATATTTTAATAATAAAAATAGCATATTTCAATAGTCGAAAATGACATATTTTACCAGTCAAAAATAGCATATTTTCACAGTTAAATATGGCATATTTTACCAGTCAAAAATAGTGTACTTTAATGGTCAAACATAGCAAATTCCAATAGTCAAAAATTGCAAATTTTACCAGTCAAATCAGGCATATAAGTATTTTAATAGCCAAAAATAGCATATTTTACCAGTCAAAAATAGCATATTTTAATAGTCAAAAATGGCATGTTTTATCAGTAAAAAATAGCGCATTTTAATAGTCCAAAATAGCATATTTTAACAGTCAAAAATGGCATATTTTAATAGTAAAAAATAGCAAATTCTAATAGTCAAAAATGGCAAATTTTACCAGTCAAATCTGGCATATTTTAATAGTACAAATAGCATATTTTAATAGTCAAAAATGACATATTTTACCAGTCAAAAATAGCGTACTTTAATAGTCAAAAATAGTATATTCCAATAGTCAAAAATAGCATATTTCAATAGTCAAAAATGGCAAATTTTACCAGTCAAATCTGGCATATAAGTAAAAATAGCATATTTTAATAGTGAAAAATGGCATGTTTTATCAGTCAAAAATAGCGTATTTTAATAGTAAAAATAGCATATTCCAATAGTCAAAAATGGCATATTTTCCCAGTCAAATTTGGCATATTTTAATAGTAAAAATAGCATATTTTAATAGTAAAAATAGCATATTTCAATAGTCAAAAATGACATATTTTACCAGTCAAAAATAGCGTACCTTAATAGTTAAAAATAGCATATTCCAATAGTCAAAAATGGCAAATTTTACCAGTCAAATCTGGCATATTTTAATAGTAAAAATAGCATATTTTAATAGTGAAAAATGGCATGTTTTATCAGTCAAAAATAGCGTATTTTAATAGTAAAAATAGCATATTCCAATAGTCAAAAATGGCATATTTTCCCAGTCAAATTTGGCATATTTTAATAGTAAAAATAGCATATTTTAATAGTAAAAATAGCATATTTCAATAGTCAAAAATGACATATTTTACCAGTCAAAAATAGCGTACCTTAATAGTTAAAAATAGCATATTCCAATAGTCAAAAATGGCAAATTTTACCAGTCAAATCTGGCATATTTTAATAGTAAAAATAGCATATTTTAATAGTCAAAAATGACATATTTTACCAGTCAAAAATAGCGTATTTTAATAGTCAAAAATAGCATATTTTCACAATTAAAAATGGCATATTTTACCAGTCAAAAATAGCATATTTTAATAGTAAAAATTGGCATGTTTTACTAGTCAAAACTGGCATATTTTAATTGTAAAAGCTGGCATAGTTTAGCTGCAAAGACTGGCATATTTTAATCGTAAAAAATGTCGTTTTATCGGTAAAAAATAGCATATTTTAATAGTCAAAAATTGCATATTTTAGCTGTCAAAAGTGGTTTATTTACCAGTCAAATAATAATAAATATAAGAGTAGGCGAAGTTCAGTCAGGTAACACCTGTTACTGCTCTTCCACTTAACCTACAAGTAACTAAAAAGTATTATACGGAATCCAAAAATGTAACATCGCACGAGATTAAATGTACATATGAACAAATATAAAAATAACATATTCAAATCAACTTCGTCAACTTTAAAGCTCCTCTTGAATTAGCAATGCACGTATAGATAATTTAAATTTGTTTAATTTGAAAGATTTCAGGTTTAATGGTATTTTATTAAATAGTGTAGATGTTGTATGAGAATGATCTTAAAAAAAATGGCTGACTTGTGTTTTGGTGGCGAGATAAGTCCCCGAAATCTAACATTAATGTTGTGCACATCGGTACGGAATACAATTTTGTCGTATAAATATGGAGGTGTACAAAAATAAATGATCTTATAGTAAAGTGTGTAACAATGTAAAATCCTTCTATTATACATATTTAACCAGTTCAACTCAGTACATTTACCGGAAATATGATCATATTTTCTAGTACCCAATATTAACCGTATACAGGAGTTTTGAACTTTCTGTATGCGTCCAATCGTCACTTTGTCTAGGCATGCACTATAAACAACGTCACAAAAGTCGAAATGACTTAGCACTAATGTATCACAGAGCAGTCGTTTTGTATTTTTATTTAAAAAGTTTCTATTGGAATAAATCATTCTTAAATTATTGTAGGCTCTAGAAATGCATCTACTAATATGTGACTTAAAGCGCAAATCTGAATCAATAGTTAAACCCAAGTTACGTACTGAGTTTACAAAGGGTATAGTAATATTATCTAATTTAATATCGAGTAAACTCTTGGCAGTGTCGATGATATTTTTGGGACCAAATAATATTGCAGTGGTTTTATTAGGATTAATATTCAAGGAATGCCTACGTGACATTATTAATAGATTTGATAAATCAATATTTATATTTTGGTTTGCTGCCTCAATATCTCGAAAATTAAGTGAATGTAATATTTGGGTATCATCTTCGCAAAGCATCAGGGACGAAGGACGAGTATATGGAAAATAAAATGGGGCCTAACATTGATCCTTGAGGAACACCTGCAGACATTTGAAAAGCTTGATGCATTTAATAACTGTCAAAAATGACATATTTTAATAGCTTGATGCATACAATAACTGTCAAAAATGACATATTTTAATAGTCAAAACTGGCTTAGTTTAACTAAAACTGACATATTTTTGTCAAATATGGCATATTTTATAAATTAAAATACATATTCGTATAGTTATAGTGGCATATTTTAACTGTCAAAATTTGCTTATTTGCCAATCGAAGCTGGCAACTTTTAAAGTTGAAAATAGAACAAGTTTGACGTATATGAATGGAACATTTATTCATAAACAGAAAATATACGCATAAAAACATGATTCCCTTTTAAAAATCAAAAGATTGTTCGATTAATGGATTTATTAAATAATGTAATAATCGACTAATCAAATAATCCGGTTAATCGATTTATTAAATAATTAAATGATCGATTAAACGATTAATTAAATGATCCATTATTTGATTATTTTTTAGTAATAATCAAACAACCGATTAATCGATTAATCAATTATTTATTTATTAATCGATTATTTTGTACAGCCCTAGTCGCGACTAATAAACCAGCTCGCTAGCTAATTGTTGTTCGTCTTTATGAGCAAAAATTCCACTAGAAAATTTCAAGTCGATCAAATAAAACCTAAACTTTATTATTTACAGAATCTTTTATGCCTGCCTGATATGCCCTAAAGTCTTCAACACGATACTTCATTTAAAACTACACAGCAGAGCTCACGAACAGCCTTATCCGTGCCCGAATTGCGACAAGAAATTCGAAACGAAAACAACACTTAAAAGACACATATCAAGATGTAGCGATGACCCGTCCCGTTACCAGGAATGTTCGATTTGCAAAAAAATCATTAAAAACCCTTACACCTTCAAGATACACATGAAGATTCACACTGAGGAATCCATGTTTGAATGTGACTCGTGCGAATTGAGGTATCCCACCAGGGCTTTGCTCGCGAACCATAGGAAGAGCGTGCACCTGGGAATCAGATACAGTTGTCAGTATTGTGATAAGAAATTTTCAAAGCCGGTGACTACGAGACACTTGCGGTTGCACGGTCCCCTTTCTAGTAAGGAAAGGTTTCCGAGTGATTTGTGCGGAAGAAAATGTAAGTATAAGCATTATTTAATGAATCACAAGAGATAAAAAAATTGTTAATTGGAGGTACACAGTCTTTACAACGCTTACAACATACACGTTAAAATTGATCAATTTCAAACAATAATAATAGAAAGTATAGCTATTATTACAACTAGGGAAATATGAATAATATATTTCCCGAGGTTGTAAAGACAACCAAGGGAAATGTATTAATATTTCCCGTGTTGTAATCAATAGTTTTTTTTCTGATTGAAAGAATATTGTTCTGTAAATGGGAAAATATTGGATTGTAAATTTTTGAATTTATCGGATTGGTAACGTTGCTAAGGGCCTTGTTTGTAAATATCATAGTTGACTGGTTTGATTTTTGCGTTGTTTCATAAATTGGTGAAATGTCAAACCCATGTGTCAAACTATGTGTGCAAGCGGCGAAAGACCGCGAATGTTTGGTTCCGGTAAAATCCAAAGCTGTAAAATCCATAAAGGATACCTTCCTAAGAAATCGGAGGTGTTGTCCCGAGAGCAATTAAAACAATTCTTGCGAGAAGCTCCTAATGGCATTTTTTTTGATGTTTATATTTATATTTTCTGAGCACTTCATATTTCTCTAGGGAAATATAAGTGTGTCATGGCATATGATAACCAAGCCAATATCACTCAATATTGTTTCAATCAGAAAAAAATTGGTTGTTGAATATGTGATCAGTATATGAGTCTATGGTTTAGAACTCTTTCATGAAAGCGCGTGTATATTCAAGTTAGTCGACGGCCTTGAGATCGCAGAGGGTGGCAGTGGCGTGGCGCAGACGGATTTCTTGTCGTTGACGACCGTGTTTGGTGTACAGTAAAGTAATTTCTGTCCTTACGAACTTGATTAGCCTGTAGATATATGGAGTAGTTCTTAGCCACTACAATTGGTAGTACGCGATATGCCTCCAGTATGTAAGCGAAAGATTAAGTAATTTTGTACGATTATGTCACTACAGGCAAAAAAAAATTCATACCAAAAACAGTTCCAATGGAAGAAACACTGGTATTTACTCATTTGGCAAATACTAAAAAAAAAATTTTCGTACCACATTATTCCAAAAATAAAATATCCAGGAGTTTTTAGTGAAGAGATTACTGGAAGTTGGTGAGAATAATAAAAATACCGAGACTGATTATTCAAGAAAGCATACGCTGGAAGAAACCGAAGCTGTCGACCGTCGAAACAGAAAACAACGAAAACGTTGCGTAAGCTGTTACCTTACAAATCGTCAGGAATTTGGCAGCCGTATAGCAGACAAAGCAAGTGTAACACCTCGAGTTAAGACGTACTGTTTACAGTGCCCGGAAAAACCGGCGATGTGTGTGAACTGTTTCATAAAAAATCATTGTTAAAAGTTTTGTTATATTGTACATACTTATTTGCTCAATTAAAATTAGAATGATTTTCTACATTGTATTTATTTTTTTTTCCCCAAAAAAATGTTTTTTTTATGATTTCAACGTATTATTCAGGAAAAAATGCATGAAATCTCAGAAAGATTTGAAAAAATTAATGACGGTTCTTAATGACGTAAGAAGCATGTAGAGTAATTATTTTTCTCATAAATTTATTTTTTCATGATTTCAACGTTTCACGATTTTGGTCATTTTTTTCCATAGTATTAAAAAATGGTGATGTGGCCATCATGTTACTTTCTCCGATTTGATGGTATTATAGCCATTTATATTTACGTTTTCATGGTTTATTTTCAATTGAAATCATATTTTAAATGTCCATCGAGCGTTGCATAAACTCGGATGAGTATACTGACGTTTAAAACGTCAAAATTATGAAAGATGGAAAAATTATACTTCAAATTAAAAAACTCGGTTTACTCAAAAACTAACGAGATTTCGAGAAAAACTTATTCTTTGGAAGTTGTTCATTTTGGCATTCTCTAATTTCATTTTTCTATTATCAAATTTTAAATTTATTTAAAAATGCCATAAATCGCGATTGTAACGAATTTGTTTATAAGAAAGAATGATTGTACCCAATGAGTACAAATAGAAAATTAACTCAGAACTCCTGGAACTCTCAATTTTTTTTTGCTTTGCGAGTTTTTTCAAAAAAATATTTTTGATAGTTCCGGATAGTTCTGATAGGTGTTTCCTGTAGTTCTTTGTGAGTTCTATCCATAGTTGTTATGAAATATTTAGATTCGACCAATATTAAGTAAGTAATATGAATTTGAATATTTCGAATTTCCAACTTTGAAAATTTTTATCACTGGAAATTCAACAGAACTCTTTTTTAAAAGTATCAGGAACTATAGTACTAACCCAAACATGTCTTAAAACTAGTTCAGAACTATTCGATAACAATGTTGGGGTGTGGTGTCAAGTTGGCACCCCATTTTTCAAAAAATTCCTGACTGCCCAATTTGACAGAACTCTTTTTTAAAAGTTGATAGTACTTCTAGATACATCAAGAGGAATTGAGAACTCTATTCAGAACTGTCAGAACTCTTCATTGGGGTGCCAACTTGACACACTCTAATTTGTGACCGTCACGAGAAACCTGCTCCTAAGAGAAGGTAGTCGACCACACCAACATCTAGAGATATGACAACGGTAAATTTTGGGCGCTCTACCCCCGAAAACAACGGCCCTTTTAAGGGCCATAAAAACTAACTAATTCTAATATTCTTCTTTGTCAATGAATGAATGAGTGAATGAATGAATGCATGTATTTAAACAATAAAAGACCAAAGTACTGTCATAATAAAATATTCAAAAATTTTAGCCAAGATTATCAGAAAACTAGAAACGAAAAGAGTTATTTTTCACTTCAAAAAACGATCGAAAATTTGCTGTCCAGAATGTCTACCCTAAATTAATTTCGAAAAATTTTCACGATTTGTAACAGGAGACCAGGAACGAAAAGAGTTATTTTTCACTTCAAAAAACGATCGAAAATTTGTTGTCCAGAATGTCTGCCCTAAATTAATTTCGAAAAATTTTCACGATTTGTAACAGGAGACTAGGAAAGAAAAGAGTTGTTTTTCACTTCTAAAATCGATCGAAAATTTACTGATTGTGACCTGACTCTTCGAGTCGACTCTTTTCACTGAGTCAAAGCTTGTCAAGCACTTCACAAAAAGAGACATTTGGTCCATCTTTACTTGTAATTATACAAGGAGGTCATCAGTGACGGCTCGCGGTGGCAATACAGCAGTGACGGTTCGCCGGTTAGGTTTTGGTACGGCCGAGGTAGCAGAGGTGGCAATACAGATAGGTAGGGTCGGTTGCAGACATTTTTCATCAGAGCAACTAAAGAAATCTTACAGCTAGCTAAAATAACAATAAAGATAGTATGTTCGTTAGAAAATCACAAATTAGTCGGATTGAATTAAAATTCTATTTTTTTTATTAAAGTGGACGGTTTGACCGGGTCCTGGATATTTTTCTTATTTGTTCATACCATTCCCTGCGCACTTCAAATTAAATTGTTCGCGTTGAAGCTTCTACACTAGATCCAACGCATGGCGCAAGTATCGCAAAAACAGATCACTGTAATCAAAGATGAACATATCTATTATTTTATCATATAATTTTGAAGCAAAGTTTAGTTAGTAATAAATCAATTATTTTCCTACACGATGCGTTTAATTATAATAACTTAAACATGTTTTATTCTATTAAAAAAAGAAATTATTTAATATAAATAACTGAGCAAAAATAATCAAAGTACCTTGAATTTCCGAAATGTTAGATTGATTAGTGAGGCAAGAAATCAAACGAATTTATACTAGAAAATGTCTGTTTATATTTTTGAAGAATGGGTGGAATTTGTAACATCAATTATCAGAGGTTTGTCCAGGAGGGAAATAGTTGACAACTTTTCTGCAGTGTATTCCGATCGTCCCGTTCCGAGCAAAATTATATAATAAAATATACATTAATACAAAGTATAATTTTTAGAATGTAAAATCTTATGGCCCACGATAAAAGAAAAACATACTGTATACCATGATCCGATTCGATTTTGGAACTCCGATAAGACCACTTATTTCATTAGGTAACAGGTAAGTATATTTGTACATCTGCTATTTATAATGTTTTATAACTTTTTCTGCTTATTTATAAGATTTTTTTTTGTTAATTATTAGGGATTTCTTTATTTTTAAATATATTCTTTTAATCAATGACTTCTTATTACTTTTATATTTTATTTTGATCAAGTACCTACCGTGAAAATTGGAAACCCGCTCGCCCTACACCCGCTTTAGAATACCAGTGCTACCCCGTGTCGCTCGCTAGTGACGAATTAAAAACGCGGTAAATGTTTTAAACAGAGAGTCGCCGATCTATTTTATTACATCTATGGTCTATGCCAGGCATGTCAAACTCATTTACCACCAAGGGCCACATCAAGTATTACACACAAGCCGCGGGCCGCATTATTAAAAAAAAAACCACAATTGAAACCAAACAAAAAATAATTATTTTTACCTTGTATATATTTTTTTTTTTATATTTGATACCAACCTTGCCGGGCCGCAGACAACTTGTAAGCGGGCCACATGCGGCCCGCGGGCCGCGCGTTTGACATGCCTGGTCTATGCTATGATCCGGCCCTGCCTACGGGGCGACCAGTGACGGTTCGCGGGTTTTTTTCTGGTACGGCCGAGGAACAAGAGGTGGTAATACAGATAGGTAGGGTCAGTTGCAGAGACGGCTGGCTGCGTGACCGCACCTATCTGTATTACCACCTCTTGTTCCTCGGCCGTACCAGAAAAAAACCCGCGAACCGTCACAGGGGGCGACAGTGGCCCAACGTAATACTGTCATTATTTTGTGCTACAATGAATTTCCCATGTAATATTTCAGTTTCGGTCACCGGTTATTACTCACCGTGACATTTCCTGCCTCAGTTGCTAGTAGCAGGAGAAACTTATCAACAGTACAACTGATTAAAAGAAATCTAATTTCCTCAATATATGCTCAACGTGTTACCTTGCAACAATTGCACTTTTCTTGCTTGTTTGTACCCCCTTCCAAGCGGGCGCACCTGCCAAGATAACAGTGTATTGTTTAAATATACTCCAGTAGTCTTTTCTAATATCTGTTACAGTGACGGTTCGCGGGGTTTTTTCTGGTACGGTCGAGGTAACAAGGGTGGCAATACAGATAGGTAGGGTCAGTTGCTGAGACGGCTGGCTGCGTGACCGCACCTATCTGTATTACCACCCCTTGTTCCGCGGCCGTACCAGAAAAAACCCCGCGAACCGTCACTGTGCCTAGTTTAAAGATAATAAGCAGTTGGAAGTTTTAAAATAAATAAATAAATACATAATTTGTTTGAAATCGTTTGTTCAGTTCCGTGCGTTCTGTTGAAGGACGCGAAAGGCGTCGTCGACGGACGAATTTCAGTTCGATCGCGCTTGCCGTACAAAGTGCGGCGGTTGTACGGCCTGTTTTTATTTCCCGTTTCTCGGTTAATATAAGTATTATTGTGATTCTGTGTTTAAATGGTGAATTAATTTAAGTGGCAACGTACGTTTTTAATATTTAAATTATGGTGCTGTTCGTGTTTAATTAATGTGTTGTTAGGTTAACTCATTTCCGAACAACGATATTGTGCTGACGTGCGTGTAGGAAAACGTCTGGTGTGGTGAACAGTGAGTGAACTTTATACTGCAATCGAACTAATCGGATATGCATGCAGGGGAGCTTGGTGAGTCAAAAATATTGTTATTGTTGTTAAAAATTCGTAAGCTAACCTAAAAATAGTGTCAAGCACGTGCGATAACCGCGCCGGACAGCTGGCGTCTCGCTCGCAAATAATTATCAGTGCCGTATTGAGAAACAATTTTGCCCTGTACAAATCGGCCTGATGACGCTTGCGATATTTGGTTATTGTTTGACTTACTCACTGACAGCGGCTGGTTTTCATAACACATGGAATTTTCAGTACTATGAGGAGGTTGTTGACATCTAATAATCATGTACGGATTAAAACTGTTAAGATTGTACACTGTTTCTGCAGTGTTCAAAGTAAAAACCCAGTGTATTAACAACAATATTGATAAAAGTTTAGCAGGCGGTTGTCTAGGGAATTTTTTTTAACAGCGTCCGTTGATCCTGCATGCTCACCAGTGGCTCACATCAATGTTACATGAGTGGACCGGGTGCCCCGGTATAACATGAGTGGACCGGGTGCCCCGATATAACCGCATGTATATAAATGAGCGCAATATATATTAATTCCGTCTATACCAGTCAAATCTGCGGTCCCTCGTTCTAATTGTTTTTCGTGTGGACCAAGCTGTTATACCATATGTATAAAAATTATTTAGATAAGGCATGGCCATGATAAACAAAATCACGGTATTAGATTAGTTCAGCACGTTGTTGACTTTATGTCAAATTAATACTTTGAACAACTGGTGGCGAAGACGTGATGCAACGTATCAAACCTTCAACGTACGTTCCGAAATACAAAGCCACCCTTTATCTAAATAATTTTTATACATATGGTACAACTATACACCAAAATAACCGCAATGTTTAGGAACAAAAATAAACATGTTTATTTGATGTCATATGATCACGCGTCTCCAATTGATTGACTATCCCATCGATACCTTTTGGACGGAGATAAAAAACATGACGTTACAATATTATATCGATATACAACGATGAATCGTGTTTATTGCTTTGTTCATTGATTGCGTTAACAATTATAACAACTAAGCTGTGAAAACTTAATGAAATGATTTCTAAAAGTCTGTAATTACTTTTTTGGGCAAGATCATAAAATATGAGTGAACCGCCTGTGTGCATTCAGTCCTCGCATGTAAAATTACTTATTGAGACTGGGTGAACACACCAAATTAAGCCGGCTACAGACATGCATTTGCCAAATACCGAACATTCGCCAATTAGCAAACGCTTAGTCAAGGTCAATGCTTGGTGTGGATGACGGGCCGAACTTGCACGAACACGGTGCTCGTCTCCCTTGATGTGTGTTAAAAGACCGACAAGGTATGAGAATAGCGAGCACCCGAATGTTTGTGTTTGACCTAGGGCGAGCAACCCATCTACACTAGTTGATGTTCGCCAAATAAGTGCTCGGTGTTTGGCAAACATTGCATGTCTGTAACCGGCTTAATTTGGTGTGTTCACCCAGCCTCAATAGGTCATTTTACATGCCAGGACTGAGTGCACGCAAGCGGTATGTTTATTTTCATATTCCGAATCGACATGGAGGCACATGTTGCTCATCCAACGTTAAATAAGAATATAGTTTTGATACCGACATAGAGAGATTGTATTTCCAATTAGTAAAACAAGGGTGATGAATTTTAATGTTGTACCGCTGTAAAGCTGTAGGAACGTAATCTCTTGCTTTAACCAGTTAGCTGTTGCGACTTGTTTGAAAAATATGTACCTAAATTGCGTTACAAAAATTAAATGATGATGAGTATACTCGTCAAACACAGAGTATGTCTGCCTATTTATTTACTTAACTTAAACCTACAAAGGGTGTCTATGCTAAACCGTTCGTTAAAAGTTTACAGGATTGCCATTGTAGTAACAATTTGAAAAAAGTTCTCATCACTCGATTGAATTAATTCTCCTCATGTGAAATATTTTCAACTTTCTATTAATTCCGGTTCCACCGGAAGTAGCACCAAATTTGTAATTTTTAATGGAACACTCCGGGATTTGAATCTGCGAGAGGGCCTCGAAATTAACAAGGCAATAAAACGTGGAAAAACCTCGTGTAATAACATCGAAGAGATCTGGAACTCCCCCATTTCGAGGGCCCATATTACCTGATTTTAAATGTAATAATTCCTGTATAAATACCAGTCCTTGTTAATTTTGTATACCGAGTGTCTGGGATAAGGGGCGAACATAGGGATTTAATTGTTATGTATTTGTGAGTTATGTGAAGTTGCGTAATAAAATAATTAAACACAGTTATATTCCTTACTTCACTCGTTTATTTATAACACTAAATGTACATTTCGAACACGATGTGTTCATTTTCAATAGTTAACTGAAGGGTTTACAAATTGGTTTAACCTTACGCCTGCATACTACTCGAACACAGAAGTCACAAAATTTTTAGGAACACCTTTACAAATCAAAATAAATTACTTAACTCTGGCATTTATTCGTTAAAATGTTCGAATTGCGAAAAAATTTATATCGGGCAAACCCAAAGAAATGTAAATATTAGGTTTAAAGAACATTGTTATCATATTAAGAATATGAACCCAGATAAGTCGGCGTTCGCACATCACATTTTAAAAACAGGACACAAATATAATATCGAAAATGTAAAATTATTAAAATACTCCAACTCCTATAATCTAAATTTATTAGAGGCAATAGAAATGAAAAAAAAAAAAAACATGTATAACCTTCTTAATTTTGATCTTTCCCCCTTAAATAACACATTGTTAGATTTAATTCCCTTCCCAGTTAATACTAATCCGGGAAATCTCCGACCTTAAAGCAATTTGTTGTTTATTACTTCTCGGTCTTTCCCGTAATTCCCAACTTACCTTAAGTATTCCGTTCCTATTATTACGTTTATTAATCGTATCATACCGCGTTTGTATATATATTTAACCGACCAATTTGTAAACCCTTCAGTTAACTATTGAAAATGAACACATCGTGTTCGAAATGTACATTTAGTGTTATAAATAAACGAGTGAAGTAAGGAATATAACTGTGTTTAATTATTTTATAGGGATTTAACATGTAAAATTAAATATGTGTAATTATTAGCGCCCCTATTCATTTTAGAGAAAAATCGTAAAGAAATATTTTTTAGAGAATTACAAATTGTAAATGAATCATCCATTTAATTTACGTTTGTACCAGAATCCACCTCAGAAATAATAAAAATAAGTTTAAACCATTTACCATTTAATAAAAACCCTTGCCATGACTTTGACAAATGTCATGTTACAGTGAGAATAATTTTGCTAGTCAAATATCAATTCACGCATTGTAATTACTATGAACAATAATCTGAGTTATTCCAATGAAGAGAGCGTATTCATTATCAAAACATTTTGCAGTGGCGTCAGTTTACTCAGAGTTCGTGACATTAAATGCAAACGGAACAGAAGAAACAACGATGAATTATAAGAAACGGTTTTGGGTTTGATAAATGCTGAACCAACAACGATATATTACTCGTAAGTGCAACGTGTCTAAATTCTCTGTGCAGAAAATTCTGAAGAAGCATGATTATCATTCTTAAAAACATCAATGCCATCAGGAGATACTGTTAATGGATGAAGAAAGGAGCCGTGTATTCTGCGAAATAATGCAGGATCGATCAAATACAGACCATAATGAATGCTAATAATTTACTTCCATATAACAATAAAACAGTAAACATTCAGTTTTTTCATTGAAAGACACCAATTGTTAATTTAAATCAGAGCACCAAATTTCTGGGGTTGCTGAGGACGAGCAACTCACCTGGTGTCAGCATGTTGATTATGTGTGTAGTAAATTAAATACTGCTTACTATACAGTTCTTAAACTAAAACCAATTTTACCACCAGAGTCAATCATAACTCTCTACTACTCATACATATATCCTTATCTCTCCTATAATATACCAGCGTGGGAAAGAAGTCATATTCAAAAGATATTCATAGCCCAGAAAAGAATATTAAGACTAATTTTTAACAAAATTAGATTGGAGACCTGCCGTACTTTATTTTAGTAGAACAACATACTTACATTAATATGCATTTACATATTTAAAATAGCAACATTTGCTTCGACTTAATAAACTAACTAAAAACTAAACTAAGCTTAACTTTTTGCAGTTTGTCTGTTTTGCCGAAGAATGCTAGTTCACACTGTACAATGAGCCCAACGTTATTGTTCATAGTAATTACAATGTGTCAATTGATATCTGACTAGCAAAATTATTCCCACCATGACATGACATTTGTCAAACTCATGGCAAGGGTTTTTTTAATGGTAGATTGTTCAAGTTATTTTTATTATTTCTGAGGTGAATTCTGGTACAAATGTAAATTAAATGAATGATTCATTTACAATTTTTAATTCTCTAAAAAATATACCTTTACGATTTTTCTCTAAAATGAATAGGGGAGCTAATAGTTACAAATATTTAATTTTACATGTTAAATCCCTATGTTCGCCCCTTATCCCAGACACTCGGTATATCTCCTTGAGAATGACTTAAGGTCGAAACTAGTCGGACAGACAAATAAAAGCAGTGAAACAAAACCAAGTGTCTTAATTAATTAAAACACTCTATATATTATTATATTTTTTTATTCTTCTTTTAAACTGCAACATATTTTGTAGGGACATATGTAGACTTATCTTGTTTAATTTTCAAGGAAAATATTGCATTTAAAATTTTGACCTCGAAAAGGCAGGTTGAAATCCGTCTGTAACTTCTTTTCAGAATAAGATAAAAATATGATTTATATCTCATTTTGCCCGATCGGTAATTTTCTTTAATTTGCAGGTTTTTCTTCCCGGCGGTTCGATCAACTTACGGCCCATGGCTCCGTTGTAAAGTATGTTCATTAAAAAAAAACCCTTGTGCCATGATTTTTTTATTTTTTTAAATTTAAGTTGGTGATACATATTGAGGTTATGTTACTTATGTTATGTTTCTACCGATAAATTAATTTGCTGTGACAAACGACGCGGAGAGTCCCTTACCACATCGCAGGTTCATCTTCCAAAATTTCTTGGGCTGTGTTAATAGCATCCTGAGTACGTTTGACTAGTCTACCACTTCCTCGTTTACGGAAACAACACATCATGATAAGGAATTTTTTAAATTCATCATTAAATATGAATATTATTACTATAAATTGGTTGTGGCTGAATGCCCTAGTTGGCTAAGCCAAGTCCCTATCATCCTCGATTCCCTAACCCGAACTCCTGTCTATCATATTTCCTTTAAAAAAAATAAAATAAATAAACAAATTCATCACAAATAATGGGAATGTTAGGAAATTCTTCCTGAAACTCAGCCAAAGGTGCGTTGAATGAATACACCCAATTCCCATCCACTTTAGTCCCATTTCGGAAATAATTTAATTAGTAACCTTTTTTGCTGGTTGCTGTAAACCATTGTGACCACTGAATAATTGTGACTTTTAGAAAGATCTGACATTTTGTATGTCAATTCCTAACATATGAACCAACTTAATTTTTTTTAAATAAAAAATCATGGCACACCAGAGCGCATTAGCCGACTTGACAGAATTCACATTTTCCGAGTGTGATTTCAAAAAAGATTTTAATTAATTAATTAACCAATCGATCAAACGAAACATAGTATAAGCATTTCGGGCGTTAATGCCATCAGTCTCGGGTAAATATGGGGACCGACGCGTTACCTATTACTATCCACCGTTATAACGCACTTGCTGCCTTTGATAATTAATATACTATATTGTACCTAGAGGATGCCTCTATGGGTAAAATAATTGGAAACTGTCAATTTTGACTGGAACGGTACTTGACAAGTCGAACACCAATATCTTGATTATTTCTGAATATTATTTGTAAATAATATAAACACCTTCGTGTAGGATTATTTTTTGAAAATGGGCTTGGTACATGACTTGGAAAATATTTCCCTATTAGACAAGTAGTGGTAGATGTAGTTGGACTTCCTGTTGGAAGTCAAATACAATCTGAATTGGATATCATGCAATTTTGTCTTCTATTCCAGCAAGAATTTTAGTTGCCATAATTTTCCATTATAAGTTTTTTTTTATGATATAAAGGAATGCAGGCAAAAAATATTTAAATTTAATTCTTTTTAACAAATGTATTCAGTGTTAAAATGCGCAACTTTTACCCAACTCTCTATCTCTTATAGTTACCGAGATAGCAACGCTACCACATCGAATTTGTAACACGCTGTATATATACAGGTTTTTCGTAATAATTATTTATTAATATTTTCATCTTGAAGTTTATGATTATATTTTCGGGGGTATAACAATTGCTATGATTATTATCAGTGACAGCACTGAAATTGTACAAGTGCTCAGCACGAGTACAATTTTCTGATGGCTTTAACGAGTGGTATCATCGTGGATTAATCATAGCACGAGTTATATTTGGGGAGAGAATACAACGAACGTTACTATACCTATAAAGAAATGCCTCGCTCTCCGCTTAAATATGATAAATGTCAGCTTTGACGTCTATAATTTGTACAACATTTTTGTACAACGATTTTGATCAAATATAGAAGTACTCTACCGTTAATTCATTCTCGTACTTCATTGTCCGTAGCCTCTCCCCATTGACTGCAATCACTCATTTTGATAAACAAATTCTCGTTATTAAATATTTCATATGTATCGGCGAGAACATTATAAACGTGACACTGATGTTTCAACTAATTTTGGTTACTTGATTACTTGTAAACAATTTAGGAGTAACATGCGGTGATATACTTTCTAACATCGATTTGATAGCCTCTTATACGTTTTTGTTTTCCAATTTCACCCAATCAAATTAGTCGAAAATATACCATATGACTCTTGAATTGTATTCTCGTATTTATAAAATTGCAATTTAAATAGCTAATGGTAACTTACGAATTTCGAGTATACTTGTCATAATACAAAATATTGCCATTGCAAAAACAGCTAACTGGTTAGGGGGTGTCATGGCGCCGAACGTCAGGCTTCATAAAAGTTTGGGGGTGATATGGAATACTAAATCACCATTAAACGTGACCTTGAAGAATAATATATCGTTTTTTACAAAATAGGGTGAATGTAATGAATTTAATGACATTTATTTTGACAAATCCCTCTATTTTTAAATTTATGAAACATTTCAAAGTCCTTTGGGTCTCTAAAACTCGCTTTCTTCCCGCATTTTAGGGCCGAAAAATGAATTTTCAGAACAATTCCTTAGCTACTCATAGTACATTAGTTACGAATCATAATATTTTATTATCATAAATTGTGCCTTAGTTACTTAACACAGACTGAATTTTATTTCCTGACCGGATGTAAAAATTGCAAAATTTGGATCAAATATTCATTCCGTACACCAAATTTGATTCCATTAATTGTCATTAGGCTTCAGTGTTGCCAGGTTTGGTGAAATTTTACCATACCTGGTGATTTTAGGCACGAACTGGTGATTTGGTGAAATCTTACAAAAACCACCAAACCTGGTGAATTTCTGATTTTTTGCTTTTGTTTCCAAGAAACGAAACGAATATAAAGCATCAGCATTTAGCTTTTTTATTTCATTGTTATAATAAAAATGATCATTATCAGTTTTTTTTACATTTTATTGGTATTTAAGTTCTAAAAAGTTTTCCACACCAGAGTCCTCTGGTGGACAATAGTTAAATGTAGTTAAGATAGGTAGCTTTACAACAGTTTATGAAATTTTGCATATTCGGAGCTGAGCGAATCCCTAAAATTACTTGACCGAAATTATGTGAAAACCCGAGATTTCGTCGGCGGCCCGAAGTTAGAAATATGCCTCTAACAATTTCCCGACCGGTTTTCATCCAGTGAAGTGCAGTGTTTTTTGTGTGGAGAAGTAAACCGTAAGTAAGAATATTACAATATTTCAAAACTTATATTTAATGAATGAAGGCATAATATAGAACGTTAAATGTTTTGCTCTGAAAATGTTCCTCTTTATTATCATCATTATTATTATTAATATTCTACACTGCATCGATAAAAATGACTCGATAGGTCACAGCTAAAAAAAATTGTGCAAATTTGGCAACTTTTTATTAACGTCAGATCTGGTGAATTATTTTTTTTTGATCTGGTAACATTGTTGGGCTGATTGGCGTTGGTTTAACTGTTTTTAAGTGCGGATTTTTTGTTTTATATAGTTTTGTGTATTTATTTGGTTTACAAGAAGCACTACTTGAACAATTTAAGGTAGGTACATGATATTAGTTTTTTTTTTCTGTTACCGGAATTTCATATCATTCTCTGTTTTGGTAATTTCTAGGTTACGTTTTACAATACAAAATGGTCTTTTCACTTGAGCAAGATATAATAGTTGCGAAGTCATAATTGTTTTAACCCTTTCGGCCCTGGTGGTGCAATTGCCACCGCAACATTTACATGTCTCTACTTACTATGACAATCCATATTTTTGCTGTTTATCACTAGATGTCACTTCAACAAAGCCTCACTAATTAATTCCTATACTAATTAATCAAATCAGTTCAAATTTGGTATTTATGGTCTTAAGAAGCTCCCCAACAATAATAATTAACAAAAACTTTTTTTTATCAAATTTAAAAATCCAGGGCTGAAAGGGTTAATATAATAAGCACGTGCAAATTTTGAGGTTATTATTTTTGTAAGTCAGACGAACATAATTTGTTGATTTCAAAGTGTTCTGTTAAATTTCCAAAGATAAAAATGTTCAAAGTGGGAAATTTATTAATAATTCTTTCTTATAAACAAATTCGATACAATCACGATTTATGGCATTTTGAAATAAATTTAAAATTCGAAAAATTTTCAAAATATTGATTTTTTTTTAATAGTTTTGGGACTTCTGATTTGGCTTATATGTTTTACTCGAGGAGTTCCAATGAAAACTCTAATGACAAATTGCGATTAAGTGACAGTAAATAGGTATAGGTACTCAAAATTAAATTTTTTATTTTCGAATTTTAAGTTTATTTAAAAATGCCATAAATCGTGTTTGTATCGAATTTGTTTATAAGAAAGAATTATTGTACTCAATGAGTAGAAATATAAAAATTCCTCAGAACTCCTAGAACTCTCAATTTTTTTTTTGCTTTGCGACTTTTTTCAAAAAAATATTTTGAATTTCCAACTTTGAAAATTTTTATCTCTGCAAATTCAACAGAACTCTTTTTTAAAAGTATCAGGAACTATAGTACTAACCCAAACACATCTTAAAATCTTAAAACTAGTTCAGAATTATTTGATAACAATGTTGGGGTGCGGTGACAAGTTGGCACCCTATTTTTCAAAACATTCCTGATAGCCCAATTTTACAGAACTCTTTTTAAAAGTTGATAGTACTTCTAGATACATCAAAAGGAACTGAAAACTGTATTCAGAACTATCAGAACTCTTCATTGGGGTGCCAACTTGACACACTCTAATTTTCCAAAGTTACTTAAAATTTGTCTATTTTTAAGATTGCCACTTTTTAATAATATCGATATCTCTTCCGATTTTACGAAAACTTTAATGGAAAATTGCGATTAAATAACAGGAACGCAAAACCTAAATTAGACATTTAATGGTTTGATACAAAAAATTCTAAATTCCTACAAATATTTGAATATTAAATAATTCCTTAAACATCCCGCAGACTATATTTTCGAGATAAATATCAAAGTAAATTAATTTGATCTAAAAATAAACCCACGAAATCAAACAATTTAAATTAAATAAATAACCTGAAATTAAAACAAAAACGCTTGAAAATACAGGTAAAAAAATTCAAAAATTTAGGTTGCAAAATCTAAAACAAAGGACAAAAATCGAAAAGTAAGACCAAAAAAATACCGCCAAAAAATAAAAAAAATCCGCGTAAAAATCAATCATTCAGATTAAAAAATCTAAAATGTAGAACAGGGCCTGCCAAAGTGCCGAATCGGTATTTTGCCCAAAGTGCCGAATTTCATACTACCGACCATGCCCAAAGTGCCGAACGACGCCAAGCGACGTCGTATCGTTCGTAGACGAGGCGTCGGAGCCGAATGCGAATCGGCAGTTTGGTCATTTGACAGAACGTCTTCGCACGCACGAGTAAGGCCCAAAATGCCAAATGCACACTCTCATGTGTAAAAATAATTTTTGGTAATACAAGTTTATCAATGGAAGGTAGATGGTTTCGGGGTTGGAGAATGTTTTTTTTTTTAATTTAAAATAAAACAAATTGTATTTTTATTTTAAACGTTTTTAAACGTATTATAACATAATTATTCGGCATTTTGGGCCTTACTCGTAGGTGCGTGCGAGGACGTTGTACCGAATCGGCGGGCATTCGACAGTTTGAGCCTCGGTGTGAGGACAAAGTGCCGAATATCCAAACTGCCGATTCGCATTTGGGTCCAATGCTTTGTCTAAGAACGATGCGACGTCTCTTGACGTCGTTCGGCACTTTGGGCATGGTCGGTAGTATGAAATTCGACACTTTGGGCATTCGGCACTTTGTCCCGGACCATGTAGAACAAAAAAATCAAAAAAATCGACAAAAACGTCGGGCCTGAAAATGCGGCAATATTGAAAATTGTAACAAACTAATCGAAAATGTAGGCCAAAATAAAGAATTATTGATTTATATGCGAGAATTTTCGAGTTTTGTTCGTTGAAATTTTTTTTTTGCCGCTTTTGTTGGTATGCATTTTTATTTTTAGAACAGGACTTTTGATTTTTTGGCCGATATTTTGGATTTCGGCTATTTTGTTCCAAATTTTTGATCTTTTGGCCAAAATATTCGATTTGTTTGTTGAAATTTTGGATATTTTAGTCTGCATTTTTCATCTTCAGGCCCGTGTTTTCGACGTTTTGTCTAAATTTAGGCCAAAACGAATCGAATATGCTTAAAATAAGTTGTTTATTAGAAATAATTATTGTACTCAATGAGTAGAAATAGAAAATAAACTCGGAACTCATTGAACACTCAATATTTTTTTGGCTTTGCGACTTTAATTTTTTTTTGATACTTCCGGATAGTTCTGATTGGCGTTTCCTGTAGTTCTTTGTGAGTTCTATCCATAGTTGTTATGAAATATTTAGATTCAACCAATATTAAGTGAGTAATATGAATTTGAATATTTCGAATTTTCAACTTTGAAAATGTTTATCTCTGAAAATTCAACAGATCTCTTTTTTAAAAGTATCAGGAACTATAGTACTAACCCAAATACATCTTAAAACCAGTTCAGAACTATTCGATTACAATGTTGGGGTGCGGTGTCAAGTTGACACCCCATTTTTCCAAAAATTCCTGACTGCCCAATTTTACAGAACTCTTTTTTAAAAGTTGCTAGTACTTCTATATAGATCAAAAGAAATTGAGAACTCTATTCAGAACCATCAGAACTCTTCATTGGGGTGCCAACTTGACACACTCCGCTCTTTAACCAAACGCGAATCATTTCTATTTTAAACTTTTTAAAAGTTGTTTAAGTAATTAAAAAAAAAACAAGCTAAAAAATTACAAATTTAGTTTGATGGCATTTTTATCTACTGTTAAATTTATTAAATTTACTTTATATAAACTTGTGCACTACCATTTGGATACAGTTAATTTAATGCTAGAAATCCACTGACGTTTTCAAATTATCACGCAAACTTGCCTATTTTAAAAATGATTCGCGCTTCAACAAGAAGATCAATTTGTAACTGATATTTATTCATCATTTAGTTTGTTCGTCAAAAGCTTCGGAATATATAGTTGCTCTTGGCGAATTATTAGTTAAGTTATTTTATATTCTAGTGTGTATTTTTAGTTCACTGAAATTTTTACTTATTTATCTAATTTATATAAATATCCCTTTTATAAGATGTCTGTTGCGAATAAATGCTTATTATTATTTATTTCTAAGTAGAATGCAGTGACGGTTCGCGGGTTTTTTTCTGGTCCCGCCGAGGAACAAGAGGTGATAATACAGATAGGTGCGGTCACGCAGCCAGCCGTCTCTGCAACTGACCCTACCTATCTGTATTACCACCTCTTGTTCCTCGGCCGTACCAGAAAAAACCCCGCGAACCGTCACTGGTAGAATGTGCAGCTCGGCACTGCTATTTCTGAGCTATCGAATTCCACCAATTTCGTAAAACAAATTTTTTTTTAAGAAACAAGGGTTATAGTTGGTTTCAGGACACAGCCAGGAACAATTCAGCAAAATTTCATCAAGATCTGAGACGTGGTGGGTGTCATACCGCATTTTATTGGGAGTCATCAGAAGTGGCTTAATTATATTTAGAATTCCAGTTCCTCGAGGAGACCATAGATTTTTGAAAGAATTCGCTAGTGTGTGTCTGAGAACTATTTGAAGTTGATTTTTGATTAAATGCATTTCAATTTCAGCAATTTTAATGTTTATCTTCTTAATGCGAATTGTTTGTTGGTCTTTCAAAACTTTTTTGTTTGGTCAACTAATGTCAGATCACGTTTACTTTCTTTTGCATACATCTTTTTCCTTGACTTTTGATACAGTTGTATGTTTGTCATGACCATCAATCACATCAACCACTTGCAAAGATACTAAAAGCTGGTATAATCTATCCGAGGAAACTAAATCTGCATTTCTTTGATATTGCCGTTCTACTGAGTGAAAATGTCGGGAGAAATTACCTACTTCAATTGTACCTACTCCAGTCAGCTACTAGTTGTAGTAGAAACGACTTTTACGCTAAAATATATTATTTAAGATTTATGGTAATTTCGTAAGAAGTTTAAATGCATGTTGGGTCTGATTTGCTTATGTAATATCGTGTAAATTTTTTTCCAGAAAAGTGCCTACCAAAGAAAGGAAGAAGACAATTCCTTGCCCAAATTGTACTAGGATGTTCGCATTTAACCACACACTCAAACGGCATTTGAAAGGTTGCACTGGCGATCCATCAGCCCTGGTTGGATGTGAAATTTGTCATAAAAAGTTCACAACAAGATACGGCTGCAATATCCACAAGAAATATCACACCAATGAATCCATGTTTCATTGCGAATTCTGCGACGCCAAGTATCCCAACAATAGCATGCTCACGAGACATAAAAAGAGCGCCCATTTTGGAGTGACATATGCCTGCGAGCACTGCGACAAAAAGTTTACTCACCCGTTGACAAAATATCACAGGCAAAAACACGACCCTCTTCACATCGCCGAACACTCTAAAAAGTTCAGTTGCGAAATATGCGGAAAGAAATTTAGACAAAAGAGTCATTATCTGGGGCACATAAAATTGCATAGTGACGAGGGACCATTCAGGTGCGCTATTTGTGAGAAAACATTTACCAATGAGGGTTTGTATATGCAGCACATGCGGAGGAGTCACGCTAATCAACAACCGTTTAATTGTGAAATATGTTATAAGGAGTTTGGGACCAAAATGGCGTACACGATTCATATGCGATATCATTCGATATCTGTTGCAGGGGTTGATTGTTAAATGTAAAATTTTCAAGTATTGCAATAAATATCTTTTTTAGATGTTCATTTATTTTTGGAAGCTAAACATCCTTTGCAACCCATTTATTATAGTAACTTAAACTAAGTTAAGTTGTAAGATTATATCAATTAACGCGGTTTTAATCTCATTTCATTGGAGAAAAGAAGTAATTAAATAGCTTTCAGTTGCAGTTTCCCTGAGTCGGCCAATTTTTGTTTTGTTCCCAGAAATTTTTATACAAGTTCGGCCTCTCTTTTGAGTGTGAATTTTGCCACAAAAATTAAAAAAAAACAAAACAAAACGTCTTATGACTACCGATGTGAAGATAGCCACGGATTTTTCAGCCAAGGATTTCCCGGCGCATCCACCACCAAATAAAAATTTCTTCAATTTTAATGATTTATAATAAATCAAACGCTGAGAATGTAATTTACATTAGCCTATAGATGTACAGTCAATTCACAATTTCAATTATTTTTTCTCGAGTCCACGGGAACTCTTTTTAAAATGACAAGAATTCAAAGTCCAATATGGCACTGTTTGACGCGTTTCAAATTTAATTTTTAAACAACAACGTGTAGATAAGAGTCTATTGAAACGATTTGAAGGATGAAATTTTGGGTAAACTTTTTTATGAATTTTTCTTCTCAGGTCCACCCAAACTAGGTAGTTTGAGGGAAAGAGAAGAAAAAATCATAAACAAGTTATAAACAATTTTCCCCAAAATTTTATGCTTTAAATCGTTTAAGTAGACTCTTATCTACACCTTGTTGTTAAAAAATTAAATTTGAAATGCGTCAAACAGTGCCATTTTGGACTTTGAAAGTGTGCTAAATTTGTATAGTTCGGGTGGACCCGAGAAAAAAAATTCATAAAAAAGTTATAAACAATTTTATCCAAAATTTAATCCTTTAAATCGTTTAAGTAGACTCTTATCTACACGTTGTTGTTAAAAAATTAAATTTAAAACGCGTCAAACAGTGCCATATTGGACTTTGAAAGTTTGCTATATTATATGTATAGTTCGGGTGAACCCGAGAAAAAAAAATCATAAAAAAGTTATAAACAATTTTATCCAAAATTTAATCCTTTAAATCGTTTAAGTAGACTCTTATCTACACGTTGTTGTTAAAAAAATAAATTTAAAACGCGTCAAACGGTGTCATATTGGACTTTGAAAGTTTGCTATATTATCTATACAGTTTGGGTGGACTCGAGAAAAAAAATCATAAAAAAGTTATAAACAATTTTACCCAAAATTTCATGCGTTAAATCGTTTAAGCAGACTCTTATCTACACGCTGTTGTTAAAAAATTAAATTTAAAACGCGTCAAACAGTGCCATATAGGACTTTGAATTCTTGTCATTTTAAAAAGAGAGTTCCCGTGGACTCGAAAAAAAAAATAATTGAAATTGTAGATTCACTGTACATCTATAGGTTAACATTAGGTTAATTACATTCTCAGCGTTTGATTCATTATAAATCATTAAAATTGAAGAACATTTTATTTTGTGGTAGAGGCGCCGGGAAATCCGTGGCTGAAAATTCGTGGTTATCTTCACATCGGTATCCCTGGGTCGCCCGGTATATTTTTTTACTTTTGCATATGATATACGCTGTGTCTCAAAATACACTACAATTTTTTTAAATAAAACTTGAGACTTTAGGTTTCTTTAAAAACATGAAGAATAAAATTTTGTAAATTGGAAATGGGTTTATTTTGAATATTACCATTTTTCACAAATGTTAAAGATAATGAGAAACTGAATAATTGTTAACAAATATTTATTATAAACTCCTAGAATGGCAAAATTTTGAATTTTCCGTACATAATTATAAAATTTACATTAACAATAATTGTGAAGAATTTTAAAATGAACAACTTATAAAGAATAAGTTCATTATATCTACATCTTACGACAAATTTACCGATTTTTCTCTGACTTTTCACGCATGTATTATATTATAGAATATCGAAGAATAATCAATTTTAAATAAATTTGCAAAATTTTGAGTTTATTGAATTGTTTTTTTTTTCTGAAAATTTTTCGCCCTGGTAAGATAATCGTTTGGTTGAAATGGAATTATTTCAAAATCAAGCAGATTGTTATGAAACGACGAAGAATATTCAATTTTGAGTAAATTTGGAAAAATTTTACTTTATTGCAATAATTTTTCTATTTTATTTTACGGCTTGAAATTGTTTCGGTCCAGAATTGTCGCACGTTCGGTTTATGTGCAAATAAATTAAATATTTATTATAAACTCCTAGAATGGCAAAATTTTGAATTTTCCGTACATAATTATAAAATTTACATTAACAATAATTGTGAAGAATTTTAAAATGAACAACTTATGAAGAATAAGTTCATTATATCTACATCTTACGACAAATTTACCGATTTTTCTCTGACTTTTCACGCATGTATTATATTATAGAATATCGAAGAATAATCAATTTTAAATAAATTTGCAAAATTTTGAGTTTATTGAATTGTTTTTTTTTTCTGAAAATTTTTCGCCCTGGTAAGATAATCGTTTGGTTGAAATGGAATTATTTCAAAATCAAGCAGATTGTTATGAAACGACGAAGAATATTCAATTTTGAGTAAATTTGGAAAAATTTTACTTTATTGCAATAATTTTTCTATTTTATTTTACGGCTTGAAATTGTTTCGGTCCAGAATTGTCGCACGTTCGGTTTATGTGCAAATAAATTAAATATTTATTATAAACTCCTAGAATGGCAAAATTTTGAATTTTCCGTACATAATTATAAAATTTACATTAACAATAATTGTGAAGAATTTTAAAATGAACAACTTATGAAGAATAAGTTCATTATATCTACATCTTACGACAAATTTACCGATTTTTCTCTGACTTTTCACGCATGTATTATATTATAGAATATCGAAGAATAATCAATTTTAAATAAATTTGCAAAATTTTGAGTTTATTGAATTGTTTTTTTTTTCTGAAAATTTTTCGCCCTGGTAAGATAATCGTTTGGTTGAAATGGAATTATTTCAAAATCAAGCAGATTGTTATGAAACGACGAAGAATATTCAATTTTGAGTAAATTTGGAAAAATTTTACTTTATTGCAATAATTTTTCTATTTTATTTTACGGCTTGAAATTGTTTCGGTCCAGAATTGTCGCACGTTCGGTTTATGTGCAAATAAATTAAAATCCAGTGAAGGGTTGTTATTAGATTTTTACAGAACATCGAAGAATAAACAATTTTAAATAAATTTGCAAAATTTTGAGTTAATTGCAATTGTTTTTACATATTTTTAAGAGTTTGAAAATGTTTTACCCAGATTATACAGGGTGTATTTGAAATAACGAACAGGCTCGTAACCACAGAGAGATTATATTATTTTTAAACAATATTCGCAATTATTTTGTTTATAACTGTAAGAAAAAGCCCGCAATTAATTATTAAAGTTAATGAGTGAAAATACGCAACATGTTTGGAGGCAGTGGTAATGTGACCTAATTTTTAAACGGCATCGGCTTTATACCTATATCGAATTACAACAAGCGCGTAGTAAATATCTGAGTGCTCTTTAAGCGTCAATGAACTTGAGGACTGTTTATCTTTTACAAAAAAAAACGTTGCGATGACACTTCAAATTTCGGAGGCAACAAATCGTATCTCGCGTTTTAAATAAACAAACACAGATTCCATGCAGACCTAATTAAATGAGAAAAGCATCAGTTCTCAAAATGTTTAAAAAACCTCGAAAAATTAGGAAAATTCAAATTTTTTTTTTCGAATAAATGGGTTCACAAATATTTTGTGTATGTGCCCTTAAATGCCTGTTCGTTATTTCAATTACACCCTGTATACGCGTTTGGTTCAAGTTGAATTATTTCCAAATCTAATAGCACGTTGTTTCCTGATTTCTATGAAACCACGAAGAATATCCAATTTTGAGAAAATTTGGAAAATTTTTACTTTATTGCAATTGTTTTTTACAGCTTGAAATTGTTTTGTTCCAAAATTATCACACGTTCGGTTTATGTGTAAATATATCGAAATGGTTGTTGCAGGATTTTTTTATAGAATATTAGCGAATAAAAATTTTTGAGTTTGTTGCAATATTTTTAACAGTTTGAAAATTTATCGCACAGATTAGATACGCGTTTGGTTCAAGTGGAATTGTTTCAAAATTTAACAGAGGATTATTTCCAGATTTTTATTCAATTTTGAGTAAATTGGGAAAATTTTTACTTTGCTTTGTTTTCCTATTTTTTTTAACAGCTTGAAATTGTTTTGGTCCAGAATTGTCACACGTTCGGTGTAATTATAAATAAATCGAAATATATTGAAGGTTTGTTACCATATCAAAGAATAATCAATTTTGAATAAATTTGTAATATTTTAAGCTTAATTTTTTAAATATTTTAAACAACTTTTAAAAAGTTTAAAATAGAAATGACTCGCGTTTGGTTAAAGAGCGATTATCTAGAAATCTAAAGCAGAAATGCTTCCAGATTGTTATAGAATCGTAAATGACAATTAATTTTGTATTAATTTAAACATTTTAAAGTTTATTGCAATTGTTTTTCAATTTTTTTTATAACTTAAAATTCTTTCTACTTTTAAATTGGCACACGTTATTCAAGGTTTAAAAAAAGGATAATTCCAGACTTTTATGTATGTAGGGTTTAGAATAAAACGGGTTTAAGTGCTTGTTTTGAGATAATTGAATCTAAAATTAATTAATTGAAAAAAAATTCCTGTGTGTGTGTGTCTGTCTGTCTGTGCGCGCTGTATCTCAAAAACTAATACAGCAATTGATATGAAACTTTCAACATCCGTCTTATTTGATAATCCGAAGAACTGAAAAGCTTTTGGTAAAATTTCGTACACCGTGGGTTTACCTTAACTGTTTTTTGTTTTTTGTCAATATTTTCTTAAATATGAAAAATATGACAAAAACATTTAAACAAACATTGAAGACAACGAATAAAAGAACATCTTTTGCTTGAAAACATTTTTCATAAAATCATTTTTATTCAAGAATTTTTTTTTAATTTTTAGTTTATAATTATAAAATGATAAAAGTTACAGCAAATTTATGTTAATAATATTTGTAGAGAATGCTAAAATGAACAACTTATAAAGAATAAGTTTTTTTTCAAAATTTCTTTGGTTTTTGAGAAAACTGAGTTTTTGAATTTGAAGTATAATGTTTCATAATTTTGACGTTTTAAACGTCAGTTTCATCTGAGTTTACACAACGCTCGAAGTACATTTAAAATATGATTTGTGAGTGAGTGAGTGAGAATACACGTTATTAGTGCTCCTGCTTATTATCATATTTTATCGAATCCTATTGGGCGTTTTTTGAAACAAATACCGCATAGGGATGCAATAGTACATGATACATAACTTACTGTAAGTAGAATTCGATTTGCTTCCTTATTTATGGAATTATCGATGTATTAAGAATTAGTTCGGGCGTTTAACCTGTGCCGATGGATAAAATCAATTCAATTCGCCTCAGTTTCTTTTGCACTTTTTTGTCACATTCGTTTGCATTGAATATATTAATTTGCGTTGATACTATATTTATGGTCTCCTGTGTATAAACATTCTGTAACCTTTTCCGTGGCCCTCTTAATTTGTTTAGTGAGTCACCTTGATAGGCCCCTAGGTGTGTAGTGTGTCCCTGTATTTTTTTATCCTTAAATAGTAATCATTTTCGAATTCTTACTATCTCTTAAGTAAAATGCCGATCACTTGTGGAAGTTGTGAAGTTAATCTTGGCCCTCGTTCTAAAACGTTGAAATGTGCGGAGTGTCGAATAAGATATCATGTGGACTGTCTTGATAAACTATCACTAAATGATATCGGTTATTACATTGCGGAGTTTGAGAAGGACGACGGCGACCATTGGATCTGCGACTCTTGCAGACCGCCATCCAACTCAGCGGCATCAGCGCGCGCGGACTCAGTACGCACCTCGGCTGGACATCGCGCTTCATTCTCATCCACTCGCGATCGGGTCTCCAATTCCTCACTTGCGGATACGATCAGAGCGATATTTGTTGATGAGTTTATGCCACTTTTCAGAGTTGAATTGCAGAATGCTTTACGCGATATGAGTAATGATATAAAGTCGCTTGATGAAAGACTAACTGCGCTTGAGATCGCCGCGAAAGGCAATAACATTAATAATTCGAATAATTCTAGTTCGTTCCCGGGAAAACTGAATGAAGCGGACGCTATATATGAAATCGAAGAGAGACAATTACGATCGCGCAATGTAATAGTATATAATTTGCCTGAGCCTACTGGTCCTCAGAATGAAAGAACCATGAAGGATACCGAAGCATTAAGAACCATTATCGACCCGCTTGTTAAATTCGTGCCCACTAAAGTTACACGTTTAGGTAAATTCGGCAATAAGACACGGCCAATAAAAGTAACCTTTGGAGATAGAAAAGAGGCAATTGATGTCTTAAAAGTAACCCGGGCTACCGAGACTGGTAACATTCGCTTTAATAACGACATGACACCAATGCAGAGAAACCACTTAAGAAAATTGAGAGAAGAATTACACCAAAGGAAGGCTAGCGGGGAAAATGATTTAACAATTAGGTACTCTAATGGACATCCATCTATAACGAAGTCTCCCCCTGTGAAAAAAAACTAGATATTTATTATCAGAACGTAGGCGGCATTAAAGGAAAAATTAAATCATTTATGTCCAATGTAAATGTATGTGTGTATGATATCATCGTATTAGTAGAAACTTGGCTAGATGATACAATATGCGATGCAGAGTTGGGCCTGACAGATTTCTCAATATATAGAGTAGACAGATCTATCCTTACCAGTAGTAAAACCAGAGGTGGAGGTGTGTTTATCGCCGTAAGGAAGAATTTAAAAAGCGTAGTCCTACAAAGTAGTAATAATGTGGAGCAATTGTTCGTAAAAGTGTCGGATAAGTTAATTATTGGTTCTACATACATCCCACCCGCTTCAAACATATCGTTGTATATTTCTAATGCCGAGGAGCTGGAGAGAATCTGTATGGAAAATATAAAGTGCGAGTTTCTATTCTGCGGTGACTACAATATTCCAAATGCCGTATGGGATATGACTGGTGAAGACATATTAGGACATAATAATAATAGTTATCCTGCCAGTGTTTTGGCAAATGCTATCAGCTACTACCAGTTACAGCAAGTAAACCGTATTCCAAATAGCAGAGGTGTTTTCTTAGATTTATTTTTCTCTAATATTTGTGATTTAAAAGTAAGTGGGTCCAATGATACTTTGTGTAAAGAAAATGTTCACCATCTTTCATATTCACTGGATTTACCAATGTTAGCAGCCGAATTCACCAATGAAAATGCGGAGTGGATATATAACTTTAAAAATGCGAACTATAGTGCTATTAATGACTACCTAGCAAATATTAATTGGGACCAAGTGTTTGGTCACTGTGTAGGTGAAAACGTTTCTAATTTTAATAACGTTTTGTATTCGGTTTTTGAGATGTTTGTGCCTGTTACGTTTTTAAAATCATTAAATTATCCCAAGTGGTTCAATGGTGAATTAATCAAATTAACAAAATTGAAAAAGGAGGCACATACAAAATATAAAAGTAATGGCTCACGATCAGATTACGAGTCATTTAAAACCCTAAGGAAACAATGTAAAGATCTAAAGGACGTGTTATACCGAAACTATATTGATCGTGTCGAAACAGAAATAGAAAGTAATTCCAAACAATTTTGGGATCACGTTGATGTATGTCGCAAAACAACGGGGTATCCAAAAGAAATGCACCTAAATAAAGAGACAAGTCACAATATAGAACGCAGTGTGGAGTTGTTTGCGAAACATTTTTCTAAAGCTTATAATAATAAACCAACTAATTCACTGCCCAATTATCAGGGAAACTCGTCCTTTGATCTGTGTAATCTCAGTGTTACTGTTGAAGAAATTTTTAATGCTATATCCTCCCTACCTGAGTCGTGCAATGCTGGTCCTGATGGTATCCCTGCTTATTTTGTAAAAAGATGCGTATATACTCTGTGCAAACCTATCCATGCTATGTTTACAAGTTCCCTCTCGTCAGGGGTATTTCCTGAATGTTGGAAGGACAGTTATGTCGTTCCTATATTCAAGAATGGTGCTAGAGGAAATATTGATAACTATAGGGGAGTGTCAATTCAATCTGTCATCCCAAAACTCTTAGATTTATTAGTCTCAGAACAACTTATAAGATCATGTTCGCATGCGATCATTAATGAACAGCATGGATTTTTGAAGGGTAAATCAACTGTTACAAATCTAATGGTGTACCAAACCCATTTGTCAAATGCTTTGGAGAATGGATCACAGGTTGATTCAATATATACTGACTTCTCCAAGGCATTTGATCGAGTGCAGCACAGTATACTAATAAATAAATTAGATTTAATGGGATTTGGCACTAATATCGTCAAATGGATAAGTTCTTATCTACAGAATAGAACCCAACGAGTACGCATAGGAAAGCATCTGTCCAACATTATAAGGGTTACGTCAGGGGTACCGCAGGGCTCGCATTGTGGACCCCTTTTATTTTTGTTATTTATTAATGACATCGGATTAAATATTAAACATAGCCGCTTTCTCCTTTATGCCGATGACTTGAAGTTGTTTAAAAGCATTGGATCTGTAATTGACCAAATTCACCTTCAGGATGATTTAAATAGTGTTGCATTATGGTGCAAAGATAATGAGCTGGAGTTGAATTTGAAGAAGTGCATCTATATTTCATTTTGTCGAGGTAAAATTTGTAATTTTCCCTATACACTGGATGGAAATATGCTAACACAAAAATCTGTGATGAAGGACTTGGGCGTTATATTTACATCTAAACTGAATTTTTCAAATCATATATCACACATATGTAATAAATCGCTGAAACTGTTGGGTTTTATTAATAGGTTTTCGGTGGATTTTAATGTTAGCACCATTAGAAAACTGTATGTTTCCCTTGTTCGTCCACACCTGGAATATGCCTCGACCATTTGGTCACCATATACAAATAATGCCACTTTACAACTGGAGCGGGTTCAGGGAAAATTTTTAAAACTAATGCATTTCCGAATGGGTGGTAGAAATGCTAATTTTAGTCACAGTGGAGTATTAAGCCAACTCAACATCAAGTCATTAGTTGATAGAAGAATGTTTTTAGATATGTCGCTTTTATACAAGCTTATCAATGGTCTCATACAATGTAGTGAGCTGGTTGAAAGTTTGGATTTTAATATACCCCGTTGCCCACAGTCACGTCATAAACCATTGTTTCGTATTGCCTTTCATCAGACTCGATATGGTATGTATAACCCTATGGGCCGAATGATGCGGTTTGCAAATGAACTGGGCAGTAACTATAATTTCATTTTATTCAATCCTTCTTTTGCAACATTCAAATCTCGACTGCACCGCATCAATTTATCCGATGTCATTTACTTATGTTGAATGTTTCATATTTAAGATGTTAGGTTTTGTATGTTTTGTTAGCTTATATATATATTTTTTATATTTTATTTTATTTATTTATTTTTTTTTTTTTTTTTATGTGTCCAATATATTGCTCTTGCATATAATTTAACTTAATCTGTGACACCATCTGTGATACATACATTTTGTTTTTTTTTCTCTTTTGTGTATTTATATATTCATGTATTTATTTATTTATATATTTATTTATTGGTTTGTATTTATGGGTTCATTAACACTGAGATTACTGTTCCTTGTTTATGTTTCTTATGTTACTACATGCCACTTGGGTAATATTTACTTTTTCATTTACCTATTTATATGTTTATATTTTTTATATGTAAAAGATTATTACATTATTTTGTAGAAAGGTGATTTTCCGTAAATAAAATTCAAATTCAAATTCAAATTCATTTGAATTGAACATGATGGCCACATCACCATTTTTTCCAGAAATTGTTCAAATGGCATTTAGGGACTCCAAAACGGATATTTCCGTAAAAAAAAATTTGAAAAAAGTCACCATCACAATACTTTCTCGTACTTCGTAACGGAGAAAGTAAAAAAATGCATTTATACCCGTTTTATTCCAAACTCTATAAAGTTCCGTCTTCACTTGGTTTAATTGTTTTTTTTTAATAACTGATACAAATTTTAATAATTCAAAATTTAATCTAACTTAGGCGTTAAATTTCGTGATTTAAAAGAAAAACAGTTTATCAATCTGGTAACTAATACTAGATTTTTTTGGCTGTATCGAAATAAATTGATTTTGTTGAAGTTCATTAAAAAAAATCAATTGATACCAATTCAAAACATTTGCTACTAATTTCTAACATTTCAAATTCACTCAAAATTAAGATAATTTTTAAATCTGGATTAACATATTACTTAGTTTTCCGGATTATCTCATTTGAAATAACAACGAGCTAATTGTAAAATTAAGCAGTTTTCAAGTTGATGAAAAAAAAAATTGGTAAAATATTTACAGTTCTCTCGCGAACTGCGGAAATTTACGTAAAATCGATTCTTCTTTCGGATATAATAAACATCTGAAGATACACCTCGTAGATATTGAGATAATTCCATGCGAATCTAGCGGAGTTAATATTTTAAGTTGTGCATTATCTCAGGAGACTAAAAACAAATATCTAATTTTCCAAAGTTACTTAAAATTTGTCTATTTTTAAGATTGCCACTTTTTAATAATATTGACATTTCTTCCGATTTTATGATGTATTTTCATCATAGTAAAAGAAAATAGTGACTGAAAGACTCTAAGCACCATTGAATTAAAATAAATAGATAAATTACAAAATCTTGTTTTTGATATTATAAATCGGAAGAATTTTTTAAAAATTAAAATTGGACTTTTTTTTTTATTTAAAGATATTTCTAATTTTCCAAAGTTACTTAAAATTTGTCTATTTTTAAGATTGCCACTTTTTAATAATATTGACATTTCTTCCGATTTTATGATGTATTTTTATCATGGTAAAAGAAAATAGTGACTGAAAGACTCTAAGCACCATTGAATTAAAATAAATAGATAAATTACAAAATCTTGTTTTTGATATTATAAATCGGAAGAATTTTTTAAAATTAAAATTGGACTTTTTTTTAAATTTAAAAATATTAACATTAGATGTTATTATATTTAACAATAATAATTATTTCATTGTAAAGAAAGCTTGTAACAGTATTATTATTATTATATTATATTATATTACAATTTCGATGGCGGCACCGTGAGGGGAAGTATTTTCGACCATTTACGATATGTTTGTGGAACAGAAATTAAATAGCCCTCTATTTTAGGCTTTTCGGAGAGTAATTTTTTTGTCAGTTTTGGGGGGATGAGCTCGGAACCTCTCAGAAGTTTTTGCCGTCCTCAAAACGTCCCATTTTGAAGGCGTAATAACTTGTGATTAATATCTCAAGTAGTAAAGGGTATCCCAACAAGAGCGGAAAATGAAATACAGTTTTTTTTTTAAAGAAAATACCGAAATTAAGATATATCCATAAAGTTAACATGTGAGATTTATTTATGGGACATACAACATCTAATCTCTTCCTTTAAGACGTTCGCAGTCTTGCACTTATTAACATAAATATTTGACTTCAGAAAACCCCATGAAATAGAGATGGAGATTTCACGATGAGGCAATGTAAATATATCTAATGGGCACTGTAATGCAAATGCAACAAAATATAAAATAATAAATCTTTATTGTAATAGGGGTTTCCCGTTTCTAAATTAATAAAACTCGTCTCAAAATGATCATCACTAAATAATTCGGTCCCCCCAGAAAGATCAATACAATATTTTTTTCTAAAACCTATTTTATTATTTGCAGACGTAAACACATCTGTGAAGAATGCGGAAAAGTATGGCCAAGCGAAGTAGCACGCGAAAGACACCAGAGGACCCACAAACAGAAAAATGATCAGTGCCCAAATTGCTCCCAGAAATTCTTATACAAAGTTAGCTTTAGAAAGCACTTGAAAAATTGCAAGTTCGGCCTCTCCTTCGAGTGCGAATTTTGCCACAAAAAATTAAAGAACAAAAAGTCTTATGACGTACACATCAAGCAACACACAAATGCCCTGAAGTTTGAATGCGATTTATGCGACGCTCGTTTCATTATCAAAGCCAAACTCAAAGTTCACAAAGACAGTGTGCACAATGGAGTCAAATATGCCTGCCAGACTTGTGATAAGAAATTCCCGTTGAAATCTAGTTTAAGTAAGCATGTGAAAATCCACGATCCGCTTCGTTTAATCAAAGATAAAACATTCGTTTGTCACACATGTGGCAAATCTTTTAACTTGAAGGTTAATCTAAAAGCTCACATGAGGACTCACATTGATACAAATATAAGAGAAAAGTTCACTTGTGACTTGTGCTCAAATAAATTTCTTACGTTGAATAGTCTGAGGCGTCACTTGAGGAGGCACGCAGGTATTCGCCAGAAAAGATATAGAACATTCGCTTGTAAGATATGCTTGAAATTTTTTAATGATAAGTCGGTATTGGAAGATCATATGCGAGTGCACCATGATGAAACATCAAAGATTTGTAAACAGTAAGCGGCAGTGGCGGCTCGTGGAACATGTTGATGATAGAGCCAATTATACAATACACCTCCCTCCCCACCCCGTTTAAAGAAAGAAATAACAATTTATCTTCCTAGACCAAAGTAACTGTTGTTGTGTTTTAAGAATTAATTAAAAATTAAAAATTCTTGCTGAGCTTGAAACTACAAGTGGTGCCATGGCTCCTTGGCTCTATATAACGAGCCGCCCCTGATGAGCGGGAAAGATGGTGATGTACAGTTATATAGTGTGCGCATTGTTCGAAAGTGGACCTTTTGTCATGCATAAAGATAACTTTCAATAAATGTAAATAAACATTTTAAGAATTCAATTAATTTTTATTAAAAGAACAGATTGTTATTATTTAATATAGGAAGTATAGTATAGCACGTTAACAGACTTGCAGCTTGTGTATTTATTTGTAAAATAAAGTAATCACTGCCACTTTTACATTTTTTAAAATCTGAATGCTTTTACCTGTCCCGTATTTCTTCCAAAAAAAATGGTGATGTGGCCATCATGTTACTTTCTCCGACTATATATTTACATTTTCATGGGTTTATTTTCAATTGAAATCATATTTTAAATGTACATCGAGCGTTGCGTAAACTCGGATGAAACTGACGTTTAAAACGTCAAAATCATGAAAGATGGAAAAATTATACTTCAAATTCAAAAACTCGGTTTACTCAAAAACTAACGAGATTTCGAAAAAAACGTATTCTTTAGAAGTTGTTCATTTTGGCATTTTCTACAATTATTATTCACATAAATTTGCTGTAACTATTATCGTTTCATAATTGTAAACCAAAAATTAAAAAAAAAATAATAAATGTTTTTTCTCGAATAGCAATGATTTTATGAAAAATATTTTCAAGCAAAAGATGTTCATTTCTTTGTTGTCTTCGATGTTTGTTTAAATGTTTTTGTGATATTTTTTATATTTAAGAAAATATTGGCAAAAAACAAAAAACAGTTAAGGTAAACACCCACTTCCGGTGTACGAAATTTTACCAAAAGCTTTTCAGTTCTTCAGATTATCAAATAAGACGTATGCTCAAAGTTTCATATCAATTGCTCTATTAGTTTTTGAGATACAGCGCACACAGACAGACACACACACAGACACACACACACACACACACACAGACACACACAGACACACACACACACACACACACACACAGACACAAATTTTTTTTTTCCAGAAATTGTTGATATGGCATCTAGGGACCCCAAAACGGATATTTCCGTAAAAAAAAATTTTGAAAAAAAATCACGATCACAATACTTTCTCGTACTTCGTAACGGAGAAAGTAAAAAAGCTGAGCGCTGTTTCCCACTTCATGAAATGGCAATGTAGATGAAGAGAGTGAAGAAATTTCCCCTATTTCTAGGTATAAGAAAAAGAGGAAGAAACAAGAGTGAATTTTGTTTTTGAATTTTCTTAGAGAGACCGCACGGGTGTGTATTCATATCTGAGAAAAGAAAAGCGAATAAAAAACAAGTTCACCATACCATTAGGAAAGGTCTAAATTAATAACACAGAAAGAATCAACCCTTAATTTTAATCTTTTATATTTTTTCACCCATTTCAATTTTTTTTTGTTTTTTTTTCAGTTTGCAACAGGGTTCGGAAAATATCCGATATTTATATAAATATCAATATATCGGATATATATATCCGATATATATCAACTTCTTGATATTTATTCTTGGTTATTAATATTAATGTTTATATGACTTATTAATTATATAATGCACATACACATTATATTATATTTATTTATTGCAAACAAACACTGTTGCTTACAATATAGTAAAAAAATTTAAAATGTCAAATTTAAAATGTCAAAATATTTGACATCAAATTGAAAATTTTTTGAAATGAAGACTTGTTTGTTCTTCACCATGTTTTCAGGGATAAATTGAAGAATTTTCAAAGTGAGGCCCTTTTTTTTGAGTTTTTTTGCTCACACTTACTTTTTCATTTTTAAGTCACTTCAAAAATCAACTCTTTTTCGACAAAAAAGAGTCATTTCGCCCATCTCTAGTTTATATTATAGCAAATACTTACTATTGATATTGCTGCAACTGGGAATATTTGAGAAACGGGGGAATTTTTTGGTATTGTGTGTTTCATAAATATCCATGATATATATCATCGAATATATATCATGATATATATCGTGATATATATCATGATATATATCCGATGATATATATCGTCCGAACCCTGGTTTGCAATCAGCCATAAATAAATAAAAATACTTATTTTTATCATTTTAATAATCAAGAGTCAAAAAAACGTTATGGGTACTCCTTCAACAAAAAATAATCATTTCTCCGTAAGTCGCAGAAATCCGAGTGTGTCTAGTTGGCACCCCAGTGGAACGTTCTGACAGTTCTGAACAGAGTTCTCAATTCCTTTTGATGTATCTAGAAGTACTACCAACTTTTAAAAAAGTGTCCTGTAAAATTGGTTCAGGAATTTTTTTGAAAATGGGCTGCCAACTTGACAAAATTGTTATCGAATAGTTCTAAACAAGTTTTAAGATGTATTTGGGTTAGTACTAAAGTTCCTGATACTTTTAAAAAAGAATTCTGTTGAATTTCCAGAGATACAAATTTTCAAAGATGGAAATTCGAAATATTCAAATTCATATTACTCACTTAATATTGATTGACTCTAAATATTTAATAACAACTATGGATAGAACTCACAACGAACTATAGGAAACACCAATCAGAACTATCTTGAAGTATCAAAAATATTTCTTTGAAAAAAGTCGCAAAACAAAAAAAAATATTGAGAGTCATATGAGTTCTGAGTTAATTTCTATTTCTACTTATTGAGTATAATATTTCTTTCTCATAAACAAATTCGATACAATCACGATTTATGGCATTTTTAAATAAATTTAAAATTCGAAAATAGAAAATTTAATTTTGAAAATACCCATTTTCTATCATTTAATCGCAATTTGCCAATAGAGTTTTCATCAGAACTCCTTGTGTACAACCTATAAGTCAAATCAGAATTCCCAGAATTATTAAAAGAAATCAATATTTTGAAAAAAATTCCAAGTCCGAAAAGAAAAAAAAAAGAGAGTTCTAGGAGTTCCGAGTTCATTTTCTATTTCTACTCATTGAGTCCAACAATTCTTTCTTATAAACAAATTCGTTACAATCGCGATTTATGGCAGTTTTAAATAAAGTTAAAATTCGAAAATAAGCAATTTAATTTTGAAAATACCCATTTTCTATCATTTAATCGCAATTTGCCAATAGAGTTTTCATCAGAACTCCTTGAGTACAACCCATAAGTCAAATCAGAACTCCCAATATTTTGAAAAAAAATCTAGGATTTCCGAGCCAATTTTCTATTTCTACTCATTGGAGACAATAATTCTTTCTTATAAACAAATTCGATACAATGACATTTTTAAATAAATTCTTTTCGGATTTTTTTTTCAAAATTACCTGAACAAAAACATTGCAGTAAAAAATATAAGAAACGTAGGAAAAATTCCATAAAAAATCATTCTCAATGGCCAAAGTAACGCTTATTCAAAATCAATTTGGTTTTTGTAAATTTAACAATTTTCAATAGAGATATGGATTTTGAAGAATTTTGTTTTAATTTTTTGAGCACTTGAACAAAAACATCGCAGAAAAAAATATAAAAAGAGCAGGAAAAATTCCATACAAAATCACCCTCAATGTCCGAAGTATGGCTTATTTAAAATCAATTTAGTTTTTGTAAATTCAACAATTTTCAAAAGAGATATAGATTTTTGAAAATTTTAATTTTAATTTTTTGAGCACCTGAACAAAAACATTGCTGAAAAAAATAGAAAAAAAAACGCAGGAAAAATTCCATAAAAAAATCATCCGTAATGGCTGAAGTATGGCTTATTTAAAATCAATTTAATTTTTGTAAATTCAACAATTTTCAATAGAGATACGGATTTTTGAAAATTTTAATTTTATTTTTTTGAGCACCTGAACAAAAACATTGCAGAAAAAAATACAAAAAACGCAAGAAAAATTCCATAAAAAATCATCCTCAATGACCGAAGTATCGCTTATTCAAAATCAATTTGATTTTTGTAAATTCAATAATTTTCAATAGAGATATGGATTTTTGAAAATTATTGTTTAAATTTTTTGAGCATCTGAATAAAAATATCGCAGAAAAAATATAAAAAAACGCGCAAAAAATTCCATAAAAAATCATCCTCAATGGCCGAAGTATCACTTATTCAAAATCAATTTGATTTTTGTACATTCAAGATTTTTCAATAGAGATACGGTTTTTTGAAAATTTTAGTTTTAATTTTTTGAGCACCTGAATAAAAACATCGCAGAAAAAATATAAAAAGAGCAGGAAAAATTCCATAAAAAATCATCCTCAATGGCCGAAGTATCGCTTATTCAAAATCAATTTGATTTTTGTAAATTCAACAATTTTCAATAGAGATATGGATTTTTGAAAAATTATTTTAATTTTTTGAGCCCCTGAACAAAAACATCGTAGGAAAAAATATAAAAAACGCGCAAAAAATTCCATAAAAAATCATCCTCAATGGCCGAAGTATCACTTATTCAAAATCAATTTGATTTTTGTACATTTAAGATTTTTCGATAGAGATACGGTTTTTTGAAAATTTTAGTTTTAATTTTTTGAGCACCTGAATAAAAACATCGCAGAAAAAATATAAAAAGAGCAGGAAAAATTCCATAAAAAATGATCCTCAATGGCCGAAGTATCGCTTATTCAAAATCAATTTGATTTTTGTAAATTCAACAATTTTCAATAGAGATATGGATTTTTGAAAAACTATTTTAATTTTTTGAGCCCCTGAACAAAAACATCGTAGAAAAAAATATAAAAAACGCAGAAAAAATTCCATAAAAAATCATCTTCAATGGCCGAAGTACGCTTATTCAAAATCAATTTGGTTTTTTAAATTCAACAATTTTCAAGAAAGATATGGATTTTTGAAAATTTTTGTTTTAATTTTTTGGGCACCAACAAAAACATCGCAGAAGAAAATATAAAACATCCAGGCAAAATTCTATAAAAAATTATCCTCAATGGCCGAAGTATCGCTTATTGAAAATTACTTTGGTTTTTGTAAATTCAACCATTTTCAATAGAGATTTGGATTTTTGAAAATTATTGTTTTAATTAACAAAAACATCGCAGAAAAAAATATAAAAGCGCAGGAAAAATTCCATAAAAAATCGTCTTCAATGGCCGAAGTAATGCTTATTCAAAATCAATTTGGTTTTTGTAAATTCAACCATTTTCAAAAGAGATATGGATTTTGAAGATTTTTGTTTTAATTTTTTGAGCACCTGAAAAAAAGGAGGGACATTTAGAGATTTTCGCAGTTTGGTGAATTGTTTTTTTTCAGTTCATGAATTTTGCAATTTCAAAATTGATTTCGTGATATTATTTCAAAATGTATGTTTAGATATTCGCACTGAATCCTAAATTAAAATTAATTTTGAGTCATTTTAGGTTTACCATTTGTAGCAATTGTTTTTATATATTTGTATTTCAGTTGATAATATAAGTCGTAATTTGAAAATGAACGTAGGATTAAATGGGAGTATACAGTATTGAATATATAATAATATTTAGAAATGCTGTTCTATATTGTCTTCTTACAAACACGTTTTATGTAACAGTCGCAGTTTAAGTAGCAATCACTGGTTAGGTAACGGTTGATTTTAAGGAGTAATCACAGTTTAAAAAGCAGTGATTTTAAATAGCTGTGATTTTAAACAGCAGTGATTTTAAGTAGCAGTGAAATTCGCCCATTATTAAAAGTAACGACCTGTGATTTTTCAATACTAGTGAAAAATCACAGGTACTTATAATATCGTCCATCTCTAATTCCTACCCTAGATTTCAAAATAATCACAGTCCTGTTCAATTCTGAGGTCGAACATTAAAAATAAAGAAAACTTTTTTGACATTTTACAAAAAAACTTGTTGACAGCTAATGTGTTAAACACTGAATTTAATTTTGAGGTTGGAAATTTTCCAAGTTGCCTTGAAAATAAAAATCAATTGTAAAAAATTCCAGACTTTTCAAATTTACTCAAAACGGATTAATTTTAATTTCTATAATAAAATCGGCAAACGTCACACGCCCAAATTTTAAAATAACCACACGTGCAATAAAAAAGCATTTTTTTACTTAAATTTATTTGAAGCTCCGGTTTCAAGTTTTTTCCGAAATATCAACATTTTTGAAAATGCAAAATCATGCATCCGCCTTGATTTTCTTAAATTCCTAGAAAACAACTTAATGGATTATCCTCAAATTTTACAAGCACATATGAATCTTCGGTTTCAAGTTTTTCCGAAATTTCAACTGAAATATTTAAAAAAATGCAAAATCATGCATTCGCCTAGATTTTCTTAATTTCCTAGAAAACAACTTAGTGGAATATCTTCAAATTTTACAAGCACATTCTATAGATTTGTAGTAATAAAACAAGTAAATAATAAAAAATAATAATTCGAGCTAGTTTTTAAGAAATTTCAACTCAAATATTTGCAAAATTATGCATTCACTTAGATGTTCTTAATTTCTTAGAAAATACCTTAGTGGATTATCGTCAAATTATAAAAGCACACTCTGTAGATTTCTAATAATATAGCAAGTAAATAATCCCAAAATAGTTCAAGCTAATTTTTCGGAAATTTCAACTCAAACATTTTTGAAAGTGAAAAATATGCATTTGACTAGATTTTCTTAATTTCCAGAAAGTCTCTTAGTGGATTATCTTTAAACATTAAAAGCACACTCTGTATACTTCTAGCAATAAAGCAAGGAAATAATAAAACATATTTTGGGCTAGTTTTTCCGAAATTTTGACTCAAACATTTTTGAAAATGCAAAATCATGCATTCGCCTAGATTTTCTTAGCTTTCTACAAAACACCTTAATGGAATATCTTTAAATTTTACAAGCACATTCTATAGATTCGTAGTAATGAAACAAGTAAATAATCAAAAAATAATTTGAGCTAGTTTTTTCGAAATTTCAACTCAAACATTTTTGAAAGTGCAAAATGATGCATTCAGCTACATTTTCTTAATTTCCAAGAAAGTCCCTTAAAGGATTATCTTCAAACTTTAAAAGCACACTCTGTATACTTCTAGCAATGAAACAAGGAAATAATACAAAAATTATTTGGGCTAGTTTTTTCGAAATTTTGACACAAACATTTTTGAAAATGCAAAATCAACAATTCGCCTCGATTTCCTTAGCTTTCTAGAAAACACCTTAATGGAACATCTTTAAATTTTACAAGCACATTATATTGATTCGTAGTAATGAAACAAGTAAATAATCAAAAAATAATTTGAGCTAGTTTTTTCGAAATTTCAACTTAAAACATTTTTGAAAGTGCAAAATTATGCATTCACCTAGATTTTCTTAATTTTCAAGAAAGTCCCTTAGAGGATTGTCTTCAAACTTTACAAGCACACTCTGTATACTTCTAGCAATAAAACAAGGAAATAATCAAAAAAATATTAGGGCTAGTTTTTCCGAAAGTTTTGAAAATGCAAAATTATGCATTCGCCTAGATTTCCTTAGCTTTCTAGAAAACACCTTAATGGAATATCTTTAAATTTTACAAGCACATTTTATAGATTCTTAGTAATGAAACAAGTAAATAATCAAAAAATAATTTGAGCTGGTTTTTTCGAAATTTCAACTCAAACATTTTTGAAAGTGCAAAATTATGCATTCACCTAGATTTTCTTAATTTCCAAGAAAGTCCCTTAGTGGATTATCTTTAAACTTTAAAAATACACTTTGTAGACTCCCAGTAATAAAACAAGTAAATAATAAAAAAAATCATTAGGGCTAGTTTTACCGAAATTTTAACTGAAATATTTTTTAAAGTGAAATATACAATGTTTTTTTTTCATAAGATCGGTCGCGAAAATGTTAAAATCTCGTACCGGACCGTGACCATAAAAATGTAGGAAACGCCATGTAATGAGTACATGGGTCCCGTAATGAACATAATTAATTTGATATTTTTTCCGGAAAAAAAATCGTAATTTTAATAATCAGATAAATATAATTCACACAAATAATCATAACAGCGCATGATAAAAATCAGTCGTAAAATATAATGTGAGCAAGAAGTTGGGATAATCAAAATAAACATAACGCGGTCGGGAAAAACACGGCGAGGCATTTTCATAAAGTAAACAAAAACATAATCACGCCGAAAAATAAGCCTCGGACAAAGAACTCTTTAACTTGTCGAAAACGCATTCAAGTAGTAAAACCAACGACATAAAATCAACAACACGTAAACTCGAACACACCACTTAGTACCGGGAAGAAAACATAAACATCCTCTTGACCTAGAATAATAAAGAAGCAATTCATGAAAATCAACGTCGAATACAAAATCAGAAAAATACGGGAAAGTTCATGAACTCAAAGATACACGAGGCAGTTGGGCACGTGTGTTTCTGAATGTGGTGGGGGCATATAAGATTATAAAAGGGACGGGATCACAAAATTCGAGGAGACTTCCGATGTGGAAACTGAGTGGTGAGTATCGGTGAGTGATATTCGGCAACATACAGGGTGAGTAATTTCTTTAATGCGAGAAGTGAAGTTGTTTCAATGAATCACTGCATTCGAGTAATTACTCTAATACGAAATGTGAATTCACGATTCACGTCCGAGTAATTACTCTGTTACGAAATGCAAATATTGGATTTCGGTTCGCGGAATGAATGTTTACATTCTAAATAATGATTAGAGAATGAACTGGAGTTTTAATTTAAACTAAAAGCGCGGATATGTTCAGAATATCTTTTTTCGAAACTACGACTTTATCCTACATACAATGTGTACATAAAGTAAGGAATAAATTCGATTAAAATTCAGGGCATTTTCTTTCACAAAAATACTCGGATGTATGCGTCACGAGATGGCTGATACAATATTTGGACTTTAAAAGATATTAAGAAAATTTCATCTGAAGCTTCTTTGAAATTCCGCCTCCTTCATGCCCCGCCCTCTTAGCAAAAAAGTGCATTTTCAGGTTTTTTTCTTCGGCGTTACGCCTGGCCTTGGTTCTATGACCATTAGCCATCATCAATGTTATAGATATGCATGTATAAGCTATAAATTAAATGAATAATTGAAGAAATTAATAATGAAAGAGGTATACAACAACCATGGACCGGAACGAATACTTTTCGAAACCGAAAAATCTTCCACCCGGGCTGGGATTCGAACCCACACGGCCGCGGTGCAGCCGGCACAAGCGCTCGCCTCTACACACTACACCAACGGGCCGCCCAGTAATGTGTTGTTTGAGTAAATTTAGAAAATTTTAAGTATCTTGCAATTGTGTTTATATTTTTTAAGCGCTCGGAAAAATGTGCAATTTTAGATAATTACAAATTTTGTCCTCGATTGAGATTTTTAAATTTTCACAAAATCCTCCTCCTCTCCAGACCGAGCATCCACAGTAAAAAAAAAAATCGAAAAAAATGAGACCGGTTTCGGTGTACTGAAAATAAAAACGTGCCATCATGGTCAGTCATTCGCCGCCCTCGGCTTTGGTTTTGCTCTCGGAGGGCTTTCTTTTATAGGATAAGGGGAGTTGACGACAAGCCTCAATTTGTGATTTTTTTTAAATTTTTAAAACGCCCCCTAGCTTTCCAGAGCACGTCTTTTGCCCCACCCCCATGTTCGTTTTTCTTCAAGGACGTATTTTTTTCTTTTCAAGTCGAAAATCTTAAGCTTTCAGGGATCACCGAGGATACAACAGGCTTTTTTTTTGCAATTTTTTCAAAATTTTTGCACCCCCTGAGTTTGATTTCTTTTAAGGACGTATTTTTTTCTTTTCAAGCCGATACTTTCAGGGATGGCTTTCATTGGGAATTTTTTCAAAAAACTACCCTTACGCTCCCTTTTGCTGCACCCACGGGCGTCCCCAGATGGGGCAAGGGAGGGCAGCTGCCCCCTCCTGGAAAATGAATTTATTAAATTAAAATTAAAAATTATAACAAAAAGTGCGTTCCACGTTATGTTCCATGAAACCGAAAAAAGTTAACGTACAACGGTTCCACCCGACGCGTATAATACAGTGCGATCGAATAAAAGTTAGTCAAAGTTGGCCATGAGCCAAAATTCCTTATTGGCAGGGTTCGGACGATATATATCATCGGATATATATCACGATATATATCATGATATATTCGATGATATATATCATGATATATTCGATGATATATATCATGGATATTTATGAAACACACAATACCAAATAATTCGCCTGTTTCTTAAATTTTTCCAGTTGCAGCAATATAAATAGTAAGCATGTGCTCTAATATAAACTAGAGATGGGCGAAATGACTCTATTTTGTTGGAAAGAGTCGATTTTTGAAGTGACTCACGACTCTGTTAAAAATGAAAAAGTAAGTGTGAGCAAAAAATAAAACAAAAAAAAGGTCCTCACTTTAAAAATTCTTCAATTTATCGCTGAAAACATAGCGAAGAGCAAAAAAGTCCTTATTTCAAAATTTTTTCAATTTGATGTCAAATATTTTAACAATTTAAATGTTATTTTTTTACTATATTGTAAGCAACTGTGTTTGTTTGCAATAAATAAATAAATATAATATAAATAAAGAGTGTGCATTATATAATTAATAAGTCATATAAACATTAATATTAATGACCAAGAATAAATATCAAGAAGTTGATATACCGGGTGACCCAGGGATCTGTAAAAGCCCCATTACTTATTTGCTATTTGAGATATCGACTTCTAGTTTTCTTGAACTGGTACCTACACTTATTCTACATATTTTTAAAATGTGTATGTTTTTGTACAGGGTGTCCCAATATACATAACAGAACAAAGTTATGTTTTTTTAAATAGATGACCCTATATTTTATAATTTATTTTCAACCCTCTTGAGAAGCTGATAAAAATAGTATAAGATAGTATAGGTCTATTATGGACGGTTGGTTAGTTATGGGCAAATTTGTGGCAAAAACATGTACACATTGAAAACATTGCAGAAGCGTTCCTAGTAAAGATAGCATCATTATTTATACACTAGAAAATTTCTCACATCATAAAGAATAATACACATCGGCTTTGGTTCTCTTTTATTTATAGTGCTATACAGGGTGTCAACATACGCAAAATAATGGATAACTATTTTTTTTCAAATAGAACACCCTATATAAGTTGCCACTAATCTATGGCATTTTTAATAAGCTTTCCAATGATATACAGTTTGTATAACAAAATATTAAGGATTCTTGAGATTTAACAATAAAAACATATTTGTTTTGTCACCTTCTGCTGATTTTTGGATTTTCAGCCAAAACTATGCATTTTCAGAAAAAATTATAAGAGACCAAAATTGTAGAGCGAAAAATTTCCGATCGACATAGTTCTTTCAACTTTTAAGATAATGCGTGCATTGCCCGCCAGAGCGCGCAAAAATCGTGACCATAGATGCATTTTAGCGTTTTATTTTCAAATTTTGTATTAATAAATTGCACTATACTTTATTTTCCGCACCCTCTAGCGGTAAAACGGGAAATTATAGGGAAATTAAAATGGCCCATATCGATTGAAAATGTTCCGTTCTACAACTTTTAATACAAGCAATTTTTGCCAAAAATGCATAGTTTTTCCTGAAAATACAAATTGAAAATGTTTATATCAATTTTTGCGTTTTTCAATGGTTTTTTGCATTTTTAGCGAAAACTATGCATTTTGGGCAAAAATTACTTCTTTTAGGAGTTGTAGAGCGAAATATTTTCAATCGATGTAGGTCATTTAAATAATTCTATAATTACCCGTTTTTCTGCTAGAGGACGTGGAAAATAAAGCATAGTGCAATTAATTAAATTAATTGGGGGGGTTGAAAATAAAGTATAAAATATAGGGTGTTCCATTAAAAAAACATAACTTTGGTCTGTTATCTATATTGGGACACCCTGTACAAAAACATACATATTTTTAAAACATGTAGAATAAGTGTCGGTACCGGTTCAAGAAAACTAGAAGTCGATATCTCAAATAGCAAATAAGTTATGGGGCTTTTACAGATTCCTGGGTCACCCGGTATATCCGATATATTGATATTTATATAAATATCGGATATTTTCCGAACCCTGTCACAAACCAACCAATGGAAATCGAAAGACAATCGTTTGACAATTTTTGAGATATCACAAAGCAACCAAGGGAAATCGAAAGACAATCGTATGTACCCGTTTGTACCACTTTTTAAATTGTTGGTACTTCAATGGAACCGGAAGTACAGGCTTTTTAAAATATACTCAAAAGGTATTTTTGACAATTTTTAAGATATCACAAAGTAACCAAGGGAAATCGAAATACAATCGTTAGTACCCGTTTGTACCTCTTTTTAAAATGTTGGCACTTCAAGGGAACCGGAAGTACAGGCTTTTTAAAATATGCTCAAAAGGTATTTTTGCCGATTTTCGAGATATTACAAAGCAACTAATGGAAATCGAAAGACAATCGTTAGTACCCGTTTGTATCTATTTTTAAATTATTGGCATCTCAAGGGAACCGGAAGTACAGGCTTTTTAAAATATGCTCAAAAGGCATTTTTGCCAATTTTTGAGATATCACAAAGCAACCAATGGAAATCGAAAGACAATCGTTAGTACCCGTTTGTACCGCTTTTTAAATTGTTGGTACTTCAATGTAACCGGAAGTACAGGCTTTTTAAAATATGTTTAAAAGGTATTTTTGCCAATTTTTGAGATATCACAACGCAACCAATGGAAATCGAAAGACAATTGTTAGTACCCGTTTGTATCACTTCTCAAATTGTTGGCACCTCAAAGGGACCGGAAGTACAGGCTTTTTAAAATATGCTCAAAAGGTATTTTTGCTAATTTTTGAGATATTACAAAGTAACCAATATGAATCGAAAGACAACCGTTAGTACCTGTTTGTACCTCTTTTTAAATGGTTGGTACCTCAAAGGAACCGGAAGTACAGGCTTCTTAAAATATGCTCAAAAGGTATTTTTGACAATTTTTGAGAAATCACAAAGCAACCAATGGAAATCGAAAGACAATCGTTAGTACCCGTTTGTACCTCTTTTTAAATTGTTCGCACCTCAAGGGAACCGGAAGTCCAGGCTTTTTAAAATATGCTCAAAAGGTATTTTTGCCAATTTTTGAGATATCTCAAAGCAACCAATGGAAATCGAAAGACAATCGTTAGTACCCGTTTGTACCTCTTTTTAAATTGTTGGCACCTGAAAGGAATCGGAAGTACAGGTTTTTAAAAATATGCTGAAAATGCAGTTGTGCCAATTTTTGAGATATCTCAAAGCAACCAAGAGTAACCCAAAATATTAAATCTCAATAAAATGTCAATTATAAAAGATTTCATTTAAGATTTGAAAATGAATTAAGTAATTTTCCGTTTATCTCTGATTTTGTATAACAATTTCTTCCCGAATCGAAAATCCGAACACAAGGTCAACTTAAAAAAAAAAATCAAAAGTTGGTGTTTGACCTAATTCAGAAACGATTTTAGTAGCCACAAATGTTCTTCACAATTCTATTAATAATTTTTCCTGAAATGCGTAACATTCGAAGACATGGTCAATTTAAAAAAAAATCTAAAATTATTGTTTGACCTCATTTACAAATGATTTTGATGGCCACAAATGTTCTTTATAGCTCTATTAACAATATTAGACAACAATTGGACGACCATTTTTCTTCCACTTTCTTTACATATTTTTTTCCGGAAATGCGTAACATTCTAAGAAATGGTCAATTTAAAAAAATCTAAAATTATTGTTTGACCTCATTTACAAATGATTTTGATGGCCACAAATGTTCTTTATAGTTCTATTAACAATATTAGACAACAATTGGACGACCATTTTTCTTCCACTTTGTTTACATAATTTTTTCCTGAAATGCGTTACATTCGAAGACATGGTCAATTTAAAAAAAAATCTAAAATTATAGTTTGACCTCATTTACAAATGATTTTGATGGCCACAAATGTTCTTTATAGTTCTATTAACAATATTAGACAACAATTGAACGACCATTTTTCTTCCACTTTGTTTACATAATTTTTTCCTGAAATGCGTTACATTCGAAGACATGGTCAATTTAAAAAAAAATCTAAAATTATAGTTTGACCTCATTTACAAATAATTTTGATGGCCACAAATGTTCTTTATAGTTCTATTAACAATATTAGACAACAATTGGACGACGATTTTTCTTCCACTTTGTTTACATAATTTTTTCCTGAAATGCGTTACATTCGAAGACATGGTCAATTTAAAAAAAAATCTAAAATTATAGTTTGACCTCATTTACAAATAATTTTGATGGCCACAAATGTTCTTTATAGTTCTATTAACAATATTAGACAACAATTGGACGACGATTTTTCTTCCACTTTGTTTACATAATTTTTTCCTGAAATGCGTTACATTCGAAGACATGGTCAATTTAAAAAAAAATCTAAAATTATAGTTTGACCTCATTTACAAATGATTTTGATGGCCACAAATGTTCTTTATAGTTCTATTAACAATATTAGACAACAATTGGACGACCATTTTTCTTCCACTTTGTTTACATAATTTTTTCCTGAAATGCGTTACATTCGAAGACATGGTCAATTTAAAAAAAAAATCTAAAATTATAGTTTGACCTCATTTACAAATAATTTTGATGGCCACAAATATTCTTTATAGTTCTATTAACAATATTAGACAACAATTGGACGACCATTTTTCTTCCACTTTGTTTACATAATTTTTTCCTGAAATGCGCAACATTCGTAGACATGGTCAATTTAAAAAAAAATCTAAAATTATAGTTTGACCTCATTTACAAATGATTTTGATGGCCTCAAATATTCTTTATAGTTCTATTAACAATATTAGACAACAATTGGACGACGATTTTTCTTCCACTTTGTTTACATATTTTTTTCCTGAAATGCGCAACATTCGAAGACATGGTCAATTTAAAAAAAAATCTAAAATTATAGTTTGACCTCATTTACAAATGATTTTGATGGCCACAAATATTCTTTATAGTTCTATTAACAATATTAGACAACAATTGAACGACGATTTTTCTTCCACTTTGTTTACATATTTTTTTCCTGAAATGCGCAACATTCGAAGACATGGTCAATTTAAAAAAAAATCTAAAATTATAGTTTGACCTCATTTACAAATGATTTTGATGGCCACAAATGTTCTTTATAGTTCTATTAACAATATTAGACAACAATTGGACGACCATTTTTCTTCCACTTTGTTTACATAATTTTTTCCTGAAATGCGCAACATTCGTAGACATGGTCAATTTAAAAAAAAATCTAAAATTATAGTTTGACCTCATTTACAAATGATTTTGATGGCCTCAAATATTCTTTATAGTTCTATTAACAATATTAGACAACAATTGGACGACGATTTTTCTTCCACTTTGTTTACATATTTTTTTCCTGAAATGCGCAACATTCGAAGACATGGTCAATTTAAAAAAAAATCTAAAATTATAGTTTGACCTCATTTACAAATGATTTTGATGGCCACAAATATTCTTTATAGTTCTATTAACAATATTAGACAACAATTGGACGATCATTTTTCTTCCACTTTGTTTACATATTTTTTTCCCGAAATGCGCAACATTCGTAGACATGGTCAATTTAAAAAAAAATCTAAAATTATAGTTTGACCTCATTTACAAATGATTTTGATGGCCACAAATGTTCTTTATAGTTCTATTAACAATATTAGACAACAATTGAACGACGATTTTTCTTCCACTTTGTTTACATATTTTTTTCCTGAAATGCGCAACATTCGAAGATATGGTCAATTTAAAAAAAAATCTAAAATTATAGTTTGACCTCATTTACAAATGATTTTGATGGCCACAAATATTCTTTATAGTTCTATTAACAATATTAGACAACAATTGAACGACGATTTTTCTTCCACTTTGTTTACATATTTTTTTCCTGAAATGCGCAACATTCGAAGACATGGTCAATTTAAAAAAAAATCTAAAATTATAGTTTGACCTCATTTACAAATGATTTTGATGGCCACAAATGTTCTTTATAGTTCTATTAACAATATTAGACAACAATTGGACGACGATTTTTCTTCCACTTTGTTTACATATTTTTTTCCTGAAATGCGTAACATTCGAAGACATGGTCAATTTAAAAAAATCTAAAATTATTGTTTGACCTCATTTACAAATGATTTTGATGGCCACAAATATTCTTTATAGTTCTATTAACAATATTAGACAACAATTGGACGACCATTTTTCTTCCACTTTGTTTACATAATTTTGATGGCCACAAATGTTCTTTATAGTTCTATTAACAATATTAGATAACAATTGGAGGACCATTTTTCTTCCACTTTGTTTAAATAATTGATTCCTGAAATGCGTAACATTCGAAGACATGGTCAAATTAAAAAATCTAAAATTATTGTTTGACCTCATTTACAAATGATTTTGATGGCTACAAATGTTCTTTAGAGTTCTATTAACAATATTAGACAACAATTGGAGGAGTTTTTGCTTATATTTGATTTAATTGTATAAACTAGTAATTCAAATATTTGTTCTCAACTTTTTTTATTTGCAGAAATATGTGCAACGTGTGCGGCAAAATATACCCCAGTGAAGCTAAGCTTAAACAACATAAATGGAACCACCAAGAAAAAACCATCCCTTGTCCAAATTGCTCCCAAAAATTTATATGGATCTCAAAACTTAAGAGACACATGTTAAGTTGCGGTGGTAAACAATGCAAACCACTGGAATGCGAAATTTGCCATCAAAAGTTCACAAGGCGAGACAATTATAACGCGCACGTCAAATCACACACTGACGATTCCGTGTATGAATGTCAATTGTGCGGATCTCACTATTCGTCCAAGAACCACCTGAAAAACCACACGGAGACTGCGCATCATGGAAAACGGTTTGACTGTCTGTGCTGTGGAAAGAAATTCGTACAGTCGAAATCCTTAAAGATGCACATGCGGCTGCACGATCCTCTTTATAATAAGGAACAATATAGCAAGTACAAGTGTGATGTGTGTGGAAAAAAGTTTGTGCAGAGCGCTCACTTAACTTCTCACATGGATATCCATAAAAATAGTGATGAAAGGCTGCTGTTTTCTTGTGAAATTTGTTCGAAAACTTATAAAACTCGTCGTGGGATCCGTCGTCATAAGCTAACTGTTCATAATATGTAAATTTATATTGTTATTGTTGTTTTATTCCTTAAGGACTGTCGTTAGGTACACCTTTTACACTTATTTGTAATTAATAGCAAGATTACTCTATGCTGAAAGGGTGCACGCTTTGTAAGTATTTTGAAATCGGGCAATAAAAGAGATATCTTGAACTATGGGCCTATTATTTATTTTAAATAAAGTAATCACATCAAAGCGCTGACAATTTTTTGTAATCCTTATGTGCTTACATCGAGCCTTTATTTATGTCCAATGTCCAATTGCCCAAAAGCACTATTTCGGCAGTATGAAACATGTTTAGGTGGAAATTCTCGAAAAACGGATGATGAAGTGTTGTTGGATTATTTTTATTTACTAATTTTATAGCCATGCATATACAGGGTGTATTTGAAATAACGAAGAGGCATTTAAGGGCACATACACAAAATATTTGTGAACCCATTTCCGTTAAAATTAATTCGAATTTTTTTTTTAATTTTCCTAATTTTTCGAGGTTTTTTAAACATTTTGAGAACCGATGCTTTTCTCATTTAATTAGGTCTGCTTAGGTTTGTTTATTTAAAACGCGAGATACGATTTCTTGCATCCGAAATTTGAAGTGTTATCGCAACGTTTTTTTTTTGTAAAAGATAAATAGTCCTCAAGTTAATTGACGCTTAAAGAGCACTTAGATATTTCCTACGCGCTTGTTGTAATTCGATATAGGTATAAAGCCGATGCCGTTTAAAAATTAGGTCACATTACCACTGCCCCCAAACATGTTGCGTATTTTCACTCATTAACTTTAATAATTAATTGCGGGCTTTTTGTTACAGTCATAAACAAAATAATTGCGAATATTGTTTAAAAATAATATAATCTCTTTGTGGTTACGAGCCTGTTCGTTAATTCATATACACCCTGTATAGAATGTTGCTATTAATTCTAGTGAAAAGCGCTTGTGGGATTTTCGTGGAATTAAAAAAAATCCATCGGAACGTCTATTTTATAATAATAATAATAATAAACTTTTATTGTCCAGCAGATTAAAAATAATATTATTACAGGGAAAATTTACAACTTGTAATATAGAATTAGTGTAAAATACATGCAGACGTTTTAAATCTAAACAGAAAATATAACTAAATAAATAAAATATATAATAAAAATTTTACGTTATTTGGCGGACAGGTAAATAATAATAATTTTGGTAGTGTAAATAATGTTTGGGTAGAAATTCTGGAAAAACTGGTGATGACGGATTTTTGAGTTATTCACTAATTTGCAGCTGCACATGTGTATAATTTTGTTGCTACAAGATTTAATGATAATCGCTCGAAGGTTTTTCGTAAAATTCGAATAAATCCACCTGAACGTGTGCTATGGTGGTATAAAACATGTTTCGGTTGCAATTCCTAAAAAACAGTGATGACGTAATTGAAGGTTATTAACTAATTTTGTAGCTATGAATGTATACAATGTTCCAAATTTGTAGGAAAATCGCTTGAGTGTTTTTACGGAATTAAAAAAAAAATCCACCGGAAAGTCTGCTTTGGTAACATGAAACATTTTTCAGTGGAAATTCTGAAAAACTATTCACTTTATGTTATTAGCTAATGTTATAGCTACTTTTGTACAGAATGTTGATGGAAGTTTTAATGAAAATCGCTTAAGGGATTTTTTGGAATATGGAAAAAACCACCGGAACGGAACGTCTATTTCAATATTATGAAACAGATTTAGGTGGAAATTCTGAAAAACCTAGCGATGCCACATTTTTTTATTATTAACTAATTTCATAGCTATGCATGTATAGAATGTTGCCATTAATTCTAATGAAAATCGCTTGCAGGTTTTCCGTAGAATTCGATCAAATCCACCGGGACGTCTATTTTGCTAGTCTAGTTTTTGCTAATGTTTAGGTAGAAATTTTGGAAAAATTGGTGATGATGGATTTTTGAGTTATTCACTAATTGCAGCTGCCGTACCCTTGTAAACATTGTCCGAAAAGGTTTAAAACGAAAAGGACGCTTGTTTATCATGGAAAAAATCATCCTGAAGATAAGACATAAAAACCTGTTTTTGTTGTGAAAAGTATTTCTTTAAAAGCACACACTTTAATAATAAGCGATACTTTATAGAATACACTCGGCGTCAAAAGTAAGCGCCCCTCGAAAAATCGCGAAAAAACTCGATTTTTCTAACCGTCGTAACTTGGTTCAATTTAGTCGAAAATCGATGAATCTTTTAGTTTGGGAAAGATTAAAGTTTTATCTTTAAGAATGTGTAGTTGATTTTGACCCCAAGTCCAACCCACCGCGTGAAACAACGCGATGGAAAAAAAAGTATTTTTTTTTCTAAAAAAATTGTCTAACTTTGACAAGCTGTGCCGTGCGCAAAAAAAATCGGCTGGAAATTTCACCACAATGGCAGAAAAATTTAATCAATTTTCTTCAAATGCCTTAAAAATTTGAGTCGTTTCGATGATTTGGAGCAAAGTTATGAATTTTTGAAAAAAAAGACATTTTTCACTTTCATCGATTTTTCGAGTGGCGCTTTGTCACAGATCATTGGCGGGTTAACTAATTTTATAGCTAGGTATGTATAGAATGCTGTTACAAATTTTAATCTGGGTTTTTTCATGGAATTCAAAAAAAATCCACGAATGTCTGCTTTGGTAATATAAAACATTTTTCAGTTGAAATTCTAAAAAAACTAGAGATTTTATGTTTTTAACTAATTTTGCAGCTACGAATGTATAGAATGTTGTTACAAATTTGGCCTCTGTATTCTTTATTTTTGCTTAAAATTCCAACTAATTTGTTGTAATTTTCGATTTTTTGGTCTGCATTTTTAATTTTTTATTTCGAATTTTCTATTTTTAATCCATTTTTTTGGCCTGTTTATTCTTTATTTTGGCCTAAAATTTCGATGTTTTTATTGTAAGTTTCGATTTTTTGGACCACACTTCTCATTTTGTTAGCTCAAATTTTCACGTCTATTAAGCTGGCACAGCCACTTCAGCACAATCACATGGGACTAGCATAAAAATTTAGTGCTATTTTGTTGCTAATTAGTTGCCGTATTCCCGATTTTGTTGCTCCAGCAGTTTTCGAAAAAAAAAACAATGGCTGTGCTAGCTTAAGTTAAAGTTGGCACAGCCATACGAGAAAAAAACAATAAAAACAAAAAACAAAGACATATTTTTGAACTACGATTTTGTTGCTAATTAGTTGCCGTATTACCGATTTTGTTGCTCCAGCCGTTTTCGAAAAAAAACGGCTGTGCTAGCTTCAGTTAAAGTTAGCACAGCCATACGAAAAAAAAAACAAAGACATATTTTTGAACTACGATTTTTTTTGCTTGTATGGCTGTGCCAACATTAACTGAAGCCAGCAAAGCCATTGTTTTTTTTCGAAAACGGCTGGAGCAACAAAATCGGAAATACGGCAACTAATTAGCAACAAAATCGTAGTTCAAAAATATGTCTTTGTTTTTTATTTTTATTGTTTTTTTCTCGTATGGCTGTGCTAACTTTAACTTAAGCCAGCACAGCCATTGTTGAAAACGGCTGGAGCAACAAAATCGGAAATACGGCAACTAATTAGCAACAAAATCGTAGTTTAAAAATATGTCTTTGTTTTTTATTTTTTTTTTGTTTTTTTTCGTATGGCTGTGCTAACTTTAACTTAAGCTAGCACAGCCATTGTTTTTCCGAAAACGGCTGGAGCAACAAAATCTGGAATACGGCAACAAAATAGCACTACATTTTTATGCTAGTCCCATGTGATTGTGCTGATGTGGCTGTGCCAGCTTAATAGACGTCAAATTTTCGATTTTTGACCTAATTTTGTTATTTTTTTGCCTAAATATTCTTTATTTTGGCTTGAAATCTCTATTTGTTTGTTATAATTTTAGATTTTTTGGGTCTGCAATTTTTCATATCTAGCCCGAATTTTCGATTTTTGCTCTAAATTTTGACTTATTTTTTGCTTTTAATTTAGATTTTATATCGTAAGTAGGGGCCGCCGTGAGTAGAGCTCCTGCTCACGGGCCTCGTGGTCGTGGGTTCGAATCCAATCCGCGCGGTCAATTTTTCGGAACGAAAAATGGCCGTGCGGATCCATGAATGTTTAGTGTATGTCCCTTGTATTATTATAAATGATTATTATACAGAAACACTGAATAAAACACTTACTAAGTTTTTTACCACCATTTATTTGATGTATGTACAAATATTACGTATACATACATATCACGACTTAAGTTTCGACGTTTTACTGTCATTATCAAAACTTAGTAAGTGTTTTATTCAGTGTTTCTATAATGAATTACCACGTAGCAACCATCACCATAATTATTATACAAATGATCGGTTGTGGCAGAATGCCCTAGTAGGCTACATCAATTCCCAAATCACCCGCGCTTCCTCAACCCGAATTCCTGTTAACCATCCTTCCTTAAAAAAAAGTAAGTAAGTAATTTATTATTGTTAATACCCAATTGTTTACAAACGTCATGTAGATAGTGAAAGAAATAGAAATATACAAGATATGAAGTAAATTGGTAATAAATACAGTTAACATGCAAATTTCTGAAGTATTATTTTTTTATGCTCGATTTTTTTAAAATTTTTTGGCGAGTATTTTCGAGTTTTTAATTTAAAGAGCTGTATTTTAGATTTTGTAACCTACATTTTTTTTTATATTCAGACCCGAATTTAGTGTCTACTACAAATTTTTATTTTCATTGTAGATTATTTACTTAATTTAATTTTGATTAATTTAGGCGTTCATTTTTCGTTGAAAGATAAAATTTCATATTTACAATTGACCGCCGTTATTGGTGAGACAAAAGCGACCTCTTTTTCGGGCATCTTCCATCACATTGACCAGCGTTTATTTCACAATAAAGTGAAAAATTCGCGATCCCAGCAAACAGTTTTTTTAATTCAACCTCCTTAGTAACTCCGTTCTTTAAGATTCGAAAGGTCAGTACAATGTTTCTTCTAAAATCTATTTTATTATTTGCAGATATGAACACTCCTGTGAAGAATCCGGAAAAACACGCCCGAATAAAATAACACGCGAAAAACCAGACCAGAATTCGCAGAACTACATAAGAATTGATAAGTGCACAATTTGCTCGCAAACATTTTTAAACAACGGTCTGTTTAGAAGACACTTGAACAATTGTAAGAATCGCAAAAACACTAAAATATCAACATATGACTGCCATATTTGTGATAAGAAATTTACACTGAAAGGTAATTTAAAGCAGCATGTGGGAACCCACGACCCGCTTTACGTTAGAGAGAAATTAACTTGTCACACATGCGGTAAATCTTTTTCCGCGAGGGGCAATCTAAGAATTCACATGAAGACTCATGTTGAAGTACGAGAAAAGTTCACTTGTGAGGTGTGTTCAAAGGAATTCGCAAGTAAACAATATTTAAGTTCTCATGTGAGAATCCACGACCCGCTTTATGTCAAAGAGGAATTGACTTGTGACATATGTCAAATTAAATTTTCAAAGCAGGAATATTTAGATTCCCACGTAAGACGCCATTTGAACGATGAAACTTTCATTTGTGACACATGCGGTGGATCTTTTGCCTCGAAGGGTAGTTTAAAAAGTCACATGAGGACTCATATTGATGCAAAAATAAGAGAAAAGTTCACTTGTGACTCGTGTCCAAGGGAGTTCACAATTAAATCTAGTTTAACTTTACATATGAGAACGCACGACCCGCTTTATGTCGAAAAGGAACTGACTTGTGGCATATGTGAAATGTCATTTCAAAAAAGATCTTCATTAGAAATCCACGTAAGACGCCACGCCAATGATAGGCGTTTCAGTTGTGAGACATGCGGCAAATCTTTTGTGACGATCGGTATTCTAAACACTCACATGAAGAGGCATATTGATACAAAAATAAGCGAAAAGATTACTTGTGACCTGTGTTCAAGGACATTTATTACTGTGCGTAATTTAAAGGAGCATTTGAAGAAGCACTCGGGTAGTTTCCGGAAACCAAATAGAAAATTTGCTTGTAAGGTATGCTTCAAAATTTTCGATGATAAATTTATATTTCAACATCACATGCGAATGCACGATGACGAAAGACCAAATATTCGTTCGGCAGAGTTATATAAGTGTGGGCATTGTTCAGGCAGTTTTAATTCGAAAGTGGACCTTGTGTCGCATATGGACGGTCATGAAGCTAGCTCTAAGTAAATGTGAAGAAGCATTTTGTGTATTCAATAAATTTAATTCATAACTATAAAATATAATTTCTATTAACACAAGAGATAATATTGCTTAACAAGTAATGTACTATACTTTCACGTTAACAGACTTTTGTGTGTGTTTGGTAAAATAAAGTAATCACCGCAACTTTAGCTCTAAAAATTTTTAATATTTTTAATCCTTATGTTTCCCTCGAGCCTTTCTTTCTATCCAAAATACTCTTGAGCTCCTCCTCTTGCAGCGCCCTCAGAAAAGCGGAACGGTGTTTCCGGCTGTCGGAAACGGCATTCTAGATGAAGACGTAGGAGACAAAAAAATGTGGCCATCATCTTACTTTCTCCGACTTCATTTATATTTACGCTTTCATGGTTTATTTTTAATTTAAATTATATTTTAAATGTACATAGAGCGTTTATGTAGACTCGGATGAAACTGACGTTTAATGCGTCAAAATTATGAAAGGTGGAAAAATTATACATTAAATAAAATAAAAAATTAGAAAAGACCTATTCTTTATAAGTTGTTCATTTTGGCATTTTCTACAATTATTATTAACATACATTTGTTGTAACTATTATCGTTCCATATTTATAAACCAAAAATGAAAAAAAATATTTTTTTTTTCTTATATGTTTAATATGTGGTGGTGCGCAAAATATTTTGTGTAAACATTTGACGCGACTCCTGGGTAGACATTTCTTAAAAGTCAACTTAGTTGAAGTGAATTATTTCTAGGATTTGCGCTTGAGTTTTTGAATAAAAAAGAAAACTTAAAGAAAAGATGTTCAATATTTGTTGAAATGTTTTGTACTATTTTTCATATTAAAAACCTACTTTCGGTGTACGAAATTTTACCAAAATCGTTTCAGTTCTTCAGATTGCTTTTTGTTCTTCTCCAATACTTTTTAAATATGAAAAATAATTGGAATTTTTTTTTAATTGGAATTGACTTGACTTTTTTTTTAAATTGATTTTTGATTATTTTTATCAGGGGACATCTTTCATTAAATATTCGGCACGTCCTCTCTACAACTCGTAGACATTTACCGTGAATGTAAAATAAATTCAAAATACACTGTTAGAGTAATTATCTCTCGGATTCATTTTAGCTTAACTTCACTATTAAACCGAATAACAACAATACGTTTTCTTTCTGATTCAACAACTGTTTAAATCAACAACACTTTTTTTTAAATTTTATTTCTAGGCCTACTTAATAAATTACATTCCCATTGTTTTTCAATTGCACAGAAAATTGACGTATTTTTACAAACATGTTAATATCTTGAAAAAGATAGAAAGAAGATAAGACATAGGGAATGCTAATATAGATCAACGCAGAATTGAACTCTCCGTCGGAATATGTAAAAATATACAGGATGTTCCATTAAAAAAAATCATGATTTAATGCTTTAACACTTTGGCTGCCAACAAGTTTTTTTGTAAAATGTCAAAAAGTTTTATTTTATAAAATGAGTAAGAATATGCTTATTTCATTCATTTTGATGCATTTTTAGACGAAATTACGGTTTTTTATGTCTCAGTCACAGGTGACTGACAAAGCTCCAAGGGCAAAAAATGATGCGTTTCGCCCCGTCAGACAATGTGTCAGTCACGTGTCTCACTCTCACAAACATTATCTCTAATAAATTCAACGGCCAATCAAACTCGTAACTGACAGCGCCAAATAGTAAGTTTAAAGTAGGCACGCACTGTCAGTCACCGGTGACTGACGTGGCCCCACCGGAATAATCAGTGTCAGTCACAGGTGACTGACAAAAAAGCGGTCAATGTGTAAACATATTTCACACGCTTAAGGGAGACCTTGAGCCTGTGAAATATTTCTGCTTGATTTTTATTACGTCTAATAAAATATAAAAAACAGGTTATTATTTCTTTTGGTTTAGTTTATATAAATAATATTCGTCACGGTTTTTTGACGATTTGTAATTGTTTACTGTACTTGCAAAAAGGCATTGCGAAAATAAAATAATTTTTTTTGCAATGCCCTTTTTGTTTTATGGGCCATCCACGATTTTCTGTTAATGTTAAATAAAAAATATAAATAATATTCGTCACGGTTTTTTGACGATTTGTAATTGTTAACTGTACTTGCAGAAAGGCATTGCGAAAATAAAATAATTTTTTTTGCAATGCCCTTTTTGTTTTATGGGCCATCCACGATTTTCTGTTAATGTTAAATAAAAAATATAAATAATATTCGTCACGGTTTTTTGACGATTTGTAATTGTTTACTGTACTTGCAGAAAGGCATTGCGAAAATAAAATAATTTTTTTTGCAATGCCCTTTTTGTTTTATGGGCCATCCACGATTTTCTGTTAATGTTAAATAAAAAATATAAATAATATTCGTCACGGTTTTTTGACGATTTGTAATTGTTTACTGTACTTGCAGAAAGGCATTGCGAAAATAAAATATTTTTTTTTGCAATGCCCTTTTTGAGTTACGATTTTTTTAAACGCCACCCATGAATTAATGACTGTCAGATAATTTTTTGTTTTTTCGTTTTAATTTTCATGGCCTTTTGACAGTTTATAGTTGATAAATACACCCACAGAAAGACACTACACAAATAAAAATTAAAAATCGCACCGAAATGGTGGATGCGCCGGGAAATCTATGGCTGGAATTTTTATGGCTAACTTCTCGTCGGTTATTGATAATAAATGTAGAGAATGTCGAGTTGAACAAGTTATAAATAATACGTTTTTTTTCTTCAAAATATCATTTCGATAAAGTAAGATTTCGAGTAAAGAAATTAAAGTATAATTTGTCAGCTTCAAACTTTAGTACCATCCAACTCTGCAATATAAGCACAAATAACTATTACAAGGTGTGAACCACAGAATTTTTGGCCATGTCTGAGAGGGAGACAAACATAGCAGTCATGTCTGAGATTAATTCATTTGTTTAAATCCAATTCAGTTGAACTAATCTAGTCTCATGACGTGATAATATGCGACATACCTCATTTATCTCACAGTCAACTCTGATACAAAATTTTGTGGCTCACACGATATCATCAAGTCGGAGAAAGTAACATGATGGCCATAATTATTTTTTTATTATGTGTTTATATCAAGAGTACGAATTTACACACAATATTTTGTATTGTCATGCCTGGATTTTTCATTGTTTTGCCAATATTTTACGTTTTTGGCCCGTATTTTCCGTATTTTTGGTCAGTTTTTTTTAATTTTTTGCCAAATTTTTGATTTATTTGTTGTAATTTTCGATTTTTTTGTCTGAATTTTTCATTTTTAAGACCGAATTTTCGATTTTTGTTCAAATTTTTGAATTTTTCGGCCTATATTATTTATTTTGGCTTAAAATTTCGATTTATTTGTTATAATTTTCGTTTTATTTTGTCTGTATTTTTCATTTTTAAGACCGAATTTTCGATTTTTGTGCAAATTTTTAAATTTTCTGGTCCATATAATATTTATTTTGGCCTAAAATTTCGCTTTGTTTGTTGTAATTTTCGGTTTTTTGGTCTGTATTTTTCATTTTAAGACCCAATTTTCGATTTTTGTTCAAATTTTTGAATTTTTTGGCCTATATATTATTTATTTTGGCCTAAAATTTTGATTAATTTGTTATAATTTTCGGTTTTTGGGTCTGTATTTTTCATTTTTAAGTCCGAATTTTCGATTTTTGTTCAAATTTTTGATTTTTTTGGCCTCTGTATTCTTTATTTTGGCCTTAAATTTCTATTTTATTAAAATTTTTGATTTTTTGGTCTGCATTTTTTATTTTTCAAACCGAATTTTCGGTTTTTGTCAAAATTTTTGAATTTTTCTGCCAAAATATTATTTATTTTGACCTAAAATATCGATTTATTTGTTGTAATTTTTGATTTTTTTGGTTTATATTTTTCATTTTCTAGCCCAAATTTTCAAATTTTGGTCCGAATTTTTGTTTTTGGTCTATTTATTATTTATTTTGGCATAAAATTTCGATTTATTTGTTGTAATTTTCGATTTTTTGGTCTGAATTTTTTATTTTTTGTACCGAATTTTCGATTTTTGTTCAAATTTTTTATTTTTTTGGCCTATATATTATTTATTTTGGCATAAAATTTCGATTTATTTGTTGTAATTTTCGATTTTTTGGTCTGTATTTTTCATTTTAAGACCCAATTTTCGATTTTTGTTCAAATTTTTGAATTTTTCGGCGTATATATTATTTATTTTGGCCTAAAATTTTGATTAATTTGTTATATTTTTTGGTTTTTTGGTCTGTATTTTTCATTGTTAAGTCCGAATTTTCGATTTTTGTTCAAATTTTTTATTTTTTGGCCTATATATTATTTATTTTGGCCCAAAATTTCGTTTTGTTTGCTGTAATTTTCGATTTTTTGGTCTGTATTTTTTATTTTTCAGACCGAATTTTCGGTTTTTGTCAAAATTTTTGAATTTTTCGGCCAATATATTATTTATTTTGACCTAAAATTTCGATTTATTTGTTGTAATTTTCGATTTATTTTGGTTTGCATTTTTCATCTTTTAGCCCAAATTTTCGATTTTTGGTCCAAATTTTTGTTTTTGGTCTATATATTATTTATTTTGGCTTAAAATTTCGATTTATTTGTTGTAGTTTTTTATTTTTTGGTCTGCTTTTTTTTATTTTTCAGACCGAATTTTCGGTTATTGTCAAAATTTTTGAATTTTTTGGCCAATATATTATTTATTTTGATCTGAAATTTCGATTTATTTGTTGTAATTTTCGATTTTTTGGTCTGCATTTTTCATTTCTTAGACCGAATTTTCTATTTTTGGTCCAAATTTTTGATTTTTTGGCCTCTGTATCCTTTAATTTGGCCTAAATTTTTTATTAAATTAAATGTTTAATGTTGGCGGCGTTTACTTCGTGGTACATCTTAATTGTAGATTGGAATAAAACACTTTAACTTTTTTATACCACTATATTTTATTTATGTGACTAGTTTCGACCATTCACTGGTCATTTTCAAACATGTTTTTATTCCAATCTTTTATTAAATTGTTGCAATTTTTGATTTTTGGTCCGGATTTTTCATTTTTCAGATCGAATTTTCGGTCTAAATTTTTTATTTTTTTGCAAATATATTCTTCATGTGGGCCTGCAATTTTGATCTATTTGTTAAAAATTTTAGGCTTAAGTTTTCGATTTTTGGTCTGAAATTTTCCAAGGTCTTTATTTTAATTTTAGGTCATTTGCTTTAATTTCAATTTAGGCGTGATTTATTGTTTCAGGTTAAAATTTGACATTTACTTAAATTTTGAGGAAATTATTTTAACCAATTACTTGATTTTTGACTTCATTGTCTGAATTTTATTTTGATCTATATTTTAAATTTTTGGCCTGTATTTTAAATGTTTTAGGTTTTTCGATTTTCTAACCTGAATTATTTGTTTTCTTTCGCCTAAATTTTAGATTTTATATCCTGGAGTAGGGGCGGCACGTTGGTGTAGTGGGTACAGGCGAGCGCTTGTGTCGGTTGCACCGCGTGCCGTGTGGGTTCAAATCCTAGCTCGGGCGAAAGATTTCGGGGCCGCGGAATATTCGCTCGGGACCATGGTCGTTGTGTTTGTATCATTATTCATTTATTCATTTAATTTCGAATTTATTAAAAACAATGGTGGTGGCAGATGGCCTAGTAGCCGACGCCAAAATTCCCTAATCATTCACTCTCCTTGACCCCGCAGTTCCATCCACGTCCTTCCTTAAAAAAAAAAAAAAAAAAATATCCTGGAGTATTGATTTTTTATGTTTTTGCTAGTATTTTCGAGTTTTTATTTAAAGAACTGTATTTTAGATTTTGCAACCTACATTTTTTTATATTTAGACTCGAAGTATATGTATGTGTGCGTGTGTATGCATGCACATGAATATGTGTTTATGTAAGTTTATGTGTATGTATATATTAATAAGCTAATGATTAATTATTAAGGGCTAGAAGGAAGATCAGTTTCGTTGTCTGGTAAATAAAAGACCAGATAGCGAAACTGATTCTAGTCCATTTGACCATGATGTAATTACTTGTATTTGTAAGAATTTATGTTATGTTTGTAAGGCATGGTCAATAAACGATTTATTATTATTATTATTATTATTTTTTTGGCTTCTATAAGATTTTATTTTAATTTTAGATTATTTACTTAATGTTATTTTTTTATTTTAGTTTTAGATTATTTACTTAATTTTATTTTTATTTTAATTTTAGATTATTTACTTAATTTTATTTTTTATTTTAATTTTAGATTATTTACTTAATTTTATTTTTTATTTTAATTTTAGATTTTTTACTTAATTTTATTTTTTATTAATTCAGGCGTTAATTTTTCATTTAAAGTTAAAATTTGACATTTACTTAGAAAAATATAGTCGTGAAGGAATTATTTTAACCAACTACTTAATTTCTTTAATTTTTTTTTTGGCCTGACTTTTTCAATTTTTAGTTTTTAGAACTAAATTTTGGATTTTAGCCTATATTTTAGATCTTTTGCATGTATTTTTAATATTTGCACAATTTTTTTTAATTTTTATGCCTAAATGTATATTATTTTGGCCAAAATTTTAGGGCCAAGTTTTCGATTTTCGGTCTGAATTTTCGATTTTTTGTCCTATATCCCAGATTTTGTAACCTGAATGATTAATTATGATGCGCAAATTTTGGATTTTTTGGCAATTATTTTCGAGTTTTTATTTATAGACCTTAATGTTTTTTTTTAATTTACTGGTCTGCATTTTTGCAAGGTCTATTTTAATCTTACGTTATTTACTTTAATTTTAAATTTTTTATTTTAATTTAAGCGTTGATTTAAAGTTTCAAGTTAAAGTTTTACATTTACTTAGAAAAATATAGTCGTGAGGGAATTATTTTAACGAATTACTTTATTTTTTACTTTATTGCCCGAATTTGATCTTGACCTATATTTTAAATTTTTGGCCTGCATTTTATAGCTGCGTTTGTATGGAATATTGATGGAAGTTTTAATGAAAATCTTTTTAGGGATTTTGTTGGGATACGCAAAAATCCACCGAAACATATTTTTCGGTAAAATGAGAAAAAACGTACTTTTCGTCTTTTTCGTTTTACAATTTAAGAGTCTCCAAGAGACTACAATTAATTGTAGAAGAAGAAAAGTATAGTATTTCTCATTTTATTGTATTTATCTACAAGAAGTCAGGGAATTTTTATTTGATCTATTTCAGTATTATGAAAGATGTCTTGGCGGAAATTCTGAAAAAAACTAGTTATGTCATATTTCTGGATTATTAATTCATTTTATAGCTACGAATGTATAGAATGTTGATATTAATTCTAATGATAATCTCTTGAAGGTTTCGATTAAATCTACCGGGACGTCTATTTTGGTAGTATCAATGATGTTTAGGTAGAAATTCTGGAAAAACTGGAATTAAATATTCAACCCTATTTAATTCCAATTTTTCCAGAATTTCTACCTAAACATCATTGATACTACCAAAATAGATATGTGGAATACAAGAACTATAAATCTGATAGCTTCTGTCCTTCGAGCGTAGTTCCTCAGGGGTCTAACCTCGGGCCTCTGTTACTTCTTCTATTCATAAATGATCTAATTATTTATTTCGATGCTAAAATATTGATTTATGCAGATGACGTTAAAATTTTTAGGTGCATAAAAATGTTGACGATTGCTGAATATTACAAAATGGTCCGGTCGATGGCCTTTTGATTTTATGCTTGTGTGCATGCATGTGCGATCTCAATAAATTATTTTTTCGCATCTTATTAAATAATATAAACGTTTTTAAATCGCTTTTGATTGAGAGAGTGGTCCATTATTCGGCCGAATCATTTTTTCCACAGGTGACGTCCAATCAAATGATAGCGGCTTCATTGCCCTACAGTTTAGTTGTTACTATGGTTACGATTCATTTTTTAGTCAGCGAACTGCCGCAATTTCCAAATAGAAAAATTATTCGTTATAATTTAATACAAACAGAAAAATCTTTAGGTAATTATTTAATATGATGCGAAAAAGTATAGTAAAAAATATACTATTACTACTACTACAAAATGATTAATAGAGGATTATTGTGTAGGGTGTACTTCCAATTATGTGTTGTTTTTATTGTATTATTTTATTTCTGTATCTGTAAAATAATACAATAAAAATATCACATCGTAAAATAATCATCTATTCATATACCAATTAAATGGATTTCTTACATACTAATAAAATGATTAATATATGGAGTGTTAATAGTAAACTTCATCATACAGGGTGTAGAATTGGTTTACGCACCATAGGGATTTTCATGTTAAATCCTTAATATTCAAATATTGACTTCCCAAATTATTTTAGAGAAAAAGTGCAAAAAGTTACTTGTAGTGAAAAAAAATAATACTGTATGCAACAGAATCATTACTTATTTTTTACTTTCCATACAAAGGGTACATCGAGGAAATGAAAACTACTCTTTTAGCAAAAATAGTAGGTGATGCCTTGGAATTGTTGAAACAGAAAACCGTTGTTTACTTGAAGTAAAGGAAATAAAAGTAAGCAAAATTCCCACCTCTCCATCTCCAGCTCGCAATTATCACCATCACTAAACAATTCTGTTTGTATTGTATGATAATACCCGAATAGGACGAAACCAATCACAATAAAGTGAAAAATTCGTGTTTTTTTTTAAATTCAACCTCCTTAGTAACTCCGTTCTTTAAGATTAGAAAGGTCAGTACAATATTTCTTCTAAAATCGATTTTATTATTTGCAGACTTGAATACTCCTGTGAAGAATCCGGAAAAACACGCCCGAATAAAGTAACACGCAAAAAACCAGACCAGAAGTCCCAGAACTACATAAGAATTGATAAGTGCACAATTTGCTCGCAAACATTTTTAAACAACGGTTTGTTCAGAAGACACTTGAACAATTGTAAGAATCGCAAAAACACTAAAATATCAACATATGACTGCCATATTTGTGATAAGAAATTTACACTGAAAGGTAATTTAAAGCAGCATGTAGGAACCCACGACCCGGTTTACGTCAAAGAGAAATTAACTTGTCACACATGCGGTAAATCTTTTTCCGAGAGGCGCAATCTAAGAGTTCACATGAAGAATCATGTTGAAGTAAGAGTAAAGTTCACTTGTGAGGTGTGTTCAAAGGAATTCGCAAATAAACAAAATTTAAATTATCATGTGAGAATCCACGACCCGCTTTATGTCAAAGAGGAATTGACTTGTGACATATGTCAAATTAAATTTTCAAAGCAAGAATTATTAGATTCCCACGTAAGGCGCCATTTGAACGGTCAAAATTTCATTTGTTTCACATGCGATGGATCTTTTTCCTCGAAGGGTTGTCTAAAAACTCACATGAGGACTCATATTGATGCAAAAATAAGGGAAAAGTTCGCTTGTGACTCGTGTCCAAGGAAATTCACAGTTAAATCTAGTTTAAATTTACATATGAGAACCCACGACCCGCTTTATGTCGAAAAGGAGCTGACTTGTGGCATATGTGAAATGACATTTCAAAAAAGATCTTCATTAGAAACCCACGTAAGACGCCACGCCAATGATAGACGTTTCAGTTGTGAGACATGCGGCAAATCATTTGTCACGAAGAGTATTCTAAATACTCACATGAAGAGGCATAGTGATACAAAAATAAGCGAACAGATTACTTGTGACTTGTGTTCAAGGACATTTACTACTGCGCGTACTTTAAGGGATCATTTGAAGAAGCACTCGGGTAGTTTCCGGAAACCAAACAGAAAATTTGCTTGTAAGGTATGCTTTAAAATTTTCGATGATAAATTTATATTTCAACATCACATGCGAATGCACAGTGACGAAAGACCAAATATTCGTTCGGCAGAGTTATACAAGTGTGGGCATTGTTCAGACAGTTTTAATTCGAAAGTGGACCTTCTGTCGCATATGGACGGTCATGAAGCTAGCTCTAAGTAAATGTGAATAAGCATTTTATGTATTCAATAAATTTAATTCATAACTATAAAATATAATTTCTAAACAGATAATATTGCTTAACAAGTAATGTACTATACTTTTACGTTAACTGACTTTTGTGTGTGTATTGGTAAAATAAAGTAATCACCGCAACTTTAGCTCCAAAATTTTTTATTTTTTTTAATCCTTTTGTTTCCCTCGAGCCTTTCTTTCTATCCAAAATGCTCTTGAGCTCCTCCTCTTGCAGCGCCCTCAGAAAAGCGGAACGGTGTTTCCGGCTGTCGGAAACGGCATTCTAGTTGAAGACGTAGGAGACATTTTTCCTATTTACATAAAAAAATGGTAATGTGGCCATCATGTTACTTTCTCCGACTTGATGGAATCATTTATATTTACGCTCTCATGGTTTATTTTAAATTTAAATCATATTTTAAATGTACATACATCGAGCGTTTATGTAGACTCGGATGAAACTAACGTTTAAAACGTCAAAATTATGAAAGATGAAAAAAGTATAAATAAAATTTAAAAAAAATCGAAAAACCTATTCTTTATAAGTTGTTAATTTTAGCATTTTCTACAATTATTATAAACATACAATTGCTGTAACTATTATGGTCATAATTATAAACCAAAAATGAAAAAAAAAATTCTCAAATAACAATGATTGTATGAAAAATATTTTCAAATAAAAGATGTTCATTTCTTTGTTGTCTTCAATAGTTGTTTAAATGTTTTTATGATATTTTTAATATTTAAAAAAATATTAAGAAAAAACAAAAGAAAACAGTTCAGGTAAACACCCACTTCTGGTGTACGAAATTTTACCAAAAGCATTTCAGTTCTTCGGATTATCAAATAAGACGTATATTCAAAGTTTCATATCAATTGCTCAATTAGTTTTTGAGATACAGCGCGCATGGACACACACACACACACAAACACACCACAAAGACACAATTTTTTTTTTACAGAAATTGTTGAAATTGCATCCACAGACCAAAAAAAAAGCGGATATTTCCGTAAAAAAAAATTGAAAAAATTTTCACGATCACAATACTTTCTCGTACTTGGTAACGGAGAAAGTAAAAAGAAGGAGAAATGAAAATAGAAGCAATAATGAATAATTTTTTTTATCGAATTTTTTCGAATGAAAGTGTGTTTTATTTAATTAAACGTTAAAAATGTATCACGAAGTAAGTGCCGCCAACCTCAATCAGTTTTTTCGAATGTATTTTTAACAGCTTAAGCCATAAACATGATGGTTGCGACTGTGACGATATAGTTATCAATTTAAAATGAACAACGATTAATACCATTATTTATTAAATAATAATGTGTGAGCCATAGAATTTTGTTTCTGAGTTGGCCATGCCTGAGAGAGAGAGGATACATAGCAGTCATGTCTGAGATTAATTAATTTTTTTTAAATCTACTTCAATTGAACTAATCTAGTCTCATGGCGTAATAAACTGCGACATACCTCATTTATCTCACAGCCAACTCTGAAACAAAATTTTATGGCTCACACGATATCATCAAGTCGGAGAAAGTAACATGATGGCCATTATTATTTTTCATTGTCTTTATATCAAGAGTACGAATTTACACACAATATTTTGTATTGTCAGGCCTGGATTTTTCATTGTTTTGCCAATATTTTAGATTTTTGGCCCGTATTTTTCGTATCTTTTGGTCATTTTTTTAAAATTTCGATTTATTTTATAATTTAATTATTTTAAAAAAATTTCAAAAAAGTCGATTCTTTCAGACGTTGATTGGCCGTAAACTCCAAATTGAACGCGGTTTTCAAATTTGTGCTCCTTGTGTGTAAATTAGTAGGATTCAATTAAAATTAGCGATTTAAAATTTTTTGGCAAAAACCTGAAAAAACCGGGGTGGTTTTCTTAGTTTTGCTCAAAAATAGGCTTTGAAATAATTTCCTGAAGAAACCACTGGTTTGATTCGGGGTTTCTACACATCACTGGAAAGATCCCTCCCTTCAAGACGCCTCGGAAAATGTACTTTCGCAAGAACAAATGTCAATTTGAAGCCCGTGACGTGCCAGCAAGAAAAACTCGAAAATGGAAAAAAAATAATAACTCTTTAAATAATTATCATAGACCCTTATGTAATACCTTTTTCTTCATCTGAAGAACGAGCTTGGCGTTCAAAAATTTCATCTAGAAAAAAATGCAAAAAAATTGGCGTCACCATGAACATGATTGAAAATTTTCCAAAAGAGTCGATTTTTCAGACTTTGATCGGCAGTAGCGGCCAAACGAAAACTCCAAATTAAACGCGGTTTTCAAATCTGTTCACCTTGTATGTAAATTAGTCGGATTTAATTAAAATTGGTGATTTTTAATTCCTGACGAAAACTTGAAAAAGTACACAAGTACAGCCCTTGGAACTTTTGTTAAAACTTTTTTAATAATTATCGTAGACCATTGAAGTATACCTTCTTTTTCATCAGAGAAATTGATTGCCGATAAATTTCAGCTATCTTTAATAGCAAAAAAAAATAGCGTCACCATGAACAGATGATTTGTGGGAATTTCAGGTCAAAAAACTATCGGTTTGAAATTATGTAAAAGTGCGTATACCAATAGGAGCGAAGGACAGTAATAAATGTACCGGATGCGATTAGACGAACCACCAATACCTTTTCTTGACCGACCGGTTTACGACCTCAGCCGCCAGATTCCAGCGAACAGACTATACATTTGTTGCAAGTGGTTCTGGCGCGAAACTCTCCACGACCGGGTTTGCACATTAAAGGAAATTGAGTAGGCAACCATTTTGTGTAGGATTCGTGGGACGAAGTGATAATCCGAATAAGTCTTGTTTTTTCATAGGTGGCTCTTGAGATAATTCGCTTACAGTATCGATGGATAATACCTCTATCCGACAACCAGCACAACCCCCGGGGCGAATTTTTAAACGACGAAAAAACGCGCCGGCGGAAAAGTCGGTTGGCGGCGGAGGGGGAGGGCGGCGAAAAATTTTTTTAGACCTTAAAAAATATTTCAAAGAGACCCTAAATTTTTACCACCTTCGGTCAAAAATGGTTAATTTCGACAAATGAAGGCCGATTGCTTTGATTTTTTTCAACAAAGATTATCTTCCCCCTCCTGCGCATCCCCACTAAATTTGACCGCCGTACGTTGACCGGTTTCGGAGTAATTGAGAGTACCGAATCGGAACGTAACAATCTCCCCCGGGGGGCGGAGGCGATTTTTTTGGAAATTTTTCCAGCACGGTCCGATGCACCACTGATGGCTCTATCGATCCCTCCTGGTGCCGCCCCTCTGATTCCACCCCACCACGCCCCGGAAGTAAAAACCCCAAAGCAAAAGCAAGTGTCAAAACTCAAAAACGCTCCGAACGATTTTTTTCTAATTTTTTCCAAATATTCCCCTCGGCGAGCGGAATATCCCCGCCAATTTTAACAAAAATCGTTAGAGCCGTTTAGGAGCAACGGTCTCATATATGAAATTTCGGGGGTTCGCCGAAACGCCGCCACTGACTTTATTTTTGCTCCTGAAGGATCCCTCGATGGCGGGATCTCTTCACAAAACATCCGCCCACATTATTTATATCACCACACTTTTTTGATTTGGTGCCCCCTTAACCAGATATGATTTTTCAAAAAGCGACCAAATTTTTTTTTCCAATTTCCGCTCTCTCTGAGGTTTCTTTCGCGGACGTATTTTTTTCTATTTAAATCCAAGAGCTCAAACTTTCAGAATCAGAAGAGGGATAACGCGCTTTGATTTGTTATTTTTTTTCAAAAACACCCCCTACCTTTCCATCGCCGGGTTCGTTTTGCTTCCATCGAGGACGTATTTTTTTCTATTTAAATCGAAGAGTTTAAAATTTTAAAATAGGTAGGGGGTCGAACGAGTATTAAGCTGTAATTTTTTCAAAATTTTTAAAACATCCCTTCGGAACCGGGGCGAATTTTTAATCGACGAAAAAAACGCGACAGAGGAGAAGTTTTTTGGCAGCCGAGCGGGAGCGTGGCGCCAATTTTTTTTAGACTTTAAAACATATTTCAAAGAGACTCTTGGTCTCCTTTTTTTCATTTTTTGAGATTTTCCCTTAAAATTTTACCACCCCCGTCGGTCAAAAATGGTTAATTTCGACAAATGGAGGCTTTGATTTTTTCAACAGACACCCTTTTCCCCCTCCGACGCATCCCCAACAAGTTTCACCGGCGCACATAGACCGGTTTCGGAGTAATTGGGCGAGACGTAAAAATCACCCTCTAGGGGTGGGGGGGAATTTTTTTTTAATTTTTCCGACAATGTCCGATGCAGCCCCGCTAGCTCTATCGATCCCCTGGGTGCCGCCCCCCGTGAAAAAAAATACGAAAAAAATTGAAAAAAAAAACAACTCGGAAACGTGTAGTCCGATTTTAATTAAATTTTTTCCAGGTATTCCCCTAAGCAAACAGAACATCCCTGGCAATTTTAACAAACATCGTTGTAGGCGTTTTGAAGCCGCGGCTTTATACAGGGTGACCGGATTTCGCAGGGACAACATGGGCAACTTCTCCATTTGAAGAAATAGAGAGATGGTCAAATTAGCAAAAAGGTGTACGTTCGAGTGCTCATTAAGAATCTACCCCCAAATCCCACTCGTCATGGCCCACTTGTTCGAAATTAAAATAAAAACAAAATCTCCTCATTTCTTTCATTTGCCGTAACTTCTCTGCTAACCAAGATACCGAGATGAAGCTTGAACCAATTTCAATGACAATTTAAACACTTTATTTGGCACTTCATAAAACCAATGTTATCTGTGCAAATTTTTAGTAATCTAACAGAAGTTGGCCATGTTGTCCCTACGAAATCCGGGCACCCTGTATATGAAATTTTAAGTGTGCGCCAAAACGCCGCCACTGACTTTATTTTTGCTCTTGAAGGATCCCTCGGTGGCGGAATCTCTTAACAAAGCATTCGCCTACATTATTTATAACCAAAAACTTTTTGTTTTGTTGTCCCCTTAACGAGATATGATTTTTCAAAAAGCGACCAATTTTTTTTTAAAGCTTTCACCCTCTTTTTTGGGGTCGTATATTTTTGTCAACTCAAGTGTCAATTTTTTTAATAACTATTGAAACCAAATTGAGAACATATACAAAATTCTTACATAAAGTGCATATTTTTTTAAATATTGATTTTCTGCCCAAAACGATTAAAAATCATGTTTTATTTTTTTTTACCCTCTTCGGTACTGCCGATGGAGATGACCTGTTTAGGCAACATGGCAGCTATTAAGAGGTATGGATTGAGCAAATTTGATCGTCCCAATGATCCTCTCTGAGGCCTTCAGGGCCTTCTTTCAAAATTACAGATAACAATTCGTAAAGCCTTCCCTGCACATCTTGGATGATTTGAAACCACTTTGTCCTCTTCATTGAAGACAGCTCTATAACATTTATTCTTTGATTTTTTTCGATTTTTCTAATAGTTCGCGAGTTATGAATTTTTTTATGTTTTAGGGCACAATATTTTTCATTTTTCATGATAATCATCGGAAATTTGAGTGAAAATCGCATGACATGGATTTGGCTGAAATATTCACCAAAGATGCCTCTTACCGGAAGGGTTGAAAAGTGACAACTATTTTATCTCTGGGGGCCCCCATACCGGGGCCCCGGCTTTCAAAATTATAATCAAGATTATTATTGTTTATGCTGGAGGCTTCTACTTCGTTATACATTTTAAATATTATAATAAAACACTTTTAACTTTGTTTTGTATAACTTATATATTTATTTTTGTGACTTAAGTTTCGGTAATACAATTACCATTTTCAAACAAGAAGTTTGAAAATGGTAATTGTATTACCGAAACTTAAGTCACAAAAATAAATATATAAGTTATACAAAACAAAGTTAAAAGTGTTTTATTATAATATCAAGATTATTTTTCGGGACCCTTCAGTTTTGACTTCGAAGAGTTTATCAAAGCTCCATTATATTCACAAGGCAATACCCTACAATATTTTTGATTTATTGCTCCCTTAAGAAGATATGATTTTTTACAATTTGACTAAGATAATTACACCAATTTTGATGTTTATTTCAAGCACGTATTTTTTGCATTTAAAGAGGAAGAGTTGAAATGATTAAGGTTAGTAGAGGGTACGACTTGCTTTCATCAATAATTTTTTTAAATTTCAAAATTTCAAAATTTTCGATCGTCAAATTTTGAAACCTCGAAAATGGGACTGTAAAATGTATACATTTCTCAGGCGCTCACCAAATCATTTTTAAAGGATCAAAATTAATTAAAGAGAATAAGATTTTTACTGTTAACGTTCGAGTGCTTTCTAAACAGCAAATTAAGAAATACATTGATAGTGCGTCACGTTTAACAGATTATGAGAGATTCACAAAGTGTGGTTAGCAATGCATCCGGAGTTTTTGCACGGGTGTGAAGTTAGCAATAGATTTCAGCAATAGTTTTTAAAATAAGTTATTTCCTTTAAATTTACTGTAGAAAAATGTAAAAAAAAACTTCAAATGGCAACTTAAGCAGTATCATATTAATTAGTTGTCACAACGCCACCCCTAATTTTCAACCCCATAATTATTTGGCGCACATCTAATAACATGTAACCATTTTCAAAGTTCGCATATCGCCATAAAAAATATAAGCACATGAATAGTTTGTACATTAACCATGCTAACATATAAAAAAATAAAATTTGGATCACCGCCCCCGGAACATTATAAAAATAATTAATTTCCACCCTCGCGCCACGAATTCGCGCAAAGTCCCAACAAATGGAAATTAATTATTTTTATAATGTTCCGGGGGCAATGATCCAAATTTTATTTTTTTATATGTTAGCACGGTTAATGTGCAAACTATTCATGTGCTTTTTTTTATGGCGATATGTGAACTTAAACTATTCATGTGCTTATATTTTTTATGGCGACATGCGAACTTATAGAAATTTTCCATTTGTTGGGACTCTGCGCGAATTCGTGACGCCAGGGTGAAAATTAATTATTTTTATAATGTTCCGGGGGCGGTGATCCAAATTTTATTTTTTTATATGTTAGCATGTTTAATGTGCAAACTATTCATGTGCTTATATTTTTTATGGCGACATGCGAACTTATAGAAATTTTCCATTTGTTAGGATTCTGCGCGAATTCATGGCGCGAGGGTGGAAATTAATTATTTTTATAATGTTCGGGGGGGGGGGGGGGGGGCGGTGATCCGAATTTAATTTTTTTATATGTTAGCATAGTTAATGTGCAAACTATTCATGTGTTTATATTTTTTATGGCGACATGCGAACTTATAGAATTTTTCCATTTGTTGAGACTCTGCGCGAATTCGTGGCGCGAGGGTGGAAATTAATTATTTTTGTAATGTTCCGGGGGCGGTGATCCGAATTTTATTTTTTTATATGTTAGCACGGTTAATGTGCAAACTTTTCATGTGCTTATATTTTTTATCGCGTTATGTGAACTTATAGAAATTTTCCATTTGTTGGGACTCTCCGCGAATTCGTGGCGCTAGGGTGAAAATTAATTATTTTTATAATGTTCCGGGGGCGGTGATCCGAATTTTATTTTTTTATAAGTTAGTATGGTTAATGTGCAAACTATTCATGTGCTTATATTTTTTATGGCGATATGCGAACTTATAGAAATTTTCCATTTGTTAGGATTCTGCGCGAATTCATGGCGCGAGGGTGGAAATTAATTATTTTTATAATGTTCGGGGGGCGGTGATCCGAATTTTATTTTTTTATAAGTAAGTATGGTTAATGCGCAAACTATTCATGTGCTTAAATTTTTTATGGTGATATGCGAACTTATAGAAATTTTCCATTTGTTAGGATTCTGCGCGAATTCATGGCGCGAGGGTGGAAATTAATTATTTTTATAATGTTCGGGGGGCGGTGATCCGAATTTTATTTCTTTTTAAGTTAGCATATTTAATGTGCAAACTTTTCATGTGCTTATATTTTTTATGGCGATATGCGAACTTATAGAATTTTTCCGTTTGTTGGGACTCTGCGCGAATTCGTGGCGCGAGGGTGGAAATTAATTATTTTTGTAATGTTCCGGGGGCGGTGATCCGAATTTTATTTTTTTATATGTTAGCACAGTTAATGTGCAAACTTTTCATGTGCTTATATTTTTTATCGCGTTATGTGAACTTATAGAAATTTTCCATTTGTTGGGACTCTGCGCGAATTCGTGGCGCTAGGGTGAAAATTAATTATTTTTATAATGTTCCGGGGGCGGTGATCCGAATTTTATTTTTTTATAAGTTAGTATGGTTAATGTGCAAACTATTCATGTGCTTATATTTTTTATGGCGATATGCGAACTTATAGAAATTTTCCATTTGTTAGGATTCTGCGCGAATTCATGGCGCGAGGGTGGTAATTAATTATTTTTATAATGTTCGGGGGGCGGTGATCCGAATTTTATTTTTTTATAAGTTAGTATGGTTAATGTGCAAACTATTCATGTGCTTATATTTTTTATGGCGATATGCGAACTTATAGAAATTTTCCATTTGTTAGGATTCTGCGCGAATTCATGGCGCGAGGGTCGAAATTAATTATTTTTATAATGTTCGGGGGGCGGTGATCCTAATTTTATTTTTTTATAAGTAAGTATGGTTAATGCGCAAACTATTCATGTGCTTAAATTTTTTATGGTGATATGCGAACTTATAGAAATTTTCCATTTGTTAGGATTCTGCGCGAATTCATGGCGCGAGGGTGGAAATTAATTATTTTTATAATGTTCGGGGGGCGGTGATCCGAATTTTATTTTTTTATATGTTAGCATGGTTAATGTGCAAACTATTCATGCGCTTATATTTTTTAAGGCGACATGCGAACTTATAGATTTTTCCATTTGTTGGGACTCTGCGCGAATTCGTGGCGCGAGGGTGGAAATTAATTATTTTTATAATTTTCGGGGGGCGGTGATCCGAATTTTATTTTTTTATATGTTGGTATGGTTAATGTGTAAACTATTCATGTGCTTAAATTTTTTATGGTGGTTTGCGAACTTATAGAAATTTTCGATTTGTTAGGATTCTGCGCGAATTCATGGCGCGAGGGTGGAAATTAATTATTTTTATAATGTTCGGGGGGCGGTGATCCGAATTTTATTTTTTTATATGTTAGCATGGTTAATGTGCAAACTATTCATGCGCTTAAATTTTTTATGGTGGTTTGCGAACTTATAGAAATTTTCCATTTGTTAGGATTCTGCGCGAATTCATGGCGCGAGGGTGGAAATTAATTATTTTTATAATGTTCGGGGGGCGGTGATCCGAATTTTATTTTTTTAAATGTTAGCATGGTTAATGTGCAAACTAGTCATGTGCTTAAATTTTTTATGGTGGTTTGCGAACTTATAGAAATTTTCCATTTGTTAGGATTCTGCGCGAATTCATGGCGCGAGGGTGGAAATTAATTATTTTTATAATGTTCGGGGGGCGGTGATCCGAATTTTATTTTTTTATATGTTAGCATGGTTAATGTGCAAACTATTCATGTGCTTATATTTTTTATGGCGATATGCGAACTTATAGAAATTTTCCATTTGTTAGGATTCTGCGCGAATTCATGGCGCGAGGGTGGAAATTAATTATTTTTATAATGTTCGGGGGGCGGTGATCCGAATTTTATTTTTTTATAAGTAAGTATGGTTAATGCGCAAACTATTCATGTGCTTAAATTTTTTATGGTGATATGCGAACTTATAGAAATTTTCCATTTGTTAGGACTCTGCGCGAATTCATGGCGCGAGGGTGGAAATTAATTATTTTTTTAATGTTCCGGGGGCGGTGATCCGAATTTTATTTTTTTTATATGTTAGCATGGTTAATGTGCAAACTATTCATGTGCTTATATTTTTTATGGCGACATGCGAACTTATAGAATTTTTCCATTTGTTGGGACTCTGCGCGAATTCGTGGCGCGAGGGTGGAAATTAATTATTTTTGTAATGTTCCGGGGCGGTGATCCAAATTTTATTTCTTTTTAAGTTAGCATATTTAATGTGCAAACTATTCATGTGCTTTTATTTTTTATGGCGATATGCGAACTTATAGAAATTTTCCATTTGTTGCGAATTCGTGGCGCGAGGGTGGAAATTAATTATTTTTGTAATGTTTCGGGGGCGGTGATCCAAATTTTTTTTTTATATGTTAGCACGGTTAATGTGCAAACTATTCATGTGCTTATATTTTTTACGGCGACATGCGAACTTATAGAATTTTTCCATTTGTTGGGACTCTGCGCGAATTCGTGGCGCGAGGGTGGAAATTAATTATTTTTATAATGTTCCGGGGGCGGTGATCCGAATTTTATTTTTTTATATGTTGGCACGGTTAATGTGCAAACTATTCATGTGCCTTTATTTTTTATGGCGATATGCGAACTTATAGACATTTTCCATTTGTTGGGACTCTGCGCGAATTCGTGGCGCTAGGGTGAAAATTAATTATTTTTATAATGTTCCGGGGGCGGTGATTCGAATTTTATTTTTTTATAAGTTAGCATGGTTAATGTGCAAACTATTCATGTGCTTATATTTTTTATGGCGATATGCGAACTTTGAAAATAATTACATGTTATTAGATGTGCGCCAAATAATTATGGGGTTGAAAATTAGGGGTGGCGTTGTGACAACTAATTAATACGATAATGCTTTAGACGGTTTTTTAATTTTTCTTAAGTAAATTTAGAGGAAATAACTTATGTTAAAATCTATTGCTGAAATCTATTGCTAACTTCACACCCGTAGTTTTTACATGTGAATATAACATACAAGAGGAGCCCGGTCGACGGCGCATCGCAGCGGAGCCGTCGTTCGTCACCAGTTTTTTTCTTAAATTTTAAAAGGTCACGCACGGACGATGGCGCAGCGCAGCGGAGCTGTCGTTCGTCACCAGTAATTTTCCTTAACGTTAAAGGACCACGCACGGACGACGGCGCAGCGCAGAGGAGCCGTCGTCCGTCACCAATTTGAAAATTAAAAATAAAACAAATAAAAGTTTTTTTTTTTTAATTAAAAAAACATTATTTTACCCATTGTCAACGTAAGCCTAGGAGAACTATTCTCCTCTTCCGTTGAAGATTCGATTTGCATCGCCTGAGACTGAGACATACTGGGGCTAATACCCTAAGCCGGGTGTCCCTTTGTTACCAACGGAACACTTGTAGCTTAGTTTTTCTCACATTGAATGTTTACCGCGAACATTACAGATATTATCCGTTGAGAAAATTCGCTCGCGTCCGAACAGTACGGAGTGTTAAAGTTACAATACATTCCATCAATAGTTTTTGGAATATTTTATGCAAACGCGGTGTAAATTTAAGAAAAATCGTAATAAATTTATTAAGGCCGTTTGAATAGAGAAGAACCCTAGGCTGCGCCAGATTTTAGCGGTCGCTTGTTTCCAGTGGCGGAAGCATTTCTAAACCTTTTTAGTGGATCTTAAAAGTGAGAACCAAAAAGGGTCAACAAACACATTTTCGATGTTAAAAAATTATTGTTACTCTTTGAAAAGTGCAATAGAATATTTCTTCTAAAATCTATTTTATTATTTGCAGACGTAAACACACCCTTGAAGAATCTGGAGAAATAAGCCCAAATAAAGGATCAAGCGAAAGACTCCGGAAAAAAAGAATTGATGAGTGCCCACATTGCTCGCAGAAATTTTTAAACACGAATAACTTTAAAAAACACTTAAAAAATTGTAAGTTTGACCTCTCCAAATTGTCCGCATGTGAATTTTGCCACAAAAAGCCAAGCAAAAGAATTTATCGCGAACACATCAAGCATTACACAAATGCCCTGAAGTTCGAATGTGATTTATGTGACGCTCGTTTCGTTACCAAATTCAAACTCAAAACGCACAAAGACCGCGTGCATGGCGGAATCAAATATCCCTGCCCGTTTTGTGATAAGAAATTTACAACTAAAGGTAATTTAACGCAGCATAAGGGAATCCATGACCCGCTTTATGTCAAAGAGGAATTAACTTGTCGCACATGTTGGAAGCAATTTTCACACAAAGCTTCATTAGAATCCCACGTCAAACGCCATATCCACGGTAAACCTTTTAATTGTGAGACATGCGACAAATCTTTCGTCACTAAGGGTGGCCTAGAAGCACACGTGGGAATTCATATTGATGCAAAAATAAGAGAAAAGTTCGCTTGTGACTTTTGTTCAAAGAAATTCATAAAAAAAAATAATTTAACGGTACATATGAAAATACACGACCCGTTATATTTAGAAAAGGGACGACGTAGAAAACAACAAGATTCATTAGAAACCCATATCGACGATAATACTTTCATATGTCACACATGCGGCAAATCTTTTGCTGAGAAGAAAAATCTAAAAGGTCACATGCAGACTCATATTGATGCAAAAGAAAGAGAAAAATTTCCCTGTGACTTGTGTCCGAGGAAATTTCTTTCTTTGAATGGTTTAAATGTGCATTTGAACACGCACGCGGGTATTCGCCAGAAACGATACAGAAAGTGTGTTTGTAAGGTATGCTCGAAAATTTTTGATGATCGACTTGCATTACAAGAACACATGCGAGAGCACACTGTCGAAAGACCATACATTTGTTCAGGATGTGGGAAAGGTTATGCATTGAAGACAATTCTCGGAATTCACCAAAGACTTCATTGTAAAGTAAAGTTACATACGTGTGCGCATTGTTCAGACAGTTTTAAATCGAAAGCGGACCTTCTATCTCATATGGACGGTCACACTGAAACTAGTTCTAAGTAAAAGTGAATCAAATTTTGATCATGCTTAAAGAATCGTATCAAACACATTAGCGGCGTTCAAGCGTACATTTTTTTCGGTCCGTTCTATCGCGCGGAACGTGGCGTACAAATCGTGGACACATTCGAGCGTGTGAATGTCAAAACTGTTATATCAGTAGCGCGTGGAATTTAAAGTAGACTAGAAATTTTCAAGACTGACAAGACTGGGACATGAGTGCGTTTTTAGACTGTGCGATCATCTTGCATACACACGCACGTTCAATCGCGCGGCTTTGGAACGGGCCAGTCCAAATGGATTGCGCATACGTGTGAACGCCGCTATTGTTTTAGGTTTATAAATAACATATCTTTATTAACAGTTAAACAATTTTACATTAGTATGTAACTAAATTCATACTATTGTATCCTGTTTAATGGCTATCGAGCAAAGGTTGTTCTGAATGAATTATATTTATTTTTAAGGTTTTATCAGTAATATGATTTATTTGTATAGGATTTTTAGTTTGCATTTTGTACTTAATTTGTTCTTGTGTCCTTATTGTTGATTCATCTAAAATAAAATTTCCAAATGTTATTGTTGTTTATATAATTTTCAACTTTTAGTTTGAGGGGGTCCCAAACTCGGAAAGCGCCAAAATTAAAAAAAAATCGCATGGAAAAATATGAAATAATTGTCGGCGAAATGCTTGTCTTCTATTTATATTTACTGCAATTTATTATTTTTTATAATCTTTTGATCTTCATCCCTTTGAAAATAGCCGACACACGGCCGTAGTTTATAGTTGTTTCGTATCCGGCCTTTTCGAAATTTTCACAACTTCCGCCGCCTGATCAAATAAAATATGCAAATTTTGACTGGTAAAATATGCCATCTTTGACTATTAAAATATGCCAGTTTTGGCAGGTGAAATGTGCCAATTTTGACTATTAAAATATGCCAGTTATGGCAGTTAAAATATGCCTATTTTGGCAGTTAAAATGTGCCAATTTTGACTATTAAAATATGCCAGTTATGGCACTTAAAATATGCCTATTTTGGCTGGTAAAATGCGCCAATTTTGACTATTAAAATATGCCAGTTATGGCAGTTAAAATATGCCTATTTTGGCAGTTAAAATGTGCCAATTTTGACTATTAAAATATGCCAGTTATGGCACTTAAAATATGCCTATTTTGGCTGGTAAAATGCGCCAATTTTGACTATTAAAATATGCCAGTTATGGCAGTTAAAATATGCCTATTTTGGCTGGTAAAATGTGCCAATTTTGACTATTAAAATATGCCAGTTATGGCAGTTAAAATATGCCTATTTTGGCAGTTAAAATGTGCCAATTTTGACTATTAAAATATGCCAGTTATGGCACTTAAAATATGCCTATTTTGGCTGGTAAAATGTGCCAATTTTGACTATTAAAATATGCCAGTTATTGCAGTTCAAATATGCCAGTTATTGCAGTTAAAATATGCCTATTTTGGCAGTTAAAATGTGCCAATTTTGACTATTAAAATATGCCAGTTATGGCAGTTAAAATATGCCTATTTTGGCAGTTAAAATGTGCCAATTTTGACTATTAAAATATGCCAGTTATGGCACTTAAAATATGCCTATTTTGGCTGGTAAAATGCGCCAATTTTGACTATTAAAATATGCCAGTTATGGCAGTTAAAATATGCCTATTTTGGCAGTTAAAATGTGCCAATTTTGACTATTAAAATATGCCAGTTATGGCACTTAAAATATGCCTATTTTGGCTGGTAAAATGTGCCAATTTTGACTATTAAAATATGCCAGTTATTGCAGTTCAAATATGCCAGTTATTGCAGTTAAAATATGCCTATTTTGGCAGTTAAAATGTGCCAATTTTGACTATTAAAATATGTCAGTTATGGCAGTTAAAATATGCCTATTTTGGCAGTTAAAATGTGCCAATTTTGACTATTAAAATATGCCAGTTATGGCAGTTAAAATATGCATATTTTGGCAGGTAAAATGTGCCAATTTTGACTGTTAAAATATGCCAGTTTTTACAGTTTAAATATGCCAATTTTGGCAGGTAAAATGTGCCAATTTTGACTGTTAAAATATGTCCGTTTTGACAGTTATAATATGCCAGTTTTGGCAGGTTAAATCTGCCAATTTTGACTGTTAAAATATGCCAGTTTTGACAGATAAAATATTCCAGTTTTGGCAGGTAAAATGTGCCAATTTTGACTGTTAAAATATGCCAGTTTTTACAGTTAAAATATGCCAATTTTGGCAAGTAAAATGTGCCAATTTTGACTGTTAAAATATGCCAGTTATTGCAGTTAAAATATGCCTATTTTGGCAGTTAAAATGTGCCAATTTTGACTATTTAAATATGCCAGTTATGGCAGTTAAAATATGCCTATTTTGGCAGTTAAAATGTGCCAATTTTGACTATTAAAACATGCCAGTTATGGCAGTTAAAATATGCCTATTTTGGCAGTTAAAATGTGCCAATTTTGACTATTAAAATATGCCAGTTATGGCAGTTAAAATATGCCTATTTTGGCAGTTAAAATGTGCCAATTTTGACTATTAAAATATGTCAGTTATGGCAGTTAAAATATGCCTATTTTGGCAGTTAAAATGTGCCAATTTTGACTATTAAAATATGCCAGTTATGGCAGTTAAAATATGCCTATTTTGGCAGTTAAAATGTGCCAATTTTGACTATTAAAATATGTCAGTTATGGCAGTTAAAATATGCCTATTTTGGCAGTTAAAATGTGACAATTTTGACTATTAAAATATGCCAGTTATGGCAGTTAAAATATGCCTATTTTGGCAGTTAAAATGTGCCAATTTTGACTATTAAAATATGTCAGTTATGGCAGTTAAAATATGCCTATTTTGGCAGTTAAAATGTGCCAATTTTGACTATTAAAATATGCCAGTTATTGCAGTTAAAATATGCCTATTTTGGCAGTTAAAATGTGCCAATTTTGACTATTAAAATATGCCAGTTAAGGCAGTTAAAATATGCCTATTTTGGCAGTTAAAATGTGCCAATTTTGACTATTAAAATATGCCAGTTATGGCAGTTAAAATATGCCTATTTTGGCAGGTAAAATGTGCCAATTTTAACTATTTAAATATGCCAGTTATGGCAGTTAAAATATGCCTATTTTGGCAGGTAAAATGTGCCAATTTTGACTATTAAAATATGCCAGTTATGGAAGCTAAAATATGCCAATTTTGGCAGGTAAAATGTGCCAATTTTGACTATTAAAATATGCCAGTTATGGAAGCTAAAATATGCCAATTTTGGCAGGTAAAATGTGCCAATTTTGACTGTTAAAACATGCCACTTTTGACAGTTAAAATATGCCAGTTTTGGCAGGTAAAATGTGCCAATTTTGACTGTTAAAATATGCCAGTTTTTACAGTTAAAATATGCCAATTTTGGCAGGTAAAATGTGCCAATTTTGACTGTTAAAATATGCCCGTTTTGACAGTTATAATATGCCAGTTTTGGCAGGTTAAATCTGCCAATTTTGACTGTTAAAATATGCCAGTTTTGACAGATAAAATATTCCAGTTTTGGCAGGTAAAATGTGCCAATTTTGACTGTTAAAATATGCCAGTTTTTACAGTTAAAATATGCCAATTTTGGCAAGTAAAATGTGCCAATTTTGACTGTTAAAATATGCCAGTTATGGCAGTTAAAATATGCCTATTTTGGCAGGTAAAATGTGCCAATTTTAACTATTTAAATATGCCAGTTATGGCAGTTAAAATATGCCTATTTTGGCAGGTAAAATGTGCCAATTTTGACTATTAAAATATGCCAGTTTTGACAGATAAAATATTCCAGTTTTGGCAGGTAAAATGTGCCAATTTTGATTATTAAAATATGCCAGTTATGGCAGTTAAAATATGCCGATTTTTACAGGTAAAATTTGCCAATTTTGACTATTAAAATATGCCAGTTTTGACAGTTAAAATATGCCAGTTTTGGCAGGTAAAATGTGCCAATTTTGACTATTAAAATATGCCAGTTTTGACAGTTAAAATATGCCAGTTTTGGCAGGTAAAATGTGCCAATTTTGACTATTAAAATATGCCAGTTTTGACAGTTAAAATATGCCAGTTTTGGCAGGTAAAATGTGCCAATTTTGACCATTAAAATATGCCAGTTTTGACAGTTAAAATATGCCAGTTTTGGCAGGTAAAATGTGCCAATTTTGACTATTAAAATATGCCAGTTTTGACAGTTAAAATATGCCAGTTTTGGCAGGTAAAATGTGCCAATTTTGACCATTAAAATATGCCAGTTTTGACAGTTAAAATATGCCAGTTTTGGCAGGTAAAATGTGCCAATTTTGACTATTAAAATATGCCAGTTTTGACAGTTAAAATATGCCAGTTTTGGCAGGTAAAATGTGCCAATTTTGACCATTAAAATATGCCAGTTTTGACAGTTAAAATATGCCAGTTTTGGCAGGTAAAATGTGCCAATTTTGACTATTAAAATATGCCAGTTTTGACAGTTAAAATATGCCAGTTTTGGCAGGTAAAATGTGCCAATTTTGACCATTAAAATATGCCAGTTTTGACAGTTAAAATATGCCAGTTTTGGCAGGTAAAATGTGCCAATTTTGACTATTAAAATATGCCAGTTTTGACAGTTAAAATATGCCAGTTTTGGCAGGTAAAATGTGCCAATTTTGACTATTAAAATATGCCAGTTTTGACAGTTAAAATATGCCAGTTTTGGCAGGTAAAATGTGCCAATTTTGACCATTAAAATATGCCAGTTTTGACAGTTAAAATATGCCAGTTTTGGCAGGTAAAATGTGCCAATTTTGACTATTAAAATATGCCAGTTTTGACAGTTAAAATATGCCAGTTTTGGCAGGTAAAATGTGCCAATTTTGACCATTAAAATATGCCAGTTTTGACAGTTAAAATATGCCAGTTTTGGCAGGTAAAATGTGCCAATTTTGACTATTAAAATATGCCAGTTTTGACAGTTAAAATATGCCAGTTTTGGCAGGTAAAATGTGCCAATTTTGACTATTAAAATATGCCAGTTTTGACAGTTAAAATCTGCCAGTTTTGGCAGGTAAAATGTGCCAATTTTGATTATTAAAATATGCCAGTTATGGCAGTTAAAATATGCCGATTTTTACAGGTACAATTTGCCAATTTTGACTATTAAAATATGCCAGTTATGACAGTTAAACTATGTCAATTTTGACTATTAACCCCTTAAAGCACTTTTTTTTCTTAAAAAAAAACAGTAAAAATATAATTTTTTGTTATAGTTGTTAATAAAAATATAGGTATATGTGATTGCGAAAAGAGATTAAAAAAATATTTTTGATAGTCAAAATAGTCAAAAATATAGCATTTTTCTTCGGAAAAACAGTATTTTTTTGATATAGTTGATAATAAAAATATAAGTATATGTGATTGCAAAAATATATTTTTTATAGTCAAAAATATATTTTTTTTTTCAGAAAAACGTTAAAAAAATATTACTATTCACATCGGTGAAAGACCGTAAATGCGAATATCAAATTACTGTAATATTGTTTAGGTTATATCGATTCAGTTGGAATTGTGTCGTCGCTTGTATGTAGTAATTTGTAAATATATTATTTACAAGTTTTTGAGTGTTCCACTATTAAAAATTTACATTTTCCATATGAAAGCAAAGGAAGCGGTAATTACATCGCTTTGACGAAACGCTACTGTACTTGTGTTTTCGGTAAGTATTTCCTTGTGATGAAATATACTTAATAGACGCCGCAAGGCTAATGAAATCAAAGTAAACAAAACTCCCACCTCTGCCATCATCCGTACTCTTACCACCATCACTAAATAATCGTGTTGTCGTTGTTTAGAAAGGTCAATGTATAATTTTTCCTAAAACCCATTTTATTTGCAGACCTACGGACGCCTGTGAAGAGTGCGGAAAAATATGCCCATCTGGAGTAGCACGCGAAAGACACCAGAGATCCCACAAAGAAAGAATCGATCAGTGCCCAAATTGCTCCAAGAAATTTTTATACAAAGTCACCTTTGAAAAACACTTGAAAATCTGTAAGATCTCCTCCAAATTGATCGAATGTGAATTTTGCCACAAACAATTAAAAACCAAAAAATCTTACGGCATACACCTCAAGCGTCACACAAATGTTCCGAAGTTTGAATGCGATTTATGTGACGCTCGTTACATCATCAATGCCCAACTCAAAGCGCACAAAGACGCTGTCCATAACGGAGTGAGATATGCCTGCGAGGATTGCGATAAGAAATTCGTAATGAAGTGGTCTTTAAAGGCACATATGAAAATCCACGGCCCGCTTTATAACGAAAAGAAATTCACTTGTGGCATGTGCGGACAGAAATTCACGCAAAAAAGTTCATTGAAAACCCACCTGAGATGCCATATCGACGATAAACCTTTCATTTGTGAGACATGCGGCAAATGTTTTATCAACAATTGGAAACTAAAGAGGCACGCAGGTACTCACAAGAAAAATTGAAAAAGTTTTCTTGTAATTTATGATAAATTTGTATTGGGAGATTGCTGGCGATAGTTCACACATTTATGAGGCAAGTTGAAAAAGGTTTTTCCTCGAAGGAAATTCGCATAGTTCATGCAAGATCTCATGGTAATTCACAGTTATACCATGTTTTAAATAATTCACAGAACATAGGAAACGCAGGATACGCAGTCGGGGTGACTCGGAAGAAGAGTAGGGACTGCAAACAAAGTACGAGTATCTAGTATCATGATTTTTAGAACGCTAAACGAAAGGCGACGTTAGTATCCGACTGCGTCTCCTACATTCCCTATGTTCGGTGAATTATTAAAAGCACGGTATGCGTGCGGGCATTGTTCGGAAAGTTTTATTTTGAAAGTGCACCTTCTGCCTTATACAGACGTCATGCTGAAAGAATAAATTAATAAAGATAACTGATTAAACGTAAATATACTAAAACAACAGAAAACCATTGTTATTGCTTAATATTAAAAGTAGTGTATTGTACTTGCACGTTAACGGACTTGCATTGTGTGTGTTTATTTGTAAAATAAAGTAATCACTGCAACTTGAACTGTGACAATTTTTATTTATTTTTTTTAATCTGTATGCTTACACCGATACCTTATTTATATCAAACATTCATTCGCAATCCTTGTTGCGAAGAGTTGCTTCCTACTTTGGAAAAGGGCGATCTAGGTGAAGACGAAGAAAAATTTCCGCTATTTGTATAAGAAAAAGGGGGACATAAAAAATTGGCTACTCAAATGAGCCTTCGTTCTTCTGGGGCCTCTAGTGCTGCCAGCATCGTCAAAGAAATCATGACAAAATCACCAACACGAGCTGATAAATACAGAGCAGCGTTAAAAGTATCAGCAACTCCTCCTATTATTAAAATGTCTTGCCCGATGTCATTGAAGGAAAGTTATCGAAATATCAGTACCTGCTTATTAGAAATTCAATGAAAAAACACAACGCTCTTACCGCTTACGAAAAAATTACACAAGCCAAAGTTCGATGTTACCCATCAAATATACAGATAACTGAGACTCCTGCGGAAGTCAGTGTACAACCACTCTTAAATCACACATCAGAAAGAATTTTACACGTTCAAAAAACATTATCTCCAAAAATTTTAAAAAAATTCAAGTTGATTTTAAAATGGGGGTGCGATGGTTCTTTAGGGCATAGCGAGTACAAACAAAAGTTTACTGATGGAAGTGTTTCGGACGCCTATGTTTTTATTACTTCATTAGTTCCATTGCAACCAGTATCCACGGATAATCAATTTCAAAAGGAAGAAGTGATATGGAAAAATCCTGTTCCTTCATCACCTCGTTTTTGTAGACCCGTTAGGCTACAATTTTTACACGAGAATGTAGAGTCTTTTTTAAATGAAAAGAAATATATTGAAGATCTAATTGCGTCTCTCCTTCCTTTTGAAACTGTTCGGGACAGAAAAGAAATAATAATACATTACGAAATGGTTTTCACCATGATGGCAATGTCTGTAATGCTATAACGTCTACTACATCAGCTGTGCGCTGCTATTTGTGCGGAGCAACGTCAAAACAATTTAATAATCTCGATTTAGTAAAAAATAAAGTAATTGACGTTTCTACTTTACATTACGGATTATCAACGTTACACTCATTGATCCGTTGCTTTGAGTCTTGTTACACCTTGGATATAAACTCGAGAGTAAAAAATGGCAATCGCGATCAACGGAAGACAAAAAGAGTTTCGAGATTCGGAAAAAAACAATTCAGAAGGGGTTTCAGATGCAGTGAGGGCTTCTTGTTGATCGCCCAAAAGTAGGATACGGCAACTCCAACGACGGCAATACGGCTCGTCGTTTTTTTTTAGAATTCATCAGTGTCTGCTCAAATCCTGGGATTGGGCGAAGATTTAATTCATCGATTTCACGTTATCTTGCAAGTGATGGCATGTCCCTATAACGTAAACGTCGAAAAATTTCATAAATTTTGTCATGATACTGCGGAAATGTGCGTAGACAAGTTTTCTTGGTATTACACGTCTACGACAGTTCATAAAATTTTAATACATGGTGCTCAAATAATAGAATTAGCCGTATTGCCAATCGGTCAATTATCTGAAGATGCTCAGGAAGCCAGAAATAAGGATATCAAAAAATATCGTGAAGGGTTTTCCAGAAAAAAATCACGCACAAATGCAATGTAAGATGTGTTTCATTGGCTCCTGGTATCTTCGGATCCACTTATTTCGAGCTTGAGAAAAATGAAACCTAAAAAGGGTAAAAATTTGTCATCGGAGGCCCTAGAGCTTTTATTTTTCCCTGATGATGATAAGTCTAAAAATTTTCTAGAAATTTCTGATAAACATGATACTGACTTTGATTTTGACCATGATAATTCCGACAGTGATGGCGACTGATTTTTACATTTTTTCTCAATTATACGTATTATTACATAATAACTGCTACTCCGACAATTTTTTAAATAAAAATCAATCAAATACATAAACTGTTTTTTATTTCGCAATTGTAATATTATAATCGTTATTAGCAACAATAAATTCTCTTATATACCAATTTATATGAAATTCAGAGCAATTTTTAATGAAGTGGTCGACCATATTGGATCCGCCATTTTGAATTTTGAAATTATAATATAAAATTGGTACTCAGCGACCTCGAAAACCAATATATACCAATTTATATGAAATTCCGAATAATTTTAAATAAACTGGTCTGCTATATTTGATCCGCCATTTTGAATTTTGAAATTATAATATAAAATTCGTAATCAGTGACCTCGAAAACCATTACATACCAATTTATATGAAATTCCGAATAATTTTTAATGAAGTGGTTGGCCAGATTGGATCCGCCATTTTGAGTTTTGAAATTATAATATAAAATTCGTACTCAGCGACCTCGAAAACCATTATATACCAATTTATATGAAATTCCGAATAACGTTTAATAAAGTGGTCTGCAATATTGGATCCGCCATTTTGAATTTTGAAATTATAATATAAAATTCGTACTCGGCGACCTCGAAAACCATTACATACCAATTTATATGAAATTCCGAATAATTTTTAATAAAGTGGTCTCCAATATTGGATCCGCCATTTTGAATTTTGAAATTATAATATGAAATTCGTACTCAGCGACCTCGAAAACCATTATATACTAATTTATTTGAAATTCCGAATAATTTTTAATGAAGTGGTCGGCCATATCTGATCCGCCATTTTGAATTTTGAAATTATAATATAAAATTCGTACTCGGCGACCTCGAAAACCATTATATACCAATTTATATGAAATTCCGAATAATTTTTAATAAAGTGGTCGGCCATATTGGATCGACCATTTTGAATTTTGAAATTATAATATGAAATTCGTACTCAGCGACCTCGAAAACCATTATATACCAATTTATATGAAGTTCCGAATAATTTTTAATAAAGTGATCTGCCATATTGGATCCGCCATTTTGAATTTGGAAATTATAATTTGAAATTCGTACTCAGCGACCTCGAAAACCATTATATACTAATTTATTTGAAATTCCGAATAATCTTTAATAAAGTGGTCTGCCATATTGGATCCGCCATTTTGAATTTTGAAATTATAATATAAAATTCGTACTCAGCGACCTCGAAAACCATTATATACTAATATATTTGAAATTCCGAATAATTTTTAATAAAGTGGTCTGCCATATTGGATCCGCCATTTTGTATTTTGAAATTATAATATAAAATTCGTACTCAGCGACCTCGAAAATCATTATATACCAATTTATGTGAAATTCCGAATAATTTTTAATAAAGTGGTCTGCCATATTGGATTCGCCATTTTTAATTTTGAAATTATAATATGAAATTCGTACTCAGCGACCTCGAAAACCATTATATACTAATATATTTGAAATTCCGAATAATTTTTAATAAAGTGGTCCGCCATTTTGAATTTTGAAATTATAATATGAAATTCGTACTCAGCGACCTCGAAAACCCTTATATACCAATTTACGTTTAAATTTAAAACTTCTTTCTATTTTTGGCCAACTTTTCTGAAATCGCGCCCACTGTGCGGCGTAACCGCACCCATCTGTATTACCACCTCTGCTACCTCGCCCGTACCATGAGTCACCCCCTAGCCGTCGCTGGCTCACATGAACTCAAGTGTCAACGAAAACGTGAATCAGTTGATCGCAGCTTGCGCGAGCTCCACATCGAGAGTTGTGTTTTGGTAAGTTCCGTTTTTGCTACTATTTTAGGGCAAAGAAAGAATTGGTTGCCCGAACCGAAAAAAAATATCGGAAGAGTAGACGACGGATTGTTAGAATCTGGATACTTGAAAGGATTTCAGAGAATTTAGTAGACATGGAACTAAGAAATAGTGTTTACTTTAAAAACCGTGACCATGAGTTGCACACACGTCTCTCGCGAACGCATTATAAAGTAGTAATTTTTGCTAGTTAAACCTATTAATTTTAGTTCAATTTCGTGACATAATCACATAGTGCTAAAAAGTTGTGTTGGTTCCTTATAATTGGATGTGGTGTTTAGTGGGTGTTTGATTCATTTAAACAGTTCTGCGCGAGTCTCGCCGTTTTACTATCTCTACGTTTTTATGTTCATTTACGTTTTTACCTGATCGATCATTGAACACAGAAATAGTAACACAGAAATATTAATTAAAATAATTTGTTCTCCTTTGTTCTCTTTTGTGTGTCCTTCTGTGGTCTACTTAACCTTAGTTTGTCTTAAAATAAGTCGTCACGACAGACCCAGTGACGTGAAGTATTGTATTGTTTATCCCAGTCCCATATTGAATTTAGTTAATCAAAGAAAATGAGTCTTACTTGCGTTTGTTGCAATTCTAAAATAGAGCAACATAAATCTATAAACTACACTGTCTGAAAAAATGTAAATCGGGGGTCTTGCGTGGATCTCTCAAACACCGAGTTACGTGCATTAAATACTAAAAGTGGTCATGTGATAATTGTCAGAAAATAAGCGATAATATTACTGAATTAAAATTCTTAATTATTACACCCCAAGCGGAATTGATGCAACTAAAGAATGTGCCTGCAGTTAGTAATATAACTAACGAGGCTAATATGAATGTAATTATTAATGAAAGTATGGAACGTCATGAGAAAAGGAATATTATCCAATAAAATTCTAATTGCGATGCGTAACAGACCACGCTGCATGTTATGCATGGCAATTCACCCTGGGTGGTATCTAATCAGATAATCCCTTATGTTGGTATTGCCTAGCAACGCGTTAGTACATGTTCTATAACATATAAAACGTCAGTTATTGCCGGACTTTTAAGCAGTTTGCTCCTGAATTCGATCTGTTTGTATTTTCGGGTGAAGTGTTAGTGCTTTCATCGGTAATAGTATTCATAGGCATTTCTCAAAATATTGGTAAGCTCATTTTTACTACAATTATCGTGGCCCAGATTAATACACGTCTGACACTTGGAGTCACTAAATTTAACTTTTCAAATTATGAAATGTAAACTTTCTGTTCGGCCAATTGTCTTCTCGAATCTAACTATTAGCGTCTGGATCACTCTTGCTTGTTGCTTCTAGAAAATCGTGATCCTGCCGCTAATAATTGCCGGCAAAATCATAGGCACTCGTTATATTACTGTTGATAAGCTACTGGACTTGTGTTTAACAAATATTGAAATTCATAATACAACTAGAGAGAATATCCCCTTCGTTAAAGAAGATATTTATCATCCTTCCTTTCATGTTAATTTTAACATCCCATCCAAAAGTCGGAATCATCAAAAATTTAATAATTAAAAAAAAATATTGAATTTTAAAAAAGCCAATTTTCCAGAATTATATAAGGAACTAGCAACTAGAAACTGGGGTTTATTATCTGATTTTAATGATGTTGATAGCGCTTTAAATCAGTTTTATAACTTGCTTTATACAGCGTTCAGTAAATATGTCCCGGTAAAAAAAAATACAGATGTGATAATAGTTCTTATCTGTCTTGGTATTCGTATGGATTCATTCGTTTAATAAAACCTAAGAAATGTTTGCATAGGCGTTATAAAAGGACTAAACTACAACTCGATTATTCAGAATTTAAAGAAATTAGGAACCTGACTAAACGGACTATACGCGACGATTACAAAACATTTCTTCATAATTCAGAAAAAAATATAATTAATGATCCAAATTTTTTTTGGAATTTCGTAAACTTAAAGAGAGGCTCATACTCAATCCCGAATATATTGAGACATAACGATGATTGTTTCGCTACACCACAAGATATAGCAGATGGCTTTGCACTACATTTTAGCTCAGTTTATGAAGATAATAAACAAGGCACTTTGGATAATACATACATTTCTTACTGTAATCCTAGTTGTACTCTTAACAATGTTACAGCACACCAAGTTAAACATATGTTAAAAAGTTTAAAAATAATTTTGTCTCGGGATTGGATCAGATTCCTAGTTTTCTTGCTAAAGATTGTGCGGAAATATTTTGCGCATTTGTACTTTCCCATTACTATGGAAGAAGTGTCGTGTACTTCCCGTATTTAAGGGTGGTGATCGGAGTGATATAAAAAATTACAGACCAATTAGTATCCTGTCTAACTTGTCAAAGGCTTTTGAAATGTGCATATAGAGTCAACTGTATGACCAAGTACAACCATTTTTATCTTAAAATCAGCATGGATTTATGGAGAAAAGATCAACAGTCAGTAATCTACTAACAGTTACTCAATTTATAAGTGATAATATGGATAAACATTTGCAAGTAGATGGTATATACACCGATCTGTCAAAGGTCTTTGACAAGGTAAATCATACCATATTGTTAAACAAATTGTCGAGCTTTGGGTTTAATAATAATCTCATTAACTTCTTTTCTAGTTATTTAAATAATCGCCGTGTATGTGTAATTCATAACAATTTCCAATCATTTGAATATGAATTGAAATCAGGTGTTCCCCAAGGCTCCAACCTTGGACCCTTATTATTTCTAAAATATTTCAATGATATTTTTCTAAATCTGAATTGTAAGGCATTAGCATACGCCGATGATCTAAAAATTTATTGTGTTACCAAGTCATTTGACGACAGTTTATCTTTACAACAGCAGTTGGATGTGATCGCAAAGTGGTGTAGGCTTAACTGTTTGACATTGAATATAGGCAAATGCAAAATTGTTAGTTATACCAAAAATAAATCACCAATCATATTCAGATACTGTGTTGATGGTACAGCCATTGAGCGAGTCGAAACTTTTAAAGATCTAGGGGTTACTTTCGACAATCATTTAAGTTTCAGAGATCATATTCTAGGCATTACAAAATCTGCTAGTAAGTGTTCAGGTTTCGTAATTCGTCAAACAAGAGATTTTAAGAAATCAAATGTATTAAGTTGCTTTACTATTCCCTAATTCGATCAAAATTAGAGTATGCGTCGATAATTTGGACACCACATTATAATCTCTATATAAAAATAGTTGAAAGGATACAAAAACGTTTTTTAAAATACTTGTCCTACGTAACAACTGGTAGTTATCCTGCCCAGGGCTGCCCTTATCAGGATCTATTGAATGTGATTGATGAAGAATCCTTGTACCTAAGACGCATAATTGCAAGTGTTAAGACATTGCACAAAATTGTTAATAATAGATTGGACTGTGCTTTCTTGCTTTCCCAATTCCCGTTTAATGTACCATCTAGCTATACACGTTCAAATAATACATCCTATATTAGCGCCTCAAATACCAATATTGGTTCACATTCCCTAGTCAACGATATGTCTGGAAATTACAATGTTATTAGCAAATACTGTGATATTTATAATGATAACATTATTAGTATTTTACAATTGGTGAGACAGCACTTCAAATTACCACCAGATATTGCATAAATCTAACTGCTCTCTCTTTCTTTTTCTTTGATTATTTTTATTATATTATGCATCATCACATTTGCAATCTCATTTACTTTAGTTTAATTATATATTAGCTATTGCGTTACTCTAGCATAAATTATTATTATATAGATTTTAGAACAAATTGTTTATTTCATACTAATTTAATTGATTATTTTGTCCTGTAATTGGAATTTGTATTTTGTTGGGCAAATAAATATTATTATTAAAAAACCTATGCGTCTGATGCCCAATTTGATTGCATGGGTCATTGCTGAACGAATGGGCGAATGAAAAAATTCATCTGTTTGAACCAGAAGACTTGGCCTGTAAACTCCTGACCGCCCACTATCGGCTATTTTCTTTAATTCCGTACAATATGTACTCAAGTTTTTAAGTTTTTTCAAATCACGATTTTTGTATTCTTCCCAGGTGGCATCAAACAACACTTATCCACTAGCATACAATTCGAAAAACCGCACAGTTTCACTGTTCTGCAATTTGATAACACGACTTTCTATTCAACTCAATGTTTCCATCGGTAGAGGTTCACTATTCAAATACGTTTGGTTTGAGGCGTGACCTTCCACGCTTGCCTGTGACATCAGAGGTAAACTCATGACACTTCATTCTCATGGGTTGCGTTCCAAGAATGCGTCAAGTCCAATCGAAACCGTTCCGCAGTTCATATTTAACATTATTATTGTTCCTTGCTGAAGACGTATACAAAGTAACTTTAAAATAAATCGATGAATGATAAAGTGATATGCGTATTAGAACCTGGGATGGCTTATCAGGTGAGGCAATTGAGACATATCTAGTAGATTAAGAATGTAACAAATAATGTAATGTACTACTAAATATTTTTTTTAATTGATACGTATATTGTGTGAAAATATCTTAGTATCTATAAACCCTCTATATGTGTCGTGATATCCGCGCCCTCTTCATGTACAGCGTAAATTTTATGAAAAAGTAAGCTGAAAGAGGCGCACATTCGGAATCGTCAGTGTATTTCAACCCCTCTAATGTCAGATTACCTACATCACCGCGCTTACCGAGATTAACCCCCACCTCGTTTCATTGATTATGTCTTACAAACAGTTTTTTTATTTATTATTTGAGTTTATTTACAATAATAATGCAAACAAATTATAACAGATGTGAATTTTGTAACCATCCTCTTCAAGAATACGATATTTTTTGTAATTTACAATATGAGAGAAATTTTCGAACATTTTTTATTACGCAAATTAGAATCCAGACAGGTAAGAAAAACCTGGCTAAAAGACCTACAGTCGATAGTCGATGAAGAATTGCCACAAAAAAAATAGGAGTTATTATATATAGTTAACTGTATGTAACAATTCTTTAATAAAGATGTTTGTATATAAACAAAAACCGATGGTCGATAGCCCAGACAAGATACTCTTGTCTGAATAAATTTATTATTGTTGAAATATCAAGTATCACACTTTAATATAACAAAATAATTGTATTTTGTCCAATTACTTTGATTCAATTTATGAAAATGTTTTTATTATTTGCAGACGTTCATTCACCTGCACGGAATGCCAGATGCCATTCCTTAATGAAAAACGATTTAAAGCACACAAAATAAGACGTCACGGCAAGAGGACCGTACCTTGCCCCAATTGCTCGTTGATGTTTTTATACAAGTCGGAACTTAAAGCACACCAAAAAAGTTGCGACCCTTCTAAAATGTTGTCATGTGACCTTTGCCAAAATATATTCATCGGAAACATTAGCTATAAGGAACACATGAAGACTCACTTGAATGAAACCACAGGTATGTTTATGTGCCATTTATGCGATGCCCGCTATCTTGCCAGAACCCGACTAAGAGTACATATAGAGAATGTACATAACGGAATCAAGTATCCCTGTCAGCATTGTGATAAACAATTCACAGAGGTGGCGTCGTTAAAGCATCATTTGCGGTGCCACGATCCGACTTACGTCCCAAAAAGGAGAGAAAAGAAGTTTACGTGTGAGATATGCGGACATAAATTCGAAGATAAAAATCATCTAACAATCCACATCAAAATGCACAACAACGACAGGCAGTACGGTTGTCAGGTATGTGGGAAATCTTTTGTGACGAATTGGAGATTAAAGGATCACATGAAGACACATAGTACGGAGAAGCGGAGCCACGCTTGTGAGTTTTGCCCGAAGAAATTTGATCTTTTGAGATCTTTAAAAAGACACGTCATGAATACGCACAATGAAATTTACATCAAAGTAGAAGGTGGCGAAGGAGGTGTTGAAGACGCATAAGTTACATTTGGACATTAAATATGTAATGAAACTCCGAAGAGATACTTTTTATTAAGTGAAAATGTAATAATAATTACAATAAATTAAGTTTATTATAGAAATAGTATTTTTATTAAAAAACAACCACCTTTATTGTAAATGTTTAATGATTGGAAGAGAAGTTTCAATATCAATTTTTAAGTTTTCAGCACTGAACATTTAAAAGCAAATAAGGTGCTACAACAATAACAAGCAATGTATAGGCAAGTGTATGATAAGTTGACATGTGCGAGCATCTTCTCTCTTATCCGTCACCCATAATTAATTGGTGCGGTGTTTTGTCTACCTCTGTATAATCAGATGTTTGCGAAAGTTTTGCATTAACAATAAATAGATTTTTCTCCTGAGCGATTTCGCAACAATGTACAGGCACGTTTACCATAAATTGACATGAAGAGTATTTTTTCTCTCACCCTTCACCCACAATTAATTAGTACGATGTTTTCCCTATCCACGGATAATCAAATTTTTGCAAAAGGTTTGAATCAAAAAAGAGATTTCGCAGCGAGCAATAACAAAAATTTAAATCCAATCACACTTAAATATAATAAAATATTTGTATATTGTTTGATTTTTATGCAATTTTTATTATTTGCAGACGTCCGTACACCTGCGACGAATGCGGGATATCATTCCTCAATGAGAATCGACTTAAAAGACACAAAACAAGACGTCACGGCGAGAGGACTGTTCCTTGCCCGAACTGCTCCATGATGTTTCTGTATAATTCGGACGTTAATACACACCTACTAAGTTGTGACCCTTCTAAAATGCTGGAATGCGAATTTTGCCAAAAGAAATTCACGAGAAAAAATAGTTTTAAGGTGCACATGAAGACTCACACAAACGAATCCATGTTTGAGTGCGATTTATGCGATGCTCGTTACCCTGCAAATCATCGACTTAAAGCTCATAAAGATAAAGTACATAAGGGAATCAAATATGACTGTCCGAAGTGTGATAAGAAATTCCTAATGGCAAGGTATTTAAAGACTCATATGAAAACTCACGACCCGTTTTTTGTTAGAGAAAGGAAGTTTACGTGCGAGATATGCGACAAGAAATTTGCTGAAAAGTATAAATTATCAATCCATATGAGAATTCATAACAACGATAGACCGTTCAGTTGTGAAAAGTGTGAGAAATCTTTTGTGACGAGTTATACGCTGAAACATCATATGAAAACACATAAAAATGAGAAACCGAACCACGCTTGTGAGTTATGCATGAAGAAATTTATTAATTTGAGATCTTTAATAGAACATATGCGTACGCACCAGACAATTTACATCAAGGAAGAAGTTTTTGAAGATGCATAAGTGCGTTTAGAAATTTAGATAATATGTAATAAAAGTTTTTCAAGGTGTAAATGGGTTTTTTAGGAAAATATAATGATGAAGTACTAGGTGTGTAAATACGAAACCGGAGTTTGCCCATGGCTTTAACTGTCAAAATAGTTACTGTCAAACCGCGCTGACTAAGATTTTCAATTCACAAGAATACAAGAACAGCATAATTTGTAATAGCGTACAACATGTTAAATTTTGCGCCTGGAAACTACGATATGCGATATATTGAATGTATATGTTTGTTGCGGAATTATAGATTAGAATGAATTTGGAGTAATTTAAAAAAAATTCAAGTCGATAGCAATTGCTTATATTAAATTCTAATTGCTAAAATTATTAGAAAATTTCACAAGTTTAAGCTCTTTTCACCCGAGAATATCACAAAATCCAGATAATGAATGTACATAGTTTTCACGGAATCATAGTTTAGAATGAATTTGGAGTAATTTCAGAAATTTTCAAATCAATAGCAATGTTTTTTTTTTTAATTATATTCGAATTACCAAATGATTTTCTGCTTCTATTTGAAAAACTGCTGCATCGAATGCTTGTTGAAGTTTACGGTGAGCATGCTCTTGGTAAATCACAGTGCTTTGAGAAATGTAAAACGTGGAAGATCACCGAAAACGTTTGAAGATAGCGAACTGCAAGCATTGTTGGATGAGGATGATGCTCAAATGCAACAATAACTCGCGGATGAATTAAACGTGTCACTGTACGTTTGAAAGCCATGGGAACGATCCAGAAGATGAGAAAATGGATTCTTCATGAACTGATTGAAAGACAGCAGAAAAACCGAAAAACCACTGGTCAGGGAAACGATTGAGGCGTTTAATTGGGAAATTCTTTCATATGTTTACTTACCAGACTTGTCTCCGTCCGATTACTACTTATTTGCATCGATGGATCACTTGTGTGAAAATGTACGAAAATGGCTCGATGACTGGTTTGCCTCAAAGGAGCAACAGTTTTTTTTGGCGTGGGAAAAGCGTATAGGTAGCGATTGGCAATACTTCGAATAAAATATTTGTTATCATTTTTATACAATAAACCAGTATTTTCTACACAAAAATTCCGGTTTTATATTTACACATCCGGTATGTATAAGTGACTTATTAATAAACTATGTTTGAAATAAACTAGGTATTTAAATAAATATTTATTGCAGAAATAGTATTTTTATTAAAACTCATAACCTTTTATGTGATGGGATTCTTATTTAAAATCCTATGATTATGACTGGAAGAGGAGTTTTTATGTGCCTTTGTTAACATTTCAATATGGTTTTAGGTACTGTAACTAGTTTTTCAAGCTAAAGCTACTTTTAGGTAAAATTGTCTTCTTTAATTTAAATTAAAAAAATATATATATTAAAGTAACTGATGACGAACGACCTAACCTGTAACCTGTAAAAATAGAGCAAAGTAACCGGTGACGAACGACAGCTCCGCTGCGCTGCGCCGTCGTCTGAGCGCATACCATTGAAATTGACCAAAGTAACTGGTGACGGATGATTTGGAATACAAAGTTACAGACTTTCCGGGGAGGTACCGAACAAAATTAAATACAGCACTCGTGAGTAAGGCCGCTTTCGTTCACTTGAATTGTAAATGACAATTTTTTGAAGTCCCGTTAGGGACAGTGTAACAGAAGTTGTCAAGAATCAGCAACATTGTATGCAATCATAACCTTGTTTCAGATATGTCAATAAATGTCATGTCTGACGCACAGCTGATAGGTTCCTAACGTAAACCCGCGACTTTAAGCATGTGATATCAATGTCATTAAATCTGAAAATGATGTGCAATCATAACCTTGTTTCAGATATGTCAGTGAATGTCATGTCTGACGCACAGCTGATAGGTTCCTAACGTAAACCCGCGACTTTAAGCATGTGATATCAATGTCATTAAATCTGAAAATGATGTGCAATCATAACCTTGTTTCAGACATGTCAGTGAATGTCATGCCTGACGCACTGCTGATATGTTCCTAACCTAAACCCGCGACTTTAAGCATGTCATGTAATTGTCATTAAATCTGAAACTTGTGTGCAATGACAACCTTGTTCCAGATATGTCAGTGAATGTCATGTCTGACGCACAGCTGATAGGTTCCTAACCTAAACTGGCGACTTTAGGCATGTCTTGTCAATGTCATTAAATCTGAAAATTTTCAATCCGACAGAAACTGTCATTTTATATGAGTAATTTTAAAATGCATTCGAAACTCAAAACCATCGAAAATAGGTGACGCTGATATGTATTTTTAATCTCACAGGAAATGTAGAAAAGGAACAATTGAGGCGGATTGAGAAAAATTTCTTGCCGGTGTTGAGGGTGGGATTGAGAGATGTTACCCGAATTTAAAGTTGCAGGCTTCCCAGGAAAATATATTAGGAAAGTTTCTTGATTTTATTAAAATTTTGGGCGCAACAGATGGGGGTTCTTTCAATCTTTGGCACCCCGTTGCGACTGTGCGGGTGACCAAAATTTTACCGAACTTTATTTATACATTTTATATATGTTTTCCACTTGATTTTTACAGTTGGTTTAAAATTATCTATCCGAGTTAAATTTTGTTCCCTTTCGCTACCCCGTTTAGGAGACGAAAAGACGATCCTGCATCTGGCTGACCCACCAAAGAATTGTACTAATACAGCGAAGAAGAGTTTTCTTTTTCCGTTAATTCGTTCTTAAAGTGGTGGAGAATTTGTGACAAATTTAAAAAAAAACTATTCCTCGAAAACGCGCCCCCTAATAAAAAAATAAGCACCTACAAAAATTGTCAAAATGTTCTAAAGAAACAGATTAGATGACATTTACGTTAATTTCAATTAGAAATAGGGGGTCAAAACGCAATGTCTTACAACCGCTGCCAAATAACGCGCTCTACAACCGCAGGGGACGTTCCAAAAATTTTGAAAAAAATAGAGACGAAAGCTCGTTGTGCCCTTTACCTACTTTAAAAATTTCAGCTTTTCAATTTGAAAAAAACTTGAAAAAAGTTAGAAACAATTTGGTCAATCTTTGAAAAATCGTATCTCGTTAGGTCAACAAATCAAAAAATGTTCAACATAAATATTGTAGAGGAAAGCTTTGTAAATATACCGCAGCTTTGACAGACTCTTCAAAGTCAAAACTAAAGGCATGAAGACTTCCTAAAAATAATCTTGAATCGCTCACTTTTAAGGCCCGGGCCCCGGAACGGGGGCCCCCAGAAATAAAATACTTGTCACGTGGTGCCCCTTCGGGCGAAATGTATCTTTGGTGAAAATTTCTACCGAATCCGTGTCATGCGATTTTCGCTCAAATTTCCGATGGTTTACTCATGAAAAATGAAAAATATGGTGCCTTGAAACATAAAAAGATTTATAACTCGCAAATGATTAGAAAAAAATAATGAGAATAACTGAGGAGTCTTTTGTGGAGAGGATAGAATAGTTTTAAATTGTCCAGGATATACCCGGAAGGCCGGGCCGAATTTCCTTGTATAATTTCTTGAGAAGGCCCCGTCGGCCACGGGGAGGATCATGAGGACGATATAATTTGCTCATTCGATGACAATTGATAGACACCACATTGCCCAAAAGCGCCACCTCTCTCATCCGTGCAGAAGGGGGTGAAAAAAAAAAAAAAAAAACATTATTCTAAATCTTTTCGCTCAAACCCCGTTGAGGAACTTCGATAATGTAATCTGGTGGTAACCTCAGTTTCTGAATCTAACATCTTACAAATGTGACTATGCACTATCAATGCATTTCTTAATTTGCTGCTTGGAAAGCACTCGGGCGTTAACGGGAAGAAGCTTATTTTTTTTAAATCAACTTTGGGCATCTAAAAATTATTTGGTGAGCGTCTGAGAAGCGTATCCACATTACAAACCGACATACAAACAGAATTTGGGGTTGTTTCGGTCTTTGGCACCCCGTTGCGGCCGATGCGGCTGACGGGGTGACCGAAATATTACCAAACTTTGGTGGTCTGCTTCAAATCGAACGCTTAATGATCTCCCAAAGTTTCATTGTTCTAAGCCTTCCGGAAATATTTTTTTTCTCAATTGATTTTCCGGGGAAAAATTTTCAACGTTCAAAAACGACAATAATTCAAATATCCATATCTCGGTTAATAATTGGGCGATTTAAAAAATTCAAAGTTTGTTTTACGTACACGCAATACCGCAATGATAATCCGTCGTTAGATTCGTGATTTAAAAGGGAAAACAAAAATTCATTTTAAAACGATCGAAAATATTTACCGGCAAAATAAAAGTTTAATGAATTTTTAAAATTAGAAGGAAGGGTCGGACCGAGAAATTTGATTTGGATTTTCTGTTGGGATTGAGAAGGGCTTTCTGGTGGTGTAATCAGATTTCAAATCGGACAAAAAAATGTTGTGCCCCGCTGGCCAATTTCGCTTCCCCGTTCCGTATACAACGTCATATCTTGAAAACTAAAAATCGGATCGAAAAACTTTATGGGGATCTTTGATGCGGATTAAATCGACGACTGATATGCCGTCGTCAGATTTTTGATTTTCGAAAGAAAAAAAAACGTAAAATTCTTCGAAAAATTGCCGGAAACCAATCGAAAATTGGCCGTGGATCGTAAACGGTGCGCCCCACGAAAAATATAGTTCCTGGCTTTTCGACGCAAAAATAAATTCCGAATGGCACTTTGTTTAAATTTTTCGCGTCGGATTAAAAATGGCCGCTCTAGAATTTTTTAATTGAAATCTGGGGTGGCTTTGTTTGAAAAACTCTTTAAGGGTTGAAGATATCAAAAATTCGTAAGAAACATAAAATGTAGAGACGGACCAGTTCTACAAAACTCATTGAAAATTCTAGTCGCGAGTGTAAAGGGGGCGCGACCCCGCTCGCCGAAGCACGAAAAAAGCGACCTCCGCAGAGAAAGGGTTGTAGCTCGCGAACGGAGAAGAGCACTTCCAACACAGAAGTGGCCGTTGTGTACCAAAGTATTTGGGATTTTTTGAGCCCTATCCGAACGTTCCAACTCGAAAGCCTAAAAAAGCCTTAGCATTTGGCGTAAACCTCTGCATCGCGAAAAATCGATTTTTAAAAATTCACCCCGGCGTCCAGGGGTGAGTTGGAAAATCTCGGTTTTCTTCTTTTTAATTGAGGAGAAGCGGAGTTTCTCACAATAAATAACTTTCACATAGTATCTTGCTACTGTAGAAAATATTCAAAAAACGGCGGCTCTCTTGTTATGATAAAACAGGGTGTCAAATATACTCCTCTGCCATTTATGATCTAATATCAGTTGAATCAATTTGTGAACTATCAGGAATTCTCATTGATAAGTCAGTTTTTGTTATTGTATCCGTATATAGGCCTCCAACGGGTGGTTTGATATATTTCTTGATGTCATAACAGCAATGCTGGAGCGGCTGAATATTTCCTGCAATACCATTTATGTCTGTGGTGACTTTAATGTCAATTTTAATACGGATGATAGAAGAGCGGCCCAAATTTGTAACATTTTTATAAGCTATGGTTTATGGAAATTGTCAACGCAAGCTACAAGGCTTGGGGCGTGTATTGACAACATTTTTTCTAATAAAATAGATATGATAGGTCATCCATTAGCAGTAAATTTGGGAGTATCCGATCATCTTAGGTTGGAAGTTGAATTAAATAATTCAATAAACTATGGGTGGGATGTTTTAATAAATCGTATTGTTGATAGTTATCTACAAGCATTTCCTGAAAAAAACTCAAATCCAATGAAAATACTGTTCAGTGGTTTAGTCCACAATTACGTAGTATGCGATGTAGGCTACATTTTTTACGGGAAATGCTTAATAAAGATCATAGTAATATTGAATTACGTACAAACTACAAAAGATTCAATAAAGAGTAGAAACTAGCTATTAAAAAAGCACAATCGCTGGCACATGACCGGTTTATTAAAACATCACTAAAACATCAATGTGGAATGTAATGATTTCGAAGAGGTGCACAAAATCTGATTGCAATGAATCATCGGATATAAGTGCTAATGATTTTAATGGCAATTGCCCTCATTTACTTACTAACCAATGAAATCGAATAACATTGATGAGATGATCCAATAAAATTCTCATTACGATGCGTAACAGACCACGCTCTATGTTATGCATGGCAATTAACCCTGGGTCGTATCTAATCAGATAATCTCTCATGTTGGTATTGCCTAGCAACGCGTTGGTTCATTTTCTATAGCGTATAAAACGTCAGTTATTGCCGGACTTTCAAGCAGTTTGTTCCTGAATTCGATCTGTTTGTATTTTCGGGTGAAGTGTTAGTGCTTTCATCAGTAATAGTATTCATAGGCATTTCTCAAAATCTTGGTAAGCTCATGTTTACTACAATTATTGTGGCGCAGATTAATACACGTCTGACACCTACTGTCACTAAATTTAACTTTTCAAATTATGAAATGTGAACTTTCTGTTCGGCCAATTGTCTTCTCGAATCTAACTCGTGACTGATTTTTCCTAGGCAATTATTAGCGTCTGGATCACTCTTGCTTGTTGCTTCTAGAAAATCGGCACTCCTGCTTCGCAGTCGTGCCGATTTTCGTCGCAACAAGCAATCGTGATCCTGCCGCTAATAATTGCCGGCAAAATCATAGGCACTCGTTATATTACTGTTGATTATTTTTCATCGGTAATTACGATTTTAACGAATTCATTACCCAAAGGTAAACACGATCCTATTCATTTTATGCATGATTGCCACAATGAACAATCCTATTTTAGTTTTACAGAGGTATCTTGTGCCAAAGTACGTGATGTAATATCTAAATTGAAGAAAACTAACAGATGTTTATGGGCTTATTATCAATATAATATGCTTGGTTTTGAATACATTAATAAGTCAAATAACAAACCTTATTAATGGTTGCATTAGAAATGGTATATTCCCGGACTCACTTAAAATTGCTAAATGTATCCCAATATTTAAAAATGGAGATAGGTTGGATCCAAATAATTACCGCCCTATTTGTATCCTACCTGTACTTTCCAAAATTCTCGAATTCATTTTAAGCGAGGAAATAACAAACTTCTTGAAAAAAAATAAAATGTTTACATCTGATCAGTTCGGATTCAGGAAGGATAAAACCACCGTAGGGACTGTTGGAGGTCTTCTTGAAAATATCTTGGAAGCATTTGAGGCAGCTGAAATTGTAGCATGCAAGTTCATTGACCTCAGTAAAGCTTTAGATTCAGTCAATCATGAGATTTTACTACGTAAGTTATACTACTATAATATTTGTCCCATTGAGCTTGTGTCATATCTTTCGAATAGAACCCAGATGGTTTGTGTCAATGATTTTATGTCAGAAAAACAAATCGTAAATATAGGTGTGCCACAGGGGTCGATCCTAGGGCCTCTGTTGTCCCTTATATATATATATATATATACAGGGTGTCCCACGAGGTAGTGGACAGCCGATATCTCGAAAACGGTTAGTAGTACGAAAATGAAATTTGGTGGCTTTAAATGGTTTAAAATGATGCCCTTTTTAGCATACATAGATTTCATTTCCGTTTCTCCATTTCCGAGAAAATGACATCAAATTCAGAATTTCAAATGGGACACCCTGTAAATTTATGGATTTTTGGAAAGGTAATTGAAAGACAAATACAGCGATACCATATTATTCATATATTGTTTTTAGAAAAATAAAAGAACAATGTATACAAAAACAACGAACAAATTAACAAACAAAAATAACAAACTAATTAATCAAAGTTGTGCGACAAAAACTCAGGCTATAAGATGTTTTAATTGATTTCCAGATTCTTTAACACAAAATTCAAGTCTTGCCATAAGGTTTCTTGTGCAAATTGCTCTCACCATATCTGCAGTAATTGTTCGGCATGCTGCTACGATTGGATTCTGCAAGTCTTCCAGATCTGTAGGTGGTGCGGTAAATACCACATCTTTTAAATATCCCCAAAGGAAAAAATCCAAAGGTTTAATATCTGGGGATCGCGCTGGCCAATGATACAGCGTCCTTGGAAAGTAGTATCAATATACTCACTCGTCGAGAATAGTGAGGGGTTGCACCGTCATGTTACCACTACATCATTGCTCTCTCATTTAGCGGAGTTTCTTCTAACAATTCTGGAAGTTCATTTTGGACGAAATTTAAATATACAGCGCCAGTTAGTGTACCTTGATAAAAGTAAGAACGAATCACACGACCATTAAATAAAGCACACCATACATTTACTCCCCAAATGTGCTGAAAGTTTCTTCGATCCAACGCGGATTATCAGGAGACCAGTAATGGCAGTTTGTCGGTTAACAGTGCCAGTATTGTGAAATCGACTTTCATCACTCCATAATATTTTATTTAAGAAACTCTTGATCATATTCAAGTTTGATTAATATTTCAGCAACTCCTAATTCTTGAGAAAGAAGTCTAGTAGATACATACGGGTTCGCTTGTGCATATGCCGAAATATTTATAACGTTATCTTCCGTTAGAACTGACCTTTTTCGGGGTGTTTCATGCTTACCAACCGAAAAAGAACCTCTGCGCAATCTTTCTTCACGAAGGTATTATTTTAACTCTGTACAAATCTCGAGAGCGTTTACTGTTTTTGCGACATTCTCCATAGATAAGGAGCATGTCGACATACTCGTCATACGTAAAACTGGGAGGCATTACTTACACGTAATCAGAATGTATTGTCAACTTGACATCGAACATTTGACATGAAGCGTTTTCAATTTTTTTTACGCTTTTTTTTGTTAATCCATACCACCGCGATTATCTATTTCGATTATTACTTCAACAATACTCCCGCATTTTACAATAAAACTCTCTAATAATATGGTATTGCTGTATTTGTCTTTCAATCACCTTTCAAAAAATCCATAAATATACAGGGTGTTCCATTTGAAATTCTGAAGTTGATGTCATTTTCTCGGAAATGGAGAAACGGAAATGACATCTATGTATGCAGAAAGGAGCATCCTTTTAAACCATTTAAAACCACCAAATTTCATTTTCGTACTACTAACCGTTTTCGAGATATCGGCTGTCCACTACCTCGTGGGACACCCTATATATATATATATATATATATATATATATATATATATATATATATATATATATATATCAACGATTTACCAAGTAATATGCAGCACTCTACGTCAATATTGTATGCCGATGATACAACAATTGCATCGAGGGCGTCATCTTTGGATGTAGCTAAACAATTTCTGGAGAAAGACTTTAAGGTAACATGTGATTGGTTCAATAGTAATAAATTAAAATTAAACTCACAGAAAACTGTGAATATGCTATTCACAATTAAACGGATGCCAATGCCCTGCTTATCAGTTAAATTTTTGGGAATGCATCTGGACCCCCAGCTCACTTGGTGCGTGCAGGGTAAACAATTGGAATCCAAACTCTCACGGAACATCTATTTACTACGTAGCTTATCTAGAGCTGTATCCAAGGATGTTGTATTATCTGCATATTATGCCTTTATACACTGCCATCTGTATTATGGTATTTTGCTATGGGGACACTCACCCATTCTGAACGACATGTTCAGTAACAGTGCAAATTAATGTCGAAATTTGACTTAGCCAATAAACATCAAGAAAAACGACTAATCTTGACTTAAAATCGTTGAGTCTCGCTAAAGTTAAAGGACTTTATGTTTAAATTATTGTATAAATTTGACTTAAAGTCAACAAGCGTTAAGAAAAAAGACTAATTTTGATTTAAAGCCATTAAGCCTCTAAAGAAAGTGCCAAATTTAATTAAAGTTATTAGACTAGCTATTAGAGTTATTAGCGTCAAGAGAAAGGTCTAATTTTGATTTAAAGTCGTTAAACTTCTAGAAAATATGCCAAATTGAATTAAAGTTACAAGACTTTATGTTCAAACTAATGTCGAAATTTGACTTGAAATCGTCCACCGTCAAATTCGTCAACGACTAATTTTGACTTATAGTCGTTAAGTTTCTAAAAACAATGTCAAATTTAATTAAAGTTAAAAGGCTTTATGACTAATTCATGTCAAATTTGACTTAGTGACAACATAACAAAAACAAATTTTGACTTAAAGCCGTTAAGACCCTGGAAGAAATGTTAAATTTGATTAAACGTTTCCAATTTTAATTTAAAATTCTAAATTGAAGTCTGGACTAAAAGAAATTCATGAGACCCGCATTAAGTTTCCGCAGATAACTTCAAGCGGTTCTCAAAGGGAACGCCACCTGCACGAACTTCATACCAGGAACCGCATGAAGTTACCGCGGAAACTCCATGCGTTTCGAGGTGCGAACCTCTTGAAGTTATCTATGGAAATTTTTGCGGTTTATACCAGGAACCGCATGAAGCTCGCGCAGATAGTGGAGTGAACGGCATGAAATTTTCGTAGTTAACTTCTCTTGGAACCGCATGAAGTTTCCGCAGGTGACCACATGCGGTTCCACCGGGGCGCGTCTACAGGAAGGGGTACGCGTCCGGATTTCACTCTTGAAGAAAAAGCCAATTATATCGTGTGAGCCACAAAATTTTGTTTCAGAGTTGGCTGTGAAATAAATGAGGTATGTCGCATATTATTACGTCATTAGTTCAATTGAATTAGATTTAAAAAAAATGAATTAATCTCAGACATGACTGCTATGTTTCTCTCTCTCAGGTATGGCTCTGAAACAAAATTCTGTGGCTCACACCTTATATTAAAGAGCAGAGGAACGGCGGTTCCTTTTGTGTGAACCGGTTCCTGTGTGCTCTTTGCTAAGAACCGGTTCATTGAACCGGTTCCTGAACTGTCTGCTCACCTCTACCAGGAACCGCATGAAGTTTGTGCCGATAGCGTTCCCGTGGTGAACCGCTTGAAGTTATCTGCGGAAACTTACCACGGAAATTTTTAGACTAGACTTAAATTTGGACTTTTGAAAACTTTTAATTAAATTCAACATTTTTGTCTTAACGGCTTTAAGTGAAAATTAGTTTTTTTTTCTTGACGCTTGTCACTTTCAGTTAAATTTTGACATTCATTAGTCATTAAGTCTTTTAACTTTAATTGAATTTGACATTTTTTAGAGGCCCAAGGGGTTTACGTCAAAATTAGTCGTTTTTTGAGGTTTGACGATTTTAAGCCAAATTTCGACGTTAATTTGAATGTAAAGTCTTTTAACTTTAATTTAATTTGGCATATTTTCTAGAGGCTTAACGACTTTACGTCAAAATTAGTCTTTTCTCTTGACGTCAAATTTACACATTTATTTGAACATAAAGTCGTTTTTTTCTATAGGGTTAAAGATCTAAGTAAAAATGAGTCTTTTTTCTTAATGCTCATCGACTTTAAGTCAAATTTCGACATTAATTTTTTATAAAGTCTTTTAACGTCAATTTAATTTGACATACTTTCTGGTGCTTAACGGATTTAAGCTATAATTAGACTTTTTTCTTAACACTTGTCGATTTTAACTCAAATTTCTACATTCAGTTGTCTTAGAGTCTTTGAACTTTGTAAATTTGCAATTTGTTTCCAGAAGCTTGACGAGTTTAAGTCAAAATTAGTCGATCTTTTGACGCTTATCATGAATTTGTCACAAAGTCTTTTAACTTGAATTAAATTTTAGAGACTTCATGGCTTTAAATCAAAATTAGTCGTTTTTCTTGAAGTTTGAAGACTTTAAGTCAAATTTCGACATAAAGTTTCCTAATTCCACCAAAACTTGTGGATACCACACAAGATCTATCGCAAATAGATCAGCTCAGTTTTTGTTTTAGATTTGTTAAAATTTGCAATAATGTTAATGACTGTCCAATTTCGTTAAATATTGAGGAAATGTTTTTAGGGTTCTTTAAAGTTGAAAGTCAAATATCAAGAGCAATATCTAATCAAATTTTATATGTTTTAAACAATTCTGGTCTTGTTTAAAAAAAAAATAAATAAAAAAATATTTAAAAAATTGGTGAGTCATAATTATTTTAACTATCTTCCACACTGTTTAAAATTCTGAAAAAAATGTATTTTATAGAATTTAATAAAACACATTTACAGAAAAAAACTGAGACAGTCCTCGAATACCTTCACTGCAAAAATGAATTTTGACAACTTTCTTCATTTTTCTATTTGAATTTGACGCCAAAAAAATTGAAAAAAATACTGCGAAATGTAATTTTTGTTTTGTTTTGGGTAGACGTGGTTTCAGCTTGATTCGTGCCATAGAAAACGAAAAAAAAAAATAAAACGTAAAAATCACGTTTTCAGTCATATCTCGATAACGAATTGCTTCAGGAGGTTGAAATTTCGAGCAATCAACGCATTTTTAATAATCTTTCATCCAGTCATCGCGATTATTGATTTACTTTGGGGCACTTTTGACCATCTTATTCGGCTATACCCTTTATCAAATTTACCAAACGGTGAAAGTAAAAATATAGCGGCCCTTTTTAATTTCCGCGGAGGAGCCCAAAATTTAACGCTACGGACATGAAGGTGATTTCATATGAATTGAGCCGTGTATCTAATTTACAACTGTACTTCTAATATGTAATATGGATACTTTTCACTTTATAATACATTTTGATTAATACAAACATGTAGGTATCACATTAAAATATTTGTATATTTTCCAATTACGTTTATTTAATTTGTAATAATGTTTTTATTATTTGCAGACATCCGTACACCTGTACGGATTGCGGGATAACACTCCCTAACGAAAATCGACTTAAAAGACACAAAACGAGACGCCACGGCGAGAGGACCGTTCCTTGCCCGAACTGCTCCATGAAATTTTTATATAACTCCTGCGTTAAAACGCACCTACAAAGTTGCGACCCCTCCAAGATGCTGGAATGCGAATTTTGCCAAAAGAAATTCACTAGAAAAAGTTACTATAAGTTACACATGCGGACTCACACGAACGAACCCGAACCCGCGTACGAGTGCGATATGTGCGACGCTCGTTACTCTGTCAGATGTCGACTAAAAGCACACAAAGACAGCGTACACAAGGGAATCAAATACGACTGTCCGCAGTGTGATAAGAAGTTCGCAATGGTAAGGTATTTAAGGAAGCATATAAAATCGCACGACCCGATTTATGTCCGAGAGAGGAAGTTTGCGTGTCAGATGTGCGACAAGATATTTGCCGAAAACAATAAATTAAGAAACCATATGAGAGTTCATAACAACGATAGACAGTTCGTTTGTCAAAAGTGTGGGAAATCTTATGTGACGAGTTATACGTTAAAACAACATATGAAAACACACACAAGTGAGAACCATGCTTGTAAATTATGCCCGAAGAAATTCGTCCGTTTGAGCTCTTTGGTTGGACACATGAGGAAGCACAGTAAAGTTTGCGTCAAGGAAGAAAAATTTGAAGATGCTTAGAAATTCACAAAATATGTATCTTTTTAATACGTTTAAAATATGATTTTTTTCTTGGTGTTCTTCAAAGGGTTAAAAATTGACGATTGTACTATTATAAGGTGTGAGCCACAGAATTTTGTTGCCTGAGAGAGAGAAACATAGCAGTCATGTCTGAGATTAATTAATTTTTTTTTAATCTAATTCAATTGAACTAATCTAGTCTCATGATGTGATAATATGCGACATACCTCATTTATCTCACAGCCAACTCTGAAATAAAATTTTGTGGCTCACACCATATGTTGTCATTATTAAATGAATTAATCAAATTTGGCGATTCAAACTGAATCAACCGTACCTATCATTCCACCACTCGCCTATTTAGCCTACAGGTATACCAGTGGGTTTTGCGTTATTTTTTTGACAGTTAATTATTAAATGAATAAATCGAACTTGGCGATTCAAACTAGATAAACCGTACCTAACTATTTACCAACCAACAAATTGGATTAGCCTTGATTAAAAAACAAAACAAAAAACATTGTTTATTCTTATGTCAGTTATAAGAAAATTATAGTAGCGTTTTATCGGGGGTAATACCACAAGATGTTTAATTTGGCCGGATAAATTTTATTTGTTTGCACGAGCCATTGAATCGACACAAATTTCGAGAATGAATTGAGATGGAAAAATCCATGAGCGCGAGTGGATTTTGCCTAATATCAATTCATTCAAGAAATTTGCGATGAAATGACGAGTGCTTAAAATAAAATTTATCCTGCCGAAATTATAACCGCGAGTGTTATCTGTTGAGATAATTGAGATGATTGAATTTTTTAAAATGTCAGGAGCAAGTAGCACATCTTTATTTAATAATAATTTATATTTATTTACACTTTACAAACATACATGAATATATTTGTACAAGTAAAACGTCACGAGATATACAGGTATTACATACAAGTAATTTTACAAGAAAAATAATCCGATGTACAATATGATTCTATATTACAGAGTAACTTAAAAGTAGCTGCTTTTATTTTATTATAATTTACAATATTTTTAATTGTAATGGGGATGTGATTATATATTTTTAGGCATGCGTAGAAACAGCCTTTTTCAAATTTGTTAAACTATGTTTTAACGTATATGTGCCGCAATCTAGATTAGTATTTTTAGTGTATTTATTAACAATATTTTAACGCCATTTTAATATTAAGCTATATTTTAAGGCATATGTGCGTAGAGTATTTATTAATAAGTACTTTGAACATGGACGCGATACAACCGTTATTTTATAAGGATATCTTGACGAACACATCCATAAATACTTATGTAACATCGATTAATTATGTATGTATCGTGTGAACCACAAAATTTTGTTTCAGAGTTGGCTGTGAAATAAATAAGGTATGTCGTATATTATTACGTCATGAGACTTACTTCAATTGAATTAGATTTAACAAAAATGAATTAAACTCAGACATGACTGCTATATTTCTCTTTCTCAGGCATGGCCAACTCTGAAACAAAATTCTGTGGCTCACACCTTATTATGTTCGTGGAAATAAAATTGGATTGAATTAAATTAAATTAATTATTGTACTATCGCTGAAATTAAAATGCTATTGGTCCGGTCACACTTAATACAATTTAATTTAAAACGTAAATTTGAATACGTTTTAATTTTGTTTCTTTGTTTATGTTATTCAATTTCTGATAATATTTTTATTACTTCCAGAAATATGTACCCCTGTATGCAATGCCGAATGACATTCCCTAATGAAACACGACTTCGAGCACACACAAAGAGACAGCACAACAAGAAGACCATTCCTTGCCCAAATTGCTCAAAGAAATTTGCATTCAACTCAGGCCTTAAAAAGCACCTACAAGCTTGCGATGGCACACGCCCTGGATTGAAATGTGAACTCTGCCAAAAGATATTCACAACGAAATGCAATTATAAGGTGCACATGAGGTTTCACACAAGTGAATCCATGTTCAAGTGCGATTTATGTGACGTCCGTTATCCTACCGGTAGTCAGCTTAGAGAACATAAAGACAGGATACACAACGGAATCAAACATGCCTGTAAGTATTGTGGTAAACAATTTCGACGGAAAGCGTACGCGAAGATTCACATGATGACCCACGATCCGATTTTTGTCCGTGAGAAGAAGTTTACGTGTGCGATATGTGGAAGGAAATTTGCTGAAAAACAAAAGTTAACGGTCCACATCCGAATACATAACAACGACAAGCGGTACCGTTGTGAAATGTGTGAGAAATCCTTTGTGACTATTTCTCTTTTGAAGCATCACTTACTGACACATAGCGAGGCGAGGTATGCTTGCGAATTGTGCCCGAAGAAATACGTTCATTCGCCCTCTTTAAAGAGACATATTTTGAAGGACCACGATTTAATTAGCACCAAGGAAGAAGAGCTTTTTTGTGAATTTTGCCCTAAGAAATTCGTCCATTCTCGCTCTTTAAAGAGGCATGTTTTACAGAAGCACAATTTAGATAGCAGGAAGAAGAAAGTTGTATAACTAATTTATACAAATATGTTAAAATTAAGCATTATGTATTCAAATAAATATTATAAAGAACAGTAAAAATGGTAATTTTTATTAAAACAATCCTGTGTACCCCAACCCCTGCGCCCCCTTCATTATATAATATAAATAATGATTATATAGAAATCAGTATACATAGTTAAATGGTACTTCTGGCGGAATGGACAAGCTTCATATGCCAAAAAAACTATTTGGAGAGTAGGCTAGGGCCCATTCGCATTAATTTTAACACAAACTACAAACCCTGTTAACTTCAAACATCACAGATAGATTTACAATTAAATTTCATTCAATCAAACAGGATTTGTTAGACTATGTTAAAGTAGATACAGAGGGTCGCGGGTGGGGCCTATCCTATAATCCAATTGCTTATTGGAAAAATTATAAACTCTTACTACAATTTTAGCTGCAACTAGTGCTGTTTTAACGATTTTAGAAGCTGAATAGTCTAGAAGTTCATCACAACTTTCCAGCCACGAATTTTTGCGTCTCCTCCATCACCCAAATTAGGACCAATTTAAAAAAATGTTGATTTATTACATTTTCAGGAAACACTTTTAGAGTTCAAAGTTGAAGCTTCGATATGAAACCCTGAATATGATCGTAATTACATATTCAAGTACCGTTTGTGCCCGGAAGCTTTAAGTTTAGCCGATTCAAGGCCAAATATTGAAATTATTCAATAAATTTAATGCGCCATCTTTGCAAGGTCCAATGGGCTTATTCGAATCCAAATAATTTCTTTTGATGAAGTCAAATATTTAATCAATTATTTAATGCCTGCTGTTAAAGATTGGAAGCATAAAATTTCTTCTTCAATTTGGTCTTTGCTGACGAAGCGAACATAAACGATTAACTGTGCAAAGTTAATTCATGGTAAAAAAATGGCAATGGTTTTACTTGTTTATGATTTGTGATTTTATGTCTGCAGCAATATCATCGATAGTGTTATTTCAAAGATAAATCGACTTCATTTTTTGTTCTGCATCTTCTCTTAATATCATCTGCGTGGCTTACGGTATTTGGTATTACGTAAACGTAAGCATATGATTTTTTACAATTTTTCGAATCGTTGAATGCATTTTTCGTTTTTCCAGTGCAAGTTGTGCTTGTTGCAACCCCATTTCTACTTAAGATATAGCAATTGTTTTTACAGGAAATTATAAATGCAATGTTTCTTCATCGATCTTGAGCTTTTTAAGTAAATTCTTTGTTCAATTAATATTTTATAATTTTTCAAATCGTTGAGTGCAGTTTTCGTTTTTCCAGTTCAAGTTTAACTTGTTGCTACCCTATTTGTATTTAGGATATAGCAATTGTTTTTACAGAAAATTATAAATGCAATGTTTCTTCATCGAACTTGAGCTTTTTAAGTAAATTCTTTGACCAATTTTTTTTTACAATTTTTCTAATCGTTGAGTGTATTTTTCGTTTTTCCAATTCAACTTTAGCTTGTTGCTACCTTGTTTCTACTTAAGATATAGCAATTATTTTTACAGGAAATTATAAATGCAATGTTTCTTCATCGATCTTAAGCTTTTTAAGTAAATTCTTTGACCAATTAATTTTTTACAATTTGTCTAATCGTTGAGTGCATTTTTCATTTTTCCAGTTCAACATTAGCTTGTTGCTACCCTGTTTCTACTTAAGATATAGCAATTGTTTTTACAGGAAATTATAAATGCAATGTTTCTTCACCGATCTTAAGCTTTTTACGTAAATTCTTTGTTCAATTAATTCTTTACAATTTTTCTAATCGTTGAGTGCATTTTTCGTTTTTCCAGTTCAACTTTAGCTTGTTGCTACCCTGTTTCTACTTAAGATATAGCAATTATTTTTACAGGAAATTATTAATGCAATGTTTGTTCATCGATCTTGAGCGTTTTAAGTAAATTCTTTGTTCAAGTAATTTTTTACAATTTTTCTAATCGTTGAATGCATTTTTCGTTTTTCCAGTGCAAGTTTTGTTTGTTGCTACTACTTAGGATATAGCTATCATTTTTAAAAGACACAATAAATGAAATGTTTTCCACAGATCTTGAGGTCCTGGTTTAGGTAAACATGAAAATAATTTAAATTATTACTTTTAATTTGAAAGTAATGGAAGTTCCACAATTTAATTAAAGTACGTTTTATTGTTTCGGGGATAATACCATGTGGTGCAATTTTTTTTTCATGATTGTTCTACGAATGTGAATCTCAACGACGGAAATGCAACGAATTGCAATTTTAAAGGTTGGAACTCGCATGAGTGGCATTTATACAAAAATTCGCAATTATTTAGTGTACGCACAAAACAGGTTCACCCTGTACAATTTTTGTTGTTATTTGACATATCAATTTGAAATGTGGTGATTTATACGCAAAGCAAATTTGAGTTTACTGGTGATTTACCAAAAATTTAAGTTGCACTTTTGGTTTCAAAGTTTTAGGGTGACCACTAAACTCTAATTTGCTTTCAGTATAGCCCACATCATTATTGAATCATTTAAATTAAAATATAAATGATAGTGTAAAATATCCGGTTTAAAGGTAGTTTTATCGCCCGAGTGCGTTAAAACCATCCTTATGAAGGGCACTTAAAATGGTTCTTGTCGCCAGTGGATCAGCTATAATATTTCTATTATACTAACTTAATTGTTTTCCTTTTCTTGTATTAGTTCATACCTATAGGCGTTAATAACCTTCGCCATCTAAAATCCAATTAAACTTGCGAAAACCTCGCTTGTTGCAAATGCATTAAATAAATGCAATAATGCCATATTTTGTCTTTATTACATTTATCTAAAAGCCATATTTCGATTTTTACATCATTCCTAGATCATTATGTAAAAATCGAAACTAGTTGGAATAAATAGTAAAAAAATTGTGAAACCAACCTCATTTCAACAACCTTTAACTTACATTCTAGTATAAGACTTGATACAATTTAATTTCAAACTGTTATTTGAATAAGTTTTAATTTCGTTCCTTTATTTATGTCACTTCTTAACTACAAAAATACTTTAACCAGCTTTATTCAATGCCTGATAATATTTTTATTACTTTCAGACAAACATACCCCTGTATTAAAGCACACAGAAAAAAACAACATGGCAAGAGGACGACTATTCCTTGCCCAAATTGCTCCGAGAAAGTTTTATCCCTTAAAAAACACCTGCAAAATTGCGCTTTACTCCCCTCTAAACTATTAAAAGCTGAAAAGTCATTCACAACAAAAGATAATGATAACAAAATTAAATCCATGTTTGAGTGCAATTTATGCGATGCCCGCTATCGTATCAGAAATCAGCTTAAAGAACATAAAAATAGTGTACATTACGGACTCAAATATGGCTGTAAGTATTGTGATAAACAATTCGCATATAAATCCTATTCGACGAGACATATGTTGACTCACGATCCGATTTACGTACGAGAAAAGAAGTTTATTTGTGAGATATGTGGATGGAAATTTGCTGAGAAAACAAAGTTAGCAATCCACATCAGGATACATAACAACGACAGACAGTACAGTTGTCAAATGTGTGAGAAATCCTTTGTGACCAGTTCTAATTTAAAGCATCACATGCTAAAACATAGCGATGCGAGCTACGCTTGTAAACTGTGCACAAAGAAATTCGTTCATTCGTCCTCTTTAAAGACACATGTTTTGAGGAAGCATCATTAAACATCAACAAGGAAGAAGAGTTTGAAGATGTGTAAGTAATTAATAAAATACACAGGTCTCAATTAATAGAAATTAAATGTGATTAGATTAAAACAAGGAACTTTGTTGATATCAATTTATTAAATCGTTGTGAATATAGTTTCGACAATTTTAGCTTTTCATTATCAAACTATGAATATGTTTTATTTGAATTATTCAAAATGTATCACGAAGTAAAAGCTTACACAATTACGTATTTAATAAAATTTGAGTTACTTTTTTATGCTTATTTTAAATATGCTGTTTGGATAAAAAAAATAATAAATAATTCTGATTTACCGGATTGTTTTTCTGACCAAGATTTTCCTTCATACCCACACAATCATCCAATATTTCTAATGTAAATTTATTTTGTCTATATGAATTTAAGCTTGCAGAATAAAAATAGAAAACACTAAGATTGTGAGCAACAACTCTTTTCGTTCCTAGTCTCCTGTTACAAATCGTGAAAATTTTTCGAAATTAATTTGGGGTACACATTCTGAACTGTAAATTTTCGATCGATTTTTGAAGAGTAAAATATCTCTTTCCGTTCCTAGTCTCTTGTTACAAATCGTGAAAATTTTTCGAAATTAATTCAGGGTACACATTCTGAACTGTAAATTTTCGATCGATTTTTGAAATGCAAAATTACTCTTCTCGTTCCTAGTCTCCTGTTAACAAATCGTGAAAATTTTTCGAAAATTATTTAGGGTACACATTCTGAACTGTAAATTTTCGAACGATTTTTGAAGAGTAAAATTCCTCTTTACGTTCCTAGTCTCCTGTTACAAATGGGGATAATTTTTCGAAATTAAATTAGGGTACACATTCTGAACTGTAAATTTTCGATCGATTTTTGATGAGTAAAATTCCTCTTTACGTTCCTAGTCTCCTGTTACAAATGGGGAAAATTTTTCGAAATTAAATTAGGGTACACATTCTGAACTGTAAATTTTCGATCGATTTTTGATGAGTAAAATTCCTCTTTACGTTCCTAGTCTCCTGTTACAAATGGGGAAAATTTTTCGAAATTAAATTAGGGTACACATTCTGAACTGTAAATTTTCGATCGATTTTTGATGAGTAAAATTCCTCTTTACGTTCCTAGTCTCCTGTTACAAATGGGGAAAATTTTTCGAAATTAAATTAGGGTACACATTCTGAACTGTAAATTTTCGAACGATTTTTGAAGAGTAAAATTCCTCTTTACGTTCCTAGTCTCCTGTTACAAATCGGGAAAATTTTTCGAAATTAAATTAGGGTACACATTCTGAACTGTAAATTTTCGATCGATTTTTGAAGAGTAAAATTCCTCTTTACGTTCCTAGTCTCCTGTTACAAATCGGGAAAATTTTTCGAAATTAAATTAGGGTACACATTCTGAACTGTAAATTTTCGATCGATTTTTGAAGAGTAAAATTTCTCTTTGCGTTCCTAGTCTCCTGTTACAAATCGGGAAAATTTTTCGAAATTAAATTAGGGTACACATTCTGAACTGTAAATTTTCGATCGATTTTTGAAGAGTAAAATACCTCTTTACGTTCCTGGTCTCCTGTTACAAATCGGGAAAATTTTTCGAAATTAATTTAGGGTACACATTCTGAACTGTGAATTTTCGATCGATTTTTGAAGAGTAAAATATCTCTTTGCGTTCCTAGTCTCCTGTTACAAATCGGGAAAATTTTTCGAAATTAAATTAGGGTACACATTCTGAACTGTAAATTTTCGATCGATTTTTGAAGAGTAAAATACCTCTTTGCGTTCCTAGTCTCCTGTTACAAATCGTGAAAATTTTTCGAAATTAATTTAGGGTACACATTCTGAACTGTTAATTTTCGATCGATTTTTGAAGAGTAAAATTCCTCTTTACGTTCCTAGTCTCCTGTTACAAATCGGGAAAATTTTTCGAAATTAAATTAGGGTACACATTCTGAACTGTAAATTTTCGATCGATTTTTGAAGAGTAAAATTCCTCTTTGCGTTCCTAGTCTCCTGTTACAAATCGGGAAAATTTTTCGAAATTAATTTAGGGTACACATTCTGAACTGTAAATTTTCGATCGATTTTTGAAGAGTAAAATACCTCTTTGCGTTCCTAGTCTCCTGTTACAAATCGGGAAAATTTTTCGAAATTAAATTAGGGTACACATTCTGAACTGTAAATTTTCGATCGATTTTTGAAGAGTAAAATTCCTCTTTACGTTCCTAGTCTCCTGTTACAAATCGGGAAAATTTTTCGAAATTAAATTAGGGTACACATTCTGAACTGTAAATTTTTGATCGATTTTTGAAGAGTAAAATATCTCTTTGCGTTCCTAGTCTCCTGTTACAAATCGGGAAAATTTTTCGAAATTTAATTAGGGTACACATTCTGAACTGTAAATTTTCGATCGATTTTTGAAGAGTAAAATTCCTCTTTACGTTCCTAGTCTCCTGTTACAAATCGGGAAAATTTTTCGAAATTAAATTAGGGTACACATTCTGAACTGTAAATTTTCGATCGATTTTTGAAGAGTAAAATATCTCTTTGCGTTCCTAGTCTCCTGTTACAAATCGGGAAAATTTTTCGAAATTAAATTAGGGTACACATTCTCAACTGTAAATTTTCGATCGATTTTTGAATAGTAAAATACCTCTTTGCGTTCCTAGTCTCCTGTTACAAATCGTGAAAATTTTTCGAAATTAAATTAGGGTACACATTCTGAACTGTAAATTTTCGATCGATTTTTGAAGAGTAAAATTCCTCTTTACGTTCCTAGTCTCCTGTTACAAATCGGGAAAATTTTTCGAAATTAAATTAGGGTACACATTCTGAACTGTAAATTTTCGATCGATTTTTGAAGAGTAAAATATCTCTTTGCGTTCCTAGTCTCCTGTTACAAATCGGGAAAATTTTTCGAAATTTAATTAGGGTACACATTCTGAACTGTAAATTTTCGATCGATTTTTGAAGAGTAAAATTCCTCTTTACGTTCCTAGTCTCCTGTTACAAATCGGGAAAATTTTTCGAAATTAAATTAGGGTACACATTCTGAACTGTAAATTTTCGATCGATTTTTGAAGAGTAAAATACCTCTTTACGTTCCTGGTCTCCTGTTACAAATCCCGAAAATTTTTCGAAATTAATTTAGGGTACACATTCTGAACTGTAAATTTTCGATCGATTTTTGAAGAGTAAAATACCTCTTTACGTTCCTAGTCTCCTGTTACAAATCGGGAAAATTTTTCGAAATTAATTTAGGGTACACATTCTGAACTGTAAATTTTCGATCGATTTTTGAAGAGTAAAATTCCTCCTTGCGTTCCTAGTCTCCTGTTACAAATCGGGAAAATTTTTCGAAATTAAATTAGGGTACACATTCTGAACTGTAAATTTTCGATCGATTTTTGAAGAGTAAAATATCTCTTTGCGTTCCTAGTCTCCTGTTACAAATCGGGAAAATTTTTCGAAATTTAATTAGGGTACACATTCTGAACTGTAAATTTTCGATCGATTTTTGAAGAGTAAAATTCCTCTTTACGTTCCTAGTCTCCTGTTACAAATCGGGAAAATTTTTCGAAATTTAATTAGGGTACACATTCTGAACTGTAAATTTTCGATCGATTTTTGAAGAGTAAAATTCCTCTTTACGTTCCTAGTCTCCTGTTACAAATCGTGAAAATTTTTCGAAATTAATTTAGGGTACACATTCTGAACTGTAAATTTTCGATCGATTTTTGAAGAGTAAAATACCTCTTTACGTTCCTGGTCTCCTGTTACAAATCCCGAAAATTTTTCGAAATTAATTTAGGGTACACATTCTGAACTGTAAATTTTCGATCGATTTTTGAAGAGTAAAATACCTCTTTACGTTCCTGGTCTCCTGTTACAAATCCCGAAAATTTTTCGAAATTAATTTAGGGTACACATTCTGAACTGTAAATTTTCGATCGATTTTTGAAGAGTAAAATACCTCTTTACGTTCCTAGTCTCCTGTTACAAATCGGGAAAATTTTTCGAAATTAATTTAGGGTACACATTCTGAACTGTAAATTTTCGATCGATTTTTGAAGAGTAAAATTCCTCCTTGCGTTCCTAGTCTCCTGTTACAAATCGGGAAAATTTTTCGAAATTAAATTAGGGTACACATTCTGAACTGTAAATTTTCGATCGATTTTTGAAGAGTAAAATTCCTCTTTGCGTTCCTAGTCTCCTGTTACAAATCGGGAAAATTTTTCGAAATTAAATTAGGGTACACATTCTGAACTGTAAATTTTCGATCGATTTTTGAAGAGTAAAATATCTCTTTGCGTTCCTAGTCTCCTGTTACAAATCGGGAAATTTTTTCGAAATTAAATTAGGGTACACATTCTGAACTGTAAATTTTCGATCGATTTTTGAAGAGTAAAATATCTCTTTGCGTTCCTAGTCTCCTGTTACAAATCGGGAAAATTTTTCGAAATTAAATTAGGGTACACATTCTGAACTGTAAATTTTCGATCGATTTTTGAAGAGTAAAATTCCTCTTTGCGTTCCTAGTCTCCTGTTACAAATCGGGAAAATTTTTCGAAATTAAATTAGGGTACACATTCTGAACTGTAAATTTTCGATCGATTTTTGAAGAGTAAAATATCTCTTTGCGTTCCTAGTCTCCTGTTACAAATCGGGAAAATTTTTCGAAATTAAATTAGGGTACACATTCTGAACTGTAAATTTTCGATCTATTTTTGAAGAGTAAAATATCTCTTTGCGTTCCTAGTCTCCTGTTACAAATCGGGAAAATTTTTCGAAATTAAATTAGGGTACACATTCTGAACTGTAAATTTTCGATCTATTTTTGAAGAGTAAAATATCTCTTTGCGTTCCTAGTCTCCTGTTACAAATCGGGAAAATTTTTCGAAATTAAATTAGGGTACACATTCTGAACTGTAAATTTTCGATCGATTTTTGAAGAGTAAAATTCCTCTTTACGTTCCTAGTCTCCTGTTACAAATCGGGAAAATTTTTCGAAATTAAATTAGGGTACACATTCTGAACTGTAAATTTTCGATCGATTTTTGAAGAGTAAAATTCCTCTTTGCGTTCCTAGTCTCCTGTTACAAATCGGGAAAATTTTTCGAAATTAAATTAGGGTACACATTCTGAACTGTAAATTTTCGATCTATTTTTGAAGAGTAAAATATCTCTTTGCGTTCCTAGTCTCCTGTTACAAATCGGGAAAATTTTTCGAAATTAAATTAGGGTACACATTCTGAACTGTAAATTTTCGATCGATTTTTGAAGAGTAAAATTCCTCTTTACGTTCCTAGTCTCCTGTTACAAATCGGGAAAATTTTTCGAAATTAAATTAGGGTACACATTCTGAACTGTAAATTTTCGATCGATTTTTGAAGAGTAAAATTCCTCTTTGCGTTCCTAGTCTCCTGTTACAAATCGGGAAAATTTTTCGAAATTAAATTAGGGTACACATTCTGAACTGTAAATTTTCGATTGATTTTTGAAGAGTAAAATACCTCTTTACGTTCCTAGTCTCCTGTTACAAATCGGGAAAATTTTTCGAAATTAAATTAGGGTACACATTCTGAACTGTAAATTTTCGATCGATTTTTGAAGAGTAAAAGATCTCTTTGCGTTCCTAGTCTCCTGTTACAAATCGGGAAAATTTTTCGAAATTAAATTAGGGTACACATTCTGAACTGTAAATTTTCGATCGATTTTTGAAGAGTAAAAGATCTCTTTGCGTTCCTAGTCTCCTGTTACAAATCGGGAAAATTTTTCGAAATTAAATTAGGGTACACATTCTGAACTGTAAATTTTCGATCGATTTTTGAAGAGTAAAATTCCTCTTTGCGTTCCTAGTCTCCTGTTACAAATCGGGAAAATTTTTCGAAATTAAATTAGGGTACACATTCTGAACTGTAAATTTTCGATCGATTTTTGAAGAGTAAAATTCCTCTTTGCGTTCCTAGTCTCCTGTTACAAATCGGGAAAATTTTTCGAAATTAAATTAGGGTACACATTCTGAACTGTAAATTTTCGATTGATTTTTGAAGAGTAAAATACCTCTTTACGTTCCTAGTCTCCTGTTACAAATCGGGAAAATTTTTCGAAATTAAATTAGGGTACACATTCTGAACTGTAAATTTTCGATCGATTTTTGAAGAGTAAATTTCCTCTTTGCGTTCCTAGTCTCCTGTTACAAATCGTGAAAATTTTTCGAAATTAATTTAGGGTACACATTCTGAACTGTAAATTTTCGATCGATTTTTGAAGAGTAAAATTCCTCTTTACGTTCCTAGTCTCCTGTTACAAATCGGGAAAATTTTTCGAAATTAAATTAGGGTACACATTCTGAACTGTAAATTTTCGATCGATTTTTGAAGAGTAAAATTCCTCTTTGCGTTCCTAGTCTCCTGTTACAAATCGGGAAAATTTTTCGAAATTAAATTAGGGTACACATTCTGAACTGTAAATTTTCGATTGATTTTTGAAGAGTAAAATACCTCTTTACGTTCCTGGTCTCCTGTTACAAATCGGGAAAATTTTTCGAAATTAAATTAGGGTACACATTCTGAACTGTAAATTTTCGATCGATTTTTGAAGAGTAAAATTCCTCTTTACGTTCCTAGTCTCCTGTTACAAATCTTGAAAATTTTTCGAAATTAATTTAGGGTACACATTCTGAACTGTAAATTTTCGATCGATTTTTGAAGAGTAAAATACCTCTTTACGTTCCTAGTCTCCTGTTACAAATCGGGAAAATTTTTCGAAATTAATTTAGGGTACACATTCTGAACTGTTAATTTTCGATCGATTTTTGAAGAGTAAAATACCTCTTTACGTTCCTAGTCTCCTGTTACAAATCGGGAAAATTTTTCGAAATTAAATTAGGGTACACATTCTGAACTGTAAATTTTCGATCGATTTTTGAAGAGTAAAAGATCTCTTTGCGTTCCTAGTCTCCTGTTACAAATCGGGAAAATTTTTCGAAATTAAATTAGGGTACACATTCTGAACTGTAAATTTTCGATCGATTTTTGAAGAGTAAAACACCTCTTTGCGTTCCTAGTCTCCTGTTACAAATCGTGAAAATTTTTCGAAATTAATTTAGGGTACACATTCTGAACTGTAAATTTTCGATCGATTTTTGAAGAGTAAAATACCTCTTTACGTTCCTAGTCTCCTGTTACAAATCGGGAAAATTTTTCGAAATTAAATTAGGGTACACATTCTGAACTGTAAATTTTCGATCGATTTTTGAAGAGTAAAAGATCTCTTTGCGTTCCTAGTCTCCTGTTACAAATCGGGAAAATTTTTCGAAATTAAATTAGGGTACACATTCTGAACTGTAAATTTTCGATCGATTTTTGAAGAGTAAAACACCTCTTTGCGTTCCTAGTCTCCTGTTACAAATCGTGAAAATTTTTCGAAATTAATTTAGGGTACACATTCTGAACTGTAAATTTTCGATCGATTTTTGAAGAGTAAAATTCCTCTTTACGTTCCTAGTCTCCTGTTACAAATCGGGAAAATTTTTCGAAATTAAATTAGGGTACACATTCTGAACTGTAAATTTTCGATCGATTTTTGAAGAGTAAAACACCTCTTTGCGTTCCTAGTCTCCTGTTACAAATCGGGAAAATTTTTCGAAATTAATTTAGGGTACACATTCTGAACTGTAAATTTTCGATCGATTTTTGAAGAGTAAAATACCTCTTTACGTTCCTAGTCTCCTGTTACAAATCGGGAAAATTTTTCGAAATTAAATTAGGGTACACATTCTGAACTGTAAATTTTCGATCGATTTTTGAAGAGTAAAAGATCTCTTTGCGTTCCTAGTCTCCTGTTACAAATCGGGAAAATTTTTCGAAATTAAATTAGGGTACACATTCTGAACTGTAAATTTTCGATCGATTTTTGAAGAGTAAAAGATCTCTTTGCGTTCCTAGTCTCCTGTTACAAATCGGGAAAATTTTTCGAAATTAAATTAGGGTACACATTCTGAACTGTAAATTTTCGATCGATTTTTGAAGAGTAAAACACCTCTTTGCGTTCCTAGTCTCCTGTTACAAATCGTGAAAATTTTTCGAAATTAATTTAGGGTACACATTCTGAACTGTAAATTTTCGATCGATTTTTGAAGAGTAAAATTCCTCTTTACGTTCCTAGTCTCCTGTTACAAATCGGGAAAATTTTTCGAAATTAAATTAGGGTACACATTCTGAACTGTAAATTTTCGATCGATTTTTGAAGAGTAAAACACCTCTTTGCGTTCCTAGTCTCCTGTTACAAATCGTGAAAATTTTTCGAAATTAATTTAGGGTACACATTCTGAACTGTAAATTTTCGATCGATTTTTGAAGAGTAAAATACCTCTTTACGTTCCTAGTCTCCTGTTACAAATCGGGAAAATTTTTCGAAATTAAATTAGGGTACACATTCTGAACTGTAAATTTTCGATCGATTTTTGAAGAGTAAAATACCTCTTTACGTTCCTGGTCTCCTGTTACAAATCCCGAAAATTTTTCGAAATTAATTTAGGGTACACATTCTGAACTGTAAATTTTCGATCGATTTTTGAAGAGTAAAATATCTCTTTGCGTTCCTAGTCTCCTGTTACAAATCGGGAAAATTTTTCGAAATTAAATTAGGGTACACATTCTGAACTGTAAATTTTCGATCGATTTTTGAAGAGTAAAATATCTCTTTGCGTTCCTAGTCTCCTGTTACAAATCGGGAAAATTTTTCGAAATTAAATTAGGGTACACATTCTGAACTGTAAATTTTCGATCGATTTTTGAAGAGTAAAATGTCTCTTTGCGTTCCTAGTCTCCTGTTACAAATCGGGAAAATTTTTCGAAATTAAATTAGGGTACACATTCTGAACTGTAAATTTTCGATCGATTTTTGAAGAGTAAAATTCCTCTTTACGTTCCTAGTCTCCTGTTACAAATCGGGAAAATTTTTCGAAATTAAATTAGGGTACACATTCTGAACTGTAAATTTTCGATCGATTTTTGAAGAGTAAAATTCCTCTTTGCGTTCCTAGTCTCCTGTTACAAATCGGGAAAATTTTTCGAAATTAAATTAGGGTACACATTCTGAACTGTAAATTTTCGATCGATTTTTGAAGAGTAAATTTCCTCTTTACGTTCCTAGTCTCCTGTTACAAATCGGGAAAATTTTTCGAAATTAAATTAGGGTACACATTCTGAACTGTAAATTTTCGATCGATTTTTGAAGAGTAAAATTCCTCTTTGCGTTCCTAGTCTCCTGTTACAAATCGGGAAAATTTTTCGAAATTAAATTAGGGTACACATTCTGAACTGTAAATTTTCGATCGATTTTTGAAGAGTAAAATACCTCTTTACGTTCCTAGTCTCCTGTTACAAATCGGGAAAATTTTTCGAAATTAAATTAGGGTACACATTCTGAACTGTAAATTTTCGATCGATTTTTTAAGAGTAAAATATCTCTTTGCGTTCCTAGTCTCCTGTTACAAATCGGGAAAATTTTTTGAAATTAAATTAGGGTACACATTCTGAACTGTAAATTTTCGATCGATTTTTGAAGAGTAAAATATCTCTTTGCGTTCCTAGTCTCCTGTTACAAATCGGGAAAATTTTTCGAAATTAAATTAGGGTACACATTCTGAACTGTAAATTTTCGATCGATTTTTGAAGAGTAAAATACCTCTTTACGTTCCTAGTCTCCTGTTACAAATCGGGAAAATTTTTCGAAATTAAATTAGGGTACACATTCTGAACTGTAAATTTTCGATTGATTTTTGAAGAGTAAAATACCTCTTTACGTTCCTGGTCTCCTGTTACAAATCGTGAAAATTTTTCGAAATTAATTTAGGGTACACATTCTGAACTGTAAATTTTCGATCGATTTTTGAAGAGTAAAATTCCTCTTTACGTTCCTAGTCTCCTGTTACAAATCGGGAAAATTTTTCGAAATTAAATTAGGGTACACATTCTGAACTGTAAATTTTCGATCGATTTTTGAAGAGTAAAACACCTCTTTGCGTTCCTAGTCTCCTGTTACAAATCGTGAAAATTTTTCGAAATTAATTTAGGGTACACATTCTGAACTGTAAATTTTCGATCGATTTTTGAAGAGTAAAATACCTCTTTACGTTCCTAGTCTCCTGTTACAAATCGGGAAAATTTTTCGAAATTAAATTAGGGTACACATTCTGAACTGTAAATTTTCGATCGATTTTTGAAGAGTAAAATACCTCTTTACGTTCCTGGTCTCCTGTTACAAATCCCGAAAATTTTTCGAAATTAATTTAGGGTACACATTCTGAACTGTAAATTTTCGATCGATTTTTGAAGAGTAAAATATCTCTTTGCGTTCCTAGTCTCCTGTTACAAATCGGGAAAATTTTTCGAAATTAAATTAGGGTACACATTCTGAACTGTAAATTTTCGATCGATTTTTGAAGAGTAAAATATCTCTTTGCGTTCCTAGTCTCCTGTTACAAATCGGGAAAATTTTTCGAAATTAAATTAGGGTACACATTCTGAACTGTAAATTTTCGATCGATTTTTGAAGAGTAAAATGTCTCTTTGCGTTCCTAGTCTCCTGTTACAAATCGGGAAAATTTTTCGAAATTAAATTAGGGTACACATTCTGAACTGTAAATTTTCGATCGATTTTTGAAGAGTAAAATTCCTCTTTGCGTTCCTAGTCTCCTGTTACAAATCGGGAAAATTTTTCGAAATTAAATTAGGGTACACATTCTGAACTGTAAATTTTCGATCGATTTTTGAAGAGTAAATTTCCTCTTTACGTTCCTAGTCTCCTGTTACAAATCGGGAAAATTTTTCGAAATTAAATTAGGGTACACATTCTGAACTGTAAATTTTCGATCGATTTTTGAAGAGTAAAATTCCTCTTTGCGTTCCTAGTCTCCTGTTACAAATCGGGAAAATTTTTCGAAATTAAATTAGGGTACACATTCTGAACTGTAAATTTTCGATCGATTTTTGAAGAGTAAATTTCCTCTTTACGTTCCTAGTCTCCTGTTACAAATCGGGAAAATTTTTCGAAATTAAATTAGGGTACACATTCTGAACTGTAAATTTTCGATCGATTTTTGAAGAGTAAAATTCCTCTTTGCGTTCCTAGTCTCCTGTTACAAATCGGGAAAATTTTTCGAAATTAAATTAGGGTACACATTCTGAACTGTAAATTTTCGATCGATTTTTGAAGAGTAAAATACCTCTTTACGTTCCTAGTCTCCTGTTACAAATCGGGAAAATTTTTCGAAATTAAATTAGGGTACACATTCTGAACTGTAAATTTTCGATCGATTTTTTAAGAGTAAAATATCTCTTTGCGTTCCTAGTCTCCTGTTACAAATCGGGAAAATTTTTTGAAATTAAATTAGGGTACACATTCTGAACTGTAAATTTTCGATCGATTTTTGAAGAGTAAAATATCTCTTTGCGTTCCTAGTCTCCTGTTACAAATCGGGAAAATTTTTCGAAATTAAATTAGGGTACACATTCTGAACTGTAAATTTTCGATCGATTTTTGAAGAGTAAAATACCTCTTTACGTTCCTAGTCTCCTGTTACAAATCGGGAAAATTTTTCGAAATTAAATTAGGGTACACATTCTGAACTGTAAATTTTCGATCGATTTTTGAAGAGTAAAATACCTCTTTACGTTCCTAGTCTCCTGTTACAAATCGGGAAAATTTTTCGAAATTAAATTAGGGTACACATTCTGAACTGTAAATTTTCGATCGATTTTTGAAGAGTAAAATACCTCTTTACGTTCCTAGTCTCCTGTTACAAATCGGGAAAATTTTTCGAAATTAAATTAGGGTACACATTCTGAACTGTAAATTTTCGATCGATTTTTGAAGAGTAAAATATCTCTTTGCGTTCCTAGTCTCCTGTTACAAATCGGGAAAATTTTTCGAAATTAAATTAGGGTACACATTCTGAACTGTAAATTTTCGATCGATTTTTGAAGAGTAAAATTCCTCTTTACGTTCCTAGTCTCCTGTTACAAATCGGGAAAATTTTTCGAAATTAAATTAGGGTACACATTCTGAACTGTAAATTTTCGATTGATTTTTGAAGAGTAAAATACCTCTTTGCGTTCCTAGTCTCCTGTTACAAATCGTGAAATTTTTTCGATTTTAATTTAGGGTACACATTCTGAACTGTAAATTTTCGATCGATTTTTGAAGAGTAAAATATCGCTTTGCGTTCCTAGTCTCCTGTTACAAATCGGGAAAATTTTTCGAAATTAATTTAGGGTACACATTCTGAACTGTAAATTTTCGATTGATTTTTGAAGAGTAAAATACCTCTTTGCGTTCCTAGTCTCCTGTTACAAATCGTGAAATTTTTTCGATTTTAATTTAGGGTACACATTCTGAACTGTAAATTTTCGATCGATTTTTGAAGAGTAAAATACCTCTTTACGTTCCTAGTCTCCTGTTACAAATCGGGAAAATTTTTCGAAATTAAATTAGGGTACACATTCTGAACTGTAAATTTTCGATCGATTTTTGAAGAGTAAAATATCTCTTTGCGTTCCTAGTCTCCTGTTACAAATCGGGAAAATTTTTCGAAATTAAATTAGGGTACACATTCTGAACTGTAAATTTTCGATTGATTTTTGAAGAGTAAAATACCTCTTTGCGTTCCTAGTCTCCTGTTACAAATCGTGAAATTTTTTCGATTTTAATTTAGGGTACACATTCTGAACTGTAAATTTTCGATCGATTTTTGAAGAGTAAAATATCGCTTTGCGTTCCTAGTCTCCTGTTACAAATCGTGAAAATTTTTCGAAATTAATTTAGGGTACACATTCTGAACTGTAAATTTTCGATCGATTTTTGAAGAGTAGAATACCTCTTCTCGTTCCTAGTCTTCTGATAATCTTTGCTCAAATTTTTCAATATTTTATGATGAGAGCACTTTGGTCTTTCATTGTTTAAAAACATGCATTCATTCGTTCATTCATTCATTGACAAAGAATGATCTTAGAATTAATTAGTTTTTATGGCCCTTAAAAGGGCCGTTGTTTTCGGGGGTGGTGCGCCCAAAATTCACCGTTGTCAATCTCTAGAAGATGGTGGATAGTGGTCGACCATCTTCTCTAGGGAGCCGGTTTCTCGTGACGGTCACAAATACCTCTTGCTTCTTCTTATCCTGTCAATCTTTGTGCAATTCTTGGATGCGTTTTTAATAATTTTATTGGGTCACAAAAATTTAGGCAGGAAATGATTAGGGTATTAGATTTATTCATACAATTCACGAAGGCTTCCAAAAATATCCACCTGAAAATGGTTAAAAAACATTGACCGGAGTTTTAGTCGTAAAGACAAAATAATTTTAACTTATACTATTGCATTTAACTAAATGCAATAAAGTCCAATCTTTGGAATCATATCATATCAAGTTGAACACACATAAACACACAGATGAACACACACAACATTTTTTGTACGCATTTTTTTCCTAGTAATACTATGAAAAAAAAATGGCGAAAATGATCAAATGACCAAAACTTTTTTTTCCGAAAATAATTTCTTTACACGCATTTGCCTGTCATTAAGAACCGTTTTGAATTTTTTTAAATCTTTCTGAGATCAAATATTTTTACTTGCATTTTTTCCCGAGTAATACCATGGAAAAAATTACGAAATCGTAAAATGTTGAAAAATTTTTTTTGGGGAAAAATTTGTTCTTAATAAGTTGTTTATTTTGAGATTCTCTACAATTATTATTTATATAAATTTGATGTAACTATTACCGTTTGTAAAATTTTTCATATATAAAAAATTATCTGAGAAAAACAACAAACGGTTAAGGTAAACGCCCACTTCCGGTCTCTTGAAAATGCTATAACTAGTCGAGAATTTTAAACATTCACAATCCAAACTAAGTTTTCATTTGTTAGAATTAATATCTATTTCATATTACTATCGTTAATAACATGAACAATTTGTGAACATCTTTTTATTATTTGCAGACCTATTTACAAATGTACGGAATGCGAATTATCATTCGTTAACGAAATACGACTTACAAGTCACAAAAGAAGACGACACAGCAAGAGGACCATTCCTTGCCCGAATTGCCCCAAGAAATTTTTGTACAACTCATGCCTTAAATACCACCTGGAAGGTTGCGCCATCGACCCCTCTAAAATGTTGGAATGCGAATTTTGCCAAAAGAAATTCAAAAGAAAAAATAGTTTTAAGGTGCACATGAGGATTCACACAAATGAATCCATGTTTGAGTGCGACTTATGCGCCGCTCGATATCCCACGAGAGGCCGGCTCAAAGAACATCAAGACAGTGTTCATAAGGGAATCAAATATGGCTGTCCACTGTGTGAGAAGAAGTTCATATTGAAAAGGTATTTAAAGATTCACGTGAAGACACACGATCCCATTTACATCAGAGAAAAGAGGTGCACGTGTGAGGTGTGTGGAAGGAAATTTGCTGGAAGAAATCAATTGGTATCCCACATGAGAATGCACAAGAACAAGAGACAAACATGTTAGGAAACGTCACACGAAAAGTCATAATGATGGGAAGCTGTGCCCAAATAAATTCTTCTTTGAAAATCCATATAAATACGCACAATTCGTTTTGCATCAAGAAAGAAGAGTTTAGATTATAAGTAGTTTTTAGGTATTTACAAAATGTGGAACAATGCTTTTGCCCCGAAGGAATTCTTAGCACACAGATTACCGTGAGATGAAATAGTTGGCAGCAAATTTTCTGAAAATCCTCTTAATAATTGAAGTAAATTATATTGGCTGTCTGGAATTCTCTAATGCAGTGCAGTGTACATTTTGGTAATTTTGACATCTTGTTGTTTTTTAAGGTTACTTGATTTAAAAATAATTTTGTGTGTTTATCTGCCGATTTTGTCTATTTTAAACATATAAATAAATATTTGAAAGAATTATCGTACATTATTTACCAATATCAAAGTGAACATGGACTTTCACAACTATTCAATTATTAGCAGTTATTTTCAGAACTGATTATCACTATTAGTAATACTAACTGTTTTATGTTAAAATTACCATTATTGGTGACGCCAACTATTTTCGACTTTTTGATCTCACGGTATTTCTTTAACACGTTCATTGCCAAACTGAAAATTTGAATTTCTTGTACTATTCCACATAAAAACGCGAAGATCACGTGATATCGTGTGAGCGGCCGTTCGGTGAGGGAACACAACACGCGATATCGCGTGAACGGCAATGAACGTGTTAAAGGGTTCCAAAATTAAATTGGGCCTTCCACATCGTGAAAATTCATGGTGAATATCGTAGTTGGTTTTTCGGGAATGAACAGATAATAAACTATAAGTGACATAATATTAAACTATGTTTATAAGCTGTATGTATTCAAATAAATATTATTATGAACTGTAGAAATAGTATTTTTATTAAAGCACATTACCTTTCACAGATTGATGAGGCACTGCCAAATGAACTTACCTTTGTGTTAATTGCCGGTTTTATCGAAACTCAGCACATTTGCAAAGCCGTCAAAAATTTAAAAAAATGGTGATGCGACCATCACGTTGCTTTCTCTGATTGAACGGTATAATAGTTATTTATATTTATACTTTTATGGATATTTTAAATGTACATCGAGCGTTTTGCAAGATCGGATTATTGCAATTCGAAGGAGAATCTGCGGTACTAAAATGCATGACAGCTTTGACAGCTTTGACAGCTGACACATTTGACCTAACCGAGAAATGACGTTTTTTACAATATTTTCAAAACGCTTATAGATGGCGATTTTAAATTTTCTTGAAAAATCACAAATAAAACCCCTCAAAAAAAAACGATAAATTTTATTTTTTTCCCGAAAGCCGGAAACGTCCTCCAGGGGCCCGTGAAAACCGCGATTTTCCAACTCACCCCTAGACTCGGGGGTGAATTTTTGAAAATCGATTTTTCGCGATGCAGAGGTTCGCGCCAAGCCTATCTTCTCCCAGAATTTTTTAGTTGGAGTATTCAAATATGGCTCAAAAAATTCCCAATGCATCGCGACACAACGTTTGCTGTCGCACGTTCCCGTAAAAAATTCGCTTGCAACCCCTCAAGCGTTTTTCGAAAAAATCACTTTTCGGACGCTTCCGGAAAAAAGGGCGCGCTTCCCCTTATGGCCACGACTCCAAATTTCATAGAGTTTTGTAGAACTAACTCCCCTCTATCCCCTCTACATTGTATGTCTCTTATGAATTTTTGATATCTCCAACCCCCGAGGAGTTATTCAAAGAAAACCACCCCCGATTTCAATAAAACAATTCTATAGCGGCCATTTTTTATCTCACGCGAGAAATTTTAACGGCATGCCATTCAGAATTGCATTTTGCGTCGAAAAGGTGAGGAATATATTTTTCGTGAGGTGCATCGTTTACGATCTACTGCCGATTTTTGATTGTTTTGCGGGAAATTTTCGAAGAATTTTGCGATTTTTTTTTTCGGAAATTAAAAATCTGACGACAGCATATCATCGATTTAACTTGTTTATTTTTTTGTTATGTTCAATATTTGTTTAAATGTTTTTGTGATATTTTTCATATTTAAAAAAATATTGGAAGAAAACAAAAAGCCCATTTCCGGTCTACGAAATTTTACCGAAAGCTTTTCAGTTCTTCCGATTATCAAATAAGACTTATGTTCAAGGTTTCATACCAATTGCTCAACTTAGCCAGTTATTTCCAAAGTAATTCAAGGTCATATAATACGACCATAATAAAAAAAAATCCGAAAGTTTTTAAATCGGTTTTATAAACATTATTTTTTACTGACAACGAGAAAATGAAAAATTCTGAAAAAAATCATAAAAATAGTCTACCCTATTACATATTTGATCAATTTTTCCAAGGTCATTTAGACCCTACAAATAATTCAAAAAAATTTCAAATCGATTTTTTAAACATTATTTTTATACTGACGAACAAGTTGATGAAAAAATCTGAAAAGATTCATGAAAATAGTCCACCTAATTACATATTTGACCCATTTTTTCAAGGTCATTTAAACCCTAAAAAAATCGAATACTTTTTTAATCGAGTTTTTAAACATTTTTTTTTTTACTGACGAACGAGTTGATTAAATTTTTTGAAAAATTTCATGAAAATAGTCCACCCAATTACCGATTTGAACGCTTACGAAGTTACGTAATTTTTAAAAAAATACGATTTTTTGTTTTGATTTAAAAAAATTGAGATTTTGGCAATTTGCGTTGATTTAAGGTGGAAATTTTCCAATGATTTTTCAAAATGTTTTAAATTCGCTACATGTTCACGTTTAATCATCAAAATCTAACAACGCGTTCAGCAGTTCCGTAATTAAAAAAAAAATGTTTTAACTTGAAAATTTGCGTTTTTTGGCAATTTGCATTTTTGGCAATTTACGTTGATTTAAGATGGAAATTTTTCTATGATTTTTCAAAACTTATTAAATTCTTTACATTTTCACGTTTAAATCATCATAATCTAACAACGCGTTCAATAGTTATATAATTTAAAAAAATACGATTTCTTGTTTTGATTTCAAAATTTGCGATTTTGGCAATTTCCACTGATTTTTCAAAAACTGTTAAATTCGCTATATGTTCACATTTTAATCATCAAAATCCAACAACGCGTTCAACAGTTATATGATTTAAAAAATAAACGATTTTTTCGTTTTGATTTTTGACAATTTACATAATAATATATTTATTTGCGTTAATAACAATAGTCTTACACACGTCAGGTACAGTAAAGGAAGAAAAAATGTTTAATAATATAAAATCACTATCTTAGGTCTAACACAGTAATGAAATAAATATAATAAATAAAAATTAGATTGATTTAAGATGAACATTTTCCAATTACTTTTTAAAATGTGTTAATTTCGCTATATTTTCACGTTTAAATAATCAAAATCTCACAATGCGTTTAGCAGTTACCTAATTAAAAAAAAATTGTTTTGACTTAAAAAATTTCGTTTTTGGCAATTTGCGTTGATTTAACATGGAAAATATTCAATGATTTTTAAAAAAGTGTTAAATTCGCACATGTTCACGTTTAAATCCTTAAAATCTAATGACGCGTTCAACAGTTACATGATTTATAAAAAATACGATTTTTTGTTTTTATTAAAAAAAAATGAGATTTTGGCAAACACGTTGATTTAAGGTGAAAATTTTCCAATTATTTTTCAAAAAGTGTTAAATTCGCTACATTTCCACATTTAAATCATCAAAATCTGACAACGCGTTCAACAGTTATATGATTATTTTAAAATACGATTTTTTGTTTTGATTTAAAAATTTGCGATTTTGGCAATTGATTTAAGATGAAAATTTTCTAATAATTTTTCAAAATGTGTTAAATTTGCTACATTTTCAAGTTTAAATAATCAAAGTCTAACGACGCGTTAAGCAGTTATGTAATTTTAAAAAAAAAATGTTTAGCTTTGACTTTGAAATTTTGCGATTTTGGCAATTTGCGTCGATTCAAATGGAAAATTTTTCAATAGTTTTTCAAAATGTGTAAAATTCGTTACATTTTCACGTTTAAAGCATCAAAATCTAACAACCCGTTCAACAGTTACGTAATTTAGAAACAAAATCGATTTTATGTTTTGACTCGAAAATTTGCGATTTTGATAATTTGCGTTGATTTAAGATGGAAATTTAACAATGATTTTTCAAAATATGTGAAAAAATTCGCTACATTTTCACATTTAAATCATCAAAATTTAACAACACGTTCAAGACATTTAATTAAAAAATGGTGATATGGCCATCATGTTACTTTCTCCGATTTGATAGAATCATTTATATTTACACTTTCATGGTTTATTTTCCATTTAAATCATATTTTAAATGTACATCGAGCGTTTTGTAGAATCGGATGAAACTGACGTTTAAAACGTCAAAAATCTAAGATCGAAAAAATATACTTCAAAATCAAAAACTCAGTTTACTCAAAAACTAAAGGGATTTGGAAAAATACTTACTTTATAAGTTGTTCATTTTGGCATTCGCTACAATTATTATTAACATAAATTTGCTGTAACTATTATCGTTTAATAATTATAAACCAAATATAAAATAGAAATAATAAATTTTTTTCTCGAATAAAAATGATTTTATGAAAAATGTTTTCAAGCAAAGGATGTTCATTTCTTTGTTGTCTTCAATGTTTGTTTAAATGTTTTGGCGATGACACCTTTTTATTATTTGCAGACGTATTTACAAATGTACGGAATGCGAATTATCATTCGTTAACGAAATACGACTTACAAGACACAAAAGAAGACGACACAGCAAGAGGACCATTCCTTGCCCGAATTGCTCCAAGAAATTTTTGTATAACTCATGCCTTAAACACCACCTGCAAGGTTGCGCCATCGACCCCTCTAAAATGTTGGAATGCGAACTTTGCCAAAAGAAATTCACGAGAAAAAATAGTTTTAAGGTGCACATGAGGATTCACACAAATGAGTCCATGTTTGAGTGCGACTTATGCGCCGCTCGTTATCCCGCCAGAAACCGGCTCAAAGAACATCAAGACAGTGTTCATAAGGGAATCAAATACGCCTGTCCGCAGTGCGAGAAGAAATTCGTAGTGAAAAGGTATTTAAAGATTCACATGAAGACGCACGATCCGATTTATATCCGAGAAAAGAAGTGCACGTGTGAGACGTGTGGAAGGAAATTTGCTGGAAAAAATCAATTGGTAACCCACATGAGAATGCACAACAACGAGAGACCGTACAGTTGTCAAACATGTAAGGAAACGTCACACGAAAAGTCATAATGATGGGAAGCTGTGCCCAAATACATTCATTTAATTGTCTTCTTTGAAAATCCATATGAATATGCGCAATTCGATTTGCATCAAGGAAGAAGAGTTTGAAGATTCTAAGTAGTTTTTAGGTATTTACAAAATGTGCAACAATGCTTTTGCCCCGAAGGAATTCTTAGCACACAGATTACCGTGAGATAAAATAGTTGGCAGCAAATTTTCTGAAAATCCTTAAAATAATTGAAGTAAAATTATATTGGCTGTCTGGAATTCTCTAATGCAGTGCAGTGTACATTTTGGTAATTTTGACATCTTGTTGTTTTTTAAGGTTTCGTAATTTAAAAATAGTTTTGTGTGTTTATCTGCCGATTTTGCCTATTTTAAACATATAAATAAATATTTGAAAGTATTATCGTGCATTATTTACCAATATAAAAGTGAACATGGACTTTCACAACTATTCAATTATTAGCAGTTATTTTCAGAATTGATTATCACTGTTAGTAATACTAACTGTTTTATGTTAAAATTCCCATTATTGGTAACGCCAACTATTTTCGACTTTTTGATCTCACGGTATTTCTTTAACACGTTCATTGCCAAACTGAAAATTTGAATTTCTTGTGGTGGCTATACTGTACTATCCCGCATAAAAACGCGACGACCACATGATATCGCGCGAACGGCCGTTCGGTGAGGGGACTTAGCACGCGATATCGCGTGAACGGCAATGAACGTGTTAAAGGGTTCCAAAATGAAATTAGGCCTTCTACATCGTGAAAATTCAAGGTAAATATCGTAGTTCGTTTTTCGGGAATGAACCGATAATAAACTATAAGTGACATAATATTAAACAATGTTTATAAGCTGTATGTATACAAATAAATATTATTATGAACTGTAGAAATAGTATTTTTCTTAAAGCGCATTTCCTATCACAGATTGATGAGACCAGTGGTGGCTCGTGGAACATGTTGATGGTAGAGCCCAGGGGCGACTCGTTATGTAGAGCCACGGAGCCATGGCACTATCTGTAGTTTAAAGCTCAGCAATAATTTTTAAGTAATTCTTAGAACACTTTTTCGCCAGTTACTTTGGTCTTGGAAAATAAATCGATCTTTCTTTCTTCAAAAACGGGGGGGGGGGGGGGGTATTGTATAAGTGGCTCTACCACTTATACAATATATCCCCCTCCCCTCTTTCAATTGTTTGTTTTTCTCAAAAAACCCTTGAACCAGCGGCGGCTCGTGGATGTTCGTCGAGGAGGCTGCGGAAGAAAATTTGACCAAAACAGCAGCGAAATATTTTCTTCCTCTACAAGAGAAAGTAGTACAGCACGAGAAGCAGGCATCTGTGTCGTAGCGTCCTCTACAAAGATGCGCGAGCCGCCGCAGCCTTGAACGAATGATGAATGAAGTCTAGTACTGTATTTGGCAAATAAGTTTAGATCAGACGAAAAACTTAAATTAGACATTTAATGGTTTGATGCAAAAAATCCTAAATTCCTACAAATATTTGAATATTAAATAATTCCTTAAACATCCCGCAGACTATATTTTCGAGATAAATATCAAAGTAAATTAATTTGATCTAAAAATAAACCCACGAAACCAAACAATTTAAATTAAATAAATAACCTGAAATTAAAACAAAAACGCTTGAAAATACAGGTCAAAAAATTCAAAAATTTAGGTTGCAAAATCTAAAACAAAGGACAAAAATCGAAAAGTTAGCCCAAAAAAATAAAAATCTACGATATGGCCAAAAAAGGTGAAAATTTAGACAAAACATCGAAAACTCAGGCGTAAAGATAAAAAATGCCAACAAAAATCGAAAATTTTGGTCAAAATAAAGAATATTTAGGCCAAAAATTTAAGAAAATTGAAAATACAGAAATCTAAAATATGGGCCAAAGAATCAAGAATCCGGATCTCAGAATAAAAAACGCAGACAAAAAAAATCGAAAATTGTGGTAGAAGCAAAATCTGCCCCCAAAAATAAGTTTCTGATCAGAAATTTGAAAATAATAGCCTAAAAATACAAAAAATTGCACAATAAAATCAATCATTCAAGTTAAATAATCTAGAACATAGAACAAAAAATAAAAAAATTAGAGCAAAAATCTAAAATTCAGGTCTAAAAAAAATGGTGGTCCAACAGGATAAAAAAATTACCAAACAAATCAAACAAAATGACAATAATAAATAATAATGATAATAATAAATGCAGACTAAAAAATCTAAAATTTCAGCAAACAAAACTCGAAAAAATTCTCGCAACAATCATTTAGGTTAAAATATTTAAGAAATCAAAACTTTGGAACTAAAATTAAAAATTCGGTCTAAAAAATCGAAAATTCCGACTTAAAAGTTGAAATTTTTAATAATTAAATTGAAAATTTAGGTGAAAATAAAGAATATTTAGTATACGATTAATTCATTTCTCACTTAACCCGTGGTGAAACATTATATAATGTTGATTAATTAAAACATTGATGTTGTTTCACAATTTTTAATTAATCAAAAAAATATTTAGGCCAAATAATCAAAAATTCAGACAGAAAAAAAATCGAAAATACTGGCAAAACATCTAAAAATTAAAAATTCAGCCTCAAAAATCAGAAATGCGGACAAAGAAATCGAAAATTTAAACAAATAAATAATAATAATAATGATAATGATTTATTGGTGCATATTCCGAACAGTTTACACAGGTCATTTAATGTAGATTTCATTAAAATAAAGTAATAAAATAATAATATACGATAAAGAAAAATAAAACTGGAACTATAACGTAATACATAAATTACACATTAAAATCTTTACACATTCACTGAATTAAAAACACAAATTAAAATCAAAATCACAAATTAAAATTTAAAATGTAAATCACAAATTAAACATTAACAATTAAAATTTAAATCACAAAGTAAAATCACAAATAAAAAAAAAAATAAAAAAAAAAAATAAAAAAATAAATAAAATAAAAATAAAAATCATAAAATAAAATCACAAATTAAAATCACAGATTAAAATCACAAAATCTACTGGATAAGCATTAAAGTAAAAAAAGATATTACAAAATAAATAAAAACCATTTAAACTATAAAAAGGTACATCAATTACACAATGCAATAGTTATACATTTACTAAATTAAAATCACGAAATCTATTGGATAAACATTCCTCAATGCTGTAGAATGCTTTTTGCATTAAATTAAAATCAAAAATTAAGGTCAAAATAAAGGATATTTAGGCCAAAAGATAAAAAATTTAAACCAAAAAATCGAAAAAGAAACAGGACAAAGATCTAAAAATTAATAATTCGGCCTAAAATTAAAAATGTGGACCAAAAAAAAACAATTTTTTGGCAGAACAGTTTCGGTAATACTTCTTGGATCAAACAGCGGACATTTTAAATGGTATCTGGTTGTCGCTGATATTCTACAAAAAAGCAAACAATTTATGAAATTATTCAATAATTTGTAGCGTTCCAAGTTTGAAATTCGGATAAATGTAGTATTAATTATTGGTGTTTACTATATGCAACCCAGCATACACTGTATCGTCATTTATACTATAGAGCTATTCAGCAGAAATGGCGGTCGGGGTGTCTTGTCCGTCTGAATCAAGTAGTGCCCGTTGCAATTTTCCACCATAGGCTAAATCGCGCGCGCCTATGAAATAACCGGTAAGTAAGAGACGCCGTAAACTATTTCTTTCTCCTTCTACCGCTCGGTCTAAGACCGAGCTACGCAGGCCGCGTGTGTGTTTTCTAGATACGGCCGACGAAATCGTACGTCTTGGGAAAATCCGCTCGGTTATCAGGTAGTAGAAAATGATACCAATATTATTTGAATGTTCCGAACTTGGTTCGTAAACCGCCCTTATTCGTGAATAGGGCTATATAAAGAAATAGTCAGCGGCGGCTCGTGGATGCTTGCTCGGCCGCGAGGCAACGGAAGAAAATTTGACCGAGAAAGCAACGGAGTATTTGCTTCCTCTACCAAAGTAGTGTAGCACGAGCGGCATCTTTCTCTTTGCCTCACCAACGGAAATCCACATAGCTGCCGCTGGAATAGTAGTTGGGAATGTTATCAGAGTTGATAATGAGCTATGCGATGGTGATTATGTTGGTGGCTTATTTGATTACGCAGTGGATTATTCCCCGGAATGAAATAATTATTGAGGAGTGGGAATACAAGGTTGGCAGCCGTGACGGCCATTTAAACAGAAACGGCAGGAGAGAATTGCGAATGTGCAGCGGACGTGATACTAAGAATCAACCGAATGGCGATAACAATTACCCTACACAAGTGCACAAGCAGAGTGGATATACGGAGGCCCTTATAAATAAATAGGTAAATCATTATCATCGCTAGATATCATCCGGGTGTTTTTTGGTTCGGTGTGCAGCGCATTTGTTTGCGCAGTAGAAATTATTCTAACCTTAAAATTCGATTTAAGGTTAGAATGGAATTCTTAGGACCTCCCTTATCGTGATGATATGAATGAAACTAATTTCAACAATCGTTTTCCAAAGGGAACGTCAAATAATTTATATCAAGGGAGCAATAAGTAAATTCATCCATGGCCGCCCGAGTGCTGGAGATTCAAGCCAGAGATCAAGGAACGACTCAATCATATTACGGACGTTACGGACTTCTGGACCGAAAAGGACGAGCGTCATCGGCGTAGGCAGCGTACCCAGGGATTTCGATTTTTCTTCGAAGTAATTATGTGAAGGCTGGTTTAAGGGACGACACGCAGTTCCGACGAAGGAGCACAGATAAGCAAAATTATCTTCTGAAATTATATTATGTTGGAGTTATTTTAACTTTGATTATGAGATGAGCGAAAATTATCGCTCGGCTTGTGGGGAATTTGTAAATTGCGGACATCTCGACAACTACTGTCGGGAATTACTTGGAAAATGTTCAGAATTTGATTATTTATTATACAGGGTCCTGCATCTCACCTCCCGTCCTCTATAGCTCAGTTACTAATTAAGTTAGGATTTCGATATTTTGTAGAATATATTTGTATCCTATGATACATTTCAGGAAAATATTCTTGATTATACAGGGTGTCCCAAAAAGCGTGACGTCATGATGATATATTTTTTTTTTAAATTCATGCTATGTATTTTATTGCTTATTTGGGTACCTTTTATAGTTGCCTACTTACAGCTATAATTTGATTGGAATCGATTCAGGGATATCAGCAAAAAAAACAGTTTTGCACTATTGTTTTAAAAAATGAATATAAAATTAAAATAGTGCCTTGTTAATAAAATCATACAAGGTACTTATTAAATAAGGTCTGATAGTCCCGTCAACCAAGTTTGATTGAAATTAATTATACAGGGTGTCCAAAATTTAGTGTCAAACTTTCCAAACTTTAAAGCACGTTATTTTTCTTATTTTAAATTGGAGCCCCTGTATATTTTTATGTCATTCCATGCAGAATTAAAAAAAAACACGTTTTTCCTTTTAACAACCCTGTCCTAATTCCTAACGCATTACAAGTTATTTGCAGAAAACTCGTTTTGTCAACCTTTTCAATAGCCATTTTACTAAATAGAAATCGAAGGTGGCCTTGAAAAAAAAATTATTGACATTAAAATTTAACAAAGTAACAGTAGACTATTTTGACTTTAGTAATGTAAAAGTTTAAAGCATTGTTAACTTAAACTCTTTATACTCAAGAATTATTTTTGCATGATAAAATATAATTCTTGAGTATAGAGAGCTTAAGCTATCAATGCTTTAAACTTTCACATTACTAAAGTCAAAATAGTCTCTTGTTACTTTGTTAAATTTTAATGTCAATACATTGTTTTTGATACGATAAATAATAGATGTATTACCTTACCTTATGTTAAATATGTCTGATGGTGGTGTGAGGTCAGTTACACGCGTAGTGCATTCTCAGAAACCCCTTCGTCCATTCCACCTGTTTGACAAGGATCTAATATTGTGATGGTAGTGTTGGGGTGCACCATGATGCTGAAAATAAAAGTCCTCACCAATACTTGGCATGACAGACTTTCGCAGCAAGTTAATGTAAACGAGACCAGTCGCAATAGTATCAAAAAGGAATACATGGTAGTGTTGGGGTGCACCATCTTGCTGAAAATGAAGCCCTTACATTTAAAATCCTCTCCACTGCTTAGGATTATAAACTGTCGCAGCAAGTTCAAGTAGCCAGAGTAGTGTCAAAAAAATGGTCCATTTAATCCTTTTGATGATAAACCGCACATGATGATCCACCGTCACATACGGATTATCAGGTATACCATTTAATTCGAATGTGACCTCGTCACTCCACTTCGTTGAAAATATTGCCACACATCGTGCCAAGTACCACTCCACAATACTCCTCTTCGGTCTGGATCCTCTTCAACAACAATTGGACTGTAATTTTTCAATTGACAGCGCTTGAAAATTTGACGGACAGAGGATTTTGACATTAACACACGATTCGCTTGCCGCGCAGATTTTTTGGGCTTCGGTCGAACGTTTCCAGTACTAGCAATCATCGGCAATATCTGCGTCATTGAAAAAAATAACGTATACCCTAACAACAAATAGTGTTCCCAACATAAACGGGTTTCTTGCAGTAGAATGGGGATTGGGTGTATTTCGTTAATTATTTCTTCCTTTGTGGGACTTGTCGATGTCCGTGGTCTTCCGGAACGCTAAACTGTGCCATCGGCTTCAAACTTATATCTCTTGCAGTAGAACGGGGATTAGATGTATTTTGTAAATTATTTCTTCTGTGAGACTTGTAGATGTCCGTGGTCTTCGGGAACCCTGAACAGTTCCATCGGCTTCAAACGTGTCTCTAATTTGAGTGGTGGATCTCTTTCCTAAAACATCCTGAACTGTCTTTGCACTACAACTGCGTTTTACCACTTCCAGTAGTATTTTAGAATTAATTGCCTTTGCTCAATGCTTAGTCTGGCTGCCAGTGGCGGCTCGTGGAACATGGTGATGGTAGAGCCACTGATATAATTTCCTATTCCAAGGTTATTTTGAGTTGTAAAGTAAAGGTTCGTAATTTTAAACAGCCGAATTTAAACAAGCTGAAATAGTCATTTACGTAACAAGTTCCGAAAGTGATATTTTACGGGATGAGTGGGACGTTTTCAGGACGAGCCGTAGACGAGTCCTGGAATCCTGCGAATCCCGTAAAATCACTTTTGGAACGAGTTACGTACAATATTTTTTCTGCAGCCGTTTTTTATGTTATAAAAGCATAAATACTCACGAATGTTATATGACAAGCGCTGTCACAATTAAATACGATGTTGATGTTTTTGTCAAGGCCGCCTACATATATACGCAAAATCGTCCCGACAGTAACAAAAATCGTCCCGAAAGTAAAGAAATCGTTCCGAAAGTGAAACAAAATCGTCCCGAAAATAACTACCTTCGGTACGATTTATGTAAAGTGATACATTTGATTTAATAAATCATACCGAAAATTTTATTTTCGGGAAGGCTGCAGAAAAATATCATTTATGTGCACTTTCGATTTATCGTGCGTTTTCATTTTGTCCCAGATATGCACTAAATCTATTACACAATTCTTCGCATACGATACACATGGAACTAACTAAAGTCCCATCCACGAACCAGCCAACTAAACATAGCTCAACAAATGAACCACCTTATAAAGTTTTTTTTAATGACTCCCTTACACTCGTAAGACCCTATATTTAGATAAACTGGTTGGATTTTAGGATATATCCCACTAGGGGTCCTAATAATTCGAAGCTTCAAAGAATCCGAAGAAACGAAGATAACTTCGAACATTGAAGTTTTCTAATTTTTCAATCCCAAAACCCTAAACAGTTAGGGATTTAAACTTTTATGTAATTTCAAAATGTTTACCTCGAAACTCCAATAATCATCTGTGCTATTATAAAACCCTTTATTTCAGTAAAATTTGATTAAACCATTACAAAATACCTTCCAAGTGCTGTTCCTGGTTGTTTAACTTTAAATGGAAATTGTATACAAGAATTCGAGGTAAGTATAAATTGTAGTTTTTATATTATACAGGGTGTACTATTTTAAATTGCCACCCCAAATACCTCAAAACCTGCGCAACATGGCAAAAAATGTTTCAGATAAAAGTTGTAGAGTTCGGAGGGCGACATATGCTGATGACCTTGAAAATGACCTCGGCGGTAATTTTCAAGGTCAAACTAAGGTCAACTTTGATTTTTCAAATGGATTCCCCTATTTTTTTTACACGATAATCGTGTATTTTGAGGTGATTAGTGAAAGTACAGATGTGAAGAAATAAATGATCTTGTTTTCGTTGGAATCGAATACACGATAATCGTGTATTCGGTTCCAACGAAAACAAGATCATTTAGTTCTTCACATCTGTACTTTCACTAATCACCTCAAAATCAGGTATAAAACCCGTTCACGCCTTTCATAATCCCTCAATCGTTTACGACGTCATAACGTTCACGATCACCTTCACGTAAGTGTATTTTATTATTTAACATTCAATTTAAATGCGAAGCTGCACTGATGAGAGATAAATCTCGAAACGCGTCTGCAGATGGCCAATTACTTAATTTTCATATATTTTTTTTAATTCAGTGGTATTTTTAGTTATTATCAAATTTGTTTCATCTAGTAACACTAGATAAGTTTAGCACTGTGTGTCCTTGTCAAAATGTTTTCTGGTTTTTTCATTTTAATAATAACATTTACTGTTTAAAGTTTCACATTTCATTTTAGAATAATTTTCTAAGTTAGTCTTGTATGTAGAAATAAACGATCTTAAACCAATGTTATTATCTAGTAGTACTAGTAATAACATGCACATTTCTTTTGTGTCATTCAATATCCGTGCCGAGTGGCACTAGCCAGGGAAGTAGTTGTTTCAATACGTTATTTGTTTATAGTCTTAGTAAGACTTAATTTTGCTTGCAGAGTTACGAACAGGTTGAATATTCATATATTCAGGCTACATTTCGTTTTCTTGTATTTATTTTATATATTTTTTCCCTGTAATAAGATGTAAGATCTGTTGGGAAATAAACATATTATTATTATTATTAGTACTTGTCACATCTGTCAGATGAGTACAGGAATAAGAATGAGTAAATGTAACGTATATTTTCGTTCTGGTGTTTGTAGAATTAATTTATTCAACATATGCTTCATTTGAATTGCATAATTATTCCGGTATTTTTTGTTTAATTTTTTTTTTTTAGGTTACTTCTCTTTGAGAGAAATTTGGTCATCTCGTCTGTGTGTGGTGAAGAGTCACAACCTGTCTGAGGTAAACCTGTTTTAACATTTTGGCAAAATACAGCGAATCTAGGCCAGAGAAGGCTGAAAAATAATTATTTTATATCTCACACTATAAATCTGTATTGTTGATGCAAAAACAACCAATGTTAATTTTGCTAGTTTTGACTAATTCCACTTAATACATTGGTCTGTTTATTGGCCTCGGCAGCACAGCCGATTTTAGAGTTTACTTTTTTTTTTTTACTTTGGCAGGTGCCCTTCAGTCACATCGGTTATATATTGTTCGTATTAAATGAAATAGACATCCACAAACACCCATGCCCTCACCGGGATTCGAACCCGGGACCCTCCGCATTAGTACTGACGCACGCGGCTAGCGGGCCGGCGAGAGTTCAGCTAAAAACTAAAAAAAAAAAAAACTTCAAAACCCCACATTTTTGAGTTGTTCTTGTATCAAGGCGCAGACATATAATGAGTAAGTGAAATAATAATGAAAACAACTTGTTATATATACTTTTAATTGTTCGTTTCGTTTCATTTGCCCTATCGAAGTTAAATCCAAATCAATTTAAAGTTTCCTGTCATTGCGTACGGCGTACGTGGGCGTACGCTACCTACTAACTCCCTCTTGCGATTCGGATCTAAACTTGTGGAGAATTCAAATAGATTTGGAGTTTCCCGCCATTGCGTATAACTCCATCTCTCCCATCGGGTGTCAACTTTCGGAACACTGTGGCTGAGTTATTTTGAGACATTTTTTACTAGATAGATATGTATTGGCCAAAACTCGATAAAATTTCCTTACTATCTAGACAGGAACATAATTGACATATGTGCAAAATTCTAAAATAAGCCTGTGGCAACTTTTTAAGATATTCAATCGGAAAGAAATAAAAATTTTGTGTAGATATTTCTTGCAGCGAGTATATTGCTCTTAATCCTACGTACGGGCATTCGGCCACTTGAGCGTCAGGGTAGAGTGCGCGGGATTGGGGATACGTTATGATGGGGTAGTTTATTTAGCGCGGCGTTCAAATCGTTCTTCCATGCTCGATTTTATATGTGACATTCTGAAACTCTTCAATGGGAATGTCTCTTAGGAACGTTGTAACATGCTTTTGGATATTTTTCATGGACTCCCAACTGCCAACTTTGACCTGCAGGTGCTCAAGAGATTGAAACGCTGGGTCGTGCGCGTGGTATGTATGTGATACGATCAGGCTCCACCATAACAATGCCCCCAGCCACACGTCCTTCATCGTTACCAATTTCCTGGCTCGGAGCAACACCGTGGTCCTCCAGCCCCTTACAGTCCCGATTTGGCTCCGTGCGACCTTTTTGTTTCCCCGACTGAAGAGAGAGCTGAAAGCATGTTACAAAGAGACATTCGCATCGAGGAGTTTCGGGGTGCCTTCCAGGTATGGCAGACACGTCTCCGCAAGTGTATTGATGCTGGGGGGGGGGGGGAGTATTTTGAAGAATTTAAAGCATTTACATCGTTACGATCAATAAATATATTTTTCCCAGAAAATGCGCATGCGGCGTGATACATTCATTGTACATATGCCAAATTTGTATTTACATTTTGTATTTTATTTGATATATTGTGCTATATGAAAATAAATTATTAGTCTTAACTTAAAACCCTTGCTATTTTTGCAATTATAAAACAGCAACAAATTTTCTTTGATTAAATTTATGCATTTTTCTTTGCAGACATTTGTACAACTGTACGGAATGCCCAAAATCATTTCTTACTAGAAGACGTGTTACTGTACACAAAAGGAGACAACACACCGAGAGGACCCTTTCTTGCCCGAATTGTTCCAAGAAATATTTAAATAACTCGCGCCTTAAATTGCACCTAGAAGGTTGCGGTCGCGACCCCTCCGATATGTTGGAATGCGAATTTTGCCAAAAGAAATTCAAAAGAAAACACAGTTATAAGATACACATGAGAGTTCACACAAATGAATCCATGTTTGAGTGCGACTTGTGCGACGCTCGTTATCCCGCCAGCAACCGGCTCAAAGAACATCAGAAGAGCGTTCATAAAGGAATCAAATATGCCTGTCAGCATTGTGACAGGAAGTTCGCTAAGCCTGGGAATTTAACCACTCACATGAGGTCACATGATCCTATTTATGTGCGAGAAAAGAAATTTACGTGTGAGATATGTGGAAGGAAATTTGCTGAAAACGCTAAATTAAAAAACCATATTAAATTCCATAACAACGATAGACAGTTCAGTTGTCAAAAGTGTAATAAAGCTTCTTTGACCAGTTATGGTTTAAAACGACACATGGAAACTCATAATGATAAGAGCTATTCATGTGAATTGTGCCCAAAGAAATTCGGGTATTTGTCCACATTAAAGAATCATATGAGTAAGCATTAAGAACGAAGAATTTGAAGATATACAAGGTGCCCTACACATTAAAAGTGCATGGACTAATTAATGATGATATTGTAATGAGATTTATATAATTGAGTGTGAAAATATCTTCGAGATTAAATTCAAATTAAAAATCAAATTCATTTATTCTGTTTTTGACCTATTTCTGCATATCACATCGTCATTTAAAATAATACATAAACAGGCCCGTGCTGGAGCCCTTGTCAGGGCGGTGGACGGCCATGGCCAAAGGGCGCCAGCACTATGCGGGGGGTGGACTACCGGGGGTCTGGAATATAATAACTAAAGCGTTAATCGCACATGACGCTGCGTTCAATATACTTTTCTGGCAGCTGGTCACGGTACGAACGGACCACCACACTTACACATATCGTATCGGTATTTGTCAAACAAAATGACCATGTATTGTTTGCTAAATTCTAATATTCATTTGATTCATTTCAAATATTTGCAATGTCTTGGGGCAAAATACAAGGCGAAGTAGTAGTTGAAACATAATTATTGTAATTTTGGTATACTAACACACAGAAAATTAAGAGACAGTTTTACATTACATACATTTAAAAAAAAGTTACCAGCTTAATTTTTAATGAAAGTAACAAAAACAAATATGTTCACAAATGTAATGTAATGATTGAATTTGCAAACTAAGTCTGAAGAAGTCTTTTTAATTCGGAGCTGGAGTGGCAAAGATAATCAATAACGGTGTCTGGATCTATGGAGTTCAAAATATCAGCTTCTGAGTGCATTAACAGTAAAGATTCTAAATTTTCGTTTGTCAAAGACGATCTCAATCTGGTTTTAACAAGTTTCAATTTAGAAAATGCTCGTTCGCAAGAAACTTGAGTCATTGGGATAGTTAGGAGAAATTTATATACTTTTGAAAGTTCTGGGTATTGTAAACAGTACATGTTATATTCTAATATATTTTTGTATGCATACTTGATACAACTGTTGCATGATGCTGACGCTTTGCACTGGATCTCGTGGTATTAATCATCATCTTCTTCTTGATCATCGTCATCATCACTGTGGTCATTGATTTTTTCGTCTGAGACATCTTCATATTCATAGTCAGCGTTCATACTTGCATTTGAAATCAACGTTCAAAAGTAATTCTATTTTCTTCAATGCTTTAGTAGGAAGAGATTCTTGGGATTTGAATCTTTTTGGGTCGAAACAGGCCAGATCCAAATAGAGCGATTTGTGCTGCACCAAACGGCTTTCCATAGTTTGGACAGCTCTATCCACAATTACGAAGAAGATCTTTATTTTGAATTCTTCGTCAGGAGAAGTTCCAGCACTGTCGTCTTCAGCTAGTTCTCCTGCCATTTTCTTTACTTTCTTCTTTCTTTTCTCAGCTATTGCTTTGCCAATAACGATGCCATTAAGAGTTTCATCGGTCTTTGCTCTTTCTTCAAGTTTCTGCGTCATTTTCAGAACAAAGCGTTGTGCTGCTTTCAAAGTTTCAGAAAACTTGTCTCGTAGACGTTTTAGTCTACTATGAGAAGACTCAATATTCCTCCACGCTTGGGCGTACTCTAGATTCTTTGTTTGGAGATAATCCGATAGTGGCGTAGTGATCTTGAACACTTGCAAGAATACCATGCCAACAACTATTGTTTCGAAATCCAGATATTTGTTAAGTAAAGCAGTTGCTTCATGTCTCACTTTGGCGTTGAAATCAGTTGAATTTGAAATTTTGAACAGAGCCAATACCAACTCCAGATACATGTGTTTAGGTTTAGCTGTGTTTGAAGACTGTTCTTCGGAAGAGGTCCACTCATCTATTCTGCCGAATATTTTCTTTGCTGTGTTACTGCGGCTGCGCCATCTAGTAGCCCCAATGGCTTCTAACTTGTACTCAGGAATTTGCTCCCTGAACTTGTCCAGTCTTTTAATTGAATCCTTTAAAAAAACCTGGGTCTCTTGCATTATGCTGAAAAATGAGATTGATACAGTGAGGCACTGAGATATATCAGATATTACAAGATTTAAAACGTGCGCGTAGCACTACGTGTGAATGTGATTTGGGATTTTGCTGGCCATATGTGCAGTCAAACCATTATACTGGCCGCACATGTTAGACGCGCCATCAAACGCATTTGCGACGCAATCACTCAAAGGTATTTCAAGGTCTGTCAATGCTCCAGAGAGAGTGTCAAATAAGGATTCTTCTGTAGTAGAAACCACACTTTTTAATGCCAGTAGTCTCTCGCAAACTTCATGTCCTTTAACATACCTGGCTACTTTTGCACATTGATCGTTGCTACATATGTCTATTGTCGTGTCTATCAAAACTGAGTATTTGCCGGCTGATTTGATTTCATTTGCCACGACAGATTTTATTTCTTTTGTCATGCAGGTCATTATTTTAGCTACTGTGTTGTTACTTAGAAATGTCACGGTACTTCCTCTACCCACCTTTTTGTTTTTGCTTTTTCCTACATGTTTCACGTCAGTTTTTTTTTCCGGAACTTTTAGACATGCGCATATCACTTTCTTCGATAGCCTTTTTCAAGTGTTTCTCTAACCGTGGATCATACTTGGACATTAATAGAATAATTTATAAGAAGTTGCCATGGTTGATTGTGTCATCTTAAAAAGAGTAGGCAGCTTCCTTTCATGCACGAAAAGCCAATCCTTGCTTTCCTATAAGCTTCAAGACATCTATTACAATTGAAACCACATATCTCCTTTCTAAAACTTCGTGTTTGCTCACAAAAAAGAAGGTCAAGAGTACTTTTCTTACGTTTGGCTAACATAAAAGCCTCGACAGATTTAAAATGAGCTTTGGATATTTCGTGTTCATTAACTCTTTGCTGGACATGTTTCCAGTCTTCAAACCCTGTACAAAAGGGTGAATTGGAGTTGCAGCTGTAAACGATACAAATAAAACAGAATATTTTCTTTGAATTTTCTTCATATGAAATCCAATGTCTCTGAAAGGTTTCTTCATAGTTTCGTTTTACAATGTATAAAGGTTTTTTGTCATTGAAAGACAACTCTCTTAGGTCAGGTTCGATTGGATGATAATCAAAATATGCCGATAAATCTCTTTCACTTGGTTTTTTTGAAGTAATTGATTGTAGATTCTTGAGATTCTTCTACTGTAGGATTACGCCCTCGAACAGAATTTCCTGTATCGAATGAAGGTTCTTCTTGTTTACGAGGGCTAAGGGTAATCGGGTCTTTCTCTTGAATTTGTGAATTGTCCACTACTGTGAATACTTGAAATTTATTAGAACAGGAATCGGAAAACTGATTCATCGTCGACGAGGCCGTCTGTTGATTCTCTATCGTTTTGGAACAATCAAGATTTGATGAGTTTGATAGTGAAAACAAGCTAACAAATTCTGCTTCCTCAAACGTCTTGTTTTGTATATGTGATCCAAGATTTTCATCTTTGGATGGGCTGTCAGGTTTTTTAAACAAAGTTGTTATTTTTGAACATGATTTTGCAGACTCAAGTAGAAGTTTGTTTTTCTTTTCTTGACGAAATTCATGTCCACTTTTTTTTCTTTTATTTTTCTTGTCCATTATTTATATCCCGCTAAAACAAATATGACTAATTAATTTATGTACTTGCAAAAACAATTTATAAATTTATTTAGATTTAGATTTACAGTCAGTCCCCCACTACGTAGCAGTGAAAAGGTTAAGTAAGCCGACAACGACAACTAAATTAAAAAAATAAATGAATAAATAATAATACAGCGGTCAATTATGATAGTCTCAACCCCACTTCAAATAAAAAGTAAATGAAAACTGATCTCCGTAAGGTCGTTTGAAGCCGAGTTATGCTCGGAAACGTGTTTTTCACGATTTGTGTTTTCTTCAAAGATTAATATGAACAATAACGACACTGACCTTTATCCTTTATAATGAAGAATTTTAAACTTGCATGAAAAGAACAGTAACAGCACAGAATAACTTAAAATAAAATACTACAAAACACAAGTCACAAACAGGCCGACTGCGTGAGTTTACTGACTAGTGAGTAACAGACAAGTATCAACAGGCAGACGAAATTGAGATGGCCTTGGCAGACGTCTCGTTCCACCCTTCCACCCCCTCTCCCCCCGACTAGCCGAGGGCGCGCCGCGGGGGTACTGGAAGAATCATAGTCCATTCTGCAGTAACATACTGTTTCTTTTTCTAAACTTTCTTCGGGATTTATTTTAGGACTTCCTTTCAGGACTTATTTAAGGATTTCCTTTCGGGACTTTTTAGGACTCTTTTTCAGGACATTTATTTCTAGTGTTAAGTAACAGTAATAATAATAAAAGTTTATTAACGGCTAACCCCTTTTTTATTTTGTATGAAGATTATTTTTCAGGACTTCTGTTCACGGCTTTTATCACGACTTTTTTTTCAAGACTTTATTTCCAAAACTTTTTTCGAGGCTTTCTTAAGAACTACTTGTTCAGGACTTTCAGAATTATTTCTTCGGGAATTTTTTTTAAACCTCCTTTACAGGACTTTTTTCAATACTATATTTCAGGCCATTTTTTATAGGATTATTTTTCAGGACTTCCTATTCCGGACTTTTTTTCAAGACTCTTTTCGGATTTTTTTTACAGAACAATTTCTTTAGATCTTTTTAATGATATTTTTAAGGACATTTTACAGAAAGTTTTCATTACGATGTTATTTTCAAGTCTGTTATTACCGGACATATTTTCAGGATATTTTATCAGGACTCTTTTTCGGGATTTTTTCAGGACTTTTTTCAGGTCTTTCTTCAGGACCTTTTTCAGAACTTATTTTAGGACTATCTTTCAGGACTTTTTAAAGACTTTTTTCGGACGTTCTTCGGAATTTCTTAAGATCATTTATTTCTGGTGTTTTATATGAAGACTTACATTTTTAGGGCTCTTTTTGCAGTACTTTTTTCAGGACTATTTTCACGACTCTTTTTCACAACTTTTTAACACTCGCTTCTTGAGTGGATTTTCAAAACGAAATGTCTGGACCTTAACTTCTATTGTGCGCCATAATGTTGATTATGTTGTCTTTTTCTTGTATTATTTGTTTCAAATACCTGATTTCTGTGTTTAAATGCTCTGCATTTCCTGTTACCGTGATGCTGCTATTAAAAGATTCGTTTAATGATTTAAGATCGCTTTATGTGCGAGTGCCGTTGACCTGCTCTTCCGATGAGTAACAGCAGTAAATTCTCTCGGCGTCAATTTTGAGTATTTTACTCACCCCTTATCCATCGTTATTCCACATGCTATACATACCGGTCCCGATTTGGCAGTTTGTTTGCAGTATTTACACTTTGACTGAAGCACTGTATCATTCACGTCTACTTTGCCTTGCGCCATCTTGTTACGACTTCCGGTTATCGGAAATCTACACCAACAACATTATTTGAAGTGGAATGTTGTGTATTTTATTGCAATTTTGGGTTCTACATAAAATTCTGTTAAAAAAATCATTGAATAACATAACAACAATAAAGATGACGAATTTGTATTTATATTTTCTATTTTATTTAATATATTTTGCTTCTACACCAAGACAACAACACGAAAATAAATTATTAGTAGTCTCGTATTGTTAGGACTAAATACAATTTAACTTAAAACCCTTACACGTTATTTTTGCAATTATAAGACACCAACAAATTTACTTTGATTCAAATTTATGCATTTTTCTTTGCAGACATTTGTACACCTGCACGGAATGCCCAAAATCATTCCTTACTGAAAGCCGTCTTACCCTTCACAAAAGAAGACAACACACCGAGAGGACCCTTTCTTGCCCGAATTGTTCCAAGAAATTTTTAAATAACTCAAGCCTTCAAGATCACCTAGAAGGTTGTGGTCGCGACCCCTCTGATTTGTTGGAATGTGAATTTTGCCAAAAGAAATTCAAAAGGAAATATAGTTATAAGATACACCTGAGAGTTCACACAAATGAATCCATGTTTGAGTGTGACTTATGCGCCGCTCGTTATCCCGCGAGAAACCGACTCAAAGAACATCAAAAGAGCATTCATAAAGGAATCAAATATGCCTGTCAGTATTGTGACAAAAAGTTCACAAAGCCAGGAAATTTAACAAGTCATATGAGGTCACATGATCCTATTTATGTGCGAGAAAAGAAATTTACGTGTGAGATATGTGGAAGGAAATTTGCCGAAAACTGTAAATTAACAGTCCATATGAAATTCCATAACAACGATAGACAGTTCAGTTGTCAAAAGTGTGATAAATCTTCTTTGACCAGTTATGAGTTAAAACGACACATGGAAATTCATAATGATAAGAGCTATGCATGTGAATTGTGCCCAAAGAAATTCGCGTGTTTGTCCTCTTTAAAGAATCATATGAGTAAGCATTAAGAAAGAAGAATTTGAAGATATGAAGGGTGCCCCAGACATTAAAAGTGCATGGGCTAATTAATGCATTGTAATGAGATTTTTGGCATTTATATAATTAAGTGTGAAAATATCTTCGAGATTACACGACTTCCGGTTATCGGAAGTCAACACCAACTTCCTTATTTGAAGTGGAATGTTGTGTATTTTATTGTAAATTTGGATACTACATAAAATTCTGTTAAAATAACATCTAAATTTAACCACTTACATAATAAAGATGACGAATTTGTATTTATATTTTCTATTTTATTTAATAAAAAGAAGATAACAACACGAAAATAAATTATTAGTCTCGTATTGATAGCACTAGATACAATTTAACTTAAAACCCTTACACGCTATTTTTGCAATTATAAAACACCAACAAATTTACTTTGATTCAATTTATGCATTTTTCTTTGCAGACATTTGTACACCTGTACGGAATGCCTAAAATCATACCTTACTGAAAGACGTCTTACCCTGCACAAAAGGAGACAACACACCGAGAGGACCCTTTCTTGCCCGAATTGTTCCAAGAAATTTGTAAATAAGTCAAGCCTTAAAGTGCACCTAGAAGGTTGCGGTCGCGACCCCTCCGATATGTTGGAATGTGAATTTTGCCAAAAGAAATTCAGAAGAAAAAACAGTTATAAGGTGCACATGAGATTTCACACGAACGAGTCCATGTTTGAGTGCGATTTGTGCGATGCCCGTTATGCTGAGAAAATCCGGCTCAGAGAACATGTAGAGAATGTACATAAAGGAATAACCCATGCCTGTCAGCATTGTGACAAGAAATTCACAAAGCCAGGGAATTTAACCACTCACATGAGGTCACATGATCCTATTTATGTGCGAGAGAAGAAGTTTACGTGTGAGATATGTGGAAGGAAATTCGCTGAAAACTGTAAATTAGCAGTCCATATGAAATTCCATAACAACGATAGACAGTTCACTTGTGAAAAGTGTGATAAATCTTCTTTGACCAGTTATGATTTAAAACGACACATGGAAACTCACACTATTTATGTGCGAGAAAAGAAGTTTACGTGTGAGGTATGTGGAAGGAAATTCGCTGAAAACTCTAGATTAAGAATCCATATGAAAATCCATAACAACGACAGACAGTTCCATTGTCAAAAGTGTGATAAAGCTTCTGTGACCAGTTATGGATTGAAACGACACATGGAAATCCACAGTGATAAGAGGCGAAGCCATGCATGTGAATTGTGCCCAAAGAAATACTTTTGCTCGTCCTCCCTAAAGAGTCATATGAGTAAGCATTAAGAAAGAAGAATTTGAAGATATGCAGGGTGCCCCACCAAAACCATACATTAAAAGTAAATGGACTTCCAATTAAGCCATTGTAATGAGATTTTCAGCATTTATATAATTGAATGTGAAAATAACTTCGAGATTATACGACTTGTATCGGAAATCTACACCAACTTCCTTATTTTAAGTTGGATTCTACACCGTGTGTTGATAAAAAACGCCCAACGCTATAACTCTGTTATTTATTGACCGATTTGAATGAACTAAAAACCAAAATCAATGGTGGATTAAATACTAAAAAATGACATCGATGTTGATTTTTTTCAATAATAACTTCATTGTTAAATGATAGCCAACTTAAAATTTTTAAATGGCAGCACATAATGTTTTAATTTTTTTACATTCGACATTATTTTTCTGAATCCAATAATGCCCAATATGTTGTTTTTCGTTCAATATTTTGGTCGAAAAAAATTAAAATAAATCTTCCATTTAAAATTATTTTCTTCAAAAATTATAATTAGCGTGCCTTGGAAAATAGTGACAAATGTCATTTGTTGTAACGTTATGTCGAACATTAATAATAAGGTCTCAATACATGAGTACCTATGTCACAACTCAATGTAGAATAGAATAAATAAGTAGTGCAAGTATTAATTCACTTGCGATTTAGATGTTCTGTGATTATTGTAAACACTAAGTAGAACGTCGAACTCTGCAAGTCCACGAAATTGTCGATCCACTCTCTCGGATTTTTAAAGGCTCCATATCGCCTCAAATTTCCTTCTAACCTTCTAAATTTAGGTTCTGGTATTCGCCGTTCTGGAAACCGTAGATGATAAATTCGTGTCGCAGCTCTTCAATTTGTATTACATAGAAAATAAATTTGTAACATGTCCGTTAATTCGCTATTATTCATGATTATGTCTGAAACACACACTAATAACAAATTACATTACTTATACAACAAATGACATTTGTTGATTCGATTTTTTTTCAAGGCACACTACATTTATGACCAAAAAAATCATGTGAACAAGATTTATTATTATTTTTTCTGGCATAAATATTAACTTTAAACCAACATAATGGGCCTAATTGGATTCAGAAAAATAATGTCTTATATTATAAAATTAGAAAAGTATATGCAGCCATTTAAAAATTAAAAGTAGACTACCTTTTGGCAATGAAGTTAATTTAAAAAAATATATAATTATAGTCATTTTATAGTATTTAAACAGCCATTGACTTTATTTTTTAGTTCATTCAAATCGGACAATAAATAACTGAGTTATGGTGTTGGGCGTTTTTTATCGAACGCACGGTATATTTTGTTGCAAAGGGTATCCCCGGATAAAATGGGCAAAATGCCTCTACAGGAGAATTAAAAAAAATGTCGATATTTTGGTTACTGAAGGTAAAAAATAAGGTATACACAGTCGGTCTTGCCTCAACCCCCTCCCCCTCCTAGAGCGATAAAAAGTCGAGAAAAAAAATTCTCAAAAACTAAGAATCATTAACTATTGAAAAAAATCATACAGATAGTTGAAAAGAATATCTTTTATCACAATTTATTTTCAAGTTCGTTAAAGGTTATTAACGTTACGATAAAAAATCGTAAAAGTGAAATATGTCTTTTTTTTTAAATCGTCCCCTGTTACATGTTTTTTTTTATAATCATATAAGTATTTATGTATATTTTAAGTCGTCGCCATGGGGAAAAATCCGTTTTTTTAAATTTTATGGTTTTTTTCTATTTTACATTTTCACGTAAAAATATATATTTACAAAAATCAGAATATACATTTTGTAGGTAATTTTTTTTTTAATTTTGTTTGAAAAAAAAATATTGAAAATTGACCGAGTTACAGCGGTTTAAAATTATTGGTCATGTGCGTTATATACAAAATTTGCTAGATAAAGTGCCTGAGTTTTCACTTCTAACATTCTCAAATTAGCAAAACAATTATGACACACAATATCACCAATTTGTACAAACAAATTATATCTATAAAGCACTAAATTCCACAGCATTTCACGAAAACGAATGATTTTCCTATTTCCCTTTCCTTTCGCAAAAATTGTTTGCATTTGATGCATTTCTTTGAATCAGTTTTATTACTTTGAAAACAAAATACGATTTAAATAAATGACATTTTTCACATTTGCGATTTTTTTTTCGCAAGGTTAATGACATTTATTATTATGATTGTTTTCAATACCTAAGGATTCTTAGTTTTTGAGAATTTTTTTTCTCGACTAAGCTCTTTTTTATAGCTCTATGCGGGGGAAGGGGGTTTGGGCAAAACCGACTATACCGGGTGTAACTGAATTCTGGTAGACCTCGAATATCTTTTTTATTTTTACATATATCTTTTTGAAATTTAGTATGGTTTTTTAAGAGAATAATGTGGGTCAGCAAGTGGAATTTTAATAAATATTCTATTTCCGGTTTAACCGTAAATTAGCCTGACTTTTCTATTTCAAATGGAACACCTTATATATTTTTACACAATCTAATTCCTTTCTAAATTCTGAGTTCATAGATGTATCATAAGTGACCCTTTGGTTGTTACTTTTTTGTTTGAATTTAATTAAATTTTGTTATTTTTGTAAATTTAATTTATTTTTAAACAAAAAACTAAGAATCAAAAAGTAACTTATGATACATCTCTAAACTCAGAATTTAAAAACGAATTAAATTATGTAAAAATATATAGCGTGTTCCATTTAAAATAGAAAAGTTAAGGTCATTTCCGGTTAAACCGGAAGTGGAATTTTTATTAAAAGTCTACGTTTTTTATTCCCTAAAAAACACTTAACTAAATTGCATAAGAATATATGTAAAAATGTAAATGATAGGCCCGAATATCATTTGCATTTTTGCATATTTCTTTATGAAATTTAGTATAGTGTTTTTAGGGCATAAAGTGTGTCTACATAGGGATTTTTAATTAAAAAAAACACAAATGACCTTTACATTTTTATTTTAAATGGAACACCCTATATATTTTACCATAATTTAATTCGTCTTTAAATTCTGAGTTTGGAGATGTATCATAAGTTACCTTTTGATTGTTAGTTTTTTGTCTAAAAATAAATTAAATTTACAAAAATAACAAATTTAAATTAAATTTAAACAAAAAAGTAACAACCAAAGGGCCACTTATGATACATCTATGAACTCAGAATTTAGAGAGGAATTAAATTGTGTAAAAATACGCAGGGTGTTCCATTTAAAATAGAAAAGTTAGGGTCATTTCCGGTTAAACCAGAAATAGAATTTTTATTAAAATTCCACTTGCTGATCCACATTATTCTCTTAAAACACCATACTAAATTTCAAAAAGATATATGTATAAATAAAAAAGATATTCGGGGTCTACCAGAATTCAGTTACACCCGGTATACCCTATTTTTTTACTTTCAGTAACCAAAATATCGACATTTTTCAAATTTTATAGGGGCATTTTGCCCATCTTATCCGAAGATACCCTTTGGATTCCGAGAAAAAAATCATTAAATAACATCTAAATTTAACCATTTTACAGATATTTGACAAAAATTGTGCTTTATTATAATTCGTATTAAAAAATACTGATCTCCAAACAAATGAAAATCCAAGAGATGTAGTGTTGGCTATAAAAAGTCAATGCCCAAAGGTGCCACCCAGTGGTGATTTATTTTTGGAATAATACAGAGTGTTCAAAATTTCACACTACATTTGATTGACTTAACCAATAAATCTTGATTTTTTTTTAAATATAACAGCCTGTATATTTTTAAATATTCCGACGTAGAATTCAATTCTGCATTGATTTATAGTAGTACTTCCTGTACCGTTCTTCTTTCGTTTTAAAGCTATTAACATGTTTGTGAAAATACGCCAACATGCTGTGCAATAGAAAAATATTGGCAATGTTATTTATGAAATAATGATTGCCCAGAAAACAAAAAAAAAGAACTGTCGTTCAGTGACGGTTCGCGGGGTTTTTTCTGGTATGGTCAAGGAACAAGAGGTGGTAATACAGATAGGTGCGGTCACGCAGCCAGCCGTCTCTGCAACTGACCCTACCTATCTGTATTGCCACCTCTTGTTACCTCGGCCGTACCAGAAAAAACCCCGCGAACCGTCACTGCTGTCGTTGTTTAAACAGTTTTCGAATCAAAATATCAAATGTAAGCGGTAAAAAGGCGGCCTATTTCCTAAATTAATTTTATTGTATATTAGCACGAGTCGTTTTGTTATTTAACGGGGTATTAATAAGTTTTGTTAAGTTTTTATTGTAAATTATTTTAATTTGAAATATTTTTATTGTTAAATATTTCGAAAACGGTCAATTTGATTGATGATTTTTTTCACATATTGAATATTCACTAAATTAATTTTATTGTATATTAGAACAAGTCGTTTTGTTATTTAATGGGTTATTAATAAGTTTTAAGTTTTTATAATAAATTATTTCAATTAAATTTTTTTTTAATAATGTTTAATATTTCGAAAACTGTTAATTTGGGGGTTATGTTACTAAATGATTTTTTTTTCACAAAATTGTATGTAGAATCCAAATTTGCAATTAAAAGTATAGTATTGTATTTAAAATAAGGAAGTTAGTGGTTCAGTCTTGAAAATATTTTCATTGAAAAGCGCATACTCGATTAAATACAGTGGTGTATTGGTAAAATAAGAAGTAAGGGAACGCATGGTGAGAGCAAGAAAATAGTCCGCGACAAGCAGCTTGCTGAAAGTTTTTCGCAGATCATCTTATTTTGTTTTCCTTGTAAGCTTTTTTATTTTTTTTAATTCTTACTATACAAAATATTAACAAACACAAACGCGTTCCGTTTTTGAAAAAAAGGGGCCGGAACGTCGTTCCTCCACGTTCCCCTTCCAATACACGACTGATTAAATATGTTCTGAAAATTTCAGTACAATACAATGGGCGCGTTCGTCAGAATTTTCAACAGTCAACATGTTTATTTTTATTTACGCTGAATGTTGGTATTTGATGAACGCTACTTTTGTAACCTCCATTTCGGTGGCAACTTCAACACATGATTCCAACACCAATCAGTCTAATTTGTACGATTGGTAAAATGGCGACCGCTGAACTTGTTCACAATCAACAGTGCGTTCAGCAGAAAATACCCTAACGGTTGGCAGTAAACACCTAACTGTTTAGTCTGACGAACGCGACCATTAATTAGAAATCCATAGAGTTGTAATGTGCGGTTTCGATGGGACACCCTGTATAAGTAGAAATTTACCAAATATTTAAAATATTCCTTGAAGGAATAGTTATTCCAAAATAGTACCTATTGTTATCGTAGTGTTATTCAAAGGTTGTTAAAGAGAAAATTGACCTTACTTATATTTTAATCGCATAATGCTGATGACAAGCCAATGAAATTCTGATTACGTTGACAATCATGCTGGATAAATAATTATCGTGGCAATCGTACTGATTACTATGATAATCATGCTGGATAAATATTTGCCGCGGCAATTACATTATCTGTCTATTTGTCTAGAGAGTTTTTGTTAAACATGTTTCTATTATCTACAATTGTGTTATCGCCCTATTTGTATCACTTGTCATCTGCCATTTGTACTTTTGTTATTGTAGTTTTTTTAATTATTAATTTAAGTTTTACATTGCTATGTTACTCTGTAATTGGTCCTTGTGGCTGTTGGGTAAATAAATAAATAAATAAATTGCTCAAGCAACGCTGCACTTTCTATCGCAACCCGTCACTAGTTAGATTTCTTCTAAGAATAGGCCTTCTACGTCATGTGAATATTCACTGTAAATATCCAAGTTGGTATTTCGGAAAAAATATGATAATTATCAGTGGTAATACAGATAGGTGCGATCACCCTGCAACTGACCCTACCTATCTGTATTACCACCTCTTGTTCCTCGACCGTACCAGAAAAAACCCCACGAACCGTCACTGTTAATTATAAGTAACATAATAATGTTTATTAAATATTCAAATAAATATTATTCGGAACTGTAGAAATTGTATTTTGTATTTTTAATAAAACACACAACTTTTGGTCATTATTGCGAATGATTATTTATTGGAAGAGGAGTTTTTTTTTGCTCTTCCTACTCTTTATTCCTTTAGCTATAGATTTTATGCTCCATACTGCAACATTCGTGTCCTCTTAACTGAGGTATCGAATAAGCGACTAAATAGTATGGTGTGAATGTATGTAAATTTATCATGTCATGTAGATATGGGTAATCGACTCAAAGAGTCATCTCTTGGAAGTGAGTTGCGTCATGAAATTTTTTCCAGAAATACTTTTTCAACAGAGCCATCAGTCGACTCTCGGAGTTGACTCTCTCCTCTGAGGCAGCTTACAAAAAAGAGTAATTTTTCTCACCTCTAATGTCATGTACCATGCCTCAAATAGAATTTATTTTTATCATTACTTTTATTTTTCACCTAAAAAATCTGTATCAGGTCAATTCGGAAATTTCCAAACAAAAAAGTTTTTTTGCTTCTCACTCACAAAATTTCAGCTCCTGCCTTCGATGACCTTTTTTAGCTTCTAGATTTCAAAATTTAAAGGCAGGAGTTAAAATTTTGAAACCGAGAAGCAAAAAATGGCATCGCAGGCAGGAGGCAGCAGTTGAAATCAAAGGTGGGAGTTGAAATTTTGAAAGCGGGAATCACAAAATGGCATCGCAGGCAAGAGGCAGCAGTTGAAATTAAGGCAGGAGTTGAAATTTTGAAATCAAGGCAGGAGTTGAAATTTTGAAAGCGGGAAGCAAAAAAGGCATCGAAGGCAGGATACAGCATTGGAAATGCGAGGAGCAAAACAAAACGTTTTTCTTTACCGTCTTGATCTTCAATATAACGATTTTCAAAAATCAAATAAACTACTGACGAACCGGTACTTTCACCAACGATACACAAGTGAGCGGTGAGTATAAAAGCTTGCCCCCCCCCCCCCCCCTAACCAATTTTCTCATCCATGCTCTACTCGTAACCTTGTACCCACAAACTTTATAAATCTGTTAATGAATTTCTGCTGCTTTAAGGGGTAACCACCACTCTCGGAATTTGGAAAACTTGCATTTTTGGCTTAAACAATATTTCAAGATCTTATAAACAACATCGAGTTGGTCCTATAGTGAAAAACAACCTTAAGGTTCCTCAGAAGTTCACCAGAGTGCGCGAATACTCTAAGAATTAAGTGCTCCTTAAACTTAAACGCGCTTGTCTCGAAATCATTTTTTTTAACTGGGATTCCCAAAATTATCGGTATTATGGTATAACAAAACTGTTGATGGTGAAATTATCTTCTAGATTGGTTCACCCGAAACTACAAACAGATCGAATTCAGGAACAAACTGCTTAAAAGTCGGGCAATAGCTGACGTTTAGATGTTATAGAACATGTACTAACGCGTTGCTAGGCAATACCAACATGAGAGATTATCTGATTAGATACCACCCAGGGTTAATTGCCATGCATAACATGGACCGTGGTCTGTTACGCATCGTAATTAGAATTTTATTGGATCATGTAATCAACGTTATTTGATTTCATTGGTTAGTAAGTAAATGAGGGCAATTGTCGATAAAACAATTAGTTCTAATTTTGCCTACAAAAAAAAACTAAGTAACAAAGAAAAAAAATCCTACGTCAAAGACTAGATAATTATGTACAGAATAACCACAAAAACATCAAGGTAATGGGTTTAGTGGTTTTCGAAAAATTTTGAGTACCGATTTGAAAAACGTTGTTTCGAGAAAAACGCTTTTGAAATTTTTCAATCTACATAGAATAAATATAATAGCTATAACTTCGTCATTTATTGAGATATTGACTTGAAGTTTTCACCAAACATTCTTTAGATCGTAAATAAGAAAATGCAAAAATTTAACCTTTGATTTTTCGACCATGTTAGGCAGGAGCGCACCCAGAAATTTGGCTTGGGATGGGGGGGGGGGGGCTCAAGCATATAATAACACACAAACATATGTGTAAACTGAAAATTCGTGAATATGACATTAAATACCAGTGTAAAGTAGCAATAGTTTTACAATTAATTAACTAAGTCAAAAAAGTCCCATTTTTCTGTGCCCAGGTTTGGTAGTTAACACTCGGTATATAAATGACTGGGGTAGGGGCTCAAGCCCGATAGCCACCCCCCTGGGTGCACGCCTGATGCTAGGTGTATATCTCCCCTTAATGAATGAAACACATACTATGTTTTAAAACCACAATAATTGTGGTTTTAAAATATGGTAACGGTCGCAACTATCATCATGATTTAACAGAGCAATTATGAATTTTATGCGGAACTTTATCACCACTCTGTATATCATTGAAAAGAGAGTAAAATAACCCAATAAAGTAGGTCAAAGCCAACAATGGTTTCTATTTAAAAAATTCAAAACTTTGTATTGCAACTGGAATATCGATGAAAACATCGAAATTCTGTTAAGCTTACTTATTTTTTCTTTAAGAAATGTCTGAATAACAAGTAATTCTTAGTTTTATAAAATGATAAATAAGATATCGCGATATTTCGAAAATATTGATTTTTTGGCTATAATTCCAAAACAAAAGACACACAATTTTCACACAGTGGCTTCATCTGTGTGGCGAAACATATGTCGCAGTGTTTCGACATAAAAAAAATGTGAAAATTCTCAACACACGTGTTTTATTTATCACATATATTATGGAATTTCACCAAGTAACAGCCTCACCAACCCAATATTGACACATACAACACAAAATGCGCATTTCAATTCCTAGTCGACTGCGATTCATCTTTTTTTGCAACACACTGTATAATATTTCTATTAAATTTACTGAATTCTGGGTCTCTTTCAGCTTTCGCGCAAATTATCTAATTAGTTTCGTATTGTTAGGACTAGATATAATTTAACTTAAAACCCTTACACGCTATTTTTGCAATTATAAACACCAACAAATTTACTTTGATTCAATTTATGCATTTTTCTTTGCAGACATTTGCACACCTGCACGGAATGCCTAAAATCATTCCTTACTGATAGAAGTCTTACCCGACACAAAAAGAAACAGCACGCCGAGAGGACCCTTTCTTGCCCGAATTGTACCAAGAAATTTTTACATAACTCGAGCCTTAAATTGCATCTAGAAGGTTGCGGTCGCGACTCCTCTGATATGTTGGAATGTGAATTTTGCCAAAAGAAATTCAGAAGAAAAAGCAGTTATAAGGTGCACATAAAATTACACACAAGTGAGTCCGCTTTTGAATGCGATTTGTGTGATGCCCGTTATCCTATCAAAAGCCGGCTCAGAGAACACGTAGAAAATGTACATGAGGGAATAACCTATGCCTGTCAGTATTGTGACAAGAAATTCTCAAGGCCAGGGAATTTAGGGATTCACGTGAGGTCACATGATCCTATTTATGTGCGAGAAAAGAGGTTTACGTGTGAGATATGCGGAAGGAAATTTGCTGAAAACTCTAGATTAAGAATCCATATGAAATTCCATAACAACGACAGACAGTTCCGTTGTCAAAAGTGTGATAAAGCTTCTTTGACCAGTTATGGTTTGAAACGGCACATGGAAACTCATGGTGAAAAGAGATATGCATGTGAATTGTGCCCTAAGAAATTCGGGCATTTGTCCTCTTTAAAGTATCATATGGGTAAGCATTAAGAAAGAAGAATTTGAAGATATGCAGGGTGCCACACCGAAACCACACATTAAAAGTGCATGGACTTCTAATTAAGGCATTGTAATATAATAGTATAATGTATATGGGTCATTCCACATCACATTTGCAATTGAAAAATAAAATTACCTTGAATATTTTTTGTTTTATACTAGAAACAAAAATAATTGATATGTATTTTTTTATTCTAACGTGATTTGTGAAATTTCGGATTTATGAATTTTTGAATTTTCATAGTCGGAAAAATCAAACTTTTTTTTAATGCTTCTAGTTCATAAACAGTTCCATAAAAAAAAAACGAAATTTTCAGAGAAAGTCCACAATTGCTCAAACTATGCATTAGGCCATTAGGCAGTCTATCGGAATATTTCTTTATTTATTTATGCAACATATATGCAATAGTTCAAAACAAATAGTTGTTACAAAAAATAGACCTCTTGAAAATCGTTTTTCTCAAAATCAAAATATTGATCATAGTGCATAAAATTTCTTATAAAAATTTTAGTGTGGACCCTTGAGTGGTTCTTAAGAGTGCTGAATTAAATTCAATGTAGAATTTTGAATAAATTCAATTATAAGCTATATAAAATTCATTTGGGCAACACACTTATGTCTGGTGATAATTTAAGACATCTTGGATTTTGTAATTGGTTGCTTCAAACGTGCAGTGAAGATGATGATTTAAAAAAAAAACATTATTTGGACCGCTAAATGCAAATTCACAAATAGTGACGTATTTAATCGCAACAATGAACATTATTGGACAACAGAAAATCCCAGACAAGTCCACAGCATCGTTTTGGAGTAAATGTTTGGGCAGGTATTTATGATGAAAATATAATAGGGCCAATTATGTACGAAGGGTCTCTAACCAGTGAACGATATTTACATCTTCTTGAAACAAACATTTCTAATTATTTGGATAATGTTCCTCTAATTCAACTTCAGAAGTTCTGGTGGCAGCAAGATGGTGCACCAGCGCACAATGCCAGAAATGTTCGCAATTATTTAAATCAAATGTATCCAAATCAGTGGATTGGGATTGGGAACGGTGGAATTGTAGCTTGGCCAGCTAGATCGCCTGATTCGAGTGTCTTGGATTTTTTTTCTGGGTTTTTATTAAAAACACAGTTTACCGTCATAGTTATGAGAATGTTGAACAACTCAGAGATAGTATTACGAATGTCTCTAATACGATTCCCAGAAGAAGTGTTTATAGGGCAATAAATATTGTTAAGAAACGCGCTCAATTGTGTATTACCGAAAACGGTTTTTTATTTGAACATAAATTATAATTCATAATCTCCATATTTGTCTTATAGTTATTAGTAGTGTATATAATTTTGTTCACGAAAATGTAATAATGCGCGAATTCGCGCTTTAATTCACAGAACGCGATTTATGATAATATTGTATTTACCCTGTTTAATACTGATTTTAATTTTTTTTAATTGTAACTTTAATTTCGATTTTAATTTTGATTTTGATTTTATTTTTGTTTTTTTTTTAAATTTTGATTTTGATTTTAATTTTGATTTTAATTTTCGTGAACAAAGTATAGTGTACAACTCGCATATAATGGCTATTAATCACGAGAACGATGTTTGCGGAACGAGCCGTAGGCGAGTGGAGCAAATAGTTTGAATGATCATTATATGCTCGTTGTATAATATACTATTATTTATTAACAACTTTTAATTTTGTATCGTCTATATCGTCCAAAATAATTGTTAATCCCCAAAAAAAAATATGTTCGATGCAGTTGTCTTCTTTCTGTAAACATTTGTAAATTCTGTATTTCTATTTACTGAATAAATATACGTAACATCTCGCTTTTCTGAATTATTGAAAGACATTTTTATTCATACAAAATAATAATGTTTGACAAATAAAGAGGTATTTAGATTTTGGATCGTTTTTAATTCCAAGGACGGATGATTTTTAGTAAGCGTTACAGAGATTTCCAATCAAAGTGTTTTAAACGATTATATGTCGATTTATTAAAATAAATGTATGTTGTGTTATATTGTTGTCATCACAAAGAAATGAGCATGCAGATGTGATAAAAAATAAATATAGCGTCCGTAAGAAATAAGAAAGTTGATGATGGTTGAAAAGAAACGAAACATGTTACAAAGAAAAGTCTTACGCCATCTATTAGATGATAAAAAAGTGCTTTAAGAATGTCTTTACAATTTTTAAATATCTCCTCAAATAACGGAGATATAAAGAAAAAACGAAAATCAGTTTTTTTTTTACTTAACTCGAAAACAAAATAATTTAAATATTTTTTTCCAGTGGATTATTAATCAGCATAAAATTCTGCAAAAGTGCCAAATTTAAACATACCCTCTATCTCTTCTAATAAGCGAGATCCCCATGGTGAGCCTCAAATTTGAAACACCCTGTATATTGCATTTATCACGTTGTAATAAGAATTCATTTATCTAATACAAATAACATTAGGAAAGAGCTATTGCCTGTTCGTAAATCAATAGTGTTTTTTTCTCCTAGAAATATTACAAAATATCAACCGAAATTAAGATATTTAATGAAAAACCAAATACTTCGTGTAAATTAGATCCTGAAGCTTTTGAAACTAATGAAACAATTGCAAAATTTTGTTTATATACCGGGTGTAACTGAATTCTGGTAGACCCTATATTATGATTTCATATATCTATGAAAGGGTCTAGCGCAGGTGGTGTTCACTCCATACGATTTTTTGGTGCCATATCTCAGTATTACAATCAAACGTATGGTGGCGCTGTCTTCAGTTTTTAACAGTTAGAATAAAAATCGTGCCTGAATTTTATGGTTTGAATATTGACTTTGTTTACATAACTTTTAATCCATTCAGTACATGTGTTTCGTTCGTTCTATTGTTCTGTGCAATTTTGTGTTTCATTAAAGACATTAAACTGATTCTATTGAATTTAGTGATTGTATTATTTAATTGGTAAGTAAAAATAATTTTTTTTTAAATTGTTATTAATTCTCATATAAACTTATTGTAGGTACATTACTGCCACTCACAAAATGAGTTGTTGAGAAATGATAATCGTTGTTGTGTGCCTGGATGGGACGATAGGATGTTGTGCAGAACAGACTTTTGCTTCAAGATAAGGAAATATTTAAGTTATGGATCACTAATATTTCAAATCCAAAGTTAAAATGAAAAAGTCTTAAAGGCATTTAAAGAACACATCAAGTATAGCTTCTACTTTGTTATACATCGTGTGAGCCACAAAATTTTCTTTCAGAGTTGGCTGTGAGATAAATGAGGTATGTCGCATATTATTACATCATGAGACTAGAAAATTAGATTTGAAAAATGAATTAATCTCAGACATGACTGGTATGTTCCTCTCTCTCTCGGTCATGGCCAACTCAGAAACAAAATTCTGTAGCTCACACCTCATAATAAATAAAATTAATTGTGGTTTAAACATAGTACATTTTTCAATTCAGTTTAAATAAAATACTATTACTTTGTTTGTAAAACTTAAAATTTTTATTTTCGTGACTATAGTTTGGGTAATTTTAAACAGCCTTTATTGAAGAAAATTAAAATTACGAAGCTGCCGAATCTTGAAAATGAAAATAAAATTTCGAAGTTTTACAAAGTAATAGGGTGTTATAAAAATATTTTAAAATTAGTGCCATTTCATCTCAACCAATATCCGCTACGATCAAATAGTAGGTGGCGCTAAATTTGGTACTAACACTTTTCCCTAATTTTATTGCTTGAGTTGGCAATCTTAATTAATCGTTCATCTATGGTCTAGCGAAATGAGTATACAAAATCTACACCCGCGCGTATTAAGCTCTAATTAATGTCATGTTCATATCCATGTGCTATAAGACTTTATCAAATTTTAACCTCGAGATTCAATTTTTATGGGAGATATGGAGGGCGAAAGGAAAATAAAAAAAAATATTTTACTCAAAAACGGCTGAACCGATTTCAATGAAAAACATATATGTTATAACTATCAATAAGACTATTTTCTAGATTGTTTTTTAAATTTCGGCGAAAATTTCAATTGAAATTTTTATTTTTTATTTCTCGAATTTTTTTTTAGAGGTTATGTTCCATAGTGATACCAACCATTTTTTACATATATATTCCTCAAAATATGTCTTTCAACATATATTTTTGTCAATTTGTTTGGAATGGTGCAACATTGTGAAAAAAATAAAAATCGTGTACGTGAAACTTCGTTGTGTTATAGCGTACCGCTCTTAAACCGTTATCCTTAAGCACAAACATGTTGCATTTTTACGGCCAAAATAGGTATTGTTGTTTGAATTATTGGTATCACTATAGAAAGTAACTTAAAAAAATTTAAAAAATAATTTAAAAAAAATCCCCGAAATTTTTGTTGGATTTAAAAAAAAAAAAAATTGAAAATAGTCTATAATCATATATTTTTTTCATTGAAATCGGTTCAGCTATTTTTGAGAAAAATCGCGGGACTTCCTGGAACTGAGATATGCTAAATTACTTTTGTCGTAAGTAGTGCTTAAATCGACTGGAAACTTCTAAATAACGTTTAAAAAAAATCAATTTTTTTGCTATTTTTTGCAAGTCCAACAACTCATTCTGAACACTATATGTTTATAATTTTTTTGTGGGACTTCCGGGAACGAAGATACGCAAAAATATTTTTGTCGAAAATAGTGCTCAAATCGCCTGAATAACGATTCATTTTTTTTTTCAAATTAAAAATTTTTTTTTTCAAGTTTATCAACTAATTCTGAACACTATTTGTCAAAAATGTGGGACTTCCGAGAACGGAGATACGCAAAATGACTTTGGTCGAAAATAGTGCTTAAATCGACTGGAAATGCCAAAATAACGATTAAAAATTTTTTGTGCATAATAAAATAGTTCGATTTCAGAAGTTCTAGTAATTTTTGACTCAACAAGCCAATTTTCGACTTTTTTTTTAGAAGATTAACCAAAACCGTGCAAATCGAGAAGTTGTTTTTTTTTTCGAGTCAAAACAATTTATTTTCGAGTAATAATCAAACTGCTGATTTTTAGGCCGAATTTTATTTTTAATTCTAGTTCCAAATTTTTGATAAGATTTTGGTTAAAATATCTATAACCTGAATGATTCATTTATATGCGAGATTTATTTTTTTTTTCGGTATTTTCGAGTTTTGTTTAGTCTGCATTTATTATCTTTAGGCCCGAGTTTGGGATGTACTGTCTAAATTTTCGACTTTCTGACCAACATTACAGATTTTTATTATTTTTTTAAATCTTTTAACCCAACTAAATTTTTCTTTATTTTGATCTAACTTTTCGATTTTATTGTTAAAATTATCGTTTTTTTTGGCCCCAATTTTTGATTTTTCGTTTAGTCTGCATTTATTATCTTTAGGGCCGAGTTTTCGATGTTTTGTCTAAATTTTAGACTTTTTGACCAACATTGTGGATTTTGCCCTAAAATTTTTCATTATTTTTTTTTTATTTGTCTGTTAAAATTTTTCTTTCCTTGGTCCACTATTTTTGTTTTTAGGCCAGAATTTTAGATTTTTCGTCTCAATTTTTTATCGTATATTTTAGAGTCTTGGTCTATTTCTTATCCTATATTTTAGATTTTGTAACTTGGATTATTGATTTTATTTAGTTTATTTTTGGCGGCTGAAAGTGGTAAATGATTTTGCTTCTTCTTAAGTTTTTGATTTTTTGTCTGCGTTTTTTATTTTTAGATCAGGATTCTTGGTTCTTTGGCTCATATTTCAGATTTCTGTATTTTCGATTTTTTTATTCCATTTTTTTTATATTTTTCTTTATTTTAACCAAAATTTTCGATTCGTTTGTAGAAATTTTGGATTTTTTTATCTACAATTTTTAACTTTACGCTCGATTTCGATATTTTGTCTAAATTTTCACCGTTTTAGGCACTATTGTAGGTTTTTACTTTTTTGGCCTATATTTTGTATTTTTGATTTTTGCTCTTTTGGCCGAAATTTTCTTTATTTCGACTTAAATTTTCGATTCGTTTGTTAAAAATTTTAATTTTTTGGTCTACCACTTAGATTTTAGGGTACGAATTTCAGATTTTTCGTTTTAATTTTTTATTTTTGTCCCATATTTTAGATTTTCTTAACTTAATTATTAATTTTATTGTGCGAATTTGTTTAAATTTCTATTAGTGCTATTATCTACGAATTTCACGTTGGAACTTATTTTAAGCTAAAAAAAGCGAATTAAAGGGTAAATTATTTTTCTGCATTTTTATTTTTAAACCAGGATTTTTGATTTTTTGGCCGATATTTTAGATTTTTGGCTGTTCCAAAATTTTGACTTTTTGGCCGATATTTTATATTTTCGGCTGTTCCAAAATTTGGATTTTTTGGCCAAAATATTCGATTGGAAGATAAATGGTTCTTTGTGTCTTCAAAAAAGGAGGGGGGGGGTATTGTATAAGTGGCTCTACCATTAACATGTTCCACGAGCCGCCAGTGGTACTACCTACATAGGTACATAGGTACATAGGTATAAAACCTAATGGTATTTATATGTACCGAGCACCCCCGCCCACCCCTATGAATAAATTAATATTTAACAACAGATTTTCATTGAATGATATTATAACTAATTTTCAATTTAAAACATATTCGTTATATTCAGGGACGAAAGGGTTAAAATAGTTCGATTTTTTACTCTATTCAACAAGCCAATTTTCGACTGTTTTTTTAGAGATTACGCAAAGCCGTGCAAATCGAGTAGTTGTTTTTTTTTTTCGAGTCAAAACAATTTATTTTCGAGTAATAATCAAACTGCTGATTAATCGAAAATTTATCGATTAGTACTATTAATAGATTAATCAAATGATCTATGAATTAAATGATCGATTAATCGATTATTTTTGAGTAATAATCAAACTGCTAATTAATCATATTTATCGATGAATCGATTATTTTACACAGCCCTAGCGTTTACCATTTGTTGTTCTTTTTCGATAATTTTCTAAATATGAAAAATACTACAAAATACATTTAAACAAATATTGAAAACAATATTTTGTATGAAATTACTTGTCACAAAATAATTGCTACCAAAAAAAAAATATAATTATGAAACGACAATAGTTACATCAAATGTATAGTATTAATTGTAGAGAATGCCAAAATGTACGGTTTATGAAGGATATGTTGTTTGCCGAAGTCTCTTTAGTTTTTTGATGAAATTGACGGTCAAAATTTTTAGAATTTGAAGTATAATTGATTTCATAATTTTAACGTTTCAAACGTCAATATTATCCAATCTTACAAAACGCTCTATTATATCATCAAATCGGAGAAAGTAACATGATAGCCACATCACCATTTTTTAGTGTTTATTTACTTACATTTCCCTTCCAACTTTCTTTAAAAATACTATGATTATAAAAGTACACCCTGAGTTTTATTTTCATTTATAATTGAGCATGACATAACCCTAAATATTGCAATTTCCTGGAAATTTGTATTAATATATACTGTTATTTTTTCAGAAATGAGTACATCTGTAAAGATAATCTTGTAAATCCAGTAAAAACTACAACTTGTTCCAAGTGCTTCCGGATGTTTGCAACTGCAAGAAGACTCAAAGAACACTTGAAATATTGTCTTCGTGGGATAACTACATTTTATGCGTGCGGAACTTGTGGGAAAGAATATACAACGAGACTTAATTACAATAAGCACATTGCGACTCATTCAAACGAATTGAAATTCCATTGCAATCTGTGCGATGTAAGCTTGTCTACAAAAGCTGCGTTTTTAGATCATAAAAACTCTTTTCACCCTATAGTCAAATATGACTGCGAAATATGCAGCAAAAAAATATCAGGCTTATACAATTTTCAGAGACACTTAAAGAAACACGACCCTTTATATATACCAACCGAATACAAATGTAACTTATGCAAGTACACCGTTTTATCAAAACCTACATTCGCTCGTCACATGCGAATTCACAACGGTGAGAAAGTAAGTTTTCCCTGTAAAATTTGTGGAAGGGAGCTGTCCAGCAAAAGTAATTTAGTGATTCACGTGAGGACCCACACACGCGAAAAGCCCTTCGGCTGTTCAACGTGCGGAAGAACTTTTCCGAGTAAGATTCTGCTGACAAGTCACAAAAGGGTGCATACTAAGGAAAAACCGTATGCTTGTACATTATGTGAGAAATCCTTCGGCCATTGTAGTACTTTGAGTCTCCATAAAAGAAGGCATACTGGCGTGAAGCCGCACACGTGTGCAATTTGCGGGAAACAGTTTGTTTCTAGATCCTTTCTCAAATTGCATGAAAAAGTTCATAAAAAATCCGTTAAAAAAGATAAAAAAATTGTATAAATGTTATCAAGTGTATTGATTACTATAAATAAAGAATTATAATTTATCTCATTTATTTGTCATTCCTTAATGAATCACGACTTTCAAGACACGTAAAAAAGCTGCACGGCAAGAGGACTATCCCTTGCCCAAATTGCTCTATGAAATTTGTGTATAAATCGTGCGTTAAAACCCACCTAGTAACTTGCGCTTTCGACCCCTCAAAACTCTTGGAGTGCCAATTTTGCCAAAAGAAATTCAAAAGAAAAGGTAGTTATACGATACACTTGAGGCGTCACACGAATGAGTCCATATTTGAGTGCGATTTATGCGATGCCCGTTATGCCGCAAGTAGTCAACTTAAGGCACATGTAAACACTAAACATAAGGGAATAAAATATGTCTGTCAGCATTGTGACAAGAAATTCGTCTCGGAAAGGTCTTTTAAGGCTCATATAAGATTGCACGATCCGATTTATATCCCGAAAAGAAGTGCGAGATATGTGGAAGGGGATTTTCTGAAAATCATAAATTAATAGTCCACATGAGAATACATAATAACGAAAAATCGTACATCTGTGAAAAATGTGGGAAATCTTTCAGGAGGAGTTCTGCTTTAAATGTTTACAGGGAAACACATAGCGATCGGAGGCCATGTTATGCATGTAATTGTGCCCAAAGATATTCTTTTATGTGAGGAGTTTAAGGGATCAAATGATTAAACACAATTCAATTTGTATCAAAAAAGAAGAACTTGATGTTACTAATAATTCTAATATGAAGCCAAATGTTAAGCAACAAATAGAAATAGGACTAGAGTGGAAGAATATCAAAAAATGAAGTTAATTATTTTCCCATATTTCGGAATTGGGACAAAAATACCAAATGTTAGTGTTAAATTTAAAAAAAAAGTTATTATATAATTACATATAATGTTGTATCCATTATGAAGATGCAGGTTGCCTTTTAAAGGTGAAGTTTTCGAAAAATATATTGTTTCATAAGTTCGTAATAAATGTATTTGTTTGTGCATTCAATAAAAATATTATTTTCCGAAGAAATTGTGTTGTTTTTTATCTATTTTTTCTTTGTTGAAATATTCCACAAACTTAATAAAAAATCATGTTTAAAAATTTACAACTCACGCAAAAATTGACACACTTTAAAAAATCGAAGATGATTTTAAAGGCAGATGTTTTATGAATATACTAAAAATTTTGATAAATCGTATTAGTATTTTTTTGTTTGGCAACTTGTAAACGATCATTTTCAAAAATTCACCCAAAAACACCCAAAAATGAACACAATTTCAAAAATTAAAGTTTGGTATAAAGGTCGTTCAGATTTTTTAAAATAATTAAGGAACCTAATTTTGCTTTCGATTTTTATTTTGTCCCAGTGTTTGACAACTTAAAATATTCGACAAACTAAATAAAAGAAAAATTTTCAAAAATCCATATCTCTCTTGAAAATTGTCGAATTTACAAAAACCAAATTGATTTTGAATAAGCGATAGTTTGGCCATTTAGGATGCCATTTTACGGAATTTTTCCTGCATGTTTTATATTTTTTCCGCTATGGTTTTGTTCAGGTGATCAAAAAATTAAAACAAAAATTTTCAAAAATCCATATCTCCATTGAAAATTGTTGAATTTACAAGAACCAAATTGATTTTGAATAAGCGATACTTTGGCAATTGAGGATAACTTTTTACGGAATTTTTCCTGCATGTTTCATATTTTTTCCGCTGGGTTTTTGTTCAGGTGATCAAAAAATTAAAACAAATTTTTTCAAAAATCCATATCTCTATTGAAAATTATTGTATTTACAAGAACGAAATTGATTTTGAATAAGTGATACTTCGGCCACTGAGGATGACTTTTTACGGATTTTTTCCTGCATGTTTCATATTTTTTTCCGCTATGTGTTTATTCAGGTGCTTGAAAAAATAAAACATACATTTTCAAAAATCCATATCTCTATTAAAAATTGTTGAATTTATAAGAACCAAATTGATTTTGAATAAGCGATAGTTCAGCCATTAAGTTTATTTTTTTATGGAATTTTTTCTGCACGTTTTATATTTTTTCTGCGATGAGTTTGATCAGGTGCTCAAAAAATAAAAACATAATTTATCAAAAATCCATATCTCCATTGAAAATTGTTGAATTTACAAGAACCAAATTGATTTTGAATAAACGATACTTCGGCAATTGAGGATAACTTTTTACGGAATTTTTCCTGCATGTTTCATATTTTTTCCGCTGTTTTTGTTCAGGTGATCAAAAAATTAAAACAAAAATTTTCAAAAATCCATATCTCCATTGAAAATTGTTGCATTTACAAGAACGAAATTCATTTTGAATAAGCAATACTTCGGCCATTGCAGATAATTTTTTGTGGAATTTTGCCTGCACGTGTTATATTTTTTCTGCGATGTTTTTGTTCAAGTGCTCAAAAAATTAAAACAAATATTTTCAAAAATCCATATCTCTATTGAAAATCGTTGCATTTCCAAAAAATAAATTGATTTTGAATAAGCGATACTTCTGCCATTGAGGATGACTTTTTACGGAATTTTTCCTGCATGTTTCATATTTTTTTCGCTATGTGTTGTTCAGGTGCTCGAAAAAATAAAACAAAAATTTTCAAAAATCCTTATCTCTATTAAAAATTGTTGAATTTACAAAAACCAAATTGATTTTGAATAAGCGATAGTTCAGCCATTAAGTTTAATTTTTTATGGAATTTTTCCTGCACGTTTTATATTTTTTCTGCGATGAGTTTGTTCAGGTGCTTAAAAAATAAAAACAAAATTTACCAAAAATCCATATCTCTATTGAAAATTGTTGAATTTCCAAGAATCAAATTGATTTTGAATAAGCGATACTTCGGCCATCGAGGATGAGTTTATACGGAATTTTTCCTGCATGTTTCATATTTTTTCCGTTCAGGTGCTCGAAAAAATAAAACAAAAATTTTCAAAAATCCATATCTCTATTGAAAATTGTTGAATTTACAAGAACCAAATTGATTTTGAATAAGCGATAGTTCAGCCATTAAGTTTAATTTTTTATGGAATTTTTCCTGCACGTTTTATATTTTTTCCGCTATGTTTTTGTTCAGGTGCTCAAAAAATTAAAACAAAAATTTTCAAAAATCCATATCTCTATTGAAAATTGTTGAATTTACAAGAACGAAATTGATTTTAAATAAGCGATACTTCGGACACCGAGGATGAGTTTTTACGGAATTTTTCCTGCATGTTTCATATTTTTTTCGCTATGTTTTTGTTAAGGTGCTCAAAAAATTAAAACAAAAATTTTCAAAAATCCATATCTTTATTGAAAATCGTTGAATTTACAAGAACGAAATTGATTTTGAACAAGCCATACTTTGGCCATCGAGGATGACTTTTTACGGATTTTTTCCTGCATGTTTCATATTTTTTCCGCTATATTTTTGTTCAGGGGCTCAAAAAATAAAACAAAAATTTTCAAAAATCCATATCTCTTTTAAAAATTGTTGAATTTACAAGAACGAAATTGATTTTGAATAAGTGATACTTCAGCCATTAAGTTTAATTTTTTATGGAATTTTTCCTGCACATTTTATATTTTTTTCTGCGATGTGTTTGTTCAGGTGCTCAAAAAATTAAACAAAATTTTTCAAAAATCCATATCTCTATTGAAAATTGTTGAATTTACAAAAACCAAATTGATTTTGAATAAACGATACTTCGGCAATTGAGGATAACTTTTTACGGAATTTTTCCTGCATGTTTCATATTTTTTCCGCTGTTTTTGTTCAGGTGATCAAAAAATTAAAACAAAAATTTTCAAAAATCCATATCTCCATTGAAAATTGTTGCATTTACAAGAACGAAATTCATTTTGAATAAGCAATACTTCGGCCATTGCAGATAATTTTTTGTGGAATTTTGCCTGCACGTGTTATATTTTTTCTGCGATGTTTTTGTTCAAGTGCTCAAAAAATTAAAACAAATATTTTCAAAAATCCATATCTCTATTGAAAATCGTTGCATTTCCAAAAAATAAATTGATTTTGAATAAGCGATACTTCTGCCATTGAGGATGACTTTTTACGGAATTTTTCCTGCATGTTTCATATTTTTTTCGCTATGTGTTGTTCAGGTGCTCGAAAAAATAAAACAAAAATTTTCAAAAATCCTTATCTCTATTAAAAATTGTTGAATTTACAAAAACCAAATTGATTTTGAATAAGCGATAGTTCAGCCATTAAGTTTAATTTTTTTATGGAATTTTTCCTGCACGTTTTATATTTTTTCTGCGATGAGTTTGTTCAGGTGCTTAAAAAATAAAAACAAAATTTACCAAAAATCCATATCTCTATTGAAAATTGTTGAATTTCCAAGAATCAAATTGATTTTGAATAAGCGATACTTCGGCCATCGAGGATGAGTTTATACGGAATTTTGCCTGCATGTTTCATATTTTTTCCGTTCAGGTGCTCGAAAAAATAAAACAAAAATTTTCAAAAATCCATATCTCTATTGAAAATTGTTGAATTTACAAGAACCAAATTGATTTTGAATAAGCGATAGTTCAGCCATTAAGTTTAATTTTTTATGAAATTTTTCCTGCACGTTTTATATTTTTTCCGCTATGTTTTTGTTCAGGTGCTCAAAAAATTAAAACAAAAATTTTCAAAAATCCATATCTCTATTGAAAATTGTTGAATTTACAAGAACGAAATTGATTTTAAATAAGCGATACTTTGGCCATCGAGGATGACTTTTTACGGATTTTTTCCTGCATGTTTCATATTTTTTCCGCTATGTTTTTGTTCAGGGGCTCAAAAAATAAAACAAAAATTTTCAAAAATCCATATCTCTTTTGAAAATTGTTGAATTTACAAGAACGAAATTGATTTTGAATAAGCGATACTTTGGCCTTTGAGGATGGCTTTTTACGGATTTTTTCCTGCATGTTTCATATTTTTTTCCGCTATGTTTTTGTTCAGGTGCTCAAGAAATAAAACAAAAATTTATATCTCTATTGAAAATTGTTGAATTTACAAGAACCAGATTGATTTTGAATAAACGATACTTCGGCCATTGAGGATGACTTTTTAGGGAATTTTTCCTGCATGTTTCTTTTTTTCTGCTATGGTTTTGTTTAATACTTATGTATAAGAACAACCGAGTTATAGATTTTATACTTTTTTCTATAAATAACTGTTATCTATGAAACAGTGATTATAGAAAAACAATTGCGATAATTTTTTTTATTTTATTATGTTGCAGACCCACGTGCATCTGTGCAGAATGCGGAAAATCATTCCTTAACGAAACACGGCTTTCAACACACACAAAAAGACTACACGCCAAAAGGATTATTCCTTGCCCAAATTGTTCCATGAAATTTTTGTATAACTCGCACCTGAAACACCACCTAGAAAGTTGTGTTTTCGACCCCTTAGAAATGTTTGAATGCGAATTTTGCGAAAAGAAATTCACAAAAATAGATAATTATAACATGCATATGAAGTGTCACACAAATGAATCCATGTTTGAGTGCGAATTATGCGATGCCCGTTATCCTGCCAAAAGCCGACTCAAAAGACATGTAAACACTAAACATAAGGGAATCAAATTTGCCTGTCAGCATTGTGATAAGAAATTCGGCACGAAATGGTTTCTAAAAGTCCATACAAGATCGCACGATCCGATTTATATTCCAGAAAAGAAAGAAAAGAAGTTTACGTGCGAGATATGTAGAAAGGGATTTGCTGAAAATCATAAATTAACAGTCCATATGCGAATACACAACAACGAAAAATTGTACATCTGTGAACAATGTGGGAAATCATTCAAAACGAATTCTGCTTTAAAAGCTCACGTGGAAACTCATAGTGATCGGAGGCCATGTCATGCATGTAAATTGTGCCCAAAGAAATTCTTTTATGTGAGGAGTTTAAGGGATCATATGATTAAACACAATTCGATTTGTATCAAGAAAGAAGAACTTGATGTTACACATAATTGTAATATGAAGCTTAACGTTAAGCAATAAATAGAAATAGGGCTCGAGTGGAAGAGCATCAAAAAATGAAGTTAATCATTTTCTCTTATTTCGGAATTGGGACAAAGATACCAAACATTAATGTTAAATTAAAAAAAAAAGTTATTACATAATTACACATAATTTTGTATCCATTATGGAGATGCAGGTTGCCTTTTAAAGGTGAAGTTTTCGGAAATATATTGTTTTATAAGTTCGTAATAAATGTGAATAGCATAAGTAATGTATTTGTTTGTGCATTCAAATAAATATTATTTGGTGAAGAAGTTGTTTTATTAAAATAACACAAATATTTGGGGATTCCTTTAATATTTTTAAATGCAAAATTTTAAGTCTAATTTAAGTTGTTTTAATTTAATTTAATTTGAAATAACATGTCTATCTAATTCGGCTTAATTTATGTAATTTAATTTAATTTAATTTTTGATTCGATAACTCATCATCATATTTTAGTTTACTTGGATTTTTTTCTATTACTATTGTTTTTATTAAAACCCTTATTTGTGATACGGGTGTTAAGTTAGCAATAGATTTTAAAATTCATTTTTTGCCTCAAAAATGTACATTTTCCAAAAACCTTCTATAAGCAGGGTGGGTTTACTACTAAAGAATACACATAAACCTCCCCCACCCTACAATTTTTCACACTATATAAAAAAAAATCTCCTTTTTCGCTAACTTCGATGACAGATAAGAAAATGCTGAAAACATGTAATTTTTCTACATACTTAGACCTACTAATACAAAAAATAAAAAAACGTTCCGGCCCCTAGATCACTTAAAAAAAAATTAAAAACTTGTCCGCCCCATCCACCGTGAAGAGGTGCGCGAGCACACTTACTAACGTTTTTTACGATATTCGATGTCCGTCTCGAAAAAGTGAAAACTTCAAAAACAATCTAGATATACAGGCCTAACAACAGGAGAAATAAAAAAAAGTGCCGGCCCCTTGATCACTGAAAAAAAATTAACAATCCGACACATTCTCCGAATATGAATGCGCCGTCACATTAACTGAAGTTTTTTTCAAAGTTCGGTGACCGCCATAAAAAAGTTAAAAATTTATAAACAATCTACACATACAGGCCTAACAAATGGAAAAATAAAAAAAACGTGTTAGCCCCTTGATCACTTTGAAAAAAAAAAACAATCCGACACACTCTCCGAAAATGTATGCGCCGTTACATTAACTGAAGTTTTTTTCAAAGTTCGATGACCGCCATAAAAAAGTTAAAAACTTATAAACAATCTAGACATACAGGCCTAACAAATGGAGAAATAAAAAAAACTTGCCGGCCCCTCGATCACTTTGAAAAAAAAAACAATCCGACACATTCTCCAAATACGAATGCGCCGTCACATTAACTGAAGTTTTTTTCAAAGTTCCATGACCGCCATAAAAAGTTAAAAATTTATAAACAATCTATACATACAGGCCTAACAAATGGAGAAATAAAAAAAACGTGCCGGCCCCTTGATCACTTTGAAAAAAAATAAACAATCCGACACTTTCTCCGAAAATGTATGCGCCATTACATTAATTGAAGTTTTTTTCAAAGTTCCATGACCGCCATAAAAAAGTTAAAAATTTATAAACAATCTAGACATACAGGCCTAATAAATAGAGAACTAAAAAAAAACGTGCCGGCCCCTTGATCACTTTGAAAAAAAAATAAACAATCCGACACATTCTCCGAAAATGTATGCGCCATTACATTAACTAAAGTTTTTTCAAAGTTCGGTGACCGCCATAAAAAAAGTTAAAAATTTATAGACAACCTATACATACAGGCAAATGGAAAAATAAAAAAAACGTGTTGGCCCCTTGATCACTTTGAAAAAAAAAATAGCAAACTTTCTGAAATCTATTGCTAACTTCACACCCGTATTTGTGATACATGCAGTGGCGTGCCACCTGGGGCAGTGCCCAATTTGTGGCCCTTTCCGAGTCAATCAAAATTAAGGGCTTCTTAACAATTTCTGAACATGAATAAAAAAAAATGTCAATTGTTAAAAAAATTCTTTACAATATTATTGTGTTGGGAACAGAGTTCTCCAATAGATATTTTTGAATAAATATTAGATGTTTAAGAGCCCCTTGCCCGTTTTTACAACGTTTTATTGTTCTTGTAAAGTAGGCATAGACATAAAATTTTGCAGTAATTTTGAAATAAAAGAAAAACGGAGAGACAAAAAAATGCTCACTTTCGGCTTCCAAAGTTTTACCGAAAGCATTTTAGTTCTTCAGATTGTCAAATAAAGCTCGAGTTTCAAGTTTTATTTTAAAATCTCTATTTGAGATACAACGTCCACAATCAGGCAGACATTTTTCGAAAATGATCAGAATCGTCTCGGAGGATCTTAAAATGGATATTTTCCTTGAAATAAAATTCTAAATAAATTATGAAAATTATATGCAGGGTGTTTCTAAATTGATGCCAGCGATTTTAAAGGGTGATTTTTCAGTAAAAATTAAGGGAGGTCTTTCATATATTTTTTTGTTCAAAACAACTTCCTCTTCAAGTTACAGCCCTCCAAAGTTAAGGGAAACATAACGTTTTTATTTCATATATCCACTATGGTAGAATTTAGAATGAAATTAAAATATTAAAAAATATTAAAGGTAGCACTGTTTTCCAATCAGTTTTTTTTTGGCGAAAATAAAAATCGAAAATTTACTCCATCCCCATGCAAAAATATACAGGGTGTTTCAGACCTCCGGGAACGGTCACGTGCTTATTTTTCAAAATTTCGAAAAATATTTTATACAAAAGTTGTGTATAATAATACCCTAAAAATATTTAAATTTATACAGGTTGTCTCATAACAAAGTTACAGACCAAACTTATGTTTTTTTAAACGGAACACCCTGTATTTTTTGTTATTTTTGAATTATATGGAGCAAATAAAGGTGAGTTACCTCAATACTCCCTATACCTATTGTTTGCCGTTTTCGAAATATTTGAAGATTTGTTGAAATGCATGGTCTGGGTGAAATTTTATTTCTGCCCCAGTGATTGACGTTGAACGATTAAAATCATTTCTATTATATGCTTGAAGGTTCGAACTATAGAGCCAACCATGATTTCATACAAAAAATTATACAGGGTGATAAAAAAATGCGGTAGATAAACCGAACTTATAAAGTTAAATAACTTCGTTTTTTTCAAACGGCACACCCTGTATTTAGTAACGTATTCTTAAGTAGAATCCAATTATCTTTCAGATTGTATAAGGGTTCCCTGTTCCTAATCTCAATAGTTTTCTTGTATTCGGCGATTATCATATCAGGAATAATTATTATAATCTGAAAGATAACTGGATTCTACTTGAGAATACGTTACTAAATACAGGGTGTGCCATTTGAAAAAACGAAGTTATTTAACTTTATAAGATCTGTTTTTCTACCGCATTTTTTATCACCCTGTATAATTTTTTGTATGAAATCGTGGTTGGCTCTATAGTTCGAACCTTCAAGCAAATAATTAAAATGATTTTAATCGTTCAACGTCAATCACTGGGGCAGAAATAAAATTTCACCCAGACGATGCATTTCAACAAATCTTCAAATATTTCGAAAACGGCAAACAATAGGTATAAGGAGTATTGAAGTAACTCGCCTTTATTTGCTCAATATAATTCAAAAATGACAAAAAATACAGGGTGTTCTGTTTAAAAAAAACATAAGTTTGGTCTGTAACTTTGTTATGAGACACTCTGTATAAATTTAAATATTTTTAGGGCGAGCAGCTCACTATTATACACAAATTTTGTATAAAACATTTTTCGAAATTTTGAAAAATAAGCACGTGATTGACCGTTCCCAGAGCTCTGAAACACCGTGTATAAAATTATAAAAAAATTATGTCCAGTTTCTTATTGTTTACGTATTGATCGCACTTTTACAAAGAAAACAAGAAGGTATAGATGAAGAAAATCTCTGTGTAAATACTGGAGTCATGACCAATTATGTGGAAGGTACCAACATTTTCAAATTTTACTCTAGAAAGACGAAAAATGCATTCAACGATTTAAAAATTTGTAAAAAAATTACGAATTAAGACATCTGCTTCAAAACCCCGCAATCCATAAAGAAATAATATATTTCTAATTTTACATTAAAATAATATCCAATCCAGCTGTGTACAAAACGACAACATTCCAAACTTGAACTAGGAAAATCAAAAATGTATTCAACAATTGGAAAAACTTGAAAAAAATATCAATCGTGTAAACTGTTCAAAGAGCTCAAAATCCATAAAAAACAATACTTTTCTAATTTCTCGTAAAAACAAATGTCACATTTTAGGTGTTGACAAAACGGCAACATTCTAAACTGAACTGGAAAAACTGAAAATGCATTCGAAGATTTGAAAAATAAAAAATATGCAGAATTTTTATTCGAACGCTCAAAATCCGTAAAAGCAATGTATTTCTGAATTCACGTAGAAACAAATGATATATTCAAGCTGTTAACAAAACGGCGATGTTCCAAACTTGAACTGAGAAAACCAAAAATGCGTTTAAAGATTTGAAAAATTGTGAAAAAATAATTAATGCAAAATTTTTATTCAGAAACCCAAAATTCATAAAAAAAGAGTATATTTCTGATTTCAAACGATTGCCTTAATTAAGTTGTATACAAAAAGGTAACAATTCATAATAGATAGCGAAAATGACATTCAAAGATTTAAAAAAATTGTAAGAGAGCAGTTTCAAGAACTAAAAATCCATAATAATAATACATTTCTGATTTCGCGTAAAAACAATTGTCATAATCTCGCTGTGTGCAAAACGACAATATTCCAAACTTGAACTACGATGATGAAAAATTTGCCTTCAAAGCTCAAAATCCAAAAAAAAAATATATATATAACTAACTAGCTGCGTACAAAACGTCAATATTCCAAACTTCTAGGGAAACGAAAAATGCATTCAACGATTGAAAAAATGTGAAAAATATATCAATCAAGCAAACTGTTTGAAGAGCTCGAAATCCATAAAAAAACACACATTTTTGATTTCACGAAAACAATTGCCATAATCTAGCTGCGTACAAAACAAAAACATGCATAAAAACAATACATTTCTGATTTTGCTTTAAAACAATTGCCATAATCTGGCCATGTACAAGATGACAACATTCCAAACATAAATTAGGAAAACGAAAATTGATTTCAACGATATTAAAAACTGCCAAAAAATTGTCAATGTATCAACTACACAAGTTAATTTTTCGGCACTAAAACTTATATTGACTAATAAAAGAATGAACATCATAAGCAAATTTGGAAAACTTATTAATTTGTGTATTAAACATGAATTTTTAATTTTATATTTATTTTAAATTTCCAATATTCATTTTTCAACTGAATAAAACGGGACTAATTTTTTTGTTTTGTTTTTGTAAGAAAAAAATGTGTCTTTCCTTTTGAAGTGTTATTTATTATACAGGGTGTTTCTAAATTGATGCGAAAGATTTTACATTACATTTACAAATTAAATAAAAGACCTCTGTTATTTTTCCCCGAAAATCACCCTGTAAGATTTTACAGGGTAATTTTCGGGGAAAAATAACAAAGGTCTTTTATTTAATTTTTTGTTCAAAACGGTCCTTTAAAGTTAATGGAAAAAATGTTTTTTTATTTCATATATCCACTATAGAAGAGATTAAATGAATAAAATTTACCAATTTCAATTCAAACTTTTTTTCGAAACGTATATTTTACAAGAGAAAAAGCAGAAAATTTAAACATTAATTTAAAAAAATCATAACTTAAAAAAAATTCACACATTTTCAAATATTAAAGTTAATTCTTAAAGATGTTTTGTGAATATATTAAAGAAAAATTAGATTTTTTTTGTTCAAGTCAACAACTTTAAATATTAATTTTCAAAAATTCAAAACACGCAAAAATTGACACATTTTCTCATGTAGACAGTTCAGCTAGCTAGCAATTTATTTTTTTTATTTTTCATAAATTAGATTCAAGACAGGGCAGAAAGACCGATGGTCGATAGCCCAAACGGACATACTAACACCCACACTTAAATGTTTCTCTTTTTAATATTTGTAGATATTCAATGTTTTGTCTGAATAAAGATGTTCTCTCTCTCTCTCTCTCTCTCTCTCTCTCTCTTGACACATTTTCAAAAATCTAAGTTGATTATAAAGGCACATGTTTTGTGAATATACTTTCTTAAATTTTTGAGAAATTCTATCATCAGTATTTTTTTTTGTTCGACAACTTAAAACACTGATTTTCAAAAATTCATAACACCCAAAAATGACACATATTCAAAAAACAAAGTTAATTTTAAAGGTACTTATTCTGCGGGTGTGTTAAAATATTTGACGAACTCAATTTTGATTTCGATTTTTTTTTTGGTTAAGTGTTCGACAACTTAAAATATTAATTTTCAAAAATTCATAACGTACGGAAAAAGTGACACATTTTCAAAAATTAATGTTAGTTTTAAAGGGAGATGTTTTGTGAATTTATTAAAAAATATTTTTTTTTATTCAAGTTTTCAACAACTTAAAATATTAATTTTCAAAAATTAATAACACGCAAAAACTGACTCATTTTCAAAACTAAAAGTTTATTTTAAAGGTAAATGTATTGTGATTATTTTAGAGTTTTTAAGGAATTCAATCATATCAGTATTATTTTTTCAATTTTTTCTTTCTTCAAATATTCGACAAACTTAAAAAAATCATTTTTAAAAATTTATAACTGACGCAAAAATTGACACATTTTCAAAAATCAAAGATGATTCTAAAGGCAGATGTTTTGTGAATATACTAAAAAATTTAATAAATCGTATCAGTATTTTTTTTCGGCCACTTAAAACGACAATTTTCGAAAATTCATAACACCCAAAAAATGAACACAATTTCAAAAATTAAAGTTTGTTATAAAGGTAAGTCAGTCGTTCTGATTAATTAAAATATTTGAGGATCCCAATTTTGCTTCCGATTTTTGTTTTGGTCAAGTGTTTGACAACTTAATATATTCGACAAACTTAATTAAAAATCATTTAAAAAAATATAACTCACGCAAAAATGACACATATTCAAAAATCAAAGTTAATTTTAAAGGTACTCATTCTGTAAGTGTATAAAAAATATTTAAATCGTATCAGTATTTTTTTGTTCGGCAACTTAAAACGATAATTTTCAAAAATTCATAATACCCAAAAATGAACACATTTAAAAAAAAACAAAGTTAGTTATAAAGGTAGTCAGTCGTTCTGATTTATTAATACATTTGAGGAACCCAATTTTGCTTTCTTTTTTTTTTTTAGTTTTGTTCAAGTGTTTGACAACTTAAAATATATATTTTCAAAAATTCACAATTCCAGCAGAAATAGATCGTTTTTCAAAAATCAAAGTTATTTTTAAAGTTCAATAAATGCATTATGATGGCATCAGAGTTTTTAAAGAATTCAATCATATCGATATTTTTTTTCTATTTTAATATTCGACCACTTAAAAAATTATTAAAAAAATTAACTCACGCAGAAATTGACATATTTTCAAAAATCAAAGTTTATGTTAAAGTTATCTTGTGAATATATTAAAAATTTTGGGCAATTCTATCAGATAAGTATTTATTTTTTTAGATTTAAAAATCCATATCTCTGTTGAAAATTGTTGAATTTACAAAAACCAAATTGATTTCGAATAAACGATACTTCGGCCATTGAGGATGACTTTCTACGGAATTTTTCCTGCATGTTTCATATTTTTTTTCCGCTATGATTTTATTCAGGTGCTCAAAAATAAAACAAAAATGTTCAAAAATCTATATCTCTATTGAAAATTGTTGAATTTACAAGAACGAAATTGATTTTGAATAAGCGATACTTCGGCTTTTGAGGATGAGTTTTTACGGATTTTTTCCTGCATGTTTCAAATTTTTTTTCCGCTATGTTTTTATTCAGGTGTTCAAAAAATAAAACAAAAATTTTCAAAAATCCATATCTCTATTGAAAATTGTTGAATTTACAAGAACGAAATTGATTTTGAATAAGCGATACTTCAGCCATTAAGTTTAATTTTTTATGGAATTTTTTCTGCACGTTTTATATTTTTTCTGCGATGTGTTTGTTCAGGTGCTCAAAAAAATAAAACAAAAATTTTCAAAAATCTATATGTCTATTGAAAATTGTTAAATTTACAAAAATCAAATTGATTTTGAATAAGCGATACTTCGGCCATTGAAGATGACTTTTTACGGAATTTTTCCTGCATGTTTCATATTTTTTCCGTTATGTTTTTGTTCAGGTGCTCAAAAAATTAAAACAAACATTTTCAAAAATCCATATCTCTATTAAAAATTGTTGAATTTACTAGAATGAAATTGATTTTGAATAAGCGATACTTTGAATATTGAGAATGACTTTTACTGATTTTTTCCTGCATTTTTCATATTTTTTTCCGTTATGTTTTTATTCAGGTGCTCAAAAAATAAAACAAAAATTTTCAAAAATTTATGTCTCTATTGAAAATTGTTGAATTTACAAGAACGAACTTGATTTTGAATAAGCGATACTTCAGCCATTAAGTTTAATTTTTTATGGAATTTTTCCTGCACGTTTTATATTTTTTCTGCGATGTGTTTGTTCAGGTGCTCAAAAAATTAAAACAAAATTTTTCAAAAATCCATATCTCTATTGAAAATTATTGAATTTACAAAAACCAAATTGATTTTGAATTAGCGATACTTTGACCGTTGAGGATGACTTTTTACGGAATTTTTCCTGCATGTTTCATATTTTTTCCGCTTTGTTTTTATTAGGGTGCTCAAAAAAATAAAGAATTTTTTTCACAAATCCATATCTCTATTAAAAATTGTTGAATTTACAAAAACCAAATTAATTTTGAATAAGCGATACTTTGGCCATTGAGAATGACTTTTACGGAATTTTTTCTGCATGTTTCATATTTTTTCCGCTATGTTTTTGTTCAGGTGATCAAAAAATTAAAACAAAATTTTCAAAAATCCATATCTCTTTTGAAAATTGCTGAATTTACAAGAACAAAATTGATTTTGAATAAGCGATACTTCGGCCATTGAGGATGACTTTTTACGGATTTTTTCCTCCATGTTTCATATTTTTTCCACGATGGTTTTGTTTAATACTTATGTATAAGAATAACCGAGTTATAGATTTTATACTTTTTTCCATAAATAACTGTTATGTATGAAACAATGACAATAGATAAACATTTTTTTAATTTTATTATGTTGCAGACCCACGTACATCTGTATAGAACGCGGAAAATCATTCCTTAGCGAAACACGGCTTTCAATGCACAGAAAAATAGTACACGCCAAAAGGACTATCCCTTGCCCAAATTGCTCCATGAAATTTTTGTGTAAATCGCACCTGAAACACCACCTAAACAGTTGTGTTTTCGACCCCTTAGATATGCTGGAATGCGAATTTTGTGAAAAGAAATTCACAAGAATAGATAGTTATGACGTGCACATGAAGTCTCACACAAATGAATCCATGTTTGAGTGCGAATTATGCGATGCCCGTTATCCTGACAAAAGCCGACTCAAAAGACATGTAAACACTAAACATAAGGGAATCAAATTTGCCTGTCAGCATTGTGATAAGAAATTCGGCACGAAATGGTCTCTAAAAGTCCATACAAGATCGCACGATCCGATTTATATTCCAGAAAAGAGAGAAAAGAAGTTTACGTGCGAGATATGTAGAAAGGGGTTTGCTGAAAATCATAAATTAACAGTCCACATGAGAATACATAACAACGAAAAATTGTACATCTGTGAAAAATGTGGGAAATCTTTTAGGACGAATTCTGCTTTAAAAGTTCACGTGGAAACTCATAGTGATCGGAGCCCATGTCATGCATGTAAATTGTGCCCAAAGAAATTCTTTTATGTGAGGAGTTTAAAGGATCATATGATTAAACACAATTCGATTTGTATCAAGAAAGAAGAACTTGATGTTACACATAATTCTAATATGGAGCTTTACGTTAAGCAATAAATAGAAATACGGCTGGAGTGGAAGAGCATAAAAAATGGATTTAATTATTTTCCCCATATTTCGGAATTGGGACAAGGATACCAAATATTAATGATTAATTAAAATAGAAAGTTATTATATAATTACAGATAATTTAGTGTCCATTATGAAGATACAGGTTGGTTTTTGAAAGTGAAGTTTTCGAAAAATATATCGTTTCATAAGTTACGCATAAGTAATGTATTTGTTTGTGCATTCAAATAAATATTATTTGCTGAAGAAATTGTTTTATTGAAATAACACAAATATTTGGGGATTCCTTTAAATTTTTCAAATACAAAGTTTTAAGTCTAATTTAAGTTGTTTTAACGTTATTTAAGTTTAATTTAATTTAAGATAACATAACGATAACATGACTTTATTTAATTCGGTTTAATTTATGTAATTTAATTTAATTTTTGATTCGGTCACTCATCAACATATTTTAGTTTACTGACGTCAATGTATATTTTTTCCCTGTGATTGGATTTTTTTTTCTGTTGAGAAATAAATATATTATTATTATTATTAAAACCCTTATTTGTGATATCTGGAACGGTGCCCAATTTGCGGCCCTTTCAATACAAATCAAGAGTTTTTGAACATTTTCTGAACATAAATTAAAAAAATTGTCAATTAAAAAAAAAGTCATTTTGCTCATCTAATTTAATCATAATAGACAAATAGTGTTCAAAATAGTCTCCTGGACATGAAAAAAAAACAAAAATTAATTTCTTAAGCAAAATTTAATTTAATCGTTTTTTGGAATTTCCAGTCGATTTAAGCACTGATCGTTTTTAGGCTTTTCCTGGGAACCGAGTTCTCCAACAGATATTTTTGAATAAAAATTAGATGTTCAAGAACCCCTTGCCCTCGTTTTTTCAACGTTTTGCTTGTTCTTGTAAAGCAGGCACAGACATAAAATTTTGCAGTACGTTTGAAATAAAAAAAGAAATGGAGAGAAACAAAAAAAAAAACGGTCAAGGTAAATGCTCACTTTCGGTTTATAAAGTTTTACCGAAAGCTTTTCAGATCTTCGGATTGTCAAATAAAGCTTGGGTTTAGTTTTGTTTTAAAATCTCTGTTTGAGATACATCGTCCACAATCAGGTATTTTTCAAAAATAATCAGAATCGTCTCGGAGGATTTCTTTTTTTTTGTTCATATGGCCAACTCAAGACGATCGGAGGATCTCAAAATGTATATTTTTCTTGAAATAAAATTCTAAATAAATTATGAAAATTATTTATTGTACGTATGGTAAAAGCAAAAATAAGACATTTTTCTTGATCTACAGTATGTCTTACTAAGCCTACAAAATAAAAACTTAAAAAGTTACGTTACTTTAACAGAAAATAGCATTTAAATCGATCATTTAGAGCAGTGTTTCTCAACCTTTTTAGACCAAACGCCCACTTTGTCAGGTCCGCTTCTTTATTCGCTTAAAATTACATGATATTTGGCACATCATTCCCTAAATTTAAAAGCGATCTTTTGAAAATTTTAAAATCATTAACTATAGTAGAATAAATGTTTGTTAGTTTTATAATAACATAATCATCATCATCATTGTTATTGTTATTAGTAATAATATGTTTAGTTTTAAATTACACATTACATTGTATATATATATTGTAGACCCTTTAATTGGACATAATGTCTGTTGGGTTTTTGTAACAAATAAATAAATAAATAAAATAATGTAGTTTAAATATGGCGACAGTAAGACATAAGACATAAAGAAATTTGAAAAGTATAAAAGTCAAATATTATTTAGTACCTTATTTTAAAATCACACTAAATTCTCCACATTTTGACTTTAGATTTATCAAAATCGAGCAACGCGTTTGACAATTGTGTCAAATCAAAATTGAAATTAAGATAAATCAATCCTAAAATGTGCGTCTTTATAAATTACCAATTGAATCTTTGCTGAACATACTGAAGGATAAATGGTAATGGTTAAAACTAAAATTTGACATTTTGCAGAAATATGGTTATAGATGTCCAATACGAAAATTGGATGGAAATTTGACAGGTCAATCTTGGGAAGTGTGTATTTAGAAATTACCGATTAAAACTTTTCCAATTTTCAAACTTCGGACTTCGCAAAGTAGACGTTTTGCGTTGTTTACAGGAAAATCTTTATTAACCAATTTTTAAATTGTGCTAAATGAAATTTTCTGATTTTTCACGTTAAAACCATCAAAATCGGACAATGCGTCTGTTAGTTATGTTGTTTAAATCACCTAAATCACGATTTTGAAATGTTCCAACTTTAAGAAAGTGCGATTTTTGCAATTTGTCATCAGTTATAATAAAAGTACCACATTTTGACGTTTGAATCATCAAAATCATACAAAGCATTTGACAGCTGTGCAATTTAAAAAAATCAAAATCGCAATTTTGAATCTTCGGACTTTGAAAACGTGCAATTTGGACATTTTGCGTCTATTTCACGAAAATATTTATTAATCCGTTTTTATATTTCACAAAAAAATTCACTTTTTATCGTTAAAATCGTTGAAAGTGGGCATTGCGTTTGGCAGTTATGTAGTTTCAAAAACCAAAATCACGATTTTGAAATCTTCGAACTTTACAAAAAGTGCGATTTTTGCAATTTGTGTTAATTTCACGAAAAAAAAAATGCAATTTAAAAAAATCAAAATCGCAATTTTAAATCTTCGGACTTTGAAAACGTGCAATTTGGACATTTTGGGTCGATTTAACGAAAATATTTATTAACCCGTTTTTATATTTCACAAAAATGTTCACTTTTTTTCGCTAGAATCGTTGAAAGTGGACAATGCGTTTGGCAGTTATGTTTCAAAAACCAAAATCACGATTTAGAAATCTTCGAACTTTAAAAAACGTGCGATGTTTGCAGTTTGTATTAATTTGACGAAACAAAATTGTAATAAATTTTAAAATTATACAAAATTTTCCACATTTTGACGTTTGAATCATCAAAATCAGACGAAGCATTTGACAGCTGTGCAATTTAAAAAAATCAAAATCGCAATTTTAAATCTTCGGACTTTGAAAAGGTGCAATTTGAACATTTTGTGTCGATTTCACGAAAATATTTATTAACCCGTTTTTATATTTCACAAAAATGTTCACTTTTTTTCGTTAGAATCGTTGAAAGTGGATAATGCGTTTGGCAGTTATGTAGTTTCGAAAACCAAAATCACGATTTAGAAATCTTCGAACTTTAAAAAAGTGCGATTTTTGCAGTTTGTGTTAATTTCACGAAACAAAATTGTAATCAGTTTTAAAATTATACAAAATTTACCACATTTTGACGTTTGAATCATCAAAATCATACAAAGCAAAGCATTTGACAGCTGTGCAATTAAAAAAAATCAAAATCGCAATTTTAAATCTTCGGACTTTGAAAGCGTGCAATTTGGACATTTTGCGTCGATTTAACGAAAATATTTATTAACCCGTTTTTATATTTCACAAAAATAACCCGTTTTTATATTTCACAAAAATGTTCACTTTTTTTCGCTAGAATCGTCGAAAGTGGACAATGCGTTTGGCAGTTATGTAGTTTCAAAAACGAAAATCACGATTTTGAAATCTTCGAACTTTAAAAAAGTGCGATTTTTGCAGTTTGTATTAATTTGACGAAACAAAATTGTAATAAATTTTAAAATTATACAAAATTCTCCACATTTTGACGTTTGAATCATCAAAATCATACAAAGCATTTGAAAACTGTGCAATTTAAATCAAAACTTTAAAAATCAAAATCGCAATTTTAAATCTTCGGACTTTGAAAACGTGCAATTTGGACATTTTTCGTCGATTTCACGAAAATATTTATTAACCCGTTTTTATATTTCACAAAAATGTTCACTTTTTTTCGCTAGAATCGTCGAAAGTGGACAATGCGTTTGGCACTTATGTAGTTTCAAAAACGAAAATCACGATTTTGAAATCTTCGAACTTTAAAAAAGTGCGATTTTTGCAGTTTGTGTTAATTTCGCGAAACAAAATTGTATCGGTTTTAAAATTATACTAAATTTAATACATTTTGACGTTTGAATCATCAAAATCATACAAAGAATTTGGCAGCTGTGCAATTTAAAAAAAAATCAAAATCGCAATTTTAAATCTTTGGATTTTGAAAACGTGCAATTTGGACATTTTGCGTCGATTTCACGAAAATATTTATTAATACGTTTTTATATTTTACAAAAAAAAATCACTTTTTATCGTTAGAATCGTTGAAAATCTTCGAACTCTAAAAAAGTGCGATTTTTCGCAGTTTGTGTTAATTTCACAAAAAAAATGCAATTTATAAAATCAAAATCGCAATTTTAAATCTTCGGACTGTGAAAACGTGCAATTTGGACATTTTGCGTCGATTTTACGAAAATATTTATTAACCCGTTTTTATATTTCACAAAAATGTTTGGGGACGTATTTTTTTCTATGGAAATCGAAGTGACAAAACTTACAGGAGGGTCGCGGGGTGAGACGGGCCGTGATCCCTAATTTGTTCCGAACCCTCCGATCACCCCCCCACCCCTCCAGAGCGCGTTATTCGGACCACCCCGAAAATTTTCCTCTCCATTTTTTTTCTTTCGAGGACATATTTTTTTCCTTTCACGTCGGAGAGTTGAAACTTTTAGGGGGGGTTTGGGGTAAGACGGGCCTTTTTCTGTATTTTTTTCAAAAAAATTGCAACACCCCCTAACCTTCCGGAGGGCGTCACCCGGTTTTGCAATTTCCCGTTTTTAGTGATTTCTTTTTTTCCATTTGCGTCAGAGAGTTGAAACTTTTAGGGATGGTTAGGGGAATAAAGAGCCTTCTTCTGAATTTTTTTCAAAATTTTTGCAATACGCCCTACCCTTCCAGTGGGCGTCACCCGATTTAGCGTTTTTCTTCTTTTAGTGATTTCTTTGTTTCCATTTTTCCATTAGAGAGTTGAAATTTTCAGGGATGTTTCGGGGTATGAAGAGCCTCCCTCTGTATTTTTTTCAAAAATTTTGCAACACCCCCTAGCCTTCCGGTGGGCGTCACCCTGTTTTGCGTTTTTCCTCTTTTAGTGATTTATTTTTTTCCATTTGCATCAGAGAGTTGAAACTTTCAGGAATGCTTCGAGGCAAGACGAGCCTTCTTCCGTATTTTTTTCAAAATTTTTGCAACACCCCCTACACTTCCGGTTTTGCTTTTTTCCTTTTTTAGCGATTTATTTTTTTCTATTCACATCAGAGAGTTGAAATTTTCAGGGATGGTTCGCGGGATGACGAGCCTTGATCTGGAATTTTTTAAAAAATTTTCAAACCCTTCTAGGGAGAGCTACTAAGCAGCAGGGGTGTGGAAGGAAAAAAATTGAATTCAATTCAAATGTCAGATTTTTCAATAACTATTGAAACTAAATCAAAAACATATACAAAATTTTTACATAAAGTGCATACTTTTTGAAATACTGATTTTCCCCAATTTTCACTGCTTAAAACGATTTAAAAATATATTTTATTTTTTTTTTACCCTCTTCTGTACTGCCGATGGATATGTCCCTTTAAGGCAATGTGGCAGCTATGACGGGGCACGGATTGAGCCAATTTGATCGTCCCAATGATCTTTCCTGTGGTCGTTAGGGCCTTCTTTAGAAACATTTAGAAATTAGAAGAACAAAATTCGCACAGCCTTCCCTGTATATTCTGGACAATTTAAACCTACTCCATCCTCTTCACAAAAGACCTCTCTACAACATTTGTTCTTTGAATATTTTTGATTTTTCCAATCGTTTGCGAGTTATGAATTTTTTTATGTTTCAAGGTACAAAATTTTTTATTTATCGGAAATTTGAGTGAAAATTGCATGACACGGATTTAGCTGAAATTTTCACCAAAGATACCTCTCCCTAGAAGGGTTTGACACCCACTTCCGGTGTACGAAATATTACCAAAAACTTTTCAGTTCTTCGGATTATCAAATAAGATGTATGTTTAAAGTTTCATATCAATTGCTCTATTAGTTTTTGAGATACAGCGCGCACAGACACAGAGACACAATTTTTTTTTTCCAGAAATTGTTGGAATGGCATCTAGGGACCCCAAAACGGATATTTCCGTAAAAAAATTTTTGAAAAAAATCACAATACTTTCTCGTACTTCGTAACGGAGAAAGTAAAATTGATAAGATTTTGATTAAGCAGTGTGTTATTTAAAAAACTATGTTGAAACAACAATAAAAGATAAATAAAAGAAACAGCTTTTTAGTACATTTTCATTTGTGCATACATTTTAGTCGTAGAAAAAGTATAGTTTGAAAAAATTTTGATGACCAAAAAAATGGTCCTCACCTTGAAAAAACATTCCCCTTCACCCCAAAAACAATGTGGACAACAACAATTTGGAACGCGTTTGAAACGGCTATTCCTCATGGCATTCATGAGGAATATGTACTATTCCACACTTGTTACAGAATATACTGTACTTATATTTATTGTTTTTATCAATTCAATTCGATTTGTCTAATAACTTTTATTATTTCCAGAAATATGCACATCTGCCTAGTGTGCGGAAGAACATACCCCGACAAAAGAAAACTTAAAAAACACCAGCTAGGCCACAGAGAGAAAACCATCCAATGTCAAAATTGTTCCAAGAAATTTTTGTACCACTCGGTCCTCAAGAAGCATATTGTACGCTGCAATTTAAACCCCGACAATTTCTTGGAATGCGAAGTTTGCCACGAAAAGTTCACAATGAAAGACGCCTACAACGTGCACATAAAACTTCATACAAATGAATCAGTGTTTGAATGCGATTTGTGCGATGCCCGTTATCCTGCCAAAAGCCGGCTCAACGCTCATAAAAACAGTGCCCACAATGGAGTCAAATATGATTGTCAATACTGCGATAAAAAATTTGTAAATCCGGTCTCCTTAAGGACACACTTGATGTCCCACGACTCGTTTCACCAGGCAGAAAAGAAGTTCACGTGTGATATATGCGGAAAGAAATTCGGCCAAAATGCTAATTTGATAACACACAAGAGATTACATAACGGCGATAAATCATTCAATTGTCGAACTTGTGGTAAATCGTTCGTAACGAATTTTGAACTAAATGCTCACATGGAGACTCACAGTGATGTAAAGCCGTACGCTTGCGAGTTGTGTCCAAAGAAATTTTTTCAGTGTAGATCTCTAAAGCTTCACACGATGCAACATGATCCGAGTTATAACAAAGAAGAAGAGAAGAAGTTTGCGTGTGATGTATGCGGAAAGAAATTCAGCCAAAGTGGTAATTTATTAGTACACAAGAGATTACACAACAACGATAAACCTTTTAATTGTCGGACATGTGGAAAAACGTTCGTGACGAATTGTCAACTAAAATCCCACATGACAACTCACAGTGATGTAAAACCATACGCTTGCGAGTTGTGCCCAAAGAAATTCTTCCAGTGGAGATCGTTAAAGCTACATACGAGGAAACACGATCCGGGTTATAACAAAGAAAAGGAGAAAAAGGTGACGTGTAAGATATGCGGAAAGAGTTTTGTGTATAAATGTAGATTAGAAAATCACTTACGGATGCATAATGACGAAAGGCCTTTTGGCTGTTCGATGTGCGAGAAAGCGTTTACCTCTAAGGATAATCTCGTGGGTCACATGGAAACTCATAGCGATGAAACGCCGCATATATGTGAGTACTGTTCGAAAAGCTTTAAGACGAGAAAGGGGCTTCGCAGTCATCTAAAAGTTCATGTTAAAGATTAAGCATAGTTTTTAGAACTGGATGGAAAATTGTTTAATTGAAAAAATAAAAAATTACGGGCAGAAAGTTTAACGATAGGTAATAATATTCTGTATTTGTATATATTTTCAATAAATATTATATATTACGATTATAAATGTTTTATTATTTAAAAAATTATTATTTATTAGTGCGAGTAATTTTACAGACTTGTAAAGCGGCGTGAAGTTGGTAATAGATCCGGCAATACATTTTGAAAATTAACCGCTGGGGCCCCAAGCCTGTTGAGATTTTTTGTCGGGCCTCTTTGCAATAGTGATAATAATAATAATAATAGGTTTATTTCCCAACAGAACAAAAAAAATATTTCAATTACAGGGAAATTTTACAATTAACAAATAAAAAATAAATAACTCTAATAGAATTAAAAACTAAAAATAATTATGGATTAATTAACTTAATTTAACTAAAATTATCAACAGTTCTAAATGAAATTAAACTGAACAATACAAAATACTATTGTATACATGCGTATACCTTTAACATTGATTAATTACCTAATTAAATAAATAAATAGAATGAACTAAGGAGCAAATATTGCCAACAGTTTGGTTTTAAACATTTTGTATGTATCACTAAATATGTCACAAGAATGATGTACGCTATTATACCGAGTGTTTGGGATAAGGGGCGAACATAGGGATTTAACATGTAAAATTAAATATGTGTAATTATTTGCTCCCCTATTCATTTTAGAGAAAAATCGTAAAAGAATATTTTTTAGAGAATTAAAAACTGTAAATGTATCATCCATTTAATTTACGTTTGTACCAGCATACACCTCAGAAATAATAAAAATAAGTTTAACAATTTACCATTTAATAAAAACCCTTGCCATGACTTTGACAAATGTCATGTTTCATGTCATAGTGAAAATAATAATATTGCAAGTCAGATATCAATTCTAGTTATTACGATGAACAATAATCTGAGTTATTCCAATGAAGAGAGGGTATTCATTATTAAAACATTTTACAGTGGCGTCAGTTTACGCAGAGTTCGTGACTTATTTTCGGTTACATTTAACAATCGACCAATTCCGTCTGTATCAACAATTTCCAAATTTGTGAAAAAGTTCGAAAATACAGCAAGTGTAGCGGCAGATGATTTAAAAGGTATTTCAATAGTCCAATTTTAACAAATATTATTTCAAAAACATGAACATTGCAGGCAAACGGAAGAGAAGAAGCAACGATGAATTGGAAGAAAGAGTTTTGGGGTTGATAAATGCTGATCCAACAACTAGCATACGATGCATTGCTCGTGAGTGCAGCGTGTCTACATTCTCAGTGTATAAGATTCTGAATAAGCATGGGTATTATCCCTACAAACATCAATGCCATCAGGAGATATTGCTAGTGGATGAAGAAAGCAGGCGTGTATTCTGCGAGAGAATGCAGGATCGATCAAACATAGACAGAAACTTTTTGCAGTCTATCTGTTTTACGGATGAATGCACGTTCACACTTAACAACGAGCCCAACACTCAGAACACGCGATACTGGACCCAAGAAAATCCGCGGATATGCCTTAGAACTAGAGCCCAGTTCCCGCAAAAAATCAATATTTGGGCTGGTATTTTTAAAAATAATATTATTGGGCCGTTTGAAATATGTGGAAATTTAAATTCGAATTCTTATTTAGACCTTTTAATCAACCAGGTTGGCCCTGCGTTAGAAGAAGTTGCACGTGACAATCAGGAGATATGGTATCAGCATGATGGATGTCCAGCCCATTATGGTTTAAATGTAAGGGAATATTTAAATGCTAATTTTCCCAATTGCTGGATTGGTCGCGGTGGCACTATCAACTGGCCACCAAGATCTCCTGATTTAGCACCATGTGATTTCTTTTTGTGGGGTCACTTGAAAAACAAAATTTACAAAAAACACCATCCAAATATTGAATCTTTGCGGGAAGCAATTTTTGCGGAATGTACATTGATTACAGATAGGCAGTTGGCTAATGTTAGGCATGCATTTGATAACCGATTGGGTTATTGTTTACACCAGAACGGAGAACTTTTTGAGTACTTGCTCTAAAATTTCCCGTTGACCGCTGGTTACGGTAAAACCAAAAATATATCACGAACTGTGTGTAATCTGACACCACTTTAATTCAATTCATCGTTGCTTCTTCTGTTCCGTTTGCCTTTAATTTTAATATGTTTGAAATAATATTTGTTGAAATACCTTTTGAATCATCTGCCGCTACACTTGCTGTATTTTCGAACTTTTTCACAAATTTGGAAATTGTTGATACAGACGGAATTGGTCGATTGTTAAATGTAACCGAAAATAAGTCACGAACTCTGTGTAAACTGACGCCACTGTAAATATTTTGATAATAAATAATACCCTCTCTCCATTGGAATAACTCATATTATTGTTCATAGTAATAACAATGCGTGAATTGATATTTGGACGTGGATGGAACTGCGGGTTAAGGAGATTGAATGATTCGGGAAATTGGCGTCGGCTACGAGGCCATCTGCCATAATCATTGTATTGTAATATATCAGAAATTAAATGAATAACTGAATAATGAAAGACAAGTGCAATGTCCATGGTCCCGAGTGAATATTCCGCGACCCCGAAATCGTTCGCCCGGGCTGGGATTCGAACCCTCGCGGCACGCGGTGCAACCGGCATAAGTGCTCGCTTGTACCCACTATACCAACGGGCCGCCCGAATTAATGTTTGACTAGTAAAATTATTCTCACCATAACATGACATTTGTCAAAGTCATGGCAAGGGTTTTTATTAAATGGTAAATTGTTAAACTTATTTTTATTATTTCTGAGGTGTATGCTGGTACAAACGTAAATTAAATGGATGATACATTTACAGTTTTTAATTCTCTAAAAAATATTCCTTTACGATTTTTCTCTAAAATGAATAGGGGAGCAAATAATTACACATATTTAATTTTACATGTTAAATCCCTATGTTCGCCCCTTATCCCAAACACTCGGTATAACCTGATCATCGTTGTCAATGGAGAGTTGAAATAAAACGTGGTTCGACTTCTGACGGACTGAAATATATGAGGATTCCTACATCCAATGTGCGATACGTATGTTGATTAAAAATAAACAGTTTGGATCGTCAATAATTCCGTTGATCATTTTATATAAATATAACTACTGAGTTTATATTTCTTCGAGCTTTCAAGGTTTGTATATTAAATATTGATAGTAAATCATTATATGTCACTGAATCATCTGGATAACATGAGAATTTCTTATAGTACAAGTATTTCAAAAATTTTCTTTAGACCCGTTCAATTCTATCTATGTAAAGATGAGATGCTGGAGACCAGATGAGTGATCCATATTCCAACTTACTACGAATATACGCAAAATACAATTGTAATACTGCACTCGTATTCTTAAAATTCGGACAGTTCCGTCGAATAAAACCAATAAATTTAAAGCTTTCAGAGCAAATATTATTTATATGGTCCCTAAAGATTAAACCACAATCAAATGTAATACCAAGATCTTTTAAAACAGAGCATTGTTTTAAGGAGACTCGATTTAGCAAATAATTGTAATTAAACTGTGTTAATTTACGCGTAAATGATATCTGTTTACATTTGGTTATGTTTAAAGGAAGGTCGTAATGAAGACACCAGCGTTCTATTGTTAAAAGATCTTGTTGGAGAATAGCGCAGTCCTGTTGTGATACAATAGTTCTGAATATTTTCATTTCATCATCAGCATATACTAATATTTCTGAAGATATATTAACGGTAATATCATTAATAAAACAAAGGAATAATAAAGGGCCAAGGTTTGAGCCTTGGGGTACCCCACTAGAAGCAATATATATCTCTGACTGACAACCTTGATATTCTACATACTGTTTACGATTACATAGGTAGGAGCTAAATAATTTAATAAGAGTAGAGTGGCAACCAAAACTTTCAAGTTTACTTAAAATCAGGGTTCGGATGATATATATCATCGGATATATATCATGATATATATCGTGATATATATTCGATGATATATATCATGGATATTTATGAAACACACAATACCAAAAAAATCCCCCGTTTCTCAAATTTTTCCAGTTGCAGCAATATGAATAGTAAGCATGTGCTCTAATCAGGGGCGGCTCGTTATACAGAGCCAAGGAGTCATGGCACTACCTGTAGTTTCAAAATTTTTAAATTAATTCGTAAAACACTTTTTCACCAGTTACTTTGGTCTAGAAAGATAAATCGTTCTTTCTTTCTTAAAAAAAATAAGAAGGGCGGGTGGGTTCCACGAACCGCCACTGATTATAGCTGGTAACAAAATGGCAATCCTCAAAAGTTGAAAAACAGAAAAAAATTGCAGTCTGCGCTTATAAAAATTGTAAAAAATTCATTTCGGCCAAAGTAACCTTCCAAATTTCAAAATGCATCCAGAATGAACATAACTTTGATAATCCACTTCAATATTTGACACATCGTGGCTGAAAACAAAATGCAACCATCAAAAGTTAAAAAACAGAAAAAAATTGCAATCTGCGCTTATAAAAATTGTAAAAAATTCATTTCGGCCAAAGTAACCTTCAAAATTTCAGAATGCATTCAGAATGAACCTAACTTTGATAATCCACTTCAATATTTGACACATCGTGGCTGGAAACAAAATGGCAATCCTCAAAAGTTGAAAAACAGAGAAAAAAATTGCAATCTGCGCTTATAAAAATTGTAAAAAATTCATTTCGGCCAAAGTAACCTTCAAAATTTCAAAATGCATCCAGAATGAACATAACTTTGATAATCCACTTCAATATTTGACACATCGTGGCTGAAAACAAAATGCAACCATCAAAAGTTAAAAAACAGAAAAAAATTGCAATCTGCGCTTATAAAAATTGTAAAAAATTCATTTCGGCCAAAGTAACCTTCAAAATTTCAGAATGCATTCAGAATGAACCTAACTTTGATAATCCACTTCAATATTTGACACATCGTGGCTGGAAACAAAATGGCAATCCTCAAAAGTTGAAAAACAGAGAAAAAAATTGCAATCTGCGCTTATAAAAATTGTAAAAAATTCATTTCGGCCAAAGTAACCTTCAAAATTTCAAAATGCATCCAGAATGAACATAACTTTGATAATCCACTTCAATATTTGACACATCGTGGCTGAAAACAAAATGCAACCATCAAAAGTTAAAAAACAGAAAAAAATTGCAATCTGCGCTTATAAAAATTGTAAAAAATTCATTTCGGCCAAAGTAACCTTCCAAATTTCAAAATGCATCCAGAATGAACATAACTTTGATAATCCACTTCAATATTTGACACATCGTGGCTGAAAACAAAATGCAACCATCAAAAGTTAAAAAACAGAAAAAAATTGCAATCTGCGCTTATAAAAATTGTAAAAAATTCATTTCGGCCAAAGTAACCTTCAAAATTTCAGAATGCATTCAGAATGAACCTAACTTTGATAATCCACTTCAATATTTGACACATCGTGGCTGGAAACAAAATGGCAATCCTCAAAAGTTGAAAAACAGAGAAAAAAATTGCAATCTGCGCTTATAAAAATTGTAAAAAATTCATTTCGGCCAAAGTAACCTTCAAAATTTTAGAATGCATCCAGAATGAACCTAACTTTGATAATCCACTTCAATATTTGACACATCGTGGCTGAAAACAAAATGCAACCATCAAAAGTTGAAAAACAGAAAAAATTGCAATCTGCGCTTATAAAAATTGTAAAAAATTCATTTCGGCCAAAGTAACCTTCAAAATTTCAGAATGCATTCAGAATGAACCTAACTTTGATAATCCACTTCAATATTTGACACATCATGGCTGGAAACAAAATGGCAATCCTCAAAAGTTGAAAAACAGAGAAAAAATTGCAGTCAGCGCTTATAAAAATTGTAAAAAATTCATTTCGGCCAAAGTAACCTTCAAAATTTCAAAATGCATCCAGAATGAACTTAACTTTGATAATCCACTTCAATATTTGACACATAGTGGCTGAAAACAAAATGGCAACTATCAAAAATTGAAAAACAGAGAGAAAAGTTGCAGTCTGCTCTTATGAAAATTGTAAAAAATTCATTTCGGCCAAAGTAACCTTCAAAATTTCAAAATGCATCCAGAATGAACTTAACTTTGATAATCCACTTCAATATTTGACACATCGTGGCTGGAAACAAAATGGCAATCCTCAAAAGTTGAAAAACAGAGAAAAAAATTGCAATCTGCGCTTATAAAAATTGTAAAAAATTCATTTCGGCCAAAGTAACCTTCAAAATTTTAGAATGCATCCAGAATGAACCTAACTTTGATAATCCACTTCAATATTTGACACATCGTGGCTGAAAACAAAATGCAACCATCAAAAGTTGAAAAACAGAAAAAATTGCAATCTGCGCTTATAAAAATTGTAAAAAATTCATTTCGGCCAAAGTAACCTTCAAAATTTCAGAATGCATTCAGAATGAACCTAACTTTGATAATCCACTTCAATATTTGACACATCATGGCTGGAAACAAAATGGCAATCCTCAAAAGTTGAAAAACAGAGAAAAAATTGCAGTCAGCGCTTATAAAAATTGTAAAAAATTCATTTCGGCCAAAGTAACCTTCAAAATTTCAAAATGCATCCAGAATGAACTTAACTTTGATAATCCACTTCAATATTTGACACATAGTGGCTGAAAACAAAATGGCAACTATCAAAAATTGAAAAACAGAGAGAAAAATTGCAGTCTGCTCTTATGAAAATTGTAAAAAATTCATTTCGGCCAAAGTAACCTTCAAAATTTCAAAATGCATCCAGAATGAACTTAACTTTGATAATCCACTTCAATATTTGACACATCGTGGCTGGAAACAAAATGGCAATCCTCAAAAGTTGAAAAACAGAGAAAAAAATTGCAATCTGCGCTTATAAAAATTGTAAAAAATTCATTTCGGCCAAAGTAACCTTCAAAATTTTAGAATGCATCCAGAATGAACCTAACTTTGATAATCCACTTCAATATTTGACACATCATGGCTGGAAACAAAATGGCAATCCTCAAAAGTTGAAAAACAGAGAAAAAATTGCAGTCAGCGCTTATAAAAATTGTAAAAAATTCATTTCGGCCAAAGTAACCTTCAAAATTTCAAAATGCATCCAGAATGAACTTAACTTTGATAATCCACTTCAATATTTGACACATAGTGGCTGAAAACAAAATGGCAACTATCAAAAATTGAAAAACAGAGAGAAAAATTGCAGTCTGCTCTTATGAAAATTGTAAAAAATTCATTTCGGCCAAAGTAACCTTCAAAATTTCAGAATGCATCCAGAATGAACCTAACTTTGATCATCCACTTCAATATTTGACACATCATGGCTGGAAACAAAATGGCAATCCTCAAAAGTTGAAAAACAGAGAAAAAATTGCAGTCTGCGCTTATAAAAATTGTAAAAAATTCATTTCGGCCAAAGTAACCTTCAAAATTTCAGAATGCATCCAGAATGAACCTAACTTTGATAATCCACTTCAATATTTGACACATAGTGGCTGAAAACAAAATGGCAACCATCAAAAATTGAAAAACAGAGAGAAAAATTGCAGTCTGCTCTTATGAAAATTGTAAAAAAATCATTTCGGCCAAAGTAACCTTCAAAATTTCAGAATGCATCCAGAATGAACCTAACTTTGATAATCCACTTCAATATTTGACACATCATGGCTGGAAACAAAATGGCAATCCTCAAAAGTTGAAAAACAGAGAAAAAATTGCAGTCAGCGCTTATAAAAATTGTAAAAAATTCATTTCGGCCAAAGTAACCTTCAAAATTTCAAAATGCATCCAGAATGAACTTAACTTTGATAATCCACTTCAATATTTGACACATCGTGGCTGGAAACAAAATGGCAATCCTCAAAAGTTGAAAAGCAGAGAAAAAATTGCAGTCTGCGCTTATAAAAATTGTAAAAAATTCATTTCGGCCAAAGTAACCTTCAAAATTTCAGAATGCATCCAGAATGAACCTAACTTTGATAATCCACTTCAATATTTGACACAGCGTGGCTGGAAACAAAATGCAACCATCAAAAGTTGAGAAACAGAGAAAAAAATTGCAGTCTGCGCTTATAAAAATTGTAAAAATTCATTTCGGCCAAAGTAAACTTCAAAATTTCAGAATGCATTCAGAATGAACCTAACTTTGATAATCCACTTCAATATTTGACACATCGTGGCTGGAAACAAAATGGCAACCATCAAAAGTTGAAAAACAGAGAAAAAAAATGCAGTCTACGCTTATAAAAATTGTAAAAAATTCATTTCGATCAAAGTAATCTTCAAAATTTCAGAATGCATCCAGAATGAACCTAACTTTGATAATCCACTTCAATATTTGACACAGCGTGGCTGGAAACAAAATATCAACCATCAAAAGTTGAGAAACAGAGAAAAAAATTGCAGTCTGCGCTTATAAAAATTGTAAAAAATTCATTTCGGCCAAAGCAACCTTCAAAATTTCAGAATGCATCCAGAATGAGCCTAACTTTAATAATCCACTTCAATATTTGACACATCGTGGCTGGAAACAAAATATCAACCATCAAAACTTGAAAAACAGAGAAAAAAATTGCAGTCTGCGCTTATAAAAATTGTAAAAAATTCATTTCGGCCAAAGTAACCTTCAAAATTTCAGAATGCATTCAGAATGAACCTAACTTTGATAATCCACTTCAATATTTGACACAGCGTGGCTGGAAACAAAATATCAACCATCAAAAGTTGAAAAACAGAGAAAAAAATTGCAGTCTGCGCTTATAAAAATTGTAAAAAATTCATTTCAGCCAAAGTAACCTTCAAAATTTCAGAATGCATCCAGAATGAACCTAACTTTGATAATCCACTTCAATATTTGACACATAGTGGCTGAAAACAAAATGGCAACCATCAAAAATTCAATTCGGCCAAAGTAAACTTCAAAATTTCAGAATGCATCCAGAATGAACCTAACTTTGATAATCCACTTCAATATTTGACACATCGTGGCTGAAAACAAAATGGCAACCATCAAAAATTGAAAAACAGAGAGAAAAATTGCAGTCTGCTCTTATGAAAATTGTAAAAAATTCATTTCGGCCAAAGTAACCTTCAAAATTTCAGAATGCATCCAGAATGAACCTAACTTTGATAATCCACTTCAATATTTGACACATAGTGGCTGAAAACAAAATGGCAACCATCAAAAATTGAAAAACAGAGAGAGAAATTGCAGTCTGCTCTTATGAAAATTGTAAAAAATTCATTTCGGCCAAAGTAACCTTCAAAATTTCAGAATGCATCCAGAATGAACCTAACTTTAATAATCCAATTCAATATTTGACACATCGTGGCTGGAAACAAAATATCAACCATCAAAAGTTGAAAAACAGAGAAAAAAATTGTAGTCTGCGCTTATAAAAATTGTAAAAATTCATTTCGGCCAAAGTAAACTTCAAAATTTCAAAATGCATCCAGAATGAACCTAACTTTGATAATCCACTTCAATATTTGACACATCATGGCTGGAAACAAAATGGCAAACCTCAAAAGTTAAAAAAACAGAAAAAAATTGCAGTCTGCGCTTATAAAAATTGTAAAAAATTCATTTCGATCAAAGTAATCTTCAAAATTTCAGAATGCATCCAGAATGAATCTAACTTTGATAATCCACTTTAATATTTGACACATCGTGGCTGGAAACAAAATGGCAACCATCAAAAGTTGAAAAACAGAGAAGAAAAATGCAGTCTGCGCTTATAAAAATTGTAAAAAATTCATTTCGGCCAAAGTAACCTTCAAAATTTCAGAATGCATTCAGAATGAACCTAACTTTGATAATCCACTTCAATATTTGACACATCGTGGCTGGAAACAAAATGGCAACCATCAAAAGTTGAAAAACAGAGAAAAAAAATGCAGTCTACGCTCATAAAAATTGTAAAAAATTCATTTCGATCAAAGTAATCTTCAAAATTTCAGAATGCATCCAGAATGAACCTAACTTTAATAATCCACTTCAATATTTGACACATCGTGGCTGGAAACAAAATGGCAACCATCAAAAGTTGAAAAACAGAGAAAAAAATTGCAGTCTGCGCTTATAAAAATTGTAAAAAATTCATTTCGATCAAAGTAATCTTCAAAATTTCAGAATGCATCCAGAATGAACCTAACTTTGATAATCCACTTTAATATTTGACACATCGTGGCTGGAAACAAAATGGCAACCATCAAAAGTTGAAAAACAGAGAAAAAAAATGCAGTCTGCGCTTATAAAAATTGTAAAAAATTCATTTCGGCCAAAGTAACCTTCAAAATTTCAGAATGAGCCTAAAATACGGAAAATTTAAATTTACTTTTTGAAAATGTCAGAAATTAACGCAAAACGCTCGAAGATTTAATTTGCAATTTTGATTTTTGTCCGATTTTGATGATGCAAATGTCAAAATACGGAAAATTTAATGTACGGATTACGAAATTTTCTCTTGAAATTGATGCAAAAATTGCAGTCAAATTTTCAAACTTTCAAAATCCGAATTTGATTTTTTTAATTGTACAACTTCCGAATCCGTTGCCCGATTTTGATGATTTAAATGTTAAAATTTGGCGAATTTCTTGTAATTTTAAAACTGATTACATTTGACAATTGACCTCCTGATTCTATATTTTTAATAGTTTGTCTTGGCCATAGCGAAAATATATAAATGCCTGTATTGTGTTTGTCAATTTGGCAAATTTTTTTCAATATTTGTTGGAGTTATTTTTTAGACGAGATTCGTTATTGAGAATTTTTTCGTTATTGAATCGGTTACTGTTACTAAAAAGTGATTCGTTATTTAATCGGTTATTAATTACTGTTACTAAGTTATTGAATCGTTTAAAAGAGTTACTATTACTACGAAATGATTTTTTATTTAATCGGTTATAAGACTTGCTGTTAGTACGAAGTGATTAGTTATTTAATCTGTGTTAAAAGAGTTACTATTACTACGAAATGATTCGTTATTTAATCGGTTATAAGAGTTGCTGTTACTACGAAGTGATTAGTTATTTAATCGGTTATGAGTTACTGTTACTAAGAAGTGATTTGTTATTTAATCAATTACAATTTTAACTTATGTGTGTGTTTTTTATAGTTTTTTATTTGTTTAATTTAAATATACACCGTTTTAAAAGCTTTAATATCTATAAATTTGTTTCTTTTTGTATTACAGTTATATCTTTTTATATCTATCTTACTTGATTTTAATTCAACCCATTTGGATTTTCACTGAATATTATTATATCGCTTTTTTACGTACGCGAATACCATTTTAGTTATTTTATGGTCTGTAATATGTATTCTTAATTTATCTTGCTTTTACTATTTAATATTTATATATTTATTTTCATCCTGTATTTCATGTTTCATGTGCTAACACAAATAAATTACTTACTTAATGGCTCGCATTTTAAATAATAACCTTTGAGAAAATCACAGTTGGTGGGATTTTCAATTACGGTTACTGTTATTATGTCATAATAACGGTTACAAAGTAGCAGTTGGTGAAAATAACGTTCATCACTACTTCGCAATCGATAGACAAGCGCTATTTTGTTCTTTCAGATGACATAAGCACAGTTCTCGTGCGATTGGTTAAAAAATTAGGAAAAGAAATTGTTTTGAGATTGTATCTGAGAAGGGAACATAGGGAACCCGTCAATTAAAAATAAAATCTGAAACATTGTGTGGAAGTAAAGTAGTTCATCCTTAGGACAAAATCATTTTCTGTTGCTGCGGAATTTCAGTCTGAGGGGGTGAAGCCAGTCCTCAAAGAAAAAGGACAGTTTTTTTTTGGCATAGATTTCACCATTGATCCACTAACGATGATATATAGGACAGTTTTTAAGCAAATTTCTCCGAAAGTACAAACATAAAAAATGGTTCATATAAAAGTTGTACAGTATTTTATTCTCTCTACTACAGTGTATTCAGATTTTTCCGAAATGAACATTTTATAGGGGGAGGGGGAAGGTGTGGTAAATTTTGCTTTTTCGCAAAATCTGAATACAGAAGAAATTTGCTAAAAAAAAAAACTTTTATTCTTCTTTGACGAGTGGATTCATCCCCTTAGACTGGAATTCCGCAGAAACAGAAAACGGTTTTGTGCTACTGCTACGGATGAACTACTTTACTTCCACACAATGTTTCAGATTTTTTTGAATTTGCGGGTTCCCTATGTTCCTTTGTGAGACATAAACTAGAATTCATTTTGAGTGAATTTGGAAATTCTCCAAATTGTGGCAATTGTTTTTATTTATTTTTCTAACGCTCGGCGAAATTAACACAAGTTTTTCAAAATGAAACATGAAATTGTAAAATAAAGAAAACAAATGTTCATCTGCCTGATGGCACAATTGCAACAATTTTTCTACAAATAAAGAAATGAAAGTTTAATCTTTGGATTGGATTTTGCTGTTTCAATGATTAAAATCGTTCAACACAATCGAACATTAAGCGCTTGAGACAACAGAAAATGCTAAGGGGTCCCGATTTTCACCGTTATTCAACTAACCTTCGTGAAATAATATCCATAACATGACACTCGTCCCTCATCCATCCTTCAAATTTCACTGGTAACAAATTTAAAAACAGAAATTGGAAAACAACCACTGCACTGCACTGATACATCTTTTAACACCGAACTCACCGATGGAACTGGATATCGCCAGGTGTGATTAGCCTAATCTCTCCCGTGTCCGGTTGGAGGTCGCAAAAAACGCATTCTTTCGACGCCTGTTATCAATCTTCGATGCAGCTCCGATTCGCATTAAATTAATTTCAATTCGTACATAAGAAAGACGAAGAAGCAGATGCACCTCTTTTTAATCAGTGAAAAGTGTTCGGTCCGGAAATTATCTTCCACAGAGTGAGTGTTCACGTGTTTTACCGTGCAGAATATTGAAAACTCGACTTTTTAATCGTTGAAAATGATTTGATCCGGTAGTTTATCTTCCAGCGCGAGTGTGCGGAATGATGAAAATTGGATTGACAAATAGTTATTTATGCAACAAGTAAGTAAAGTAGTACTTTTTTTCACGAGTAGGAAATGTTGCCGCAGGCGAGTGCGGCAATTCCTACAAGTGAAAAAAGTTGCTTTACTCTCGAGTTTCATACAAAAATTTTTCCACGTCCGTAACTTTAAATAAATTTGATAAAACCTTAGTTAATTCTTATGAGTAATAATACTTTTTTTAAATGAAGAAAATAATAATCATCAAATTTTCTTGATCGGAAACGAATGTTTAAGATTTATTGGCGGAACTCGCGGCGTGTTGCGAAGCGTTCATGACACACTTTGCGCAAACAATTTTATAGTAGCGTTAAAAAATGAACCGCTACGGCAAAAGAGTGAAAAAATGAACCGTTATGGCATTTTTTTCACTTTTGTTTGTAGGGTTCAGGAATTACATATTTTATAAACCCAAATTAATGAAAAAAACTGTACATTTTATAACGGACGTAGAAAAAATTGATTTTATGTCGTAAGAATAATCTCATTAAGGCAATTAATTGAAACCGAAATTTGGATTTAAAAAAAAAACAATGAAACTAACTTTAAAATTTCGAAAAAATCACGACTTGTTCAGAAGGTAATTCTAAATAAAAATATTGTTTCAATAAAAAAATCTGAATTTCTGCAAGAGTTATTTTATGTTTAAGGTTTCATATTAACAAATTATTACGTTTATGTTTGGGAGATTCCATGTCAACTGATCAGCAAGTGAATGGGGTGGCTTTCAAATCACCACCGGAAGTATCGGGTCGTATTCGGGACACCAAAATATGGAAAATTCTAAATTTTCAGCCCGGGATGTTGCACCATTTCCGAATTACGGACAATTTTTTGATTTTTTAATTTTTTTGCGGACGATGACAAATTTTCATTCGTTGACTGCTGGAGCGAGAATTTCGGTTGAAAAATATTTAGAAAATAGCAAATCGATGCAGAATTTTCCGAGGAATCCATTCAGAATTTTGATTGCATGCTTCCTCGGTCTACAAAATCGTCCAAATTGCTTTTTTTTCAAACAGCGATATCTAAGGGGTCAATTTTGGGACCATTGCTTTTCATTTTATTTACGAATGACTTACCGCAAACCATTAGTGAAGGTGTCAAAGTGATGTATGCTGATGACACCTCTATCGCTATATCATCTGCATCAGTGTGCAGATGCTTCATATGTGTGCTACTATCTCCATTATAGCTAAGGATATTAAAACTTGGAGTGATGCTAATAATATGATACTGAATGAAAACAAAACAGTATTCATGCATTTTCAAATACTTGGTACCCTTAATGCAACAAGCAATCATTCGGTAAATTTTTCTAACACTACGCGATTCCTTGGTTTACATCTTGATAGAAATCTTAATTGGATTGAACATGTTACACGGGTACGTTCCATAATTAACAAAAGTTATTATGTAATTTTGAAACTAAAAAGCACTCTTGGTACAATGGAATTAATTACGATTTACTATTCTCTCGTATATTCGCACTTATCTTGTAATGTTGTACTTTGGGGAAACTCTGTTCAGTCCGCTAAAATTTTTATTTCACAAAAGTGAATACTTAGATTAATATTTAATTTGGGATTTCAAACGTCCTACAAAGAATATTTTGAAAAATATAAAATACTCACATTTCCTTGTATTTATCTTTATCGGTATTTGATTTAAGTTAAAACAAATTGGAATTATTATGAGAAAAATTCTTCTAACCATTCACACCACACAAGAAATGCAAATATGCCAAGGGTTACTGCACATAAGTCCGCAAAATACGAAAAATCACCATCATACTCAAGCGCTAAATATTTTACTAAATTACCAAAGGGCATTCAAGCTTTGCCAATTAAAAATTTTAAGAAAACCATCAAATTTTTCTTGAGTAATAAAGCGTATTATTTTATTAATGAATATTTGAATGATGATTTAAAAAACATACTTCTTTAAATATTTTATATTATGTCTATTGTAATTGTATAATTTGTATTATAATAATGTAATTATTGTAATATTAATTTAATTAGTAATTAATTATTGACGTGTACACTCATTTTTTTGACGAAAGTACTAATAAATATCTATCTATCTATCTAAAAAGTATCATTTTTTAAATTTTTTGGAAGTCGGCAAAAGTTTAATTTTTAAGTACTATAAAGGGGGAAAAAATATTGGTGTGTATTTTTGGTAATTTTGAGAATATTGAGAATATTGAAGACGGCTGCCTGCCACAGCCTTAAGACTTAAGAACCTTCTGAAAAAAAGAGATCGGTGAAAACTTTCACTCTTAATAAGTCTAAATCACAAAAAATTCAAGGACATTTGAACAAATTTAGTGTTGAACAGGTGAATGAATGAATCAATAAAGTATTATTACTTTTCTGGTTTTTCCCTGGTTTTTCACATGCTTTCAGGTGGTTTTCTATTACTTTCAGAGTTCCAGCCTTTCTGGAAGAAGTGAGAAAATTTGTACTGGCAATATAAGTATTACTGATATTAGAGTGGTTCTTATTTTCGAAGTATGTGAAAATCAACGGGACAACCCGGAAACTTGTTCGTATAGATAAAAAAACTAATAACTGTAAATTTTGAGCCATATCGAACATTGCGTAACCGGGCCCTAGCCCTCTAAAATTTGAAAAAGTAGTTTTTTTTATTTATTTTTTTTTAATTTTGGTTCATTCTAATATTAAACGGTCCACCTAAATAGCCAAAATATATATTTTATGGATAAAGGACGTTAATATGTATCCAAAAAGTATTTATTTGTTGAAATTGGACTAAAATTGACGAAATTATGCATTTTTTAATGCCCCTCTATTCATGGAAATTGAAATTACACTAAGAAAGCCATGACTAAGTGAACCAGACGCTTCACTTCAATTGGTAACCCCATCTTATTTTTATCTTTTGACCTTTGGTAATATTAGTTTGATGCACCACAGCTCGCAAAAGATAATCCGTGCGTGCCCTTATGTGCGTAATAGAGAGGGTGATTTTCTTGCGGCCTGTGGCGCAGATTAACACTTGATTAATCTGGTTTGATGTTTTCGGCGGCATTTTGTAACGATATTATAAAGTTGCTTTCAAAATGAGTGGAAGAACCATATTTGCAGATGCAATTTATTTTATCGGAATACCGCATAGCCAAATACTTTGCTCAAAACTACCATCTAGGAAGCAAGTGGTATCTTTGTTTTTCTCCAATCAGCGAATACTTAATAAATGTAGGCTTCAGTGAAACGCTAGTTGTGGAAGTATTGTCTGTTGGTCAAAGGCTCATATTCCAAATCAACGCAAACAACGTCGCATCGATAAAATGTAGTTATGGCATAAAAATTGGCAAAAACTTAGTAAGCGTTCTTCTCGAGAAACTGCAGCACATATAAATAAAGAAAAATAACTTGTTAAAAGTTTCAATGATTTGTTCGTTTTTGCTTCTGAAAATGCATTGCAAACAATGACAATTGAAGAAGGCAAACCATTTGTATTAATGCAGAGAGAGAATGGAAGATAAGGATCAATAAATGGCATTGAAAGTTTCGCAGTGCAAGTGGAAAGACATTTGAAGCGGTTACAAGTAGAGAAGGAAGAGAAAATCTGATCAGTCCAGCTGATTTGAATATTAATCCTACCTCAGACCACAACCACAACGAGGAAAAATTGCATTTATCAATAAAAGGTTCTCATCTGCTGTAGAGAAGTGTAAAATAAGTGACATAAATGCCGTTCATCTTCTGATTACCATCTCTGACGGAGTTTTTATTATTAAACTTTTAAGAGCATCACAAGAGATTTTAATAAAAATGCATTAATTGGTAATATCTAAAAACATGAAATATCGAAATATACAAGTATGATGTAACTAAAAAAATCATAACTTCATTAATTTTAATCCGATTTCAAAAAATAAATTAATTTTGGATTCGTATTAACCTCCTCTGTCGACACAATGTATAATTTCACCATTAGGGTGGACTGTTTAATTTTAGGGAGGACCAAAATAAAATAAAAATAAAAAACCGACTTTTTCAAATTTTAGAGGGCTAGGGCCCGGTTACGCAATGTTCGATTTGGCTCAAAATTTACAGTTATTAGTTTTTTATCTACACGAATAAGTTTCCGGGTTGTCCCGTTGATTTTCACATACTTCGAAACTCCACCATATATGCTAAAACCACTCTAACTGATATGCAACTTTTTTTGCTTTAAATTAGGAGCATGGCTAAACTGGAGTGGATACGCCTCGAATCAGACGGGCAACGTTCCCTTAATACCAAGGTATTAGTATGGAGCACAAAAAAATGGCCAAAGGGAAGTTCGGATACGTAGTCACAGGGCTGAACACGGAAATATGCCAATTTTTCACGAAAAAATCCCTTTTTTGCATTTTTCATTATCTAAAACGCAAATACACATCAATATATTTTTCTCCCCTGAAAGTACTCAAAAAGAGGAAACTTTTGTTGACTTCCAAAAAATTAAAAAAAATTATGCTTTTTATATATGGCTGTTTGAAAAAAAAAACAGTTTGGACGATTTTGTCGACCGAGCATTCAAAATTCTGATGGCGGGAATGAATTCCTCGGAAAATTCTGCATCGATTTGCTATTTTCTAATTATTTTTCGACTGAAATTCTCGCTCCGGCACGAACGAAAATATGTCATCGTCCGCAAAAAAATTGAAAAATCACAAAATTGTCCGTAATTCGGAAATGGTGCAACATCCCGGGCTGAAAATTTAGGACTTTCCATATTTTGGTGTCCTAAACACGACCCTATACTTCCGGTAGTGATTTGAGAACCACCCAATTTACTTGCGGATCAGTTGACATGGAATCTCGCGTTTAAGGTTTCATATTAAAAAAAGTTTGAAAAGTTAATTATTTTTCTGTGACTTTGATTGTTATTGTTTGACCTATTCTATAGTTGACATGTAAGTTCTGTTACCAGGAAAAATTAAAATTATTATTATTAATAATTCTTTAATTAATAGGGTTTCATAAAAATTCCTTGATTTCTCAAAGAGTTACATGTATTTTTAAGTTACCGCCGCAATATCGAGTTGGTTGAAACCGTAAGAAATGATTTTAATCCAATTTATACGAATTACTCTGAAATTATTTGCATATGCAAATTAATTAATATAAAAGATATTTTATCGTTTTGTTATTATGTTGTAAGCTAATTATTATTTTTTTTGCAAACGGGAGAGAAAGAAAAATAACATTTCTCTCCCTAGGGATAGAAGTAATTATTTCTCTTCCTACGAGGTTCCATTATTTATTTTAACTGTTACAGCTGACAGCGTTCTTTTTAGAATGAACGCTTTACCTTTAAAATGTGCCGTTTGTGAAAGAAATAGTATACCGGGTGTAACTGAATTCTGGTAGACCTCAAATGTCATTTTCATTTTTACATAGATCTTTATGAAATTTAGTATGATGTTTTTGGAGAATAAAGTGTGTCAAAAAGTGAAATTTTAATACAATTTCCACTTCCGGTTTAACCGGAAATGACCTTAACTTTCCTATTTCAAATGGAACACCCTGTATATATCCATATAATTTAATTCTTCTTTACATTCTAAATTTAGAGACGTATCATAAGTGACCTTTTGGTTGTTATTTTTTGTTTAAATTAAATTAAATTTACACAAAAAAACAAATTTAAATTAATTTTAAACAAAAAATCAACAACCAAATGATCACTTATGATACATCTATGAATTCAGAATTTAAAGAGAAATTAAATGATGTAAAAATATACAGGGTGTTCCATCCGAAATAGAAAAGTTAAGGTCATTTTCGGTTAAACCGGAAATGGAATTTTTATTAAAAGTTTACATATTGACATATTTTATTTCTTAAAAACACAGTACTAAATTTCATAAAGATATATGCAAAAATGCAAATGATATTTGGAGCCTATCATTTGCATTTTTACATACATCCTTATGAAATTTAGTTTAGTGTTTTTAGGGAATAAAGTGTGTCTACATGTGGATTTTTAAGAAAAAATCCACTTCCGGTTTAACCGGAAATGACTTTAACTATTCTATTTTAAATGGAACACCCTATATATTTTTACATAATTTAATTCGACTTTGAATTCTGAGTTTAGAGATGTATCATAAGTTACCTTTTAAATGTTAGTTTTTTGTTTAAATTTAGATTAAATTTACAAAAAAGAGCAAACTTAAATTAAATTTAAACCAAAGGGTCACTTATGATACATCTATGAACTTAGAATTCAAGTAAGAAAATATATAGGGTGGTTCATTTAAAATAGAAAAGTTAGGGTCATTTCCGGTTAAACCGGAAATATAATTTTTAGTAAAATTCCACTTGCTAACCCAAATTATTTTCTTGAAACACCATACTAAATTTCAAAAGATATATGTAAAGATAAAAAAGATATTCGGGGTCTACCAGCATTCAGTTACACCTCGGGAGAGAATGCTATTTTTTCCTCGGTTCGTTGTATCCCTCAGGCTTTTGTCCTCGGGATACAAATTTGCACCTCAGGAAAAATCGTGCGTTTCCCTCCCTTGATATACAGGGTGCCCGTTTTTTGAAGCGGCACCATGGGGATTTCAGTTATCTTAAGAGATACGAGGTTGGTTAAATTAGGGCAAAGTTGTGTATTGTCGATTAATAATCTGTTGAGAAATTTGAGTTACCTTTTTTTGTTTAAAAAAAAATCGCGAAAAAATAAAAAAAATCAATTTTCATTTTTAATTTTTTATTCGAAAACTATTACTATTACGCATTTTGCACTAAGACATTATCAGAGCACTTTTTAATGGAGGATCTAAATATGTTATCAGATTTATTGTAGCTTTCAAGATGGCGGAGAAACAATAGACACCTTTTGTTTTTCTTATGGGCGCCATATTGGATTTTTATATTTTCTAATGGAAGATTTTTTCTGTTTATGATGATATATCACACATTATGTTTTAATTTTACATCTGAGTCAAAATTTGAAATGTATTATTTTTGTAAAGAGTGCCATGCAAACATAACACTTTTCTACAACGATGAATATTACAAAGCCTATAAAACAAACTGTGGCATTTCATTTTATTATTTTATTCATCTACAATCAAGCAAGGAATATGCATTCATTAATCAACACTTCTGTTTGGGTAAGGTTGGGTTTACATAAAAAATACAATTTGTAAACAAATAACAATCTCAGGAATTTATTACAACATTTAAAACTACTAGAAAACATAATGCTACAATAAGTCACATTCCACTTCCAAACACAATTCTGCGCTTTTTCTTAAATTATAAATTGCCCTACTAATATCTCTTCTTCTAATATTATTTATAGAATCAACGATACTTCTACGCAGTTCATTAATATTGGCTGGAACGCTTTGATAAATCTTATTTTTAATAAATATTTATTAAATATAATATTTCTGAAGATACACCTCCTTTGAGACTTGCACATTTTTATGGGAATTGTAATAAATTTGTAATATATCGCGTTATTCTTCACTTGAAAATTTCATTTTTACGATAAAGTTACCAGTAAAGTAAATTTCAAGAATGAAGTTTAAATGGAACTGTCACATTTTATTTTGAACAAAAGTGTTGATTTTGTTTACATGTAAAATTAAAACATAATGTGTGATATATCATCGTAAACAGAAAAAAATCATCTTGCATTAGAAAATGTAGAAATCCAATATGGCGCCCATAAGAAAAACAAAAGTTGTCTATTGTTTCTCCGCCATCTTGAAAGTTAGAATAAATCTAATAACATATTTAGAACCTCCATTAAAAGGGGCTCTAATAATGTCTGAGTGTAAAATGCGCAATAGTAATAGTTTTCGAATAAAAAAGTAAAAATGAAAATTGATATTTTTTATTTTTTCGCGATTTTTTAAAAACAAAAAAGATAACTCCAATTTCTCAACAGATTATTAATCAACGTTATATACACAACTTTGCCTTAATTTAACCAACCTCGTATCTCTTAAGATAACTGAAATCCCCATGGTGACGCTTCAAAAAACGGGCACCCTGTATAATCTACGATTATTGATTTAGAAGTTTATTATATGTTTTGAAAGGTTTAGTGGTTTGGAGTTGAGACATTGTTAATGGCTTTCCGTGTATATGAATTTTTCCATCTCATAAGTTTCCAAATTGTTAATAAAGTTATTTCCTGTTATTTCCTTACATATTAGTTTTATATTATCTAAATTTTTATTCTGTTGTGAATGTGTAAATGTCTCCTAATATATGCAATGATGTTTATTATTTACAGATCTCCATATATCTGCAAAGTATGCGGCAAAATATCATTCAGTAAAACATACTTTCAAACACACCAGTTAACCCACGCGGAGAAGACCGTCAGTTGCCCAAATTGCTTCAAGAAACTTAAAAACAACGCAACCCTTAAAACGCACGCAGCAAATTGTAACGCCGACCCTTCATCATTCATCGAGTGTGCAGTGTGTCATAAAAAAACAAAATCAAAGGCCGCTTACATTGCGCACCTGAAACTCCATACGAACAAATCCACGTTCGAATGCGATCTATGCGAGGCCAGTTATCCAGTAAAAGGCAGACTTAAAACGCACAAAGATCGCGTGCACAACGGAATAAAATATGCCTGTCAGGTTTGTGATAAGACATTTGCAAGCCCGGGGTATATGAAGGTGCACATGAGGTGTCACGACCCGTTATATACCAAACAGAAAAAGTTCGCGTGTGATGTATGCGGAGAGAGATATATCCGCAAAAATATTTTAGAAATACACATGAGATTGCACGACAAGATTACACCGGTTATTTGTCAAACGTGCGGCAAAGATTTTATTACCAATTACGCATTAAAAATTCACCTACCGACTCATAGTAAAGTGAAGCCTCATATTTGTGAATTTTGTCCGAAGACATTTAGTAGTGGAAAGTCTTTAAAAGTGCATGCTGGGATGCACAAATCGAGGTGTAAGTCGAAAGTGTCCTCGAGTATAGGAGATGGCTTGAAATATTAGTCTGCAAACTGTTTGCGAACTGTCTCTACATCATGTGGACACTCTTGCATTTAGTATTAAGTTTTAATTTTGCAGTCACTTTAATTCTAATTATTTTTTCACAGTGAACGAGAAAACTCATAAATCATCTGATAATTGTTATGTTCATAAATACACGTTTTACCAAACTCAATATTTTTCTGAATTGAAGTGTGAATTTGTACTCTGGCGGGAGAGAAACTGTGTGGCCTCTGTGGTGCAACTGGTAGCATCCTGGAGATCTGGAGGTTGCAGGTTCGATCCCTGTCGGAGGCATGTTCACACTTTTGATTCAGCTATATACGGAGAACCTTCGTTTAATATTTATTTAATTATATTTATTTAATCAATATTTTTAATTTTTTTTCAAAAAATATTTTTTTTCGAAAATACATAATTCATCTGAAAATATGTGCATTTTCAAAAACTAAAGTGATTTTGATAGAAAAAACAGTTTTTTAATTGAATATGCGTTTTGGCGAACTATATCCTGGCTTCTCACATTTATTTCTAATTAACGAGTTTTTGTTCATTTAAAAACATAATTTAAAAAAAAAACATAACTAGATTAAAAATTAAAATATCTCCTAAACTAAAGTAATTTTGAAAGGGTAATCTTTAATGAATTCCACAAAAATTTTGTGGTCATGTTTTATAATTTTTAAGAAATATTACTTCATACAGTATTCGACAAAATATTTCAAAAATCGTTCCAAAATCTTTGAATTATTGAATACTAATGTTATATACACAGTGGGCAAAAAAAAACGGTTCAAATTGTAAATATTCATATTTTCAATAATAATTAACTTATTAAATATTGCTTTGAAAAACAAAATATTTGCAAAAATGATAAGTTTTTTTATCAAGGATTTTTCACATTAATAAAGGCAAAGAAAATTTGTGCATTTTCAAATACTAAAGTGATTTTGATAAAATAATATTAATTTTGGGCTTCTCATACTCTATTTAATTAACGAGTTTTTGTTAATTTAAAAACAAAACTTAAAAAATGGTGATGAGGCCACCATGTTACTTTCTCCGATTTGATAGTATCATATATTTACATTTTATGGTTTATTTTCAATTTAGATCATATTTTAAATGTATATCGAGCGTTTTGTAGAATCAGATCAAACTGACGTTTAAAACGTGAAAATTATGAAACATGAAAATGATAAATTTTACTTCAAATACTAATCGTCAATTTACTCAAAAACTAAAGAGATTTCGAAAAATCTTATTGTTTATGAGTTGTTTATTTTAGCATTCTCTACAATTATTATTCATTTAAAGGGGAATGTTAAAAAAACCCGTTTTTTACCTGCCGTAACGGGAAAAGCCTATTTAACCCTACAAAGAATACGTTGGGCCTGAGAGGCCCACGAGCCGTATTCACTGGTGTTATGGTATTTCACGCCCATGAATGATGAAAACATAAGTTAGACCGCGGAAAAGTCAAGGGAAAGCTTTTGAGGTTCTATCAAAAATCAAAAATTCAGTATAGTTTATATCGTTTTTCTCTGAAACTATCAATGATATAAAAAAATGTTTGAAGGGGAACATAATTTAGTGACATAGTGACCTTGGTTTGACCTTGCGACATCTACGTAAGGTCAGGTGAAATTCAAAATGCGCGCTGTATCTCAAAAACTAATCCAGGAATTAACATGAAATTTTAAACATAAGTCTTATTTGATAATCCCAAGAAAAGAAAAGCTTTTGTTAAAATTTCGTACACCGGAAGTGGGTGTTTACCTTAACCGTTTTTTGTTTCTTGTCGATAATTTTTTAAATATGAAATATTACAGAAATATTTTAACAAATATTAAAAATAACAACGAAAATGACATCTTTTGTTTGTTGTATTTTTCATAAAATTATTTTTTTTTCGAAATTTGAATTAATTTGAAAATGTAATTTTATGAAAAATATTTTCAGAGAAAAGATGTTCATTTCATTGTTGTCTTTAATATTTTTTAAGATATTTTTGTAATATTTTTTATATTTAAAAAATTATCGTGAAGAAACAAAAAACGGTTAAGGTAAACATCCACTTCCGGTGTACGAAATTTTACTAAAAGCTTTCCTTTTCTTGGGATTATCAAATAGTACTTATGTTCAAAGTTTCATGTTAATTCCTGTATTAGTTTTTTAGATAAAGCGACCAATTCATAATTATAACCAAAAAATGAAAAATAAATTAATAAATTTTTTTCTCGGAAATCAATAATTTTATGAAAAATATTTTCAAATAAAAGATGTTCATTTGTTTGTTGTCTTCAATATTTCTTTAAATGTTTTTGTGATATTTTTCATATTTAAAAAAATATTGGAAGAAAACACAAAACGGTTAAGGTAAACACCCATTTTCGGTGTACGAAATTTTACCAAAAGCTTTTCAGTTCATCGGATTGTCAAATAAGTTTTATGTTCAAAGTTTTATACTAATTGCTTGATTACTTTTTGAGATACAGCGCGCACAGACACACCGACACAATTTTTTTTTCCAGAAATTGTTGAAATGGCGTCTAGGGACCCCAAAACGGATATTTCCGTAAAAAAAGTTTATGAAAAACTTTTCACGATCGCAATACTTTCTCGTACTTCATATCGGAGAAAGTAAAAAAATCATAATTCACTTAAAAATTAAAATATGTTCAAAACCTGAATTTTTTGGAAAGGACACCCATTTCCGGTGTACGAAATTTTTCCAAAAGCTTTTCAGTTCTTCTGATTATCAAATAAGACGTATGTTAAAAGTTTCATATCAATTGCTCTATTAGTTTTTGAGATACAGCACACACAGACACACAGACACAATTTTTTTTTCCGATAAAAAATTTCCGTAAAAAAAAAATTTGAAAAAAAAATCACGATCACAATACTTTCTCGTACTCCGTAACGGAGAAAGTAAAAAAAAAACATGTTTTTAAAATAAACACATTTTGTTTTATTGTTGAACATTTTGTGAAATATTATTACCGGGCTCAATATTTTTCGATGTTTTTCGAAAGAAAATTAAAAATTTGTGCATTTTCAAAAACTAAAGTGAATTTAATAACTGTTTTTTTCAAGTGTTGGGGAGGTATAATTCTGGCTTTCATTGAAGTGTTGGGAGGGTTTAATTCTGGCTTCTAATATTTTTTTTTAATTGACGAGTTTTTCTTAATTTTAAAAATAACAGAACTAGCTTAAAAAATAAAATAAATCCTAAATTAAATTACTTTTGAAAGGGTTATCTTTACTGTATTTAGTATAGTAAACACTTTGTGGGATTTTTTCGCCATGTTTTATAATTTAAAAAAATAAACATTAATCGCCAAAAATTTCAAAAATGCATAAATCGATTGAAAATTGGCATACTCTCGGTTACTAATGTTATTTATAAAAAATGTACATTTTCCGAAATATTATTACCGTGTTCAATATTTTTAGATTATTTTCGAAAGGAAAATTTTTGAAAATTCTTAAAATTGCCTAAATGACTATGATTTTGATTGAACAACAGTTTATTAATTGAATATAGGTGGTGGGGAAGTTAATCCTGGCTTCTAATGAAAACATTTCCACGATGGTAGCAGATAAACTTTAAAAAAATCGTTAATAAGAAAAAATGTTGATTAAGATGATTATAAATATGTTAAAGTAGGTATTTTAAGAGAAATGATGTAGTTTTCCAAATATTTGATGTAATATATTTCTTATGCTGTATATATGTTTTTTTTTTATAAATACATCATAACCTTAAATCCCCATTATCCTAAAAGTCCTATCGCGCGTTTGCAAGTGTATTTGATACTTATTTCTGTAATCCCAGCGCCAATTCTTGATTAAAAACTGCAAAGGTTACCGAAAAGGCTATCTAACATTTATTGAATATTTATAAATTATATCCTCCCTGTGGGTTCGGGATTAGAATAGGCCCTCAGACTGCTCGCGCTTGTCGTAAAAGGCGACTAAAGAGCGGGGTGAAGTTTAGGTCGCGAGTCAGATGTGGTATATGTGTATTAAACTAGATACAACTTCTTACGGGTGTGAAGTTAGCAATAGATCCAGCAATAGATTTTAAAAATTCATTTCTCTAAGAAAAGAAAAGCAATTCAAACAAAAAGTTAACCATACCATTAGGGAAGGTCTAAATTAATAACACAAAAAGAATCAACCCTTAATTTTAACCCTTTATATTTTTTCACCCCTTTCAAAAAAGTTTTTTTTTTTCTTGAAAGGTGTGGATTTTTGCGACTTTCGGATAAATTATTTTTATCTGGGTTGAAGGAGTGCCCGTAACGTTTTTTTGACCTTTGATTATGAAAGTAACTTTATTAGTGATAAGAATAAGAATTTTTATTTAGTTATGGCTGATTGCAAACTTTGTCAAAAATGGAGATTTATATCCCGAAATGTGGATTTCTGCGACTTACGGAGAAATTATTTTTTTCTGGGATGAAGGAGTGCCCTTAACGTTTTTTTGACTTTTGATTATGAAAGTACCTTTATTAGTGATAAGAATAAGAATTTTTATTTACTTATGGCTGATTGGAAACTTTGTCAAAAATCGAGATTTATATCCCGAAATGTGGATTTCTGCGACTTACGGAGAAATTATTTTTTTCTGGGTTGAAGGAGTGTCCGTAACGTTTTTTTGACTTTTGATTATGAAATTACCTTTATTAGTGATAAGAATAAGAATTTTTATTTACTTATGGCTGATTGCAAACTTTGTCAAAAATCGAGATTTATATCGCGAGGTGTGGATTTCTGCGACTTACGGAGAATTTTTTTGTTGTTATTGAAGGAGTGCCCGTAACGTTTTTTTGACTCTTGATTATTAAAGTACTTATATTAGTGATAAGAATAAGCATTTTTATTTATTTATAGCAGATTGCAAACTTAAAAAAAAAAACTTTTTTGAAAGGGGTGAAAAAGTATAAAGGGTTAAAATTAAGGGTTGACTCTTTTTGTATTATTAATTTAGACCTTCTCTAATGGTATGGTTCACTTTTTTTCGAATTGCTTTTCTTTTCTCCGAGATATTAATTTTTAAAATCTATTGCTGGATCTATTGCTAACTTCACACCCGTCAATTTCCTCCGGACATAATTCTTGACTTTTGTCGTTAATATTGCTTAAATCGACTTTTTTTCAAAAATTGTTTCTATTTTTAGTCTAAGATCTCATTCTGAACACTATTTGTCTATAATTTTATTTTGTAGAACTTCCACGAACGGAGATACGCAAAATGAATTTTGTTGTAAATAGTGCTTAAATCGACTGGAAACGCCTAAAACACGATTAAAACATTTTTTCAATTCTTTTATTTATTTTCAAGTCTAAGAGCTCATTCTGAACATTATTTCCCAAGCCTCAACGACTTCAATACAATGTGGCGCTAATGAGCTAAGCTGTCTATGTGCCTTAAAGCCAAAGTTCGTTCATTTTATAGCAATGTAGAATGTGATGAACTGTTCAGAATTCTCTAGAAATTGGGCCTCAGACTGTTCGTTTGTATTAAAAGGCAACCGACGAGCGTTGTGAAGCTTAGGTCGCGAGTCAGATAATTCAAAATTCTGACTTCGACCTTCCCTAGCCTCAATGACTTCAATGCAATGTGGAGCTAATGAGCTAAGCTGTCTGTGCGCCATAAGCCAAAGTTCATTCATTCTATTGCAATGTAGAAGGTGATGTTCCGTTCAAAATTAACTTAGTCAGGTTGGTTGATTAAGTAGGACATGGTGTTGATTTATTGTTTTTTAAATAAATTCAATAAAACGAAATTATTATTATGTAATGCCTTCTGCAACAAGTAAGGTTGTTAGTTTGCAATGACTTATTGGTCGATAGTTTGGAGAAGGGTCCTAGTGTTGTGAGACAGAAACTTTTTTCTTTTCTCGTGCTGACATATATATATTTTATTTACATATATTTTATTATTCTAATTAGTCCTATTTATTATTTTACACGTGTGTTAATTATGTTTATTTATATGTTATTTTTTATTTATGAATATTTAAATTGTTCATGTTTGCATGCTGTATTTATTACCAATTTTACTTCATTTCTTCTATATTTTCTTTCACTACCTACATGACGTTTGTAAACCATTGGGTATTAACAATAATAAATTACTTACTTACTTACTTACTTACTTACTTACTTACTTACTGACTGCACTGAGTAAATAAACGGTCGAACGTACGAACTTGAATTTCACAAATAGATTTCAATTATATGTATATAAATTGTGGTTTTGTGTTTTATTTCAGTTATAATTTTTGATTCACGATTGATTATGTATTTTATTACTTACAGAACCGAATACCACTGCAACCTATGCGGTAAAATATGTCAGACTAGACGTGAGCTCAGACAACACGAACGAAGCCACGAAGAGAAGACTTTGTCCTGCCCGAATTGCCCCAAAGAATTTGCACTGCTTTCAACACTCAGAACACATATGGTCGATTGCACCTACGACCTATCCAAACTTCTGGATTGCGAAATTTGCAACGCAAAATTCACAACAAAACCCAGTTACGACGATCACATGAAGTCTCACACTAACGAAATGGTTGAATGTGATGCGTGCGATGCTCAGTTCACAACAAGAATCAAACTCTCAAAACACAAAAACATGGTGCACAATGATAAAACACACGATTGCCAATATTGCGGCAAGAACTTCAGGCATTCGTGCACTTTAAAGACGCACCTAAAATGTCACACGGACGAAATGTTTGAATGCGATTCATGCGATGCCCGGTACACAACAAAGAACAAACTCGTAATACACAAAGATATAGTGCATAATGGAATCACGCACGACTGCCAATATTGTGATAAGAAATTCAGGCATTCGTACTCCTTAACAACGCACCTAAAGTGTCACACGAACGAGATGTACGAATGTAATTTGTGCGATGCTCGGTACACGAGAAAAAACAAACTCATAACGCATCAAGATATCGTGCACAAGGGAAAAACACACGATTGCCAATATTGCGATAAGAAGTTCAGGCATGCGTACTCGTTAAAGACGCATCTGCACTTGCACGACCCGCTTTACAAGGAGGAAGAATTTAAGAAATTCAAGTGCGACATCTGCGGCAAGAACTTGATGTATAACTATCAATTGGTTACTCACGTTAGAATGCATACAAACGAGAGACCCTTCTGTTGCTCAATATGTGGAAAAACGTTTGTGTCAAATACTCATCTCGGATCTCACATGAAAAGCCATGCGGAGGAGATTCTTTATAATTGTACATATTGCTCGAAAAGTTATAAGAAAAAACAAAGCCTTCGTTCGCATATGAAACGTCAACACTGATATTTAGAATTGTAATCATAAATGTACGAATTTAAATTTAATTTAAAGCAAAATATATTTTTCTAGAATTGCCTAGAATAGTGGGCTCGCGGTTATGAGCTCAATGTGAGCCGTTCCCGAGGGACAGAACGCAAAGTGGACCGTTAGCGGCGTTCACACGTACGCGCAATCCATTTAGAATGGCCCGTTCCAATCCCGCGCGATTGAACGTGCGTGTGAATGCAAGAACGCGCATTCTAAAAGCGCACACTTTTCATCCCGCTCTTGGCGCGCGGGATTACTTCCAGCGTTACCATACGCTTGGAGCGAGAATGGAGGATAAAATTGGAAAAAAAACACGCTATAAAACGGGGCGTTCCAAGAACGCGTAAAAGAGTGTACGTGTGAGCACCGCTATTCTTTTTGCCGCTCTAAAGCTATAAAATGTTGCTATCGTCGGTAAGGGTAAAATCACAGGTGCATTTCTTGTATCCAACGCAACAAATAACATTCACTTTGCTTTTTTCCTAGAGCCATTTCGTACTTTAATTATAAAATTGGAAACAAGAATCCTCAATAAATATTAAAAAAGTTGTATACACGGTCAACATGAGCAACTTCTGCATTTGAAGAGATAGAGAGATGGTCAAATTAGCAAAAAGGTGCAGGTTCGAGGGCTCATTGAGAATCCACCCCCAAATTAAAATTTCTTCAACTTTCGGTTATATTACCGTATTTATTTAATATTTAGTATGTTTTATTGCAATGTAAGAGTAACATTGGATTCTCTACTCAACGAATAAATCCGTCGACATCATTTAAATTCACATCAGGCCAAGTTTTTTTTTTGTTTTATATTAGTTTTAAGTTAATTATTAAGTCGTACATTGCTTCTGTTTTGTTTTTATTATATTTTTTATTTATTTAATTTCATACAGCAATCTCTATTATTTACATAATACATATGTAATAAAGTTGTAAAAAGGTGAATCCGTCAAATAAATTAAATTAAATTAAATTAAATTAAATCCTACTTGTCATGGCCTCCACAATAAAAATTAAAAGAAAATCTGAAATTGAAGAAATTGGGAGATTTTGTTTTAATTTTTTCGCCAAGTGGGATTTGGGGGTGGATTCAACGAGCCCTCGAACCTGCACCTTTTTCCTAATTTGACCATCTCTCTATCTTTTCAAATGCAGAAGTTGTCCATGTTGCCCCTATGAAATCCGGGCACCCTGTATATCAATCGTAGAAAAAAGCTTGTGTCTATTTTGAGAGCAAAGTCCAATTGTCATTTTCCAGAAATCGTCAACTTTTCTCTCAAATGACAATTGATAGCTTTGCTCTATTAATAGACGAATAGCTATTTTAAGATACATAAATTATCTACTGTGTGATTCAATTTTCGTGGTTGTATTCGCCAGGAAAATAGTTGTTGCAATAAATAATTTACTCTAACTAGGACTTTTGGGGTTTATAATATAGACTCAAATTTAAATATATTTCGTTTTAAATTATATTAGCATAATTATATGTAAAAATCGAATCTTATTTGTAAATATTATACTCGTAATACTGGGATAGTTTAATAAAGCGATTTCAAAATATTTATCTTTTCATTAAAATATGTACATTTTTCGATTAAATACAGTGCGCGCCTAAAGTATGGAATATATTCAGTAAAACCGAAATAAAATATTTTTGAAAAAAATCCTCGAACAGGTCGATTTTCTTTTATAAAAATGCACATTTTTGCATTTTCAGTCGTCATTTGTTTTTGAGTTATGACGTCCCCCATTTTGTTTTTAAATGGCAACCCCGTATTTTTGTTCTTGATTTTGAGAGATCTTTTCATTGTCGAACTGGAAGTATAATAGTATATTCTGTAACAAGGTTAGAATGGAAATTCGATGCGAGTGGAATATTTCGAGCGCGAGCCGTGAGGCGAGCGCGAGGAACCACGAGCATCTGAATTTCCATTCTTACCGAGTATCAGACTATACTTTCTCCTCGACCAGATAAAATAGACTAATCAAATAATGAACACAAAGAACTTACGTTTTATCACGTTTGTGGTTATGTTTATAGTATTTTGACAATTGTGATATCCAAGGCTAATTGTTTTATTCGAAACGATGTGAGAATATTCATTCTATCCCTTGTTATGGAATGAATTACATGCAAAACGCATAAGCGCATAGTGTTTTGTTCCATAACAAGAGTGAGAATGTGTACGTTCTATAATCAAAATTGATTTCAGAATGTTTAAATTCTATGGTGGTCGTGGAGAAAAATATTGCCATCTTACATAAGAAATTTTTCAAGTAAAAACAAAAAAGGTATTAATTGTTAAAGATACCCTCAAAAAGGCTCATTTTTTAGGTACGTTTTATTTTAAAAATTTGTTTCATTATATAAATATTTTTTTTAAATCGGTCCTTTGAGGGAACACCTATTATACAGGGTGTTTCAGAGCTCTGGGAACGGTCAATCACGTGCTTATTTTTCAAAATTTCGAAAAATGTTTTATACAAAAGTTGTGTATAATAGTGAGCTGCGCGGCCTAAAAATATTTAAATTTATACAGGGTGTCTCATAACAAACTTACAGACCAAACTTATGTTTTTTTTTAATGGATCACCCTGTATTTTTTGTCATTTTTGAATTATATGGAGTAAATAAAGGTAAGTTACTTCAATACTCCCTATACCTATTGTTTGCCGTTTTCGAAATATTTGAAGATTTGTTGAAATGCATCGTCTGGGTGAAATTTTATTTTTGCCCCAGTGATTGACGTTGAACGATTAAAATCATTTTAATTATTTGGTTGAAGGTTCGAACTATAGAGCCAACCATGATTTCATGCAAAAAAATTATACAGGGCGATAAAAAAAATGCGGTAGAAAAACCCAACTTATAAAGTTGAATAACTTCGTTTTTTCAAATGGCACACCCTGTATTTAGCAACGTATTCTCAAGTAGAATCCAATTATCTTTCAGATTATAATAATTATTTCTGATATGATAATCGCTGAATACAAGAAAACTATTGAGATTAGGAACAGGGAACCCTTATACAATCTGAAAGATAATTGGATTCCACTTAAGAATACGTTACTAAATACAGGGTGTACCATTTGAAAAAACGAAGTTATTTAACTTTATAAGTTCGGTTTTTCTACCGCATTTTTTTATCACCCTGTATAATTTTTTGTATGAAATCATGGTTGGCTCTATAGTTCGAACCTTCAACCAAATAATAGAAATGATTTTAATCGTTCAACGTCAATCACTGGGGCAGAAATAAAATTTCACCCAGACGATGCATTTCAACAAATCTTCAAATATTTCGAAAACGGCAAACAATAGGTATAGGGAGTATTGAAGTAACTCAACTTTATTTGCTCCATATAATTCAAAAATGACAAAAAGTACAGGGTGTTCTATTTAAAAAAAACATAAGTTTGATCTGTAACTTTGTTATGAGACACCCTGTATAAATGTAAATATTTTTAGGGCGTGCAGCTCAATATTATACACAACTTTTGTATAAAACATTTTTCGAAATTTTGACAAATAAGCACGTAATTGACCGTTCTCAGAACTCTGAAACACCCTGTATATTAGTATTTATAGAAAAAGTTTCAGCCAAATCGGTGACAGCTGCGCCCCGGTTTGACTGTCCTTGGCTGGAATGACCCATTCGTATGCAATAACTGTTTTTTTTTTCTTATAAAAAAAACTAATAACCTGAAACTCAATCTTCCAACTGGAAATTTGAAACCGTGCACGGGTGTTGATGTAGAATTTTTTAAAGTTTGCAATGTGTTGTTGGTCGATAGTTTGGAGAAGGGCAGTAGTGTTGTGAGACAGAAACTATTTTCTTTTCTCGTGGTGCGGTGAAACGTACAAACTTGAATTTCACAAATTGATTTCAACTAGTTTTTTATTTAAGCTTACGTTGATGTATGTGAAATTGTGTCCTTTATGTGAAAAGTAACTGGTGACGAACGACGGCTCCGCTGCGCTGCGCCGTCGTCTGTGCGTGGACCATTAAGGCTCCTGGAGCGTACCTCTAAATTTATTTAAAACATTATTCACAAACGGATAAACACTAAAAAGTGAAATTTTGAATTCACCTCTGTAAATATATTCTGAAGAGTAGCACGGATTTATTTTTTTTATAATAATGTTTATAAACAATTTGAATACTAATATTTATGTAATTTAGAAAAAAAAATCCGTCGTACTCTGGGGTAATTTATTTAAAATGTATTATTCAAATAATATTTTTTCATATTTTCGAAACTGTATCCGAAATTTGAACAAAAAGTTATTCATTTTAATACTCTGTAGTGCGCCCTCTGCGGCGTTCTTGTTTAACGGGCTGTGCATATGAGAGGAGGCGTTCCCAAGGCGGCTTCTCGCTGTAACTTTAGCCGCGTTATCTAAATTACACAGTGGTGTTACTTAACATATACCTCTTTCGTGGCAAGAGGGATTAACGACTCGTACAAAAACACTTGTATGGAATTATTGGGTTTAAATAAATATATAAAAAATCTTTATAGCCAATATACAATGTATTTATGATTACAATTTCTTCTCTTCGGTCCTGACAACCGACTATCTACCCGAGAGCTTTTCGTCGATTTCTGCGTATTTCATTGAAATATTTTAGATTAGCCTGTAATGTACTACAAAATTAAGAAATTAAATTAATAATTTGTATCTTGTGCATCAATGCAAAAAAAATGTTTAGATTAATTGAAAATTAAAAATTAAAAATTAAAAATTAAAAATTAAAAATTAAAAATTAAAAATTAAAAATTAAAAATTAAAAATTAAAAATTAAAAATTAAAAATTAAAAATTAAAAATTAAAAATTAAAAATTAAAAATTAAAAATTAAAAATTAAAAATTAAAAATTAAAAATTAAAAATTAAAAATTAAAAATTAAAAATTAAAAATTAAAAATTAAAAATTAAAAATTAAAAATTAAAAATTAAAAATTAAAAATTAAAAAATTTAAAATTTAAAATTTAAAATTAATTCAGATTAATTAGATCTCGGTAATGTACTTCAAGAATTCTTCAGTTGAGAGATATGTATTGCCTAGCAAAAAATATTTTAGTTTCTGTCTGAATTGTTTACATGGAAGATTGCGAGTTTCTTTAGATGGTTTGTTAAAGAATTTAGCCTATGGTATTTAATCTAATGTTTGTTCAACATTGGACTAACCTTCCCTAGGGAGGGAAATGATTACTTCTCTCCCTGCGAGGTTCCCTTATTTATTTTAACTGTCACGCCTGACAGATTTTTTTTCAAGGTTGGATTTTAGAAACGAAAGTTTTATTCTTAAAATATCCCGTTTGTGAAAAAATGGTATATACAGGGTGTCTACGCTGAACCGTTCGTTAAAAGTTTAAGGGATTGCCGTTGTAGTGAAATATTTTCAACTTTCTATCACTTCCGGTTCCACCGGAAGTAGCACCAAATTTGTTATTTTAAATGGAACACCCTATATATTAGTATATTTTTGGATTCCTCTTTTAAATTTTAATATATTCTGTAGGAACATTTGTACACTTATCTATTTCAAGAATTAATTATTTCTAAAATTTTGTCCTCAAAAGGGCAACTTTAAATCTGCCAGTAACTTCTTTGACAGTTTCCAATTATATTACTCATAGAGGCATCCTCTGGGTACAATTAGATTCTATAAATCATAATTCTATCTTATTCTTACGAGAAGTTTCAGGCAGATTTCAAGATGCCTTTTGAGGTCAAAATTTTAGAAACAATTAATTTTCTTGAAAACTAAAAGAGATAAGAGATATGAAGTAACAAAATTGTAAAACTTTTAAAAGACTTTTTCCTTAGTCACATGTCACTAGAATGAATAGACTCTAGAAAAGCTAGAAATCACGGATTTAGATAAATCAATTGCCCTAACTTCTCTTCTGAATTACAAATTAAATTTGTTCTTTTTTTACTTAAAAAAAAACGATTAATATTAAAAAAATCACTTGATATGTTTCACTTATTAAATTATTAATTCCGACTACTTTCGGCTGCAAGCCATTTTCAAGGAAATCAAGTGATTTATTTTTATCATGAAAACAGGTAGAAACAATTTGGTCACTTTTTGAAAAATCAAATATTATAGGGAAATGCTTTGTGAATATACTGGAGCTTACACAGTCAAAACTGAAGACTCCCGAGAGATCCTCATGAACCGCTCACTTTTAATGCCGGGGCACCGTGGCGCAAGGCCCCCCAGAGATAAAATACTTGTTGCGTAATACCCTTTCTGGTAAGAGGTATCTTTGGTTAAAATTTCAGCCGAATCTATTTCATGCCATTTTCATTCAAATTTCCGATGCAAAATTAAGAATATGGTGCTTTGACATAAAAACATTCATAACTCGCGAACTATTAAAAACATATGAAAAATCATGAATAAATGTTATAGAAGGGTCTTTTGCGAAAAGGATAGAATAGTTTTAGATTGTCCAGGATGTGCCCGGAAGGCTGGGCGAATTTTCTTCTGTTATTTCTTGAGAAAGCCCTAACGGCCACAAGGAGGATCATTGAAACGATCAAATTTGTTTAATCGATGTGATTTCATAGACAGCACATTGGCCAAAAACGTCACCTCTCTCATCAGTCCAGAAAAGGGCGAAAAAAGTAAAACCTTATTTTAAATCGTTTTGCTCAACTTCGAGAATGTAATCTGGTAACCCTAGTTTCTGAATCTGACATATTCTGTCAAAGATGACAATGCAATACCAATGCATTTCTTAATTTACTGTTTGGAAAGCACTCGGAGGTTAACAGGAAGAAGCTTACTTTCTTTAATGAATTCTCGTCCTTTAAGACTTATTTGGAAAAATACGAATGTTAACGAAAAGAGGTTGATTTTGGTCGTTTATGAACGTTTGGAATGATTTGCATACCCTTTTGGAATTAAACCAAAGATAACAGACTCGCTCGAGACCAAGTAACACAGATTTTTTGTCTTTAAAAATGTAGGGAAAAAGGTAGGGAAAGCGAGAGAGGTTGTACAAATTCAAGCGATAGCTTGGGGGCTGGGGACTCACCAAATATTGACTTTTAGGGGCAAGTTTTCATTTACACCTAAACTTTAATAAAGCACACCTCGATAAATAATTATGCGTTTGGAAAATGTTTACATGTGAAAACAGAAGAGTAATAATCCACCATCACAGTTGAATTAAATGAAAATTTAAATGCAGTCAATGAAAATTGATTCGAAATCGATTTGCATTACTCTAAAGTACTCATCCGAGTCAATGAAAATTGATTCGAAATCGACTCATTTTTAATAAAGCATTACTCTGAAACTTGCCAGAGAGAAGCCAATGCGAAAGATTTCGTAAAGATGTCAACGAAAGATGACGGGAAAAGTCAAGATTGATCCAAGTTACATGCACTCCTAACCGAGAATCCTTAATTCTGACGTTTATTAATTGTCTGGAATGAGTGATGGCGGCAAGCATTCATAACCTGAAATCCCGAATTTTGCAGTACATGTCACGTTTGACGTTTGACGCTTGACTTTTCAGTGATTTAGGGGTTGTGAAATGAAAAGTCTGCAAGGTCAAGGAAAAATGGTCATATATTATAAACGGTTTGCCGTTCGTATAAAATACTGTTTATCAAATTTATTCACAATATGTTTTTTTACAATTTTTATAGCAATAATTTCTCCTAGAGATAACGGCTGACGTTGTTGAGGTTAAAATGTAAGAAATGGGGTGTTCTCCCCTAATAACTCCGTAAAGGTAACAGTTATGAAAACTGCGGTAATAGATAATCTTAGAGGGAAGAATTTCCTACAATAAACATAAATACAATTTTGCGATATCTTTAAAACTGAACGCGCTATGGCGGCCTGAATTATTTCGTTACAATACATTTTACTTGCACCCAGGGGGTGAAAAAATCATATCTCGAGAACAGGGTAAAAAATCAAAAAAGTGAAACTAAAATCTGTGGAGGGGCCGCGGTGGTCTAGTGGGTAGAGGTCCGGCCTCTGGACCCCGTTGGTGCGGGTTCGAGTCCCGTCCGGACGGTCACTTTTTCAACACGAAAAATGGCCGTACGGGTCCCTGGGTGTCTAGTGTTTGTCCCCATTTCATTTAAATATGAATATTACTACTAAAAATTGGTTGTGGCTGAATGCCCTAGCTGGCTAAGCCAAGTCCCCATCATCCTCGATTCCCCAACCCGAACTCCTGTCAATCATCTTTCCTTTTTTGTAAAAAAAAAAATCTGTGGAGGGATAGTGTGTGAGTATTTTGAGATACAAACCAATCCTCTAACTCGAGAACCCTAAAAGAAGATAGAATTTGAGTGGAAAAAAGTGTTAAATAGGTTCCCCTACGGGGATGGGGGTGAGGTGAGAAGACCGGATAAATATGGATAGTTGCGTTAATTGTAGAGGCACAGTTTTGCCTAAAAAAAATTCTGAAATTTTATAAACTCTAGCCGCAACGGTCACAAAGGGTGTTTTATTTTATTTTCGCGGAGGGTTGATTTGAGGGATTGAAATGTTCAAAGACCGGTCCCTTTGGAGATTTCGAACGTCTGTTGAAAATTGCACCTTTCTACGTTTCTTCGTTTTCTCGTAATTAATGGTTTTTGTCTTGCGTTTAGTAATATATAGTAATATAGTAATAATTATGTGTATATAAATTGTGGTTTTGTGTTTTATTCCTGTTTTAATTTTTGATTCACGATTGATTATGTATTTTATTACTTACAGAACCGGGTATCCTTGCAACGTATGCGGTAAAATATGTCAGAGTAGACGTAAGCTCAAACAACACGATCGGAGCCACGAAGAGAAGACTTTGTCTAGCCCGAATTGCCCCAAAAAAATTGCACTGCTTTCAACACTCAGCACACACGTGGTTGATTGCACTAACGACCCATCCAAACTTCTGGATTGCAAAATTTGCAACGCAAAATTCACGACAAAGCCCAGTTACGACGATCACATGAAGTCTCACACTGACGAAATGTTCGAATGTGATGTGTGCGATGCTCAGTTCACAACAACATTCAAACTTTCAAGACATAAAAATATGGTACACAAAGATAAAACACACGATTGCCAATATTGCGGCAAGTACTTCAAGCATTCGTATACTTTAAAGGCGCACCTAAAATTTCACACGGATGAAATGTTTGAATGCGATTCATGCGATGCTCGGTACACAACAAAGAGTAACCTCTTAATACACAAAGGTATAGTGCATAATGGAATTACACATGACTGCAAATATTGTGATAAGAAATTCAAGCATGCGTACTCCTTAACGACGCACCTAAAGTGTCACACGAACGAGATGTACGAGTGTAATTTGTGCGATGCTCGGTACGCGAGAAAAAACAACCTCAAAACGCATCAAGATATCGTGCATAAGGGAAAAACGTTCGATTGCCAATATTGTGGTAAGAAGTTCAGGCATGCGCACTCGTTAAAGACGCATCTGTATTTGCACGACCCGCTTTACAACGAGGAAGAATTTAAGAAATTCAAGTGCGACATTTGCGGCAAGAATTTGATGTATAAAGATCAATTGCTTAGTCACGTTAGAACGCATACAAACGAGAGACCCTTCTGTTGCTCAATATGTGGAAAAACGTTTGTGTCAAATACTTATCTCGGATCACACATGAAAAGTCATGCGGATGAGAATCTTTATAATTGTACTCATTGCTCGAAAAGTTATAAGAAGAAACAAAGCCTTCTTTTGCATATGAAACGTCACACTGATGTTTAGAAATGTAATATTGTAGGAATCTTTAGGAATATAATTTAAAACAAAATATATTTTTATATTATTCTTGTGCGCCAAGTGGACCATTCCCAAGTCAATTTGCCGTTCTAAGGCGAAATTCAATCACAATGAATGTTTCGGAGATAAGCAGCAATTGATAACATGTTAGTTCAACGGTAGCTCTAAAGTTTTTTATATCTCCGTCGTCATTGGCAGCGAAGATAAAGTCATACTTTATACTACTGATTTTAGTTGCTAAATACAAGTTTGAAATACGAAATGAAATAAAAAATTATATATATCAACTGCTGCATTCGCTCAATTGTCATTTTTCTGAAATTGCGGCGGTAAGTGGTAACTTTGTTTACACACATAATTTATCAATATTCGTGGTTGTATGAGCCAGGAAAATAGGAAAATAGTTGTTGCAATAGATAATTTACTCCAACTAGGACTTTTGCGGCTTTTGTAGACTCAAACTCAAATATATTTCGTTTTAAATTATATTAGTATAATTATATGTGAAAATCAAATTTAATAAAACGACTTCCAAACATTTTTCTTTTCATTAAAATATGTAAATTTGCCGATTAAATATATTTGTATGCAATAACTGTTTCTTTTTCTTGTAAAAAATCTGATAACCTGAAACTAAATTTTTCTACTTGAAAAATGAAAAAAAAAATTTTTTTTCTCGAATAGCAATGATTTTACGAAACATTTTTCAAACAAAACTTGTTCATTTTTTTATTGTGTTCAATATTTGTTTAAATGTTTTTGTGATATTTTTCATGTTTAAAAAAATATTGGAAGAGAACAATAAGCCCATTTCCGGTGTACGAAATTTTCCTGAAAGCTTTTTAGTTCTTCCAATTTTAAAGTAAAATAGTATGAAAATAGCCCACCCAATTACCCATTGGACCAATGTTTTTCAAGGTCATTCAAGGTTATTTCGACATTGAAAAAAATTTAAAAGATTTTAAATCGATTTTTTAAACATAACTTTTTAAATCGATTTTTTAATCATTATGATTATACTGACGAACGAGTGGACGAAAAATTCTGAAAAAAACTCACGAAAATAGTCCACCTAATTACCCGTTTGACCATTTTTTTCCAAAGTCATTCAAGGTCATTTAGTTACTAGAAAAATTCCAAAAGTTTTTAAATCGTTTTTTTTTAAATTATTTTTTTTACTGACGAACGAGGTGATGAAAAATTCTGAAAAAATTCATTAAAATAGTCCATCCAATTACCCATTTGACCAATTTTTCCCAAAGTCATTGAAGGTCATTTAGTTACTAGAAAAATTACAAAAGTTTTCAAATCGGTTTTTTTAAAAAAAAAATTTACTGTTGAATGAGTTGATAAAAAATTCTGAAAAAATTCATGAAAATAGTTCACCCAATTACCCATTTGGCCAATTTTTTCAAGGTTATTCTACGTCATTTAGACGCTAAAATATTCTAAAAGTTTTGAAATCGATTTTCTAAACATTATTTTTTTACTGACGAACGAAAAGACGAAAAATTCTGAAAAAGTTTATGAAAATAGTCCACCCAATTACCCATTTGGCCAATTTTTTTCAAGGTCATTCAAGGTTATTTTAATACTGAAAAAATTTCAAAAGATTTTAAATCGATTTTTTAAACATAACTTTTTAAATTGATTTTTTAATCATTATCTTTATAGTGACGAACGAGTGGATGAAAAATTCTGGAAAAAATCATGAAAATAGTCCACCTAATTAACCATTTGACCAATTTTGTTCAAGGTCATTTAAGGTTATTTCGACACTAAAAAAAATGTAAAGATTTTAAATCGATTTTTTAAACATTATTTTTATAGTGGCCAACGAGTGGATGAAACATTCTGAAAAAAAATCATTAAAATAGTCCACCCAATTACCCATTTGACCAATTTTCCCCAGTCATTCAAGGTCAATTAGTTACTAGAAAAATTCCAAAAGTTTTTAAATCGGTTTTTTTTAATTATTTTTTTACTGACGAACGAGTTAATGAAAAATTCATGAAAATAGTCCACTCAATTGCCCATTTGGAGAATTTTTTCAAAGTTATTCTACGTCATTTAGATACTAAAATATTCCAATAGTTTTTGAAATCGATTTTCTAAACATTATTTTTTTACTGATGAACGAGTGGATGAAAATTTTTGAAAAAAATCATAAAAATAGTCTACCCTATTACATATTTGACCATTTTTTCCAAGGTCATTTAGACCCCACAAATAATTCCAAAAGTTTTCAAATCGATTTTTTAAACATTATTTTTATACTGATGAACAAGTTGATGAAAAATTCTGAAAAAAATCATGAAAATAGTCCACCTAATTAACCATTCGACCAATTTTGTTCAAGATCATTTAAGGTTATTTTGACACTAAAAAAATGTAAAGATTTTAAACCGATTTTTCAAACATAACTTTTTAAATCGATTTTTCAAACATAACTTTTTAAATCGATTTTTTAATCATTATTTTTATAGTGGCCACCTAGTGAATGAAAAATTCTGAAAAAATTCAATAAATAGTCGACCCAATTACCTATTTGGCCAATTTTTTCCAAAGTCATTCAAGATCATTTAGTTACTAGAAAAATTCCAAAAGTTTTTAAATCTGTTTTTTAAAAATTATTTTTTTACTGACAAACGAGTTGATGAAAAATTCTGAAAAAATTAGTGAAAATAGTTCACCCAAATACCCATTTGGCCAATTTCAAGGTCATTCTACGCCATTTAGACACTAAAATATTCCAAAAGTTTTTGAAATCGATTTTCTAGACATTAGTTTTTTACTGACGAACGAGCGGATGAAAAATTCTGAAAAAAATCATAAAAATAGACTACCCTGTTACATATTTGACCAATTTTTCCAAGGTCATTTAGACCCCATAAATAATTCCAAAAGTTTTCAAATTGATTTTTTAAACATTATTTTTATACTGACGAACAAGTTGATGAAAAATTCTAAAAAAAAATTACAAATTTGACCCATTTTTCCAAGGTCATTTAAACCCTAAAAAAATTCTAAAACTTCTTTAATCGATTTTTTAAACATTTTTTTTACTGACGAACGAGTTGATAAAAATAAAAATTTCATGAAAATAGTCCACCCAATTGCCGATTTGAACGCTTACGAAGTTACGTGATTTATAAAAAAATACGATTTTTTGTTTTGATTTAAAAAAATTGAGATTTTGGCTATTTGCGTTGATTTAAGGGGGGAATTTTCCAATGATTTTTCAAAAAGTGTTAAATTCGCTATATTTTCACATTTTAATCATCAAAATCCAACAACGCGTTTAACAGTTATATGATTTAAAAAAATACGATTTTTTCATTTTGATTTTTGACAATTAACATTGACTTAAGATGAACATTCTCCAATGATTTTTTAAAAATGTGTTAATTTCGCTACATTTTCACGTTTAAATAATCAAAATCTAACAATGCGTTTAGCAGTTACCTAATTTAAAAAAAATTGTTTTGACTTAAAAAATTGCGTCTTTGGCAATTTGCGTTGATTTAACATGGAAAATTTTCAATGATTTTTAAAAAAGTGTTAAATTTGCTACATGTTCACGTTTAAATCATCAAAATCTAATGACGCGTTCAACAGTTACGTAATTTATAAAAAATACGATTTTTTGTTTTTATTCAAAGAAATGAGATTTTGGCAAATACGTTGATTTGAGGTGAAAATTTTCCAATTATTTTTCAAAAAGTGTTAAATTCGCTACATTTCCACATTTAAATCATCAAAATCTGACAACGCGTTCAACAGTTAAATGATTATTTTAAAATACGACTTTTTGTTTTGATTTAAAAATGTGCGATTTTGTCAATTGATTTAAGATGAAAATTTTCTAATAATTTTTCAAAATGTGTTAAATTTGCTACATTTTCACGTTTAAATAATCAAAATCTAACGACGCGTTCAGCAGTTATGTAATTAAAAAATAATTAGCTCTGACTTTGAAATTTTGCGATTTTGGCAATTTGCGTTGATTCAAGATGAAAGTTTTCCAATTGTTTTTTAAAATGTGTAAAATTCGTTACATTTTCACGTTTAAATCATCAAAATCTAACAACCCGTTCAACAGTTACGTAATTTAGAAACAAAATCGATGTTTTGACTCGAAAATTTGCGTTGATTTGAGATGGAAATTTTACAATGATTTTTCAAAATCGGATTATCATCTTTTCAGATCGTTAGATCATACATTAAGAGGTAAAAAATTGACCAATGTTGGAGAAGCAAAAAAGGCACTTAGAAAAGTTTTTCAATGAAAAATCGAAGGACTTTTTTAAAAAAGGAATTGCTTTTATGCTGGAAAAATGTGTTAGAAAATGATGGAAATTATTTTGTTGATTAGTATTTAAGATTTCTTTAATAAATAAATGTTTTTCTCCAACAAACTGGGTTTTGATTACTTTTCTTACCATGTTTTAGATTTAGTAGGAATTAATTTCGACTCAATTTGCTTTTCGAGCTCGAGCAAAGATTTTGACTGAAATGATGGCGTTTCTGTTTTTCATGTTTTTGACAACTGCATTTATCTACAACTTCAAAGTGGTAATGCTGCCCATGAGTTCGCAATTATTTCTGTGCCAAAACTCAATATTTCAATATTTATTAATATTAATTTAAATTATTGGCGCGATGAAAACTGTTATACCTACCACGTGCTGCACATAGCACTAAAAGTATCTTAATGCTGTCCGAAGTACGTTACTGCCACCCGGTGATCCCAGAAAAATAGTTCATCTTTAACGTCATGTATTCAGTGATAAAATTGTGTGATCTGTGTAAATGTTGTTATAACAATAAAGCATTATTATTATTACTATTGTTATTAAACTTTACTGACGTTTGAAGAAAAACTGTTGTCATTTTCAAAATGTAATTGATGCTGACATCGAAGCTAAAAATCAAATCTCGTTATTGTTATGTTTTTAAAGTTTAGCTTTTATTTTATATACCTGTAAATAATAGTAATAGGAATGTTTTTAATTGCTAATTATTTGTTCTAATGTTTTCTAATTTACAGCAACATCTACATCTGCAACGTTTGTGGCAAAAAGTACTCCAGCGAAGCTAAGCTGAAAAAACATAAATGGTACCACCAAGAGAAAACCATCCCCTGCCCAAATTGCAGCCAGAAGTTTTTATGGATCTCACAGCTTAAGAGACACTTGTCAAGTTGCGGAATCGAGGAGTCTCAGCGACTGGAATGCCTAATTTGTCACAAAAGATTCAAACGGCAAGACGTTTACAATGCGCACGTCAAATTCCACACCGACGAATCCATGTATGAATGTAAATTATGCGGATCTCGCTATTCCTCCAAGAGCCACCTGAAAGAACACACGAATACCGCGCATTTTGGAAAAACGTATGACTGCCTGGCTTGTGGAAAGAAATTCGCACAGTCGAAATCCTTAAAGATGCATAGTAGGCTGCACGATCCTCTCTATAATAGAGAACAGTTTAGCAAGTTCAAGTGTGAGGTGTGCGGGAAAAAGTTTATGGAAAGTAGTCACTTGAGTGCTCACATGCATACGCATACAAATAGCGATGAAAGGCATGCCTGCGAAATTTGCTGGAAGACTTTGAGAACTAAAAATGGGATTCGTCGTCATATGAAAACGGCTCATGCTAAGTAAAAGCTAGTAAAGATATTTTTTTATATTATTGTAAATCATTTGGAAATGCTAATAAACCATACTAGAATAAAACAGTTTTAATCTCGTTATCCTGTAATAATTTGTTCACACCTAAAATTCTGAGAAATGTCTTCAACAACATGAAAACGAGTTGTGTTTGGATCAAAATAGCCAACGCAACATAAGTTATAGTTTCATTCAAAAATTTATAATATGATTGCTTATGACATTAAAATTTATTTCATTTAAATTGTTTCCCTCGTAGTCCTGCTACTGGTAAGTACTAACCTTGTTTTTGAAACAGGTAATCAATCAATTAATAGATTTAATCAAACAATTACTTTTTTCTTTTTACTAAATTTACATTTATATAAACATAATAAACGGAATTCAATAAAGATGAAAAGTAATCTGAATATATGAATATTCAACCTGTTGATAACTCTGCAAAATTAAATCTTACAAAAACGGAAAACAAACGGTTTATATTATAAACGTATTTTTTTGATTTATTTACTCTTTTATTTATTTATTTTTCATTTCGTAGTTAAAATCCATTTAATTTTAAAACTGAAGCACGGCAATCACATAAGTTACAAACAAATTAAAAATTGCAAACAATGCATTGTAGTTAATATCGAAAAATGTGGCTGCCGAAATTTTTTTATTTCGAGTAACCGTCTGATGTGACAAGATAATCGCTTGCTCAGTTAATTCGGAATTGTCCATCAACGCAATCAGTAAGTCGTAAGCTTTATCGGAAACAATTTTTTGATGGTTTTGTAATATTTGAGACTTTATTACAATGGCAATAAGTTGCATCTAAAAAATACAAAATACATAGAAATTATTCAATAATTCAGTCTAAAATTCTGCCGTAGCTTGGAACATGTTTGATATTACCGATGAGATGAAGTTTACTATCACTTTAGCAACAAAAATTCAAAAATAATATTCGACTTACGCTTGTGAAGGATATATTAGCAAGAAGCATCGTATGTGTATTTAAGTTGGCCAAATGGTGATTATTAATCAAAGATATTACAGAAAGCAGGTTATATATAATAAATATAACAATTCTGAAAAATATGTTCCATCCAAAAATGTCATTAAACTCCGAGATTAAATCTGAAGCTTTCTTATGAGAAACGATAATTAAAGCAATTAAAGCACTATCGTTCGTTCTTTTATGAATATTCTCCAAATATATTCCCTCCTGCATTTGTATTTCCTCCAGTTTATCAATTTGATTATTCCTTTGTTCCAAAATTTTTATTTCTGAATGTATAGCATCGAACTTTTGAGTAATCACTCCAATAAAATAACACTGTAGCATACAAACAGAAAGCACATAGTAATCGCCTGCAAGTGCAGATATCCAATATTTCATATATGAACGCCCAGAATTTACCTTAATACAACAATATACCAGAAATGTTACATTTATTAAAAATGTGTATATATTTTTACCTCGCAGTTTGTAAGATTGATGATGGCCCAGGTAGGCATCAATTAATTCGATGTTTGTAAATAATTGATGAAACACATTAACTTTAATCATCGAGTTACTTATTAATAATATGATCATAAATAGTATTAGCGCTTTCACTACAAAAATTGTGGTAAATAGTTTTGATTTCAATACTGTTTCTTTATCGTAAGTAGTAACCACAAATGTTGCTATTAAACATAGTATTAGGATACATGGGTACAGCTTTAGATTTAGATTTTTGTTTGTTTTTGACGACTTATAAGGTATTATGGATAAAACTGTATTTATTTTTAGTATTAGATTAATGTGACCCATAGTCTCAAACATCTTTGAATGTACAGTGGATTGTAAAGGTAGTTATTTTTATTATTAGTTAACCACTTAACATGAATTTCGAGAAATAAACTGTTGATTGTAATATTGGTAATTCATTAGGAGAGAACAAGTAAACATGTCAATATTTTAATGCGGGTAATGAATTATTGATTTATTATGAAAAATTACACTGCTCACTGCAGAACCATCTTTAGGGGAGGCACACCCTATCTGGGCCTTGGAATCCATTTAAACGTGGGCCCCTGAACTGTTGTTAAGAGACATCTTGATAAGTGTAAATATCGACTGATTACTGATCGGTTTTAGAGAAAATTGTGTGATAAATAAATTTGAGGCAACGTCACTTGTGCAGAAGCTTTAAATACATTTAAGTAATTTTTCGCTCTACAACTTTGGTATCTTACAATTTTTCCTGAAAATGCATAGTTTTGGCTGAAAATCCAAAAATCAGCAGAAGGTGACAAAACAAATATGTTTTTGTTGATAAATCTCAAGAATCCTTAATATTTTGTTATACAAACTGCATATCATTGGAAAGCTTATTAAAAATGCCATAGATTGATGGCAACTTATATAGGGTGTTCTATTAAAAAAAAATAGTTATCCATTGTTTTGCTTATGTTGACACCCTGTATAGCACTATAAATAAAAGAGAACCAAAGCCGATGTGTATTTTATGATGTGGGAAATTTTCTAGTGTATAAATAATGATGCTATCTTTGCTAGGAACGCTTCTGCAATGTTTTCAATGTGTATATGTTATTGCCACAAATTTGCCCATAACCAACCAACCGTCCATAATAGACCCATACTATTTTATACTATTTTTATCAGCTTCTCAAGAGGGTTGAAAATAAAGAATAAAATATAGGGTGTTCCATTTAAAAAAACATAACTTTGTTCTGTTATGTATATTGGGACACCCGGTACAAAAACATACATATTTTTAAAATATGTAGAATAAGTGTGGGTACCAGTTCAAGAAAACTAGAAGTCGATATCTCAAATAGCAAATAAGTTATGGGGCTTTTACAGATCCCTGGGTCACCCGGTATATATATTAGGGTGGTTCTTAATAATTTTTTCATCTCAGAAATGCCCTCCCATGGTCAGAAAGTGTTCTAATTGATGAAAAAATATGACGGATAACGTGACCCGATGGTTCCCTTATCAAAAACCCACTTCTAAAGCCCAAAAACAGTTTTTCAGCTTAAAAATGAAGTCAAAACTTAATGAGGGACGGTAAAAAGTTTTACCATCAGGAGTACATCAATATTTACAAAAAAATGCTCTTTATTATCAGATATACTGAGATTTATCTTGCAAATTAAAATTTCGGGCTTTAGTTGCAAAAATATCAAATCTCAGAAAAAAAAGAAATACAAATAAAAAAAATAAAAAACGCTATTGCAAGAATATCTTTAAAAAATTTATGAAGAAAATTTATTTATTATTATTCAAGTTAAATTTCAATGAGAAAAAACCTATTATAATATCATGTTTGTGTAATTTTAATGAATCTAAACATTGGATAGTTGTTAATTTAAAAAAATTTACTCTCTTTGTCATAAAATATTCTATGAATTCATGATGTTCTTATTATAAAACCATTTCCAAATTATTTATTTGAATGATGATTTGAAAGGAATTCATTCTAGACGGATCGTCAATACTTGATATCTATCTGACTTCAAGTTAGTAAAATCTTCATGACTCATGTTTTTGCAATCATTTGAATCATTTTGAACTTATTTTTCTTCATTTTGGTCTAAATTTTCGATTTGTTTGTTAAAATTTTCGGTTTTTTTGGTCGGCATTTTTTATTTTTAGGCCCGAATTTGTTATTTTTTGCCCTATATTTCAACCTGAATTATTCATTTTTATGCGCGGTATTTTTGTTTTTGATTTTTTGTCCTTTACTTTTTTAACGTTTTCGCGTTTCTAGTTGGCTATTTATTTTGAGCTAGAGTTATTTTTGGGACTGAAAATGGCAAATTATTTTTCTTTTGCTTGATTTTTCAATTTTTTGGTCTGCATGTTTTTTTTTAGGCCAGGAATTTCATTTTTTTTGCTTATATTTTAGATGTTTGGTCTGTATTTTTTATTTCTTTGTTCTAATTTTTAGAGTTTTTGACCAAAATATTTTGATTTTGGTCAAATTTTTTTGAATGGTCTGTTGACATTTTTTGTCTACATTTTTCATTTTTCGATTTTTTTAGTTTTTTTTTGTCTTAATCCTTAATTTGAACGAGCGAATTTTTTATTGGTCTGCACTCTAAATTTTTAACATGAATTGTTGATTTTTATGGGCGATTTTTGTTTGTTTTGAGGGTGTTTTCGAGTTTTCGAACAAAGTTTTTGATTGTTTGCCCTTCATTTTCGTTTTTTTTTAAATCTGAATTATTGTTTCTATGGGAGAATCTTTTAAATTACTTTCAAGTTTAGAGTTCCGGCAATTTATTTTGGGATAAAGTTATTTTTGGGGCTGAAAATGGCAAATTACTTTTCATTTGCTTGAATTTTCAATTTCTTAGTCAGCATTTTTTATTTTTTACATCAGGATATTTGATTGATTTTAGATGTTTGGTCTGTGTTTTTATTTTTTTTTGTTCCAAATTTTAGAGTTTATGGCCTATAAACCGAAATTTTCGAATATTTAGTTGAAATTTTCGTTTTTTTTTTCTGATCTGCATTTTTTATTTTTGCCGAGAGTCTAAATGTTTAATTTTTTGCCTATATCTTAGTTTTTTTAAACCTTAATTATTAATTTTTACGAGCGAATTTTTTATTGGTCTATACTTTAGATTTTTAACCTGAATTGTTGATTTTTGTGTGCGAACTTTTGGCCGGTATTTTCGGGTTATTTTGACAATTTTTTTGATTTTTTGTGCTTCATTTTAGATGTTTTAAGCTGAATAATTGTTTTCATGGCCGAATTTTTTTAATTATTTTTGAGTTTAGAGTTTTCGCAATTTACTTTGAGGTAAAGAATTATTCTTGGGGCTGAAAATGGCAAATTATTTTTCTTTTGCTTGAATTTTCAATTTTTAGTCTGCATTTTAAGTTTTTAGACCAAGGTTTTTGATTTTTTTGGCCTGTATTTTAGATGTTTTTGGCATCTAAACCAAAATTTTTGAATATTTAGTTCAAATTTTCTCTTTTGTCAATTCTTTTACCAATGCTTTTAGTTCTGTTACCTTAAGTATTAATTTTAATGAGCGAATTTTTTATTGGTCTTTACTTTAGATTTAAAAGAATTGTTGATTTTTATGAGCGAATTTATGGCCGATTTTTCAAGTTTTTGTTTTTTTAACCCTGTAATTTAGATTTTTCAGACTGAATTTTTGATATTTTTAGCTTGTACTTGGTTTTTATATTAAATTTTGGTTATATTTGAATTTTTTTGTTTTAATGTTTTTAATTTAATTATAGTGGTTGTTTTAAGATAAAACTAATGTACTTTGATCTTTAGCTAGAAAGTACAGCCTGCGCGATTTGTGTTTGAGGAATTACTAAATTTTTAAATATTTCGATTCGATTGTTAATTTTTTTTCGAAAATTTTTAAAATCAAAAGATTATTTTTGCAGCCAATTTAGTTTTTTTAGTAATTGTTAAATATAATTCTTTTGCCCGGAATGAAACTGATCACCCGGTATAACTGGAACTGTTTGGAAATTATGAAAAAATTTTTTTACAATTTTAAGAAGTTAATTAGCGAGGCTTTCTGAAAAAATAAAGAATTATTTTAATTATTTGAAGGATACCACAGCACGTTTAAATATTTTTCTAATTTTCTAAATGGCCTTTTTGTACTACCTATATATTTTCGGAAAGCGGAGTTAAAAAAAAAACTTTTTTCGTGCAAATTCCGAAAACTTATCAGCGCGCCTTCTCTAATCCCAGTGTTGCCAGATTAGAGGCTTGTCCCTAAAATGGGGGTAAAAAAAAACTTCAATCGAAAGGGTATTTTTTGGGGTGGTTATTTACATATTCAAGCTATATTTCGTTTTATTAAATTCATTTTTTTGTTGTCTTCAATACTGTTTTAAAAATTTAAAAAAATATTGAAAATTAAAAAAAAAATCAGTTCTTCGGATGGTCAAATAAGACTTCATGTCAATTGCTTTATTCGACACTCAGACACACAGCCACACAAACACAGTTTTTTCCGGAAATCGTTGAAATCGCCTGTAGGGACCGCAAAACGGATATTTCCGTTAAAAAAAAATTGAAAACATTTTCACGATCGCAATACTTTCTCGTACTTCGTAACGGAGAAAGGAAAAAAAATAATCGGTTCGTTTCTTTTTGCCATGGTTATCACTGGCAGAAAATCGTTGATCGATTGTCGCGTCACATAGACGATTTGATTGGCAGTAAACCTAAACTTTTATACGTATTTTCATATTCTTTAATTCAAAAACCAACAACGCAAAAAAATCACTTTCCATAAAGCAAGGAGAAAAATCATGCATATATCATAGGAGAAAAGAAAATTTCCTCCCTTGCGCAGTTTTGCAAACTGCTAGCGGGTGAAAATTATACACTTTTCTCCCTCGATTTATAAATAGCTTATATTAACCTAATATATCTCTAAATTCGTTGCTAAAATCCATTTAATTTTTAAATTGTACAACTACAATCACGTAAGTGACAAACAAATTGAAAATTGCAAAGAATGCATTGTAGCTGATATCAAAAAATGTGGCTGCTGAAATTTTTGTAATTCGAGTAGTCGTCTGATGTGATAAAATAATCGCTTGCCTACTTAATTTAGGATTGTCCATTAACGCAATCAGTAGGTCGTAAGCTTTGTCGGAAACAATTTGTTGATGGTTTTGCAATATTTGAGACTTTATTACAATTGCAATAAGTTGAATCTAAAAAATACAAAATACATAAAAATCAACACAAACATTGAAAACATAATTCAGTCTACAATTCTGCCGTAGCTTCATGAGTTGAAATTGACTGTCACTGTAGCAATATAAATTCAAAAATAATATTAGACTTACGCCTGTGAAGGATATATTAATAAGAACCAGCATAGGTGTGTTTAAGTTACCAAAATGGCGATTATTAATTAAAGCTATTACAGAAACCAGGTTATATATAATAAATATAACAATTCTGAAAAATATGTTCCATCCAAAAATGTCATTAAACTCCGAGATTAAATCTGAAGCTTTCTTATAAGAAACGATAATTAAAGCAATTAAAGCTCCATCGTTCGTTCTTTTATAAACATTCACCACATCTATTTCCTCCGGTTTCTCAATTTGATCACTATGTTTATCCAAATTTCTTCGTTCCAAATCTACCAGTTCTGAATGTATAGCATCGAACTTTTGAGTAATCACATCAATAAAATAACACTGTAGCATACAAACAGATAGCAGATAGTAATCATTCGTAAGTGAAGATATCCAAGAATATATAAATGAATGCCCTGAAATTACCTTACTATAACAATATGCCAGAAATACAACATTTAATAAAACAGTGTATATATTTTTAACTCGTAGTTTGTAAGGTTTGATACCCAGGTATGTATCAATTAATTCGATGTTTGTAAAGAATTGACGAAACGCATTAACTTTAATCATCGAGTTAATTATTAATAATACGTTCGTGAATTGTATCAGTGTTTTTACAACATAAATTGTGGTATATATTTGTAATTTAAATGCTGTTTCTTTATCCCAAGTGGTTGCCACAAATGTTACTATTAAAAATAGTATTAGGATACATGGGTACAGCTTTAGTTTTAGATATTTGTTTGTTTTTGAGGACTTATAAGGTATTATGGATAAAACTGTACATATTTTTAATATTAGATTAATGTGACCCATATTCTCAAACGTCTTTGAATGTACAGTGGGTTGTAAAGGTAGTTATTTTTATTATTAGTTAATCACTTAACATGAGCTATAGATTGTAATGAAGTCGCTTGGTAAGTAATCAGGAGAGAGCAAGTAAACACGTAATTTTTTTAATGAGGGTTAGAGATAATGGTAATGAATTATTGATTTGTTACAAAAAATAAAACTGCTTAACACAGGTCCGGCTTTAGAAGGGAGGCACTCCTTGGGACCCGCTTACAGGTGGGGCCCCTTCGTGACATTTTTATGATGATTATTACAACCGCAAACCCTCCTGCCTGCTTTGAGTAGACAAAATGAAATGGTCGCCGTGAACATACACATTTATCTTATCTCCGGACGCGCTCTGATGCTGAAGAAGCTAAAAATGTTTTTTGCCGATAATATGTTTTTTAAAATAAAAATGAATTATTTTCAAGAATAAGGTCATTTTGGCATTCGTAATTATCATTATCAATATACCTCTAAAGTATGAATACTTTGCTGTTCACAAATTATTATTCTTGTTATTTTTGACGACGGCAACTAGGCCATCTGCCACAACCGATAATTTGTAGGCACAAACTTAGGATTGAAGGGATGCATATGCCAGTGAGGGCCGTCACGGCTTTTTAGGTTTCGGCATATTCACAAATTATTAAAATTGGAATTTTTAAGATTGTGCAATCTATCAACGAAGTGAAGAAGATAGTTGCGATAGTTTAATTAATTTTGGAAAGCTTTCACTTGGATGCATCTGTTTATTTGTTTTGTTATCAGCTAAGCGAGAGACCTCGAATTGTCACAGACTCTGTTTGGGGACGATTATTTTCAAATACAAGTTGTATGTTGAAGTTTGAGGATTTGTACTGCTTCCTAAAGTAGAATCGATTTTAAATACTTTTTGAAATTTTAGAGTTTGTGCAATTTGTATTTTTTTTTTCATCGAATGGAGAACAGCGAAATTTTTGAATTTCAATAAATGTTGCTTGGGGTGCTTATCTCCAAATTTAGTTAAAGGAATGCCTGAAGATTTTTAATAATACGTGAAGTAGGAACGATTTTGACTAATTTTGATTAGTTTCAAGTTTCGTGGCATTAGTTGTTATATATTTTATCAAATGGAGAAAAATCCCCCAAACGCTGTTTGGGTGATTATCTCAAAATATCGCCAAGAAATGTTTGAACATTTTTAATGATTCATAAAGTAGAAACGATTCTGAGTAATTTTGAAAAATTTCAAGTTTGTGGCATTTGTTTTTATACTCTTTCATCGGCTGCAGAATGACTCAACCTTGGAATTTCAATAAACGCTGTTAGTGGGTGATTATTTCCAAATCTAATGAAAGGGTGTTTTAAGATTTTTATTAATTCGCAAAGCATACTCGATTTTGGGTAATTTTAGAACGTTTCAAGTTTCTGGCAATAGTTTTTATATTTTTTTTCTTACGACCGCTCTCGAAAACAAATATATCGTCGCAATACCTTTGCATTGAAATTGGTCAATTGTATATTTGTCAGTTTTAACAAGTAATCTCATGCTTGAAAATTGAATTTTCAAAACAAGTTTTGAAAGTGAAAGTGATTTTTCAGAATTTATGTTCAATTAATGTCTGTGTGATATTCTCATAATTTGTCGATTTATGTACTTTTATTTAAATTTAAGTTTTTATTGTAGTTTGTATGCTATGTATTTCACAAATTTTATATTTTAACTTCTTTTAATGAGTATACTTGTTGTTTCTAATATGTTTTTTTAATATGTATTTCATATGTAAATTTGACGCCCACATTCACCGCAATATTATATTTGTATACAATATTTTGTTGTAATATGGTGGCTGAAGTGAAAATGAATAAATAAATAAGTAAATAAATAAATCCTCAAACTTCAAAAAAATGTATCAAAAAATGTATTAAAATAGAATGGGTAGCGATGAAGAACAATTAATTATTTATTCATCGATTTTAAAATAGTAATAAGCAAATTTAGATTAGAAGTTATAGTTATTTATGCAACAAGAGAGTAAAGTAATACTTTTTTTCACGAGTAGGGAAGATTGCTTTACTATCGAGTTTCATACAAAAAATTTTCGACGTCCGTAACTTTAAATAAATTCGATAAAACCTTAATCGGAAACGAATGTTTGACGCTACGGTGGAACTCGCGTCGTGTTGCGAAACGTTGATGACACACTTTGCGCAAACAATTTTTTAGTTGCGTTAAAAAATGAACCGCTACGGCACTTTTATTTACGCAAAAGCATGAAAAAATTAAGCACGCTTTCGGAAGGCTTCAGAAAACACATATTTTATGAACGCAAATTAATAAAAAGACTGTATATTTTATAACGGACGTAGAAAACGAATGTTTTGACAGTAATAATACGCACATATTTAATTGAGTTAGACGCGGGTAAATTCGAGAAAATTTTTGATTGAAACATACTTAACTCTAGATTACTGAACATGCGTCTAATAGACTACCGACTTCTCACAGTTTTGTGAAGGCAATTATGGAGAGTTTACTTTTACAATATGCCTAATTTTTAGCACTTTTCTATATTTCTCACAGCGCAACTTTTAAATTTTAAAACCCTTTTTAGTAATTTTGGAAAGTTTCTAGTTTATGCCATTTGTGATGGTTATCTCTAAAGTTTAATAATAATAATAATAATAATCATTTATTTGACAACACCAGCTACGGTATAACATCGTCAATTTGAACATAATATAAGTAGGATAGGCCATTTATGATGATTATCTCTGAATTTTGTCAAGGAATGCTTTAAGATTTTTAATGGTTCGTGAAGTAGAGAGGATTTTAAGTCATTTTGAAAAGTTTCAAGTTTATGGCATTTGTTTTTATAGTTTTTTATCGACTGCAAAACTGCACAACCTTGGAATTTTAATAAACGCTTCTTGGGGGTAATTATCTCCAAATTTAGTCAAGGATTATTTTAAGATTGCTGATGATTCATGAAGTAGAAACGATTTGGAGTAATTTTGAAGAGTTTCAAGTTTCTGGCATTGGTTTTTATATTTTTTATTACAGCGCAACTTAATATACCCCAGTTAAATTAAGCTTAAATACTTGTCCAAATTGTTCCCAGAAATTTTTATGAATCTCAAAACATACGAGACACTTGATAAGTTGTGGTGTTTAGCAATGCAAACAAACCACTAGAATGCGAAATTTGCCATCAAAAGTTCACAAGGCGAGATAATTATAATGCACACGTCAAATTTCATATAGATATATGAATATAGATTAAGAGTACCTCGCTATCAGGCCAGGAGTCACCTGAAAGAATATCCAGATACTGCGTATAATGAAAAAATCTATCAATCCCTAATCATCCTCTCTACAATAAACAACAGGTACAAATGTGATGCATGTGGAAAGCACTTTATGCACAGAGGCAGTGGCGGCTCGTGGAATATGTTGATGGTAGAGCCACAATATACCCCCTCCTTTTTTGAAGAAAGAAAGAACGATTTATCTTCCTAGACCAAAGTAACTGGCGAAAAGTGTTTTAAGAATTGATTAAAAATTCTTGCTGATCTTGAAACTACAGGTAGTTTCATGCCTCCTTGGCTCTATATAATGAGCCACCCCTGCACAGAGGTCACTTAACTCATATGAATACCATATGAAATATATTGTCTGCGAAATTTGTAAAAAAAATTAAACTAATAATGGGATTCGGTTTCATATAAAATCTGCACGTACTAAGTAAATGGAAGAGTAGATATTTTTATTTTATTATTATTATTATAATCTTATTTCTCCTACCCTTTAGGGTGTAGAATATTAAAATTGTTCAGATGTCTGTATTTTGTTTTATTATTAGGTCCCAATTCTTCTTGTTTCTTGTACTTTCCTTCATCTGGGCTTTGGAGACTCCTCTGCTTTCCATAATTTTGTCAACATATTTGTCCTATTTCTTTTTCGGTCTTCCTACTTTCCTTTTTACGTTCTTTTTGTTTTTTTTGCTTTTCATTATTATTTCATTATCATCGCTTTATCCTCCCAGGTTTTTATTTTTGCTATTACTACTTGATTGGTTTTGTTTTTCCCTACCGTGTAGGCCTCTTGCACTTGGGGCTCTATTCCTAGCTTCTCTTTTATCCACTCTTTAGGTTTTCCCGTAACATTCTCGTCACAACTCCACCTCTTTCCAAGGCTTCTTTTTCTTTAATCCATTCCATGGCTTTCTTCTCCCATTATGTCTTTACCTTTTGGAAATCTTCTCTCATCTCATCACATTTTTTGTTGTATTCTCCTTTCATCTCCGTTTTTATCTCTTCTAGTTTCTGTATCACTGCTTCCCACGACATTTCTTCGTTTATCTTCCCTGGTCCTCTGTTGGTTGTCTGTTGTGGTGTAGTTTGTTTCGTTGGTGTTCTATTTGTTTTCGCACTTTTCCGGAAATTGAGATATTCGATTTCTAGTTTCTCGAATTCTTCAGAGTTGTTTTCGTTACCCTTCCTTTTGCTTTTAATGTAGTCCTCGTAACTTGTTACACTTTTTATTCTTGTTCTGCCATTCATTTGGTTTTTCCGTAACATCACTTTTCTTCGTTATTGATTTCTTTCTTCTGTTCTTTGATTCTTTGCTCACTTTTTTACTGTACTTAATAGCTTTGCTTATCTTCTTGCTATTCCTATGGTTTTAATTTACTCAATAAGGGTATTTTATACTTATTTATTGGAGCACTTTAAAACACATGTGCTAGCATAACCTTTTTTTTATCAGATATTTTTATATTGTTATAAAACCTTTGAAAATGTCAATAAACCATGTTACAGTAAAACATTTTTTTAAATTTCTTCGTCCGTATGAATTTGTGGTTCGAAGCACCAGTACAGACGAAGTCACTCGTATTTTTTTTTTAAATCATGATAGCTAAGGTGACTAACATTTACAATGAAACGGAGGATATAAATACGTGGTAGAAAAAAATATCGTAAATAAGAGATAATACTCAGTATTCTGTACTCTCGAGAATAACTAGTAATTGTTGGAAACACGTGTCAAGCAACTGAATACAAGAATTTTAAACACAGCCAGAGTTTTATTTTAAATGTTACCCTCATTGTCAGGTATATCGCAAATAATCTCTTTCTTAGGTAAACTTCTTCAATTTACATTTACCCCTTTCATTTCTTGTTGTTGTTTTTTAATTCTTGGTTACACTATTTTGTTTTGTAATTTAATTCTCACTAGCTCTTCAATACACCAATAGATGGTGACACATCCCAAGCAAAACAGATAGTATTTTTCCTATTTGCTTATGATAATAATAATAATAATAATAATAATAGTTTATTTGCCCAACAGAAACCAATTACAGGACAATAAAAATTATATAAATATAATGTATGAGTAAAGAAAAAACATTAATACACAAATCTTTAAACACAGAAATAAATCAATAATTCTTAAATTAATTTATGATATAAAAGCGTTTGAAAATTGTGTACACATATCGCAACCCTGGCAAGAATAACGTCACATGTCAAAAATGCATGAATTTGTGTTTATCCCCTATTCAAATCGACAATTTTTTTTTTACAGTTGCTAAACAAGTGTCGTTCTATCCGGCAGCCATTTTGATTGCCGCCAACTTAGATTACATTCGATTTGAGACAGTAAAGTTATAACATACATAGTGTCCTTTTGCTGGACTACTGACACTTTTCGAGTTGTGACTAACTTATACATTTCTGCTTGCCTCATTTGCCGTAATTCTTGTTTTTCAGGCAGAGGTACTTATGTGTTCACTGTTGACCTGATTTACTTAAAAGAAGAAGTCATTCTTCATCTTATCAAATGCAACCATATTCATTAGTTTTATAGACCATTTTATGGTTCCATTTTGAACTGATAGAGCATGTTTTGTTCAGTACAGTATAAACCACCTTTGATCTAAAAAAAACACTTTTGTATTTATTCATCAATAAAATATGTTCATTAATGGCCTTGCTTTTTTATCACGAATTACAGCAAATTATTACAATTATTGACACAAACGCATAATTAACAAAATGTTCTCGTCCTATTCAGCAAAAGTGACACAACTCAAAGTACAATTTTGTGAAATTGAAGATGCTTCAGAAATAAGTAAGTATTAGATAAAGGTAAAGGTTGCACTAATTGCCCTTTCTAAACTATTTGTACTTTACTATTTCACAGTGTTTACTTTTGCTGTACTGTAAAATGAGGTTTATTGAGTCGCCGGGGTGCGATATGTGACCGGTATACCCTAAAGGGTTAAATAAAAGCAAAATTGTTCGTTGTTGGTGCAAGATTCTGATCTGTGATTTGCCTGATGTAATATAGATGGCAGTCCAAACTTAACACCTTCATAGCGAATGGGATTAAATAATTTAAATTTGATGTTGGTTCTTAGCAACTAAGTGAGCAGTTAAGAAACGAAAATGCACCTTCAACACTTGAGTTATTGGCAAACCAATAATAGGTAGGGCTATGTTATGAAGCACCTTCGTAGATTCTTATTTATTGAGCAATATTTGAAAACGTATGAATCTCCCTTTCCTCGCGATTATTTATAACAAGAAACGAATATTGCATGTGATATTAGATTTCGAATTGTCTTTTAGGTGTTGCTCGATTTCACCTTCTCTTGATGTTGATGTTGATGTGGTATCCAAGGACACTTTTATTTTCTGCATTTAGATTATTCAGAAGATTCCCTGCATACGTGATATAGTTTTTTTGCAATATCAACTTGAGATGCAGATAGAAAAAAAATTGAGGATATCATACAGATCCCTAAGACACTGTGGAGATAGGTCAACAATAAGAAGACTCAATCATTTATTCCGGGCTGCATGACATGCGATACAACGCTCCAAACTCCTGCTGATATTGTGAAAGAATTTGCACATCACTTTGTCATCCAATCATGACAACTTTCGTCCAACATCGTGCCAGCATAACCTGGGAAACTTATACATTATCGAAAATCATGCTTTATGGTGTCGCCGTTGATTGAAATAAAAAATAACTCCGGATATCCCAGCATTTTTATTAAAGGACTGTTCTGTTTACAGTGCGCGCCTAAAGTATGGAATAAAATCAGTAAAACCGAAATAAAATATTTTTGGAAAAAATCCTTGAACAAGTCGATTTTCTTAAACAAAAATACACATTTTTGCATGAAAGTCTATTTTCAGTCGTCATTAATTTTTGAGTAATGGAGTAATATTAATTTTGTTTTTAAATGGCAACCCCATTTTTATTCTCGATTTTGAGATATCTTTTTGTTGTTGAACTGGCAGTATAAAAATGTTGCCGCCTTACATAAGACATTTTTTCGAGTAAATGACAATTGAAGGTAAAAAACCGATATTTAGAGTTTTTGCAAAATGACCAGCGCTTGTAGCAATTTTTCCTAACAGCAACGATCTTGAAATACCATATAATACAATATGATTTTAGCAAGACGGCGCATCTCCTCACTCTGCAGGCGAGGGCAGATAGAATAGCCCGCGAGAGAGATGAAATGTGCAAAATTAGCCTAGAAAATATTCAAAATATTCAGGAAGAATTTCTACATGTTCGAACTGTCGTTGGCCGCTCGAACATTTAATTTATTAACTGCATTTGCTTGCTAAAAAGGTTTTTGTTTATTTTGTGTTAACAATAACATTTACAGTTTCCCACTTGCCATTGTCATTTACTTTAAAAATTTCTTATGTGAGATGGCAACATTTTTATACTGCCAGTTCGACAATGAAATGATCTCTCAAACTTAAGAATAAAATGGATGGCGTCATTACTCAAAAACAAATGACGACTGAAAATCGACTTTCATGCAAAAATGTGTATTTTTATCAAAGAAAATCGAGGATTTTTCCAAAAATATTTTATTTCGGTTTAGGAAACCTTACATAAAATGAAAGCTTACTTAATGAACTTTTGAATTATGGAATAATACATAGGGTATTCCATTTGAAAAAAATAGAAATTGTGCAGTTTGCGAATGGCTATCATCCTGTATAATACGCTGAGTTATGTTTTGGCTGATAGAGTAATTTTGAAGACTAAAGTTCAACTAAACTTTACCACTAAATTAGAATGAATTATCTTTAATAGTTTCAGGGAAGCACTTTAACAATTTTGTTCAAATTTTTGTATAAACAACTGAATAACACGAAAATGGCGGGGTTTCAATACTCATAACCTGGGTCATTTTAATTTCTAAGTAATTAGGAATCCAAAAATGCTAAAATATACAAGGTGTTCCATTTAAAAAACATAAGTTTGGTTTGTAACTTTGTTATGAGACACCCTGTATAAATTTAAATATTTGTAGGGCATGCAGCTCACTATTCCGCACAACTTTTATACAAAACATTTTTCAAAATTTTGACAAATAAGCACGTGATTGACCGTTCCCAGAGCTCTGAAACACCCTGTATAAATAAATCACTGCTATTTGTGATCATCATCAAAGATTGCAGATTGTAGTGTGGTATAGTAAATATCAATTTTATTCATAAAATTATATCCGTGTTAAATGATAATCAAGCTTTGAAAAATTATTACACATTAATTTGTAGAAATATTTGTTGGCGCCATCAGGAGGCGAGTTTCTCCGGCTAGCAAATGATTATTTTTTTGGGATAAGAACCGGAGATTTCTCTGAAGCTATTGAACAGTAACAAAGACTTTTGAAATTATTACTATACACGATTTAATCTAATTATAAATGTTAATTCAATTCCTATTGCTAATTATATTTTTTACAGAAATCCTAACACCTGCAAAATATGCGGAAAAATATTCCAAGACGAAACCAAGATGAAACAACACCGAAAACTCCACGGAGAGAAGATTATTCCTTGTCAAAATTGCCCGAGGAAATTTGTCTATCGCTCGCAACTTAGAAAACACCTAAAAGCTTGCGTGATGGATCCATCCAGAACGGTGGAGTGTGAAATTTGCCACAAGAAATTAAAATCGAAAGAAACCTACAACACTCACGTCAGACTCCATTCAAAAGAATCGATGCTCGCGTGCGATTTATGCGACGCCCGTTATCCCTCCAAAAGTTACCTCACGAAACACAAGAATCGCGTACATCACGGAATCAGGTACGAGTGTCATTTCTGCGATAAGAAATTTCTAAGCCCGGAGTATTTCAAGTTCCACCTGATGACGCACGACCCTCTGTATCGCGAAGAAGAAGACAGGGAGTTCGCGTGTAACATTTGTGATAAGAAATTCAAGCGAAAGAAAAATTTGTCGCTCCATTTGAAGGCGCATAACGACATAAAGCCCCACAGGTGCACCACATGTGGAAAAACTTATGTTGTGAAGTCTCAACTGAATTTTCACATGAAGACACATGTTCATAATGAAACTAGATTTGCGTGTGAAATATGCAAGAAAACATATCTACGCTTAAAGTATCTTAGGGTACACATGAAGAACCACGATCTGGTGAAATCGAAGAATTTGGTTCATGAGTGTTCGACGTGTGGTAAATCTTTTCCGAGTAACAGTAAGCTGTTAAGACACCTAAGCTCGCATACCTATGAAAGACCGTATAAATGTGAAAAATGTCCGGCCAGCTTTAAAACGAATAAGGGCCTTATTTCCCATTCGAAATTACATTCTTACGAATGATTTAGTGAAAAACTTAAAATATGTGTTAATGTTATATTTAATAAAAATAAAGGAACTGTTTATAGAAATAGGATTTGTGTTACTATAAAACCTGTAAAATATTCAAAATTGACTATGTTTTTGTCCCAAAAAATATTGATGTGGCAACTTTTCCAAATTTTAAGGTATGAAAGGTATTTTGTCAAACAATTTAAATAAAAACGATTAACTTTTTTGCTATTACTTTATTAACTCTTAGTGACTGTAGTTTTGACAATTTTAGCTTGTCATTATCATAGTTTGATAATGCCAAGCTAAAATTGTCGAAACTACAGTCACTAATAGTCAATAAAGTGATACCAACAAAGTCAATCGTTTTTATTTGAATTGTGCAAAATGTATCGAGTGTGTCAAGTTGGCACCCCAATGAAGAGTTCTGATAGTCCTGAATAGAGTTCTCAATTCCTTTTGATGTATCTAGAAGTACTATCAACTTTTAAAAAAGAGTTCTGTAAAATTGGGCTGTCAGGAATTTTTTGAACTTAACACCGCACCCCAGCATTGTTATCGAATAGTTCTGAACTAGTTTTAAGATGTGTTTGGGTTGGTACTATAGTTCCTGATACTTTTAAAAAAGAGTTCTCTTGAATTTCCAGAGATAAAAATTTTCAAAGTTGGAAATTCGAAATATTCAAATTCATATTATTCACTTAATATTGGTCGAATCTAAATATTTCATAACAACTATGGATAGAACTCACAAAGAAATACAGGAAACACCTATCAGAACTATCCGGAACTATCAAAAATATTTTTTCGAAAAAAGTCGCAAAGCAAAAAAAAAATTGAGAGTTCCAGGAGTTCTAAGTCAATTTTCTGTTTCTACTCATTGAGTACAATCATTCTTTCTGATAAACAAATTCGATACAATCGCGATTTATAGCATTTTTAAATAAATTTAAAATTCGATAATAGAAAATTTATTTTGAAAATACTTATTTCCTGTCATTTAATCGCAATTTGCCATTAGAGTTTTCTTTAGAACTCCTTGAGTACAACCCGTAAGTCAAATCAGAACTCCCAGAACTATTAAAAAAATCAACATTTTGAAAACAAAGTCCAAAAAGAAAAAAAAATTGGGAGTTCCAGGATTTCCGAGTTAATTTTCTATTTCTACTCATTGTTGATATTTTTTAATAGTTCTGGGAGTTCTGATTTGTCCTATGGGTTATCAAGGAGTTCTAAAGAAAACTCTAATGACAAATTGCGATTAAATGAAATAGGTATTTTCAAAATTAATTTTTCCATTATCGAATTTTAAATTTATTTAAAAATGCCACAAATCGCGATTGTATCGAATTTGTTTATAAGAAAGAATTATTGTACTCAATGAGTATAAATAGAAAATTAACTCAGAACTCTTGGAACTCTCAATTTTTTTTTCTTTTTGGACAGAATTATTTTCAAAATGTTGATTTTTTTTAATAGTTCTGGGAGTTCTGATTTGACTTATAGGTTGTACTCAAGGAGTTCTAACGAAAACTCTAATGGCAAATTGCGATTAAATGACAGGAAATGGGTATTTTCAAAATTTAATTTTTCTATTATCGAATTTTAAATTTATTTAAAAATGCCATAAATCGTGATTGTATCGAATTTGTTTATAAGAAAGAATTATTGTTCTCAATGAGTATAAATAGAAAATTAACTCAGAACTCTTGGAACTCTCATTTTTTTTTTCTTTTTAGACAGAATTATTTTCAAAATGTTGATTTTTTTTAATAGTTCTGGGAGTTCTGATTTGACTTATGGGTTGTACTCAAGGAGTTCTAATGAAAACTCTAATGGCAAATTGCGATTAAATGACAGGAAATGGGTATTTTCAAAATTTAATTTTTCCATTATCGAATTTTAATATTTATTTAAAAATGCCATAAATCTCGATTGTATCGAATTTGTTTATAAGAAAGAATTGTTATACCCAATGAGTAGAAATAGAAAATTGATTCAAAACTCCCGGAACTCTCAATTTTTTTTTTTTCATTTCGGACTTAAAATTATTTTCAAAATGTTGATTTTTTTTAATAGTTCTGGGAGTTCTGATTTGAATTATGGGATGTACTCAAGGAGTTCTAACGAAAACTCTAATGGCAAATTGCGATTAAATGACAGGAAATAAGTATTTTCAAAATAAATTTTCTTTTATCGAATTTTAAATTTATTTAAAAATGCCATAAATCGCGATTGTATCGAATTTGTTTATAAGAAAGAATTATTGTTCTCAATGAGTATAAATAGAAAATTAACTCAGAACTCTTGGAACTCTCAATTTTTTTTTTCTTTTTGGACAGAATTATTTTCAAAATGTTGATTTTTTTCAATAGTTCTGGGAGTTCTGATTTGACTTATGGGTTGTACTCAAGGAGTTCTAACGAGAACTCTTATGGCAAATTGCGATTACATGATAGGAAATGGGTATTTTCAAAATTTAATTTTTCTTTTATCGATTTTTTAATTTATTTAAAAATGCCATAAATCGTGATTGTATCGAATTTGTTTATTAGAAAGAATTATTGTACTCAATGAGTAAAAATAGAAAATTGACTCAGAACTCCCGGAACTCTCATTTTTTTTTTTTCATTTCGGACTTAAAATTATTTTCAAAATGTTGATTTTTTTTAATAGTTCTGGGAGTTCTGATTTGACTTATGGGTTGTACTCAAGGAGTTCTAACGAAAACTCTTATGGCAAATTGCGATTAAATGACAGGAAATGGGTATTTTCAAAATTTAATTTTTCTATTATCGATTTTTTAACTTATTTTAAAATGCCATAAATCGCAATTGTATCGAATTTGTTTATAAGAAAGAATTATTGTACTCAATGAGTAAAAATAGAAAATTGACTCAGAACTCCCGGAACTCTCAATTTTTTTTTCATTTCGGACTTAAAATTATTTTCAAAATGTTGATTTTTTTAATAGTTCTGGGAGTTCTGATTTGACTTAAGGGTTGTACTCAAGGAGTTCTAACGAAAATTCTAATGGCAAATTGCGATTAAATGACAGGAAATGGGTATTTTCAAAATTTAATTTTTCCATTATCGAATTTTAAATTTATTTTAAAATGCCATAAATCGCGATTGTATCGAATTTGTTTATAAGAAAGAATTATTGTACTCAATGAGTATAAATAGAAAATTAACTCAGAACTCCTGGAACTCTCAATTTTTTTTTTTGCTTTGCGACTTTTTTCAAAAAAACATTTTTGATAGTTCCGGATAGTTCTGATAGGTATTTCTTGTAGTTCTTTGTGAGTTCTATCCATAGTTGTCATGAAATATTTAGATTCGACCAATATTAAGTGAGTAATATGAATTTGAATATTTCGAATTTCCAACTTTGAAAATTTTTATCTCTGTAAATTCAACAGAACTCTTTTTTTAGAAGTGTCAGGAACTATAGTACAAACCCAAATACATCTTAAAACTAGTTCAGAACTATTCGATAACAATGTTGGGGTGCGGTGTCAAGTTGGCACCCCATTTTTCAAAAAATTCCTGACAGCCCAATTTTACAGAACTCTTTTTAAAAAGTTGATAGTACTTCTAGATACATCAAAAGGAATTGAGAACTCTATTCAGAACTATTAGAACTCTTCATTGTGGTGCCAACTTGACACACTGAAATGTATCACGAAGTGAAAGCCTCCACAATTACTTATTTATTTTGTTAAACATTTAATTTTCCAAAAAAAACAATAGTATGGATAGTAATATGAAATAGTTATTAATTTTAATGCCAAAATAAGGCAATTTAAAATTTCCAGAATTTCAAAATCTATTTCATATTACTTGAAAAATATTTTTTTTTGTTATACACGATTTAGGTTAATTCCAATATTCTTTTCAGAAATCCAAACATCTGCAAAATATGCGACAAAATATTCCCAAACAGTTTCAAGTTGAAACGGCACGGAATAACCCACAAAGAGAGGAGCATTTCTTGTCAGAATTGCTCGAAGAAGTTTGCCTTTCGCTGTCAACTTAAAAGACACCTACCGGCTTGCATAAACGATCCATCCAGGTACGTGGAGTGTGAAATTTGTCGCAGAAAATTCACGTCGAAAGAAACTTTTAAAATCCACTGCATCAGACTTCATTCGACAGAATCGATGTACGAGTGCGATTTGTGCGATAAGAAATTTTTAAATAATGAGTATTTAAAGTACCACCTGAATACTCACGACCCGTTCTATAGAGTGGAAGAACTCACGCCGTGCACGTGCAACATTTGCGGGAAGGAATTGAAGCGGAAGAAGAATTTAGCGATCCATATGCGACTGCATGACAACATTAGGCCCTTCGGTTGCACCACGTGTCGGAAAACGTTTGCTACGTATTCCCAACTGAAGTTTCATGTGAAGAGTCATAATAAAACTATGAAAACGCACGATGGAAAATCTGGGCATTTCAAGTGTAATATATGTGAAATGAATTTTGCACGTAAAAGAGAACTGGAAATTCATTTGCCATGGCATAAAACGGATCATCGCTATAAATGTGAAAAATGTTTGGTCAGCTTTAAATGGAAAAAGAGCTTCACTTCCCATTTAAGGGAGCATAATGAGCAAAAATAAACTTGTTACACAGTACAGTATAAGACAATAATTTAATGAACAAAGGTGTTATGATATATCCTACGGAAATAAATGAATTGTATAGTCATGTGATTAGTGTATTATTCTAAAACCTACAAAACATTAAAAGTTCACTACGCCCTACTGCGAATTTCTTTTATTCGGATTCTGGTAAATCTGCCAATTATACAATAAAGCAGTATTTGGTTTCATTTGTGTTTTGACATACATATGGATGAATATCTCGTGAACGGTTGAAGATAATCAAAAAATGATTTCAAATTTGTAATCTGTGCTCCTTCTGTGCAAATAAGTCGGAATCACTTAAAATCAAATTTTTCAGACTTTGAACGGCCGTAGCGGCTAAACGAAAATTCCAAATTGAACGCGGTTTGCAAATCTGAGCTCCTCGTACGTCAATTAGTCGAATTAGAGATTTTTAATTTTTGATGAAAACGTGAAAAAAGACACAAGTAAACCCCTTGGAACTTTTGTTAAAAAATGCAACTTTCTTAATAATCATCGTAGACTATTGAAGTATTCTTTTTCATCAGAATAACGAGAGAAATTGATTGCCGTTAAACGGGAAGTGAGCATTAAATATTTACTGTTTTTTTTGCACGTTTCTGATATTTCAAAATCGATTGATTTTTAAAATTACAAGTTTTAGGCTTCTCCTATTTTTACATTATCATATAATTTTCACATTTTCTCCTCTCTGGTAACACATCAATTGTAAATATAAATAAAATCTGGTAACTTTTTAAACTTTGAACATTTATTTACTCTTGTTCCTATTCTCAAAAATGGTGATGTGGCCATCATGTTACTTTCTCCGACTTTATATTTACGTTTTCATGGGTTTATTTTCAATTGAAATCATATTTTTAATGTACATCGAGCATTGCGTAAACTCGGATGAAACTGACGTTTAAAACGTCAAAATCATGAAAGATGGAAAAATTATACTTCAAATTCAAAAACTCGGTTTACTCAAAAACTAACGAGATTTAGAAAAAAACTTATTCTTTAGAAGTTGTTCATTTTGACATTCTCTACAATTATTATTCACATAAATTTACTGTAACTATTATCGTTTCATAATTATAAACCAAAAATTGAAAAAAAATTAATAATTTTTTTTCTCGAATAGCAATGATTTTATGGAAAATATTCTCAAGCAAAAGATGTTCATTTCTTTGTTGTCTTCGATGTTTGTTTAAATGTTTTTGTGATATTTTTTATATTTAAGAAAATATTGTCAAAAAACAAAAAACAGTTAAGGTAAACACCCACTTCCGGTGTACGAAATTTTACCAAAAGCTTTTCAGTTCTTCAGATTATCAAATAAGACGTATGTTCAAAGTTTCATATAAATTGCTGTATTAGTTTTTGAGATACAGCGCACACAGACAGACACAGACACACCCACACACAGACACACACACACACACGCACAGACACATATTTTTTTCCAGAAATTGTTGAAATGGCATCTAGGGACCCCAAAACGGATATTTCCGTAAAAAAAATTTTTGAAAAAAAAATCACGATCACAATACTTTCTCGTACTTCGTAACGGAGAAAGTAAAAATAATCGGGAAAGCAGGAAAATGCACACCCGGTATATCATACTCTTCTTAATTTTTAGAATGAAATAAATAATTTCAAAATTGTATAATTTCTTTATTATGAAATTATAAAATATTATATTGTTTTTTTTTATGCTGCGGGTTAATTTATTTTTCATTTATTTATTTAATCTAAAAGAAATACCAAATTTAACTACAGTTAAAAGACTTTATGATAAACTATTGTAGAAATTGGACCTCAAGTCGACAGAAAAAAAACTGATTTTGACTTAAAGTAGTTATGCGTCTAAAAAACTGTCAAATTTAATTAAAGGCAAAAGGGTGTGACAAATTAATGTCGAAATTTGACTTTAATTCGACAAGCGTTAAGAAGACTAATTTTGACTTAAACCCTTAAGCCTCTAGAAAATTTGTCAAATTTGGGTAGAATTAAAAGACTTTATGTGCAAATTAATGTCGAAATTTGACTTAAAGTCAACAAACATCAAAAAAACGACTAAATTTAAATAAAGTGAAGGGACTTTATGTACAAACTAATGTCGAAATTTGTCTTAAAGTCGATAAGCGTCAACAAAAGACAAATTTTGACATTAAAGGCGTTAAGCCACTAGAAAAAATGTCAAATTGAATTAAAGTGAATAGACTTTATGTCCAATTTACTGTCGAAATTTTACTTAAAGTTGAGAAGCGTTAAGAAAGTAAGACTAATTTTGACTTAAACCCTTAAGCCCCTAGGAAAAGTGTCAAATTTTGATAGAATTAAGAGACTTAATGTCGAAATTTGAGTCAACAAACTTCAAGAAAAACGACTTTTTTTGACTTAAAGTCGAGTTTCTAGAAACAATGTCAAATTTAATTTAAGTTAAAAATCTTTATGACAAATTAATGAAAAGCGCCAAAAGATAGACTAATTTTGATTTAAACTCGTTAAGCCTCTGGAAAAATGTCAAAATTACTAAAGTTCAAAGACTTTATGACAACTGAATGTAGAAATTTGACTTAAAGTCGACAAGTGTTAAGAAAAAAAAAACAAATTATGGATTAAATCCGTTAAGCCTCTAGAAATTATGTAAAAATTTAGTTAACGTTAAAAAACTTTATAACAAATTAATGTCAAAATTTGACTTATAGGCGATGAGCGTTAGGAAAAAGACTAATTTTGACTTAAATCTTTAATCCTCTAAAAAAACTGTCAAACTGAATTAAAGTTAAACGACTTTACGTTCGAATTAATGTATAAATTAGACTTAAGGTCAACAAGCGTTAAGTAAAAAAGACTAATTTTGACTTAAAATCTAAACCTTCTAAAAAAATGTGTTAAATTTAAAGTTAAAAGATTTTATGTCCAAATTAATGTGTAAATTTGATTTAAAGTCAGCAAGCATCAAGAGAAAAGACTAATCTTGACTTAAAGTCGTTAAGCCTCTAGAAAATATGCCAAATCAAATTAAAGTTAAAAGACTCCATGTTCAAATTAATTTCGAAATTTGACTTAAAATCGCCAAACGTCAAAAAACGACGAATTTTACTTAACCCCGTTAAATTTCAGCTATCTTTAATAGCAAAAAAATTAGCTAGTCACCATGAACATTTTAGAAAATTAAAAAAAATAATTGATTTTTCAGACTTTGATCGGCCGTAGCGGCTAAACGAAAACTCCAAATTGAACGCGGTTTGCAAATCTGAGCTCCTCGTATGTCAATTAGTTTTGACGAGAACATGAAAAAATACAACCCCAAATTATGAAAGATGGAAAAAATATCCTTCAAATTCAAAAACTCAGTTTACTCAAAAACTAAAGGGATTTACAAAAAAACTTATTCTTTATAAGTGTTTCGTTTTGGCATTCTCTACAATTGTTATTAACATAAATTTGCTGTAACGATTATCGTTTTATAATTATGAACCAAAAATTAAAAAAATTATAATATTTTTTTTTTCTCAAATAAAAATGATTTTATGAAAAATGTTTTTAATCAAAAGATGTTGATTTATTTGTTGTCTTCAATGTTTGTTTAAATGTTTTTGTGATATATTGTTCATATTTAAGAAAATATTGGCAAAAAACAAAAAACAGTTAAGGTAACCGCCCACTTCCGGTGTACGAAATTTTACCAAAAGCTTTTCAGTTCTTCAGATTATCAAATAAGACGGATAGAGCAATTGATAGGAAACTTTGAACATCCGTCTTATTTGATAATCTGAAGAACTTAAAAGCTTTTGGTAAAATTTCGTACACCGGAAGTGTACACCGGAAGTGTACAACAAACTTTAAAGACAATAAAGAAATGAACATCTTTTGCTTGAAAACAATTTTTATAAAATCATTTTTATTCGAGAAAAAAATTTATTATTATTTTTTTAATTTTTGGTTTATAATTATAAAACCATAATAGTTACAGCAAATTTATGTTAATAATAATTGTATAGAATGCCAAAACGAAACACTTATAAAGAATAAGTTTTTTTGTAAATCTCTTTAGTTTTTGAGTAAACTGAGTTTTTGAATTTGAAGGATATTTTTTCCATCTTTCATAATTTGGGGTTGTATTTTTTCATGTTTTCGTCAAAACTCGAAATCTTGAGTTTTTGAATTTGAAGTATAATTTTTCCATGTTTCATAATTTTGACGTTTTAAAAGTCAGTTTTATTACTTTCTCCGTTACGAAGTACGAGAAAGTATTGTGATCGTGATTTTTTTTTCAAAATTTTTTTTTGCGGAAATATCCGTTTTGGGGTCCCTAGATGCCATTTCAACAATTTCTGGAGAAAAAAAAAATTGTGTGTGTGTGTGTTGGTCTGTGCGCGCTGTATCTCAAAAACTAATAAAGCAATTGATATGAAACTTTGAACATACGTCTTATTTGATAATCCGAAGAACTGAAAAGCTTTTGGTAAAATTTTGTACACCGGAGGTGGGTGTTTACCTTAACTGTTTTTTGTTTTTGGCAATATTTTCTTAAATATGAAAAATATCACAAAAACATTTAAACAAATATTGAAGACAACAAAGAAATGAGATTATTTTGTTTGAAAACATTTTTCATAAAATCATTGTTATTCGAGAAAAAATGTATACATTTTTTTTCATTTTTGGTTTATAATTATGAAACGATAATAGTTACAGCAAATTTGTGCTAATAATAATTGCAGAGAATGCCAAAATGAACAACTTATAAAGAATAGGTTTTTTTTTAAATCCCTTTAGTTTTTGAGTAAACAGAGCTTTTGAATTTGAAGTATAATTTTCCATCTTTTATAATTTTGACGTTTTAAACGTCAGTTTCATCCGAGTCTACAAAACGCTCGATGTACATTTAAAATATGATTAACGCCCGGTTTCTCCAACGAATCTTAAAATACGTCTCACTTAAGTACGTCTTATTTTTAAGTAGTTCTTAACTTTTTGTTCTGTTGCACCAAACAAATTTATAAATATCTCAGGTAAGATTTCCTTACACGTGGCAACGTTGCATTTTTGCGTAAATTTGACAGGCCGTCCTATGTCAAATTCATTTCTAACCCTCCTGTTGTTGAGTTTAGTGTGGTTTAATAATTGCGAAAGTGCGCGAAGCGTGCAAATTTCAGGAAAGAGCGAAATTTATTAGCGTTGCTGGTATCGGTTCACAAAATCGTCGAAGATAAAACAACAAATGCTACAATAAACAAACAGAAGGAAAAAGCATGGGATTCCATCACCCATGAATTTAACTCCCTAAAAAAAAAGAGGGCGAACATGAAGCATGGAATAGAGATGAGTGTTGCAGAAAGTAAGAGAGAACTGTTAAGGTGGAGGTATAGGGAGTAGGCAAGATTTTATGTTATCATTAAAGAATGAGAGATCGATTGTTGGGTTGTCGAATCCTTTCGGGAGTAATGTGAATTATCTGCAGTTTCTACATTATCTACATTAAATGCAAATGCATCACTTCTAATAAATTATTAGCCATTTCAATGAATATTTCCAGTAACAGGCACACGTTACAAATTACTAATTTTATAGGTTAGAATCCGAATCTTAAGATGCCATTTTTGGCGTCTTATAATTTAAGACCTTCTTATAATTAAGTTCTGATTTGTGGTTGGTGCAACACTTTAAGAACGTCTTATTTTTAAAATAGGTTTTATCTAGTTAAGATTCGTTGGAGAAACCGGGCGTTAAATAAAAAATAAACCATGAAAGTGTAAATATAAATAATGATACCATCGGAGAAAGTAACATGATGGCCACATCACCATTTTTCGAGTTTACACAACGCTCGATCTAAATTTAAAATGTGATTTCAATTGAAAATAAACCATGAAAACGTAAATATAAATGGCTATGATACTATCAAGTCGGACAAGTAACAGGATGGCCACATCACAATTTTTTCAATTTGAATAAATGTATAATAATAAAATACAGAAAAACTTTGCTGTTATTGTTGTTTTACTAAGGAAGTCATATATGATGAATTATGTTTGAAAACCTTTATAAATTGCATTTGTATTCATTTTTTGCAGAAACTGCAATGTGTGCGGCAGAACATACCAAGGCGAAGCCAAGTTAAGACAACACTTAAAGGTGCACAGAGCGAAGAACATACCTTGTACAAATTGCCCAAAGAAATTTACCTTTAACTCGCAAGTTAGAGAACACCTGAAAACTTGCACCAACGACCCCTCCAATCTATTGGAATGCGAGATCTGTCACAAAAAATTAAAATCCAAAAACACCTACACCAAGCACGTGAGGCTTCATTCGAAGGAGCTGATGTACGCTTGCGATTTATGCGAAGCTCACTATTCCACCAAAAATTATCTAAGGAGACACAAAAATATTGTCCACCTGGGACTGAAATATGAGTGTCAGATGTGCGATAAGACATTTACAACTCCGGATAATTTTAAGAGGCACTCGATGACGCACGATCCGTTTTATCACGAGGAAAAGTTTACGTGTAACGTGTGCGGAAAGAAACTGAAGCGAAAAGAAAGTTTGGTCATACATTTGAAAGCGCATAATAACTTAAAGCCCTACAGTTGTCCGAAGTGTGGGAAAAGTTTTGTTTTGAATTCCAAGTTGAAGTATCACATGAAGATTCATGGTAAAGTGTGAGCTGAGTGGAAGGAATTATTCGTATGACATGACCAGTGGCGGCTCTTGAACATTATTTAAAACAGGATGTTATTCAGTGACTTATGGTACGGCCGAGGTAGCAGAGGTGGCAATATAGGGTCGGTTTCAAAGATGGCTGGAGGCGCGACCGCACCTATCTGCATTACCACCTCTGCTACCTCGGCCGTATAGTTGATTTTTTTTAAGGATTCCAAATTGTCGCAAAAGTGTGAAATGGATTGAATGGATGAAGGTCCTTTCTGTTCAATAAGTACGTTGAAATGGGATGGGTATAGCAGGTAACATTGGTCATTGGACCTCATTGGGCATTATAATTAATTCTTTTAGTACAGAAATAATATCCAAAGGCGAAACGCAAAGTTCACCCATTTCATTCCCTCTTTCGCATGCATTACGTCCGCAGCCGTTACAACAGTTTGGAATCTTTATAAAACATACCATGAGTCAGCGAGTCGTCGCTGGTTGCATTACGGATTTACTAATAGGGTGATTAATACCGCATGAGTGGTTAACATCTCTATCTATCTTTGCCTCACCTAGGCCGCCTTTGATTGTAACTAAATTTCCTCGAGTCATTTTACATTTCGCAAAGCTTTGACATGTAAAAATGTGTTTAAATTTACATGCGAGGCAGTCAGAGGTCATTGAGGTACATGGATAAATAAAAAGGGGCCTTATATTCCTCATTTTAATGTTCACAATGATTATATTTTTTTGTAATACTCTGTATATGGGATTAATTCCATGATAAAATTTATTTTAAATATAATATTTGTTTGAATTTGATTCCGTCCATTATTAGTTATTTATGCAACAAGTGACTAAAGTAGTACTTTTTTCACGAGTGGGAAACATTGCCACACGAGCCGAAGGCGAGTGCGGCAATTCCTACAAGTGAAAAAAAGTACTACTTTACTCACTTTTTGCATAAATAACTATTTTACCACAACCATACTGGCCTGTCAAAAGTTGGGAAGAGTCACTATTTCCCACCCTCATTTTAACATTACTGACCGCTACTTCCCTCCCTCAGTTTCCGCCCGTATTTTAACAACTGACGTTTATTTTATTTGTTTTGACGTTAATGCTAAACTGTCAACTAGATGAATTAAATTTGTATGCTATAAAATTTACATAAAAACTAATGGTACTATTTTGAATAATATAGTACACAATCCACGATGAAAAATTTCTTGTCTGTCTCGAAATAAAGTTATCTTCGACGATTCTCCTCGAAGTTAACATAATCTCTCGACAGTAATGAAACACTTTCCACCTCGGTATATAATATACAATAAATCGACCAAAAGATATCTCCGCCTAATCAATTTTGTATTTTTTCAGATAATTTAGATATTTCAAATCCTCTAAATTAAAATTTTTCTCCACCCCTTTTATGAATTATTCTTCTCAACGTTTTGTTTTCCACCCTTTTTATAAATTATTTTTCTCAACGTTTTGTTTTCCACCCTTTTTATAAATTATTCTTCTCAACGTTTTGTTTTCCACCCTTTTTATAAATCATTCTTCTCGACGTTTTGTTTTCCACCCTTTTTATAAATTATTCTTCTCGACATTTTGTTTTCCACCCTTTTTATAAATTATTCTTCTCAACGTTTTATTTTCCCCCCTTTTTATAAATTATTCTTCTCAACGTTTTAGTGACATTATATTTTCCCACTCCGCGAGCTCCGTTTATTTCGAAACCAATCGGAACTCTTGATTATGCTTATACAGGGTGTCCCATTTTAAAGTGCCACCCCAAATATCTCAAAATCTGAGCAACATGGCAAAAAATGTTTCAAATGAAAGTTGTGGGGTTCGGAGGGGGACATATGCTGGTAACCTTGAAAATGACCATGGAGTCAATTTTCAAAGTCAAACGAAGGTCAACTTTGATTTTTCAAATAGAACTCCCTATTTTTTATTTAACGTCAATTGTTTGAGAAAATTCGTGAAAAAAATCTTAAAAAAGCATTTTCAAAAGAAACATTTCCTACAAATAGTTTGTATTTTTTCCCGTGGAATACTATTCCGTAATAAAAATAGGGGGTTCTATTAAAAAAAAAATCAAAGTCGATCTTCGTTTGACCTTGAAAATTAACGCCAAGGTCATTTTCTAGGTCACCAGCATAAGTCCCCCTCCGAACCCTACAACTTTTATTTGAAACATTTATTGCCATGTTGCTCAGGTTTCGAGATATTTAGGGTGGCAATTTAAAATGGGACACCCTGTATATACACCAATATATTTATTTTCAGGATTATGCATTATTTAAATCAACCGATCCAAGATATTTCAGCCAGTGTTACCAAGTCATCGGAAAATCCGCTAGAACTGGCGGATTATGAATCCGAATTTCGGAAAAATTTTCGTTTTAGCGGCTGGCGGATTTTCTAGCGGAATGATTTTGTAATTGTAATGTTTGTAATTTAATTTAAATTTAACCTTTACTTTCCAATGATATGAGAGTAAAGGCAGAAACGTAAAACGGTGATTTAAAAAAAATCCTAACTTACGGAAAAAGTGACGCATTTTCAAAAACTAAAGTTCAACTTTAAATGTTATTTTTTATAAATTCATAACTCACAAAAATTGACACATTCCAAAAATCGAAGTTTATTCTAAAGGCAGATGTTTTGTGAATATACTAAATTTTTTGTGAAATTTGTTTATTTTTTTAGAATTTAATTTTCAAAAATTCACGAACCCAAAAATGATCACACTTTCAACCATCAAAGTCAGTTTTAAATGTAGTCGTTCTGTGAATATATTAAAATATTTAAGGAACTTAATTGTGTTTTGTTCGAAAACTTAAAATGTTAATTTTCAAAAACTCATCTCACGCAAAATTGACTCATTTTTCAAACTCATAATTAATTTTAAAAATAAATGTATTATGATTGTATTATAGTTTTTAAGAAATTTAATCTTATCAGTAATAATTGTTTTTCTATTTTTTATCTTTGTTCAAATATTCGACAACTTGAAAAAAAAAATTTCAAAAATTCATAACTTACGCAAAAATTGACACATTTTTTAAAATCTTGGTTAATTCTAAAGGCAGATGTTTTGTGAATATACTAAATTTTTTGTGAAATTCTATCATATCAATATTATTTTTTTTAGAATTCAATTTGAATTAATCTTTAATTTTCAAAAAATCACAAACCCAAAAATGATCACACTTTCAAAGATCAAAGTAAGTTTTAAAGGGGGTCATTCTGTGAATATATTAAAATATTTAAGGGACTCAGTTTTGTTCTCTTTAAGTGTTCGAAAACATAAAATGTTAATTTTCAAAAACTCATCTCAAGCAAAATTGGCACATTTTTAAAACTCATAATTAATTTTAACGATAAATGTATTATTGTTGTATTATAGTTTTTAAGAAATTCAATCTTATGAGTAATAATTGTTTTTCTATTTTTTTCTTTGTTCAAATATTCGACAACTTAAAAAAAATATTTTCAAAAATTCATAACTCACGCAAAAATTGACACATTTTTAAAAATCGTGGTTAATTCTAAAAGCAGATGTTTTGTGAATATATGTACTTAAATTTTTGACAAATTATTTCAGATCAGTATTTATTTTTTAGATTTTTTTGTCAAGTGTTTGACAACTTGAAAAATGAATTTAAAAAATTCATAAATCCAAAAATGAGCACATTTTCGAAAATCTCGTTGTGTGAATATATTAAAATATTTCAGGAGCTCAATTTTGTTTTATTTAAGAGTTCGACAACTTAAAATATTAATTTTCAAAAATTCGCAACTCATTTGACTCATTTTCAAAAATCATAGTTAATTTGAAAGATAAATGTATTATCATTGGGGTTTTTAAGGAAGTCAATCATACCAGTATTTTTTTTTCTATTTTTTCATTGTTCAAATATTTGATAACTTAAAATATTAATTTTCAAAAATTCACAACTCACGCAAAAATTGACTCATTTTCAAATATCATAGTACAATTTTAAAGATAAATGTATTATGATTGTCTTAGAGTTTTTAAGGAATTCAGTCATATCAGTATTAATTCTTTTTTCTATTTTTTCTTTGTACAAATATTCGGCAATTTCAAAAAAAATATTTTAAAGAATTCATAACTCACACAAAAATTGACATATTTTCAAAAATCTTGGTTAATTCTAAATGCAGATGTTTTGTAAATATATTATATACTTAAATTTTCAAGAAATTCTGTCATGTCAGTATTGATTTTTTTAGATTTTTGTGTTCGACAACTTGGAAAGTTAAAAACTTAAACAAATAATTTAAAAAAAATTCACACCCAAAATTGAACACATTTTCAAAAATGAAAGTTAGGTAATCGTTGTGTGGATATATTAAAATATTTAAGGAACTCAATTTTGTTTACGATTTTTGTTTTGTTTAAGTGTTCAACAACTGAAAATATTAATTTTCAAAAATTCATAACTCACAAAAATTGACTCGTTTAAAAATCAAAGTTAATTTTAAAGTAAAATGTATTATAATTACAGTAGAGTTTTTAGGGAACTTAATCATATCATTATTATTTTTTTGTTCTATTTTTTCTTTGTTAAAATATTCGACAACTTATATATTCATAACTCACCCAAAATGAACACATTTTCAAAAATCAAAGTTATTTTTAAAGGTAGTCGTTTTGTGGATGGATTAAAATATTTGAGGAACTCAATTTTGTTTACGATTTTTGTTTCGTTTAAGTGTTCGACAACTGAAAATATTAATTTTCAAAAATTCATAACTCACACAAAAATTGACTCGTTTAAAAATCAAAGTTAATTTTAAAGTTAAATGTATTATAATTACAGTAGAGTTTTTAGGGAACTTAATCATATCAGTATAATTTTTTTTCTATTTTTTCTTTGTTCAAATATTCAACAACTTAAAAAAATAATTTAATTTTTTTTTTCAAAAATTAAAGTTAGTTTTAAAGGTAATCGTTGTTTGAATTAATATTAAAATATTTGACGAACACAATTTTGTTTACGATTTTTGTTTTGTTTAAGTGTTCGACAACTTAAAATATTAATTTTCAAAAATTCACAACTCACGCAAAAATTGCCTCATTTTCAAATATCATAGTCAATTTTAAAGATAAATATATTATGATTGCCTTAGGGTTTTTAAGGAATTCAGTCATATCAGTAATATTTTTTTTTTATTTTTCCTTTGTTCAAATATTCGGCAACTTAAAAAAATAATTAAAAAAAATTCAACTCACGCAAAAAATGACACATTTTTAAAAATCTTGGTTAATTCTCAATTCAGATGTTTTGTGAATATATTATATACTTAAATTTTTGAGAAATTCTATCATATCAGTATTTATTTTTTAGATTTTTGTGTTCGACAACTTGGAAAGTTAAAAACTTAAAAAAATAATTTAAAAAAATTCACACCCAAAATTGAACACATTTTCAATAATTAAAGTTACTTTAAAAGGTAATCGTTGAGTGGATATATTAAAATATTTAAGGAACTCAATTTTGTTTACGATTTTTTGTTTTGTTTAAGTGTTTGACAACTTAAAATATTAATTTTCAAAAATTCATAACTCACACAAAAATTGACTATTTAAAAATCAAAGTTAATTTTAAAGTTAAATGTATTATAATTACAGTAGAGTTTTTAGGGAACTCAATTATATCAGTATTTTTTTTCTATTTTTTCTTTGTTCAAATATTCGACAACTTAAAAAAATATTTTCAAAAATTCATAACTCAAGCAAAAAATGGACACATTTTTAAAAATCGTGGTTAATTCTAAAGGCAAATGTTTTGTGAATATATGTGCTAATTTCTTTCCTATCAGTATTTATTTTTTAGATTTTTTTGTCAAGTATTTGACAACTTGAAAAGTTAATTTAAAAAATTCATAAACCCAAAAATGAACACATTTTCAAAAATCGAAATTATTTTTAAAGGTAGTCGTTCTGTGAATGTATTAAAATATTTTAAGAACTTAATTTTTTTATGATTTTTGTTTTGTTTAAGTGTTCGACAATTGAAAATATTAATTTTCAAAAATTCATAACATGCAAAAATTGACTCATTTTCAAAAATCGTAGTTAATTTGAAAGATAAATGTATAAGCATTAGGGTTTTTACGGAAGTCAATCATACCAGTATTGTTTTTTTCTATTTTTCGTTGTTCAAATATTTAACAACTTAAAAAATTCATTTTTAAAAATTTATCTTTTAACTCCAGCAGAAATTGACACATTTTAAACAATCATTGTTAGTATAATAAAATTTTTGAGCAATTCCATCGTAAGTATTTATTTTCTTTAGATTTCTTTAATCAATTATTCGAGAACTTAAAACGATAATTTTCGGAAATTCATAACTCACGGAGAAATAGGCAGATTTTCAAAAATTAAAGTTAGTTTTGAAAATAGATGTTTTGTAAAGATATTATAATTTTTAAGGAATCATCAAATTTGGTTGATAAGTCACTGAGTTATGTGCGAAAAACCTCAAAATGCAATTTTTTTCAAACACCCATAACTTGGTGCCAAATTGTCGTAGGAACTTCGTTATTTAAGTCCTGCACAGGGAATTGATCAAATGTTAATGCCTTTATGGTGGATCGAGTCGACATCATTTTTCCAACTTCATAGACATCGTCAAACTTGGACATGGTTTCAAGAAAAAAACTTTTTTTTTTCACAGGGGCGCTAAAGGGCCGTGGAAGGGTTTACGCTTAAGTTCGCATGCATGACTTTAAAGAAGACACTTCAAAGATTCATCAAAATCGATTGAAAATACGCCGAGTTATGGTGGTTTGAAAATGGTCGAAATTTCACGAAGTGTTTTTTTTTTCTTTCAGTATATAAATATTAATTTTCAAAAATTTATAACTCACATAAAAATTGAACACGCTCAAATTTTTGAACACATCTACATTTTTGTTTCTTTCAATTTTTCATACCTTTTCAGTCCTAATTCGTACGCAAAACGTTAAATTTAACTGGTGAACGTTATGTTGAAATAAGAGATAGCTTATTGTATTTCCTATTAGTAAAACAAGGGTCACAAATTTTTAACATTGAATTAACGTTTTGCATAGGAAATGGAGCTGAATACAGATGTTCTAAAAATATTTATATGTTTTTAGTAGAAAATATTTAAAAAAACGGCAAAAATCTCTGGCGGCAGATTAATTTAAAAATTGATTTAATAAAAAAATAATTCCGTAACAGAACTAGCGTTGAAATGATTGAATGGACGAATCATTTGTTGCCGTCAATTCAAGGTAACAGATTTAATTTTAAATACATTGAAAAATCGAGGCTCAGACATGGCTTGAAGCTTTGACTTTATAAATATATTCAAAGTCCTCAAGATAATGAATAATGATAATTGAAATGGTTGTTGAGTTTTGTAATGTTTTTGTATATTTTCTGGCGGAATTAGGTTAGCTACCTGGCGGAAATATCCTGTGACCAGTTGGCAACGCTGATTTCAGCTCTTCAAGACAACAAAACGGAACTTTGATTAAATTTGTATTAACACTTTTATTATTTGCAGATATGTGTACACCTGCACATGCGGCAACGTCTATACAGAGAAAATGGATACTTGTCCGAATTGCTCGGTGAAATTTTTATTCGACCGGAAACAAGAAGAAAAGAAAAAGATTCCACCTACTCTACTCGAGTGTGAAATTTGCCACAAAAAATTGAAAACGAAATATATTTACATAACACACATGAAACTCCACACAAACGAGGCGATGTTTAAATGCGACTCATGCGAGGCTCAGTACCCTACGAAGTACCGCCTTTCGCTACACAAAGACAAGGTACACCGCGGGATAAGACACGTCTGCCAATTCTGCGGTAAGGCGTTCGTAAATCCCGAAAATTTGAAAACCCACCTGAAGAAGCACGACCCGTTTTATAACGAGGAAGAAGACAAAAGGTTCGCGTGCGTGATATGCAGCAAGAAATTCACGCGTAAAATCAATTTCGACATCCACATGAAGTTGCACAACAACGAGAAGCCCTTCAGTTGTACGAAATGCGCGAAAAACTTTTCCACCAAGTATAAACTAAAACTTCATTTGAGGACTCACACCGATGTAAAGCCCTTTACGTGCGAAATATGTTCGAGGGAGTTCATACAACTGAGGACGATGAAGCTTCACATGAAGAAGCACGATCCGTTTTATAATGAAATTGATGAAATGAAATTCACGTGCGATAAGTGTGGGAGGAAATTTGCACACAATCATAAATTAGTGACTCATATGCGGAGACATAATAACGAAAAGCCTTATTGTTGTGAGGCGTGTGGGAAAACATTTGTGGCGAAGGATAAACTCACGGCTCACATGAAAAGTCACAGCGATCATAAGCCGCACCCTTGTAAGCATTGCCCGAAGAGGTTTAAAACGAAAAGGGCGCTTGTTTATCATGGAAAAAATCATCCTGAAGATAAGACATAAAAACTGTTTTTGTTGTGAAAAGTATTTCTATAAAAGCACACACTTTAATAATAAGCGGTACTTTATATAATACACTCGGCATCAAAAAAAAGCGCCACTCGAAAAATAAATTTTTCAAACGGTAGTAACTTGGTTCAATTTGGTCGAAAATCGATGAATCTTTCAGTTTGGGAAAGATTTAAGTTTTATCTGTAAGAATGTGTAGTTGATTTTGACCCCAAGTACAACCCACCCCCCGTAACAACGCAATGGAAAAAAATGTTTTTTATGTAAAAAACTGTCCAACTTTGACAAGCTGTACCGTGCGCAAAAAAAATCGGCGGGAAATTTCACCACAATAGCAGAAAAATTTAATCAATTTCCTTCAAATGCCTTAAAAATTCGAGTCGTTTCGATGATTTGGAGCAAAGTTATGAATTTTTGAAAAAAAAATGACATTTTTCACTTTTTTTGGCCAAAACTTGAGTAATTTTGCACCAAAATCGATGAATTTTTGCAGTCTGAACAATTTCAAATTTTCTCCTTAACGTCATGTGAATTGTTTTGTTGCTAAAACGATTTCACCCCCTGCCACCCCCTAAAGGGAAAAAAATGTTTTTGTAGTTTAAATGTGCAAATTTGGTTTCTTGTACCGTGTGCAAAAAAAATCCTGGACTCAATCGGTCAGCATGGCAATAAAGTTCAATAATTTTCCTCCAATTTCCTCCAAAATTCAAGTCGATGCGATGATATGGCGCGAAGTTATGCAGTTTTCAAAAATGCATAACCTATCGCAAAATAATAATAATAATAATAATAATAAAATACAACAATACTTAAATACCAAATTAAACGGCATGTTAATTAAAATAGAAAAACCTTAAAATTAAAATAACTAAAATAACTAAAAATCAAATAGAATATGAATAATATATAAATCCGTACAAATTAAGAAATAAACAATAAACACACTCTCTCCGAATACTTCTAATTTACCTTATGCATCATATATGATAATAACCGTGCCAGTTATTTTACGTAGACTGTCATTGAAGAAGTCAAAGTCATAGGAATAGATATTTACGTAATGACACATTGTATAAATAGGTGATCTTAGACGGTAATTTGTATTACAATTTTGTAAGTAAAAAAAGTTCCTGGAGCGAGATGGTTTTGCCGGAACATTAAAATTTAATTTGGATAACAATATCTCATCAAAGATTTGTTCATTTAGAAGTTTATATATGATCATCCTGAGTTATTGTCTTTTGTTTGAAATTTCAATTAAAATGAACAAATTTTATCACCCTGTCGAAAACCTTTTTTTTGCACTAGGGGTGACAGAGGGTACAACGAAACTTACGCTTTTCAGATCGCAAAGAATCATTGGCTTCTGAGCAAAATTGACTGAGTTATGACCGAAATGGATTTTTACAAGTTGTAAAAATTTAACATTTTTTGTCAATACAAAACATTTTTTGTAGGGGTTTTCAGAAGGTCACGAAAGTCGAAAAGTCTTAGATCGCAAAATTCCATCGAGTTTCGTGGGAAATTCTTATTATGGGCGCAAAAGGTATTTTTTTTCAAAACTGCATAACTTCGCGCCAAATCATCGCATCGACTTGAATTTTGGAGGAAATTGGAGGAAAATGATTGAACTTTATTGCCATGACCGATTGAGTCCACGATTTTTTTTGCACACGGTACAAGAAACCAAATTTGCACATTTAAACTTCAAAAACATTTTTTTTCCTTTAGGGGGTGGAATCGTTTTAGCAATAAAACAATTCACATGACGTTGAAGAGAAAATTTGAACTGTTCAGACTGCAAAAGTTCATCGATTTTGGTGCAAAATTACTCAAGTTATGGCCAAAAAAGTGAAAAATGTAATTTTTTTTCAAAAATTCATAACTTTGCTTCAAATAATCGAAACGACTCGAGTTTTTAAGGCATTTGAAGGAAATTGATTAAATTTTTCTACCATTGTGGTGAAATTTCCCGCCGATATTTTTTGCGCACGGTACAGCTTGTCAAAGTTGGACAATTTTTTACATAAAAAAACATTTTTTTCCATCGCGTTCTTACGGGGGGTGGGTTGGACTTGGGGTCAAAATCAACTACACATTCTTAAAGATAAAACTTAAATCTTTCCCAAACTGAAAGATTCATCGATTTTCGACCAAACTGAACCAAGTTACGACGGTTTGAAAAATCGAGTTTTTTCGCGATTTTTCGAGTGGCGCTTCTTTTTGACGCCGAGTGTATAATGATTTATGTATTAATATAAATATAAATAAATCGACAAAATTCTATTAGATTTACTATTTTTATTCTATCCTATCCACTTAATCCACTTAATATTTAATTTAAATTCTTTACTTTGTCACAGCATTAGAAAGAGTAATTCAAATATTGCGCGAAAATGTTTAAGAGATTTTATTGGTTCTTACGTTCGTTAAGAGATTTCATTGGTACCGGGTTTTAGCGGGATATTTGAATTGCTCCTGAATAGTAAACTACGTGTACCAGTGTATAATTCAAATAAAGTTTACTAAATGAATTCTTATTTTTATAAATTAAATTTGAAAACAGAAAGCCTTTTTTGGGGCAGTTTTACTCATAATTTGGTAGCACGAAATTAGATTCTAACTGGTAGTAATGTTCATTAAAAAAAACCTCAAGTGTGCCATGATTTTTTAATTTTAAAAATTTAAGTTGGTAACACATATTGAGGTTATTGGATGTTACTTGCGGCATGCTCCTACCGATAAATTAATTTGCTGTGATAAACGACGCAGAGAAGGCGCAGGTTCACCTTCCAAAATTCCTTGGGCTGTGTTAATAGCATCCTAAGGACGTTTGACTGGTCTACCACTTCCTGATTTACGGAGAATACTACCCGTTTCACGAAATAATACAACAGATCGTGATAAGGTATTTTTAAATTCATCATAAATAATGGGCACATTAGGAAATTCTTCCTGAAACTCTGCTAAAGGTGCGTCGAATGAATACACCCAATTTCCGTCCACTTTAGTCCCATTTCGGTAATAACTTTCAACTAGAAACGTTTTTTGCTGGTTACTGTAAACCATTGTGACCACGGAATAATTGTGACTTCTAGAAAGATCTGACGTTTATATGTCAATTCTTAACAAGTGTGCCAACTTAAATTTTTAAAACGAAAAAGTCATGGCACACTTGAGTTTTTTTTAATGAACATACGATACTCAAATTTTGTTAAATTGAAGTTTATTAAATAATACAAATGCGGAGGGAACATTCTAAGAACCAAGAATACAAGTATAGGTAAGTTGAAATACTGAATATCAATAAGAAATACAATGTGATTTAATTTCAGCAAATATGATTCCGAAAAACCTGTGCAGCCTCTTGGAAGTAAACGAAGAAAAATTACTGAGGACTATTTTCACCTGGCGCACGCATGAAAAAGGGTGGTTTTGGAGTAATCACCCGGTATATATCAATTTTCGCGTTGTTTAATGGTTTTTTGCATTTTTAGCGAAAACTATTTATTTTGGGCAAAAATTACTTCTATTGAAAGATACTTTAATAGTAAAGTTAGTGGCGAAAATTTATTTTTTATGCTGCTTAGATTGGACTCAAAATACGTGTCAAAAATGTCAAAAAACTTTTGATTAATTAAAAATTGAATTGAAATTTTATTTTAAAAGCTGGCATTATTGGGTTACTGGGGGATGTTACGAGCCACAGCAAATCACTTAAATATAAATAAAAACTTGTCCTATATCAATTGTGAGGCAGGTTTACACAACTATAAATTGGTTATATACAATTTTAAAATTTTTAAAATAAAGACATATTCTACGTGTTGTAGCACTCATGTCACAGATTTTTGTAATTTTTTTTGTCTTCAAGCATAATTTGAAAAAAAACTGAGATCAAGGGGTCATTTTGAAATTTGACGCAATTTAAGTGGCGCTTACGGCGAGGCAGCTTTCAAGTTTGTAATAACTGTAACTTTGTTATTTATGAACCAATTTTGATCATTTTGATGTCATTTGAAAGACAAAAGTATAAATTACAAAATAGAATTTGTAAAATGATAAAAATTCACGCTTAACCTCTACAAATGTGCAATAAAATAATTTGTTATGCAAATTTCTGGAATTTACTACAGCAAAACCACAAGTTTCACCACCTTAGTTTTTTTACATAATGCTAATAATCAATCGTTTTCACCATAGGTATAAAAATGGTGATGTGGCCATCATGTTACTTTCTCCGACTTGATTTATTGATGATGGTTTATTTTCAATTAAAATCATATTTTAAATGTACATCGAGTGTTGCGTAAACTAAGATGAAACTGACGTCAAAATTATGAAAGATGGAAAAATTATACTTCAGATTAAAAAACTTAGTTTACTCAAAAACTAAAGGGACTTCGAAAAAAAATTATTCATTTAAAATTGTTCATTTTAGCATTCTCTACAATTATTATTAAAATAAATTTGCTGTAACTATTATCATTTCATAATTTTTAGAAAATCAACGTTTTTTCAATTTTTGAGCATTTCTTGGTCTTGATGGTGAAAAAAAATTTAACGTTCTTTGATTTTTTCGGAATATTGAAGTCGACTTATTCCCCAATAATTCTGTTGCAGTTGAAAGAGTCAGCATTCGTCAGTTTTTCTTAAATCAATTTTTTTCGATATTTAAGCGTTGAAAACGACAATATTTTTGGATTTGGAGATGGTTATCTAGAAAACTAAATAATTAACATGTAGAAACGCCAGTGGCGGAATCTATTGCCTGAATGCTGTACTGAACCAAATTCGAGTGACTTAACCACCGACAAGATATGGATATTGCCAGCGGCTGCAAATATAACAATAATAATGTAAAAAAAAATATTAAATATAAATAATAATTAAATATTGTTTCCCCATCAGAACACCTACAGACCGGTTTCGACCTTTTAAGTCTTATTAGTTGGTTTTAATTAACATGTTTTGAATTTTCTGGAATATTAAAGCCCAATTATTCCTAAATAATGCGGTAAGTCTGCTTTTCTTTCAGGTTTTAAAACAATCAAGACTTTTACGAATTTTGATTGTTGAAAATGATTACGCCAAAGTGGCGGAATCTATTGCCCGAATGTTGTACTGAACCCAATCCGAGTGGCCTAACTACCGACAGATATGGGAATACCAACGGCGGCAAATACAACAACAATAATGATGAGCCCTGAAAGGTCGAAACTAGTCTGTAGGTGTGATGGGGAAACAATATTTAATGATTACTCTCTGGATTGTCGGTGATCATTTAGAAAACTAAATAATTAACATCTTTCTAGAATATCAAAGCTCAATTATTTTCCAATAATTCCGTTAAAGTTGGAAAATTGATTATTTAGAGTTGAAAATTGTAAATTTTTGGTTTGATGACGTTTATCGGAAAAAAAACTAGGCAATTAATTTTTCTATAAAACCTCATCGTTGATTACCAATTCTGTGAGAGTTTGAACTGTGCATTTGTTTTTGGTTTGAATAGGAAACCCTTTTTGGATTTTCAATGCTGCAAAAATTGTGGAAGTTGAAAATGCCCATTTTCGGGTTTAATGGCGATTTAATACAATAAAATCATATTACAATACATCTTTATTCAGACAGAAAACGCTATTACAATTTGGATTTGCTAGAATATCGAATCCTTATTATTTCTGAATAATGGTGTAAAAGAGGAGCATCCAGTTTGACCTCCTATTATGGTGCCCAGGCGGTACGGGCTCTATTACACTCGACCGCAACGGCCCATAAAGATTAGGGGGGTCTTAAAGTTGTCAATCACTGATTTGTCTCTCTCGGCTGATTTATGTATTCTATTAAATAATTACAACGTTAAATCGGGACTTATCAATTGCAAACTTTGAAAAAAACAACCTCAAATTGAGAAAGGGAATGAATTGGGAAGAAATAAATCAGCTAATGGAGTCAGAAAAAGATGGTAAGAAGCATCAGAATAAACTGATGTAAAAAAGGTGATGTGGCCATCATGTTACTTTCTCTGATGTTTATCAATTTAACGATTGCAATACTGAAATGAGTTTCGTCTGTACCGTGAGATCAAAAAGTCGAAAATAGTTGGCAGCACATTTTCTGAAAATCCCTATACAAATTCAAGCAAAATTATATTTGCTGTCTGGAATTCTCAAATGCAGTGTACATTTTTCTGATTGTTTTAAAAATACTTTGTGTGATTTTCTTTTCTCCATTTCAAGTTTTCAGTGTTGCTATTTTGTTTTTAGCTGTGGCATATCAATTGTTTTAATTTGATGTCAAAAATTAGTTCATTAAGGCTGCATATTGGAGTTTTTAAGCTAATTCCAGCAGAAATGATTTTTTTACAATTTTTATAATCACAAAATGTAATTTTCTTTGCTCTATATCAAGTTTTCAGTTTTGCCATTTTTGTTTCTGCTGTGGTATATCAATTGCTTTAAATATATGTCAAAAATTAGTTCATTCAGCATGAATTTTAAAGTTTTGAAGCATATTCCAGCAGAGATTAATTTTTTACAATTTTTATAAACACAAAATGTATATTTCTTTTCTCCATTTAAAGTTTTCAGTGTTGCCATTTGATTTTCAGGTGTGCTACAGCTATTGTTTCAGTCGAATGTCAAAGACTAGTTTATTCAGGATGGAATTTGAAATTTTTAAGCTAATTCCAGCAGGAATGATTTTTTTTATCATTTTTATAAGCACAAAATGCAATTTTCTTAGTTTTCGGTGTTGACATTCTGTTTTCAGTTGTACTATGTCTATTGTTTCAGTTGAATGTCAAAGAATAGAAAATTCAAGATAGAATTTGAAATTTTGAAGCTAATTCCAGCAGAGATTATTTTTGCAATTTTTATAAGCACGAAATGCAATTTTCTTTTCTCCATTTCAAGTTTTCAATGTTGCTATTTTGTTTTTAGCTGTGGTATATCAATTGTTTTAATGCGACTTCAAAAATTAGTTTGTTCAGGATATATTTTGAAGTTTTGAAGCTAATTCGAGCTAAAATTATTTTTTTACAATTTTTATAATCACAAAATGCAATTTTCTTTTCTCTATTCAAAATTTTCAGTGTTAAAAAGATGTTAAAAATTAGTTCATTCAGGGTGCATTATGGAGTTTTGAAACTAATTCCACCAGAGATAATTTTTTTTAAATTTTATAAACACAAATTGCAATTTTCTTTGCTCTATTTTAGGTTTTCGGTGTTGCCATTTTGTTTGCCAACAACTTGAAACTTTTAAAATTCACTCAAGATGTATTCGTGTATTCGAGATATATTTCGGAAAAACTACAACCATATTTTAGTATAATTTTATGTGAACAGAGATCGAAATTTTAAAAAATTGTAATAATTTTAGTAGCATGAAATAGTATATTGTACAATGAGCATTTAGTGATGGCTATTAATAACGAGAACGATGTTTGCGGAACGAGCCGTAGGCGAGTGGAGCAAATCGTTTGAGTGATTAATAGCCATTATATGCGAGTTATACAGTATACTTTGTTCACGAAAATTAAAATCAAAATTAAAATCAAAATGAAAATTAAAAAAAAAACAAAAACAAAAATATCAAAATCGAAATTAAAGTTGTAATTACAATTATAATTGAAAAAAAAAATCAAAGTTAGAATCAGTATTAAACAGGGTAAACAAAATATTATCATAAATCGCGTTCTGTGAATTAAAGCGCGAATTAGCGTGTTTAATGACCATATTAAACACGCAAATACGTGTGCGTGTTGATTAAGCATATTAAACACGCAAATGCGTGTTTAAGAAATTGAGTGTTAAATGTACCCCATTGATGCTGCCCATAGAATTAAATAATGCGCACATTATAACATTTTCGTGAACAAAATATATTAAAATAATTGCAAATGACTTAAAACTTTCTAAATTTACTCAAAATGTATTCGAGATTTATTTCGAGAAAAGCTATAAGTTCCATGCCACTGGATTTCAGGATAATTTTATGTGGACAGTGAGTAAAATTTTGAAAAATTGTAATAATTTCAGTGCCCTGAAAAAAAATTCAAAACAACTGCCATCGACTTGAAACTTTCTAAATTTACTCAAAATGTACGAGTTATCTAATTATATAGGTAGTTGTGGATGTTTCCGAATGAGTTGTATTGGCACAATTTTCAAATGCACCAAACTTTCTGCGTACCGTAATAAATCACCTGACAGGACTCAATGTTTGACAACTTTATGATTCCTCTTAATTTTTATGGGTTGTTGCGGTGCACTGCAACCGATCCCCTACCGCCGGGTATAAAATTAGGAGGTCTAACTGGTTGATCGCTGTAAAAGTTAAAGTTCTGTATTGAGTTTAGAGTTTGTTTATTTCCATTCAGAATATTACATTCATGGGTGTGTCAGATTAAGTATAATAATCATATTCATGTTGTATTTCAGGTTTTGAAAAATCGACACTTTTTTAATTTTTGAGCTTTGAAAATGGCCGTTTTACGCAATTATTTCGAAAAATATGTCACAATTTTTCTACATAATTAAACCCTAATCATTTTAGAATATCTCTTTAAAACATAACTGCATTTGTTTCCGGTTTTGTATAAATTTGATGTAACCAATACCGTTTCATAATCTAAAAATATATTTTAATAAAATTAGTTTTCGAAAAAAATTATGTAATGAAAATTGTTTTTTAACATTTGGTTGTTTTAAATGTTTGTTTAAATGTTTTCGTAAAATTTTTCATGTTTAAAAAATGATTGGAAAAAAACAAAAAAAAACACCCACTTCCGGTGTACAAAATTTTACCAAAAGCATTGAAGTTTATCGGATTGTCAAATAAGACTTACGTTCAAGGTTTCATATCAATTGCTTTATTAGTTTTTCTGATACAGCGCGCACAGACACAAAAAAAATCCAGAAATCTTTGAAATCGCATCTAGGGTCCTCAAAACGGATACTTCCGCAAAAAAAAAATTCACGTACTTCGTAACGGAGAAAGTAAAAACTGACAGTGCTAAACATTCTGTTAGTTCGATGAATAGAGTGATGACCAAATTGAGAAATATATTGGTACAAGAGACTTTACAAGATTTCATGAAAATTTCAATTGAAGGTCTCGATTATATTATCCAAGATAATTTTAGCAAGAAAGAAGCACAAACGATAATTTTAATGATTTAGTGTAATTAGTGTAATTTTCTTAGTTTTTCATTTTTTCGTAATAAATTACATTATATTCTGATGCACATTGTATTATTTTAATGCTAAAAAATTCACCTTTCTTAAAAAAAAACCTATTTATAAGTTTCATCCCGATTCATATAATCCCCACCTGAAGAAAAAATTCTGGATTCAACACTGCTTTATGGTGAGTCCATTGTATATATAGTTTTCCATGGCCTCAATACTTCATGTTTTTAGTATCATCGCGTGTTTTCTTTTATTTTTTTTACATTCAGGGGCGCGACAGTAGTGTCCGGCGCAAGCGTGTGAAGTTATTTGCTTGCCTTTGTTGGGGTAATTATATGAAGGCTTGTATTTGTAGTTTTTACGATAAAATTCTTGTAGTAAATTTGAACAATAAATAAAATTGAAGTGGCAAAGTAATTATTACAATTAATAATATATTTCCTTTATGTAGCCTTGGCATCAATGTAACGAAACGTTTCATCTATTATTGTCTATTTTATTCAGTTTTTATTATAACTTTTATTATTTTCAGAAAAGAACACACCTGCAAAGTATGCACCAAAAGCTTTAATTCCAAGTATCAGCTTAAACTCCACAGCCGGTCACACCGAGAGATTCAAATTCGTTGCCCGAATTGCTCCAAGATATACGGCTTCAACTATCAACTCAAACGACACTTGATTAGTTGTGACCCGTCTCACTTACTTGTATGTAAAATTTGTTCAAAAAAATTGAGAACGGAGCATGGTTACAAGATGCACATGAAGAATCACACTCACGAGGATATGGAGCGTTGCGATTTATGCGAGGCCGAATACGCCACGAAATCTTTGGTCACGCAACACAAAAATAGGGTGCATTTGGGAATAACACATAAATGCCAGACTTGCAGTAAGTCGTTCACAGAGTTGAGGTATTTGAAGCAACACCTGGCGAAGCACGATCCGCTATATAACGCTGAATTCGATTGTCGAATATGCGGGAGGCATCATTTGCATATCCGGAGTTTACAGGCGCACATGAGACGGCATCATTGAAATATCATACAAGTTATCCTTAAAGTAGCATTTACAGCGAAACTTGTTTCGCGTGTTTTGAATTGATGCTAACAACCAACGACTACCTCAGGAGTTATGCGGCGATGGGCGTTTACATTCAATCATTGTGTCTTCCCATTAGAAATAAGCTTAAATGGGCAGACAGCGAACGTGTTTATTCATCATATACTGGGAAACACTGCTCCGTTGTAATTTCTGTAAAAGATAATTTGTTGCGAAAGTAAATGAAAACAATAAATAAATAATGATAAATTTGTCCTATTATTTGTTACCATTCTCAGCAACTTGTCGTGCAAGTACGACAGACATCGACGTATATTTACGTCGTATATGAACGAGTATTTGCTCTAGAAGTTTACCTTACTTCGCATATTCACAGATAAGGTTTACCTAACACCTTTATTATAAGCAAAAATAGTATAGGAATTGCTGTGAAAAATTAAATTAAATGCTTAGACTGTTAAATCAGGATGGCGTTGAAAACCGTTTTTTGTCGTAACGTCAGAATTATGAATTTTATGTTAGGAATACATGCAATGTGCATCAAAATTGGTTATTCTTCGGTTTGTTGAACAACCCAAAGCATACTAAGTTTTATATGAGAGATTTTCGTAGCAAAGTACGATGGACATTGTTTTATGTTTCTACGTTGGATAAAAAAATGTTATCCTACTCCCCTTAATTTATCGGTGTATTGATGCACCCAAAACTTTATGTTGGTGAAATTCTGACAATTAATGTTCATAATTGAGGCGGTGAGGGTATGGTGCAAAGATTACATGGTGTGCCTAGACGGCCGCGTTCTCTCTCTAAAATCTTCCCCTCTCTCATTTGGCCGATGCTCAGTGATGCAACCTTGTAAAACTACTTGCTAAGCTAAAAAAAAGTCGATATAACTAATTTAAATGTCTATCGCACGTACTTGATTTACATTTTATCATACTTTTTCGTATTGTTTAGTGTGCAAATAGCAAATTAAACATCTAAAACCACATTTATTAATTTTCTTACCAACCTAATTGCTTTAAATAAAAAAAAAACTTTAATGCTCGTGATATGTTAATATATCATTGTGTAATAAACTAAATGTTTTATCGTATTTTTATGTCGAAATCGAATTTTAACGTGTTTTGTAATCTATTTTCGTTAGTGTTGATTTTTATAGTTTCATTTTTCATGGTTGGTAATTGCAGCATTAAAAATATTCAAAAGGGGCGTGGTACGGGAGTTATAGGCACGCCATGCTTAAACCATGGGTGAGAGGCAAAGTGGTGTAAGTCAAGTTAGTGTCGTTTTGAGTGTTTTTCAAAAAAAAAATGGTGACGTGGCCATCATGTTACTTTCTCCGATTTGATGGTATAGTTATTTATGTTTACACTTTCATGGTTTATTTTCAATTTAAATCACATTATAAATGTTCATACAGCGTTTTGTAGAATTGGATGAAACTGACGTTTAAAACGTCAAAATTAGGAAAATGACAAATTATACTTTAAATTCTAATAGTCAGTTTGCTCAAATACCAAAGAGATTTCGAAAAAAACTTATTCTTTATAAGTTGTTCATTTTGGCATTCTCTACAATTATTATTAAAATAAATTTGCTGTAACTATTATCGTTTCATAGATATAAACCAAAAATGACGAAAAAAAATTAATAACTAATATTTTTCAAAAACCATACATTTTACAAAAAATATTTTCAAACAAAAGATATTCATTTCTTTGCTGTCTTTAAGATTTGTCTATGTGCTTTTGTAGTATTTTTCATATTTAAGAAAATATTGGCCAAAAACAAAAAACAGTTAAGGTAAACACCCACTTCCAGTGTACGAAATTTTACCAAAAGCTTTTCAGTTCTTCGGATTATCAAATAAGACTTATGTTTAAAGTTTCATATCAATTTCTCTATTCGTTTTCGAGATACTGCGCGCACAGACACACACACGCACACACAGACACACGCACAGACACAAAACTAAAAAAAAAATTCTAGAAATTATTAAAATTGCATCTAGGGACCTCAAAACGGACATTTCCGTAAAAAAAAATTTGAAAGAAAAATCACGATCACAATACTTTCTCGTACTTCGTAACGGAGAAAGTAAAAAAGTCAAAAAAAATTTACATTTTTTTTCTCGACATTAAAAAAATATAAAATACATTTCTTAGCAAGATCCGCAGTACTTCATTATCTTCAACATTTATATAAATATTTTCATGTTTAAAAATATACCGGGCAAAAAAAAAACGTTTACGTAAACACCGAGTTCGGGTATTCAAAATTTTAACAAATTCTTCTCAGTTTTACCGATTGTCTAATAAAGCTTAAGTTTGAAGTTTTATTTTTAAATCTTTATTAGTTATCAACAAACTTTTTAATGAAATCATCGAATAACGTAAAATTTGTTTTTTTTTTGTTCAAAGTCTCAAAATTAGCAAATATGATTTTTGAAATTGCACAATAGAATGTGCTGTTGGATTGTGATGTGATGCCGTGAAAATACGGCCAATTTAGTTTGATTCACAAACGTATAAAATAAATTCTTTTGATTCTGAAATCAGGGAAAATTGCAGTTTCTCTAAAATCACGAAATGTAAATGTATTAACCGATTTTGTTTCAAACACGAACTAAATAGAATGATACCGTCCTATATTTTTTCAATTTTTACAATTAGAAATTTATAATGAAAAAAAATTGTTAATTTTTGTAAAATTTTGACTCCAAAATTTTAATTTTTTCGGTCCCTTTTGACCGAATAAGCGGTTAAATTGTGTTAAATTTATTTAATTTCAAAAAAATATTTATGTGTGATTCAATAACGTATTAATAATTTTTTTAGTGAAAACATTGAATAACGTAAAATTTGATTTTTTTTCGTTCCAAGTCTCAAAATTCGTAAACATGATTTTTAGAATTGCACAATAGAATGTGCTGTTAGATTGTGAAGTGATCTAAAGGATAAAATACAGCCAATTTAGTTTTATTCACAAACGTATAAAATACACTGGAGGAAAAAAAATGAAACACATGAAATTCGAGAAAATTTCGACCAATTTCAAACCGCCATAAGTCGGCGTATTTTCAATCGATTTTGGTGAATCTTTGAGGGCGAAAAACTTTGAAGTGTCTTCTTTAAATTCATGCATGAGAACTTAAGCGTAAGCCCTTCCGCCCCCCTCTAGCGCCCCTGTGAATAAAAAGGTTTCTTTCCGGAAACCATGTCCAACTTTGAATGATACCGTCCTATATTTTTTCAATTTTGACTTATAATTAAAAAAAAATTGTTCATTTATGCAAAATTTTTACCCCTAACTCAAAATTTTTAATTTTTTCGGTCCCTTTGACTTTGACTTTTTCAAATGCGATTATTGCAAAATTTCATGAAAAGATAATTACAGTTTTGGATTGAATCGTAAAGTAGAGTTGATTGTATATTTTAATTTAATTTAATTTTAATTCTTTATTTCCTTAACGGGCAAAATGCCTAATCACTAAGGACAAAATAAAATAGAGATATAATAGGAAGTATTTCATATATTACAAATTAATATATTTTGAAAGTTTTAAGTTTGCCGCAGTTGTATTTAATTTTTTTAATGTGCAGCCTCTAAATGTGTGTTAAAATGCGTTTATTTTAAAATCTCGACAAGGAGTGGTTACAGATTTCTATAGAATCATACAGTAGAATCAACTATGAGAAAATGTTAAAAGTGGAATTTTTATGGCTCTTGTTTTTAATTTTTTTTACCAATTTGAAAAATGTGCAAAATGAAAATGGGACATGGTGCATTCAAATATGATTATTTCGAAATATCGAGAAGGGCTTAATAAATATTTGTATAGAATTAAAAAGTAGAATCAACAATAAGTCAATTTTGAAAGTTTGTGGCAGTTGTTTTCAATTGCTTTTTTTTCAACTTGAAAATTGCGCAACCTCTAAATAAGACAAGGTCTGTTGAAATACGATTTTTGTAAATCTTAATAAATATTAAGTAGGGGTAGTTACGGATTTGTACAGAATCATAAGTTAAAACAATTCTTTTAACATTTTTTAAGTTTTAAGTGTGTCGTTGAAGATGTTGTTTTTTTTTAAATTTTTTGACCAATTATAGTATAAAAAAGCTAGAGGCTTCCACTATTCTTGGATTTTTCGACCCTTCGGACTTTAAACCAGCATAGCGAACTCCGAATTCTTGTTGAGAATAATGTATAACTAATTTCAGATGTTCGAACTTTAATAAAAGTAAAGGAACATACACATACCGGCAAAATTAAAGGAACGGATACAATATTTAATTTTATTCATTAAATTTCTTGTTTTTACTGCGTCGCATTTCCTACTACCATATGTCATTTTTTTAAACATTTGTCAAAACTTGCGACTTGTAATCTTGACATCTCTTTAAGTTGTATTGTATTGTGTTAAGTGTTGCCTTACATTTGAAACGCGTATTTTCTCTGGACAAAAGTTCATATTTTTTAATAAGTTATCATTTGAATTTGTTTTTTTTTTTTTATTTACTAACGTCAATTTTTCTTATTTATTACATATTTAAAACAAGTCAAAGTCTATAATTCTTCTATTGCAAAAATGCAATTTTTTGTTTTATTTTTTTAAGAGGCTTCACAATTACACATAGCTTTGCAAATGGAACTGCAATTAGTTAGTTTGACTTGGTTGTACGAGATGCCGCTGAAATTGCTACAAAAAAAGTTGCACGGAGAAAAAAATATCGAATTTATCTGCGTTCCTTTAATTTTGCCGGTGTGTGCAGTTTGTAGCTATAAAAAGGTTAATCTGAAGATAGAGGGTGGGAAACACTCCAATCACGAACAACAAGCAAAACAAGTTTTTTGCAATAAAATAGTTAATTTGTAACATCGAATATTTAAAAAAATGTGTTGACCTTTCTGAGCGAGGCGATCTGAAAATATTACACTGGTGGGCCTCTTTCTTCCTACTTAAGCTCCACTTGTCGGAATCGGACGGACGGCACGCATCGGAAAAAATTACAAAACGTAGTTGTAAACGAGTCAACGCACATTTATCCATTCCATGCCGTACCGATAAATGTGCGCTGACTCGTTTACAACTGTGTTAAGCAATTTTATCCGATGCGTGCCGTCCGTCCGATTCTGACAAGTGTGCGCGTAGCTTTAGTTTGCCAGTAAGCTTATAACCGATAAAATCTTATATTCAATGCAGAAATTTCTATAACAGCCAAAATTCTTAAATTATATCAGCCCAGAATTCTTTAATTAGTTATTGAAATTATAAAATGTATTTGTATTAACATTCTCATTATTTACAGGTACGAATATGGCTGTCAGGAAAACAACGAGACAAGAACATTTCTGGAATGTGAAATTTGCCACAAAAAAATAGCAACAAAATACAACTACAACTTGCATATGAAAATCCACACGAACGAGAGAATGAATAAATGTGATTTACGCGACGCTCAGTACTCCAGAAAATCCCATATCTTAGGACATGAAGACAGTGAAGACAGTGTTCTTCATGTGTGCCACTTATGCACTAAGGAATTCAAGTCGCCAGAAAGTTTCAAACTGCACGAAGCGGTTTGCCCAAAATACCAGAAACCACAACCAAAAGTTCGCGGTAGCAAAAAACCGAAACCTTTCAAATGCGACATATGTTCGAGAGCATTTATTCAATTCGGATCGTTGAAGATTCACTTGATGACTCACGATCCGTTGTGTGTTAAAGATGAAAGGAGATTCGCGTGTGATTTCTGCGATCAGAAATTTGCCAGTTATGCCGCATTAGCGAAGCATATTCAAAAACATGAAGGGATCGTCAGCTCTGAGGTCGTCAGCTGTGAGGTCTGCGGAAAACCATTCGCATCGAGACGTTCTCTGGCACGTCACAAAAGAATTCATCAGGATCTTCCTCTGTATCTTTGTAAAATTTGCCCGAGGAAATTTCAAATGAAAAAGTCCTTTATTAAGCATAAGAAAGAGCATGCTAAAGAAAGTTTGTAATTTTTTGTGTATTGAAATAAATTTTTAGAGGAACAGTTTACTGTATTTATTCATCAACCACCACTTGAAGGTTGAGCTACTCCTACGCGATAAGTGAATGGAAGAATAATTAAAACAATGGGCGGATAGAGAATAAAAAAAATCAGCATCTTTTTATGATTGAAAATTGATGTAAAGCATTTTATCTTTTTAATTTTCTTCCAGCAATGACAGGGAGAAGACAATTCCTTGTCGAAATTGTCCCAAGATGTTTGCATACAACTACATGCTCAAGCGACACACGACAAGTTGCCCCGGCGATCCATCATCCCGGATCGAGTGTGAAATTTGCCATAAAAAGTTCACCACAAAATACGGCTGCAGTGTCCACATGAAATACCACACCAACGAATCCATGTTTCATTGCGACTTCTGCGACGCCAAGTATCCCAACAATAGTATGCTCACAAGACATAAGAAGAGCGCGCATTTAGGAGTTACATATGACTGCGAGCACTGCGATAAGAAGTTTACTTATCCGACATCTTTGAAGTGGCACATGCAGAAACACGACCCGTTTTATGTTGCCAAGAAAAATTTTAATTGCGAAATATGCGGAAAGAAATTTGGACAAAAGAGTACTTACCTCGTTCACATGAAGTTACATAACGACGAAGGGCCGTTCAGGTGTACAATTTGTGAGGATATTTTCATCAACGAGGATATCTATATGCAACACATGCGGATGAATCACACGAATCAACAGCCGTTTAATTGTGAAATATGTTATAAGGAGTTTGCGACTAAAATGGCATACACAATTCATATGCGATATCACACGATATCTGTTGCTGGGGACGGTAATTGAGGACATTTTTATTGTTAAGTCTTGTATTAAGAATAAATGTTTTTTTTAATTGGTTATTCTTTTATGAAATCGCTCCATTATTTATAATACTTCAGTTGTAAGACACGAATTTCTTTCTTTAAGTTATGGTAAACTTTTCGTGACTTGACAAATGAGCGGAAAAAATTAAAATTAATATGAAACGCAGGAATAAAATTCTACAAAAATTCAAATCACTTCACAAGACGTCGATCTTTCAAAATAATTTTGGTTTTTGAATGTGCAATAATTTTCAGTCGACTTATGAATTTTTGCAAATGATTTTTTTTTCGAATGTCAAACTCTCGAGCGCACAAAAAATTAAAAATTAAAATCAAACGCAAGAATAAATAAAAAAAAAAACTCAAATCACTTCACAAGACGTCGATCTTTCAAACAAATTTTGGTTTTTGAATGTGCAGTAATTTTCAGGCGAGTTATGAATTTTTGAAAATGTATTTTTTTCAATGACGAACTCTCGATCGCGAAAAATTAAAAAATAATATGAAACGCAAGAATAAAATTCTAAAAAAAATCAAACCACTTTACAAGACGTCGATTTTTCAAAATAATTTTAGTTTTTGAATGTGCAGTAATTTTCAGTCGAGTTACTAATTTTTGAAAATGTATTTTTTTTTCAATGCCGAACTCTCGAGCGCAAAAAAATAAAAATTAATATGAAACGCAAGAATAAAATTCTAAAAAAATTCAAATCACTTTACAAGACGTCGATTTTTCAAAATAATTTTGGTTTTTGAATGTGCAGTAGTTTTTAGTCGAGTTATGAATTTTTGAAAATTTATTTTTTTCAATGACGAACTCAGGAGTGTAAAAAAATTAAAATTAATATAAAATGCAAGAATAAATTTCTACAAAAATTTAAATCACTTCACAAGACGTCGATATTTCAAATTAATTTTAGTTTTTGAATGTGCAGTAATTTGCTGCCGAGTTATGAATTTTTAAAAATTTATGTTTTTAAATGACGAACACTTGATTGCCAAAAATTTAAAATTAACATGAAACGCAGGGATAAAACCCTACAAAAATTCAGTTCACTTCACAAGACGTCAATCTTTCAAAATAATTTTGGTTTTTGAATGTGCAGTAATTTTCAGTCGAGTTATGAATTTTTGAAAATTAATTTTTTTCAATGACGAACTCAGGAGTGTAAAAAAATTAAAATTAATATAAAATGCAAGAATAAATTTCTACAAAAATTTAAATAACTTCACAAAACGTCGATATTTAAAATTAATTTTAGTTTTTGAATGTGCAGTAATTTGCTGCCGAGTTATGAATTTTTAAAAATTTATTTTTTTCTATGACGAACTCTTAAGCGGAAAAAATAAAAATGAATATGAAACGCAAGAATAAAATTCTACAAAAATTCAAATCACTTTAAAAGACGTCGATTTTTCAAAATAATTTTGGTTTTTGAATGTGCAGTAATTTTCAGTCGAGTTATGAATTTTTGAAAATGTATTTTTTTCAATGACGAACTCTCGATCGCGAAAAAATAAAAAATAATATGAAACGCAAGAATAAAATTCTAAAAAAATTCAAATCACTTTACAAGACGTCGATTTTTCAAAATAATTTTGGTTTTTGAATGTGCAGTAATTTTCAGTCGAGTTACGAATTTTTGAAAATGTATTTTTTTTTCAATGCCGAACTCTTGAGCGCAAAAAAGTAAAAATTAATATGAAACGCAAGAATAAAATTCTAAAAAAATTCAAATCACTTTACAAGACGTCAATTTTTCAAAATAATTTTGGTTTTTGAACGTGCAGTAATTTTCAGTCGAGTTATGAATTTTTGAAAATTTATTTTTTTCAATGACCAACTCAGGAGTGTAAAAAAATTAAAATTAATATAAAATGCAAGAATAAATTTCTATAAAAATTCAAATCACTTCACAAGACGTCGATATTTCAAATTAATTTTAGTTTTTGAATGTGCAGTAATTCGCTGCCGAGTTATGAATTTTTAAAAATTTATTTTTTTCAATGACGAACACTTGATTGCCAAAAATTTAAAATTAACATGAAACGCATGGATAAAACCCTACAAAAATTCAGTAATTTTCAGTCGAGTTATGAATTTTTGAAAATGTATTGTTTTTTCAATGTCAAACTCTCGAGCGCACAAAAAATTAAAAATTAAAATGAAACGCAAGAATAAAATTAAAAAAAAAACTCAAATCACTTCACAAGACGTCGATCTTTCAAAATAATTTTGGTTTTTGAATGTGCAGTAATTTTCAGTCGAGTTATGAATTTTTGAAAATGTATTTTTTTCAATGTCGAACTCTTGAGCGGAAAAAATAAAAATTAATATAAAACGCAAGAATAAAATTCTACAAAAATTAAAATCACTTCACAAAACGTCGCTCTTTCAAAATAATTATGGTTTTTAAATGTGCAGTAATTTTCAGTCGAATTATGAATTTTTGAAAATTTATTTTTTTCAATGTCGAACTCTCGAGCGGAAAAAATAAAAATTAATATGAAACGCAAGAATGAAATTCTAAATAAATTCAAATCACTTCACAAGACGTCGATCTTTTAAAATAATTTTGGTTTTTGAATGTGCAGTAATTTTCAGTCGAATTATGAATTTTTGAAAATGTATTTTCTTTTCAATGTCGAACTCACGAGCGCAAAAAAATAAAAAATCAATATGAAACGCAACAATAAAATTCTAAAAAAAGTTCAAATCACTTCACAAGACGTCGATGTTTCAAAATAATTTTGGTTTTTAAATGTGCAGTAATTTTCAGTCGAATTATGAATTTTTGGAAATTTATTGTTTTCAATGACTAACTCTGGAGTGAAAAAAAAATAAAAAATAATATAAAATGCAAGAATAAAATTCTATAAAAATTCAAATCACTTCACAAGACGTCGATATTTCAAATTAATTTTGGTTTTTGAATGTGCAGTAATTTTCAGTGGAGTTATGAATTTTTGGAAATTTATTGTTTTCAATGACGAACTCTGGAGTGTAAAAAAATAAAAATTAATATAAAATGCAAGAATAAAATTCTACAAAAATTCAAATCACTTCACAAGACGTCGATATTTCAAATTAATTTTGGTTTTTGAATGTGCAGTAATTTTCAGTGGAGTGATGAATTTTTGAAACTGTATTTTTTTCTCAATGTCGAACTCTGGAGTGCAAAAAATAAAAATTAATGTGAAACGCAAGAAGGAAATGCTAAAAAAATTCAAATCACTTTACAAGACGTCGATCTTTTAAAATAATTTAGGTTTTTGAATTTGCAGTAATTTTCAGTCGAGTTATGAATTTTTGGAAATTTATTGTTTTCAATGGCGAACTCTGGAGTGTAAAAAAATAAAAATTAATATAAAATTCTACAAAAATTAAAATCACCTTACAAGACGTCGATATTTCAAATTAATTTTGGTTTTTGAATGTGCAGTAATTTTCAGTCGAGTTATGAATTTTTGAGCATATATATTTTTTCAATGACGAACACTCGACTGCAAAAAATTAAAAATTAATATGAAATGCATGGATAAAACCCTACAAAAATTCAGTTCACTTCACAAGACGTCGATCTTTCAAAATAATTTTGGTTTTTGAATTTGCAGCAATTTTCAGTCGAGATATGAATTTTTGAAAATGTATTTTTTTTAATGCCGAACTCTCGAGCGCAAAAAAATAAAAATGAACATGAAACGCAAGAATAAAATTCTACAAAAATTTAAATCACTTCACAAGACGTCGATCTTTCAAAATAATTTTGGTTTTTGAATGTGCAGTAATTTTCAGTGGAGTTATGAATTTTTTTCAATGTCGAACTCTCGAGTGTAAAAAAATCAAAATTTGTATAAAATGCAAGAATATACAACAGACTAGCGAATAACGGACGAGACAAGACTGACAGAGACGGGCAGAAAGACCTACTGTCGATAGCCCTTGACAGTTCATCATTAATTTAGTATGTAAAAATTAATGTAATAAAATTATGTCTGTCAATAAAGATGTTTCATATATGCAATAATAAAATTCTACAAAAATTCAAATCACTTCACAAGACGTCGATCTTTCAAAATTATTTTGGTTTTTGAATGTGCAGTAATATTTGTAATTTTCAGCCGAGTTATGAATTTTTAGAAATTTATTTTTTCAATGTCGAACTCTCGAGCGCAAAAAAATAAAAATTAATATGAACCGCAAGAATAAAATTCTACAAAAATTCAAATCACTTTACAAGACGTCGATCTTTCAAAATAATTTTGGTTTTTGAATGTGCAGTAATTTTCAGTCGAGTTATGAATTTTTGAAAATTTATTTTTTTTCAATGTCGAACTCTCGAGCGCAAAAAAATAAAAATGAATATGAAACGCAAGAAATAATTCTAAAAAAATTCAAATTAACTTCACAAGACGTCGATATTTCAAAATTCATTTTAGTTTTTGAATGTGCAGTAATATTTAAGTTTTTTCCAACACTATTTCTCCTTTGGTGAAGTTTTAATCAATAATTTGTAACGGTACTCTTTTTAGGTTTATTGTGTCAAATTTTTGATATTGGATGTAATATTCGAAACCATGTTTCTGCAGAAAGTTAATTCTGTTCATCAAATTTGAGTTCTGACTTGCTCCATTTTTCGTTTGGTGAAGTTGGATAAGTTTTAATCGGTAATTTGTAAAGACACACTTCCTAAGATTGACCTGTCGATTTCCATCCAATTTTCTATAATCTATAACCATATTTCCGCAAAATATCAAATTTTAGTTTTGACCATTACCATTTCTCCAGTGTGTTTAGCAAAGATTTAATTAGAATTTTATAAAGACGCACATTTTAGGACTGATTTATCTTGATTTCATTCAGTTGTCATGTTGAATATGCAACGTATAATCATGTTTCTGTTTAATCGTCAAATTTGAGTTTTTTTCCGCATCATTTTTTATTTGGTGAAGTTGGCAAAGTTTTATTTGTTATTTTTTGACGACGATTTTTTCAGGATTATTCTGTCATATTTTCACTCATTTGCCGTGGATATAAAACTAACAATCATGTTTCTGGAAAGAGTCAGATTCTAATCGTCAAATTTGAGTTTTGACACGCCATTTTTAGTTCGGTGAAGTTGGAAAAGTTTTAACTGGCAATTTGTAAAGATACACTTTTTAGGATTAATCTGTCATATTTGCATGCAATTGTTGTATTGAATATAGAATCTACAGTAAGGTTTCTACATTTTTTCATCATCATATTTCAATTTTGACAAGAACAATTTTTCTTTCAGTTAAATCGGACGTTAAATACATTCTATAGGCTAAAAAAATACAACAAAAATTGCCATCGACTTGGAACTTTTCAAATTTTCCCAAAATGCAGTCACAATTATTTTTTTGCAAAAATCTACAAAACACCCCTCCGGCTTATTTATAAATGTTCCCGGGAACAGAGCGTAAGGTTGAATACAATTTAAATACTTTTATTGGCTAAAAAATATAAAAACAATTGCCATCGACTTAGAACTTCAAATTTCTTCATAATTATTTTTTTGAAAAAAATCTACATACACCCCAACGGCAGGTAACTTTGAATTAAACAACTTTCGACGTTTTTTACCACTATTTAAATACTCCAACTGTTGCAACAGATTCCAGATAAATAGTGGTAAAAAAATGTCGAAAGTTGTTTAATTCAAAGTTGCCTGACAATGGACTACCACATAGTAACGGTCGCAACCATCATCTTCATAACCCGAACGGCAGTTTTTAAAATATATATTACTAAAAATTCATATTCATGAAATCAATTTATTATTGTTTTTCTGCTAAACTATTTGAAATATCCTAAAATGTTTGATAGTACCATTCAGTACCATTTAAATTCTACATACTGGGTATTTTATTTTTCGAAAATAATGTAATTTAAACAAAAATTGATTGAAGTGAATTTTGAAAAGAGGGAAGAGGGCCATGGATGTATTCAACTTCTTTTTGGGGGCTATGAGTTGAGAAACACTGCTATAAATCATCATATGTTAACCGCGAAGTTAAATTATATAGGAATTAGTGAAAATGCTGTAAAGATAATTGTCAAGTTTCCTTGAAGACCGTTTGCAATTGGTTTGGGTAGAAGGTGAAACATCTGATTTTACTGACGTAGTTGCTGGTGTTCCTCAAGGTTCTATTTTGGGACTCGTTTTATTTTGCATTTGTACATCTTGTTTGGAAAATGTTCTGAAACACTGCACTGCAAATCTTTATGCAGATGATATCTAATACTGTTAAAGAAAAACCAAACATTGAAACACTTCCTTTTCTTCCGTAGCCTCACCACCAAATTTTCACAAGCTGCCAGTGTAGATACCTTGATACCAGAATAAGAATTTGCTTATATAATATCGTTACATTTTTTTTTATTCAATGCAATTAATACCATGTTTTGACCAACTTTGTTTATTTCAGAATTGGCGCTAAACCCAGACGGCATACAAAGATTCAAATTCCATGTGGAAATTGCTCCAAAAAGTTCGAATCAAACATTCAACTTAACGAACACTTGATGACTTGTATTGCCGGTCCGATCAAATCCAAGTTTAAATGTGACATGTGCAAATCAAGTTATTCCAGAAATAGGGATCTAACGAAGCACAAAAAGAGAGCCCACCCGTCCAACCTACTGAAATGTGAATTTTGCCCCAAAAAATTATCAACAAAGTATAGTTACAACGTACACATAAGGCTGCACACGAACGAGTCCAAGTTTAAATGCGACATGTGCCAACTGAGTTATACCAGAAATAGCGAACTGTCGAGGCACAAAAAGAGTGCCCACTTCGGGGTCAAATACGAGTGCGACCTGTGCGGCAAAGCTTATTTTCAAAATGCTAGCTTACGAAAGCACATGCAGACACACGACCCGTTTTATAATAAAGAAGAGGAAAATAAATTCTCGTGCGATATATGCGGGAAGAAAATGAGCCATAAGTGTTTTTTGACGGTTCACATGAGGTCCCACAATCATGAAAAGCCCTTCAATTGTCCGACTTGTGGAAAATCCTTCAAGGAGAGGTTCAGGCTGACAAATCACATGAAAACTCATACGGAGGAGAAGATGAAGAAATATATATGTAAATTATGTTCGTGCGTATTTATCACGAGAGGTAGATATCTTAACCACATGCAAACTCATAGGACATGAATATATTTTTATGAAATTATTGTTAGTTTTGCAAATTAAGAATGTTAATTTTTTATAAAATAATTACTAAAATAAATACAATCCAACCTTACATTAATCAAACCTGTTCATTTAATAAATAAATAAAATTCTTATGATTGTAGATGGTTTTGAAATAATCCTACTTTTGCAGCAGATGGTTCTTTAGGAAACCACATATTTACTAAAAGACTTAGAAATTCATAAGCCAATTCCGGGAATTCTTGTTCTTAACGACAAAATTGGCGTAATGTACCTTGAGATCAAAAAGTCGAAAATAGTTGCCAGCGCTTAAAACATAAGTTAACTAACAGAAGATCAGAGGTGTTACTAAGAATGGAAATTTAAATAAAATAGACAATGAATATTAAATGTATTATTAACTCCTTGGATCCCTGGGGTCGTTGGACATCACATGGCCGAAAAACGTCAAACAGCGTTGCTTGGGACTCAAAGGGTTAATAGTGATGACCAGTTCTGAAAATACCTACTAATGTTTAAAATAGGCAAAAGCGGCAGATAAAAGTAAACAACTATTTTTGAAATAAGTAACTCATAGCCGAAACATGGTCATTAGTAAGTATAATAATAATAGTAATAAGTCTGCTTTATTTCAAAAAATGGTTAACATAAAATTATGGTGGCATTATTATTATTATTATTTGTGTTTAAAATTCAGTTTTATTATGAATAACATCACACAATTCAAAGTAATGTTTCACTATCTAATAAATAGATCTTTTTGCACTTAACAAAAGATAACGCCGGGAAATATTGAAAAATTATTTATTAAACGTTTGTGTTCTGCCGTCATTAAGAAGAGCGCAGTAACTACAAAACACTGAATCTAAGTAAAACTTATCTGAACAAAATCTTCTTGTTCCAGTAAAGCTTACAGTCAAAGAAGCAGTAACTATTTTTGACTTATAATTTGTACAGGATACTTTTATATTGCTTTTTTAATTGTAAACTCATAAAGGAAACTTAGACGAATCCAATGATACCCATATCTCAATTTTCAATTTTTTGCAGTTACTGCTTTCTTCTTAAACACGGTAGTGTTGTGTCACAGAAAAACCTTTTTGGTCGAAATGAAGCATCTCCGAGGGAGGATGTAAGCAAGAGCAGAAATAAATAAATAATGAGCAAAGCGCAAGGTGCCAACGGGCGAACGCGAAAATACATACGATTTCTTTAAGGTTATGTATTACGTTTTGTATTTGTGAGAAAATACGAACGTGCGTATACCTTATCTTCCCAAAAGCTAGACTTTTTTGACATCTTTAGTGACAAATACTAGAAAGTGAAAAGTACTCTGTACGAAGTACGAAAAAATATTGTGATCTTGAAAATTTTTTCAAATTTTTTTTTTACGGAAATATCCGTTTTGGGGTCAGGCCTGCCTGTGCGCGCTATATTCCAAAAACTAATAGAGCAATCGATATGAAACTTTGAACATAAGTCTTATTTGATAATCCGAAGAACTGAAAAGTTTTTCGTACACCGGAAGTGGGTGTTTACCTTAACTGTTTTTTGTTTTTCTCCGATAATTTCTTAAATATGAAAACTACTATAAAAGCACTTAAAGCACTTTCGAAAAATAATAGTTATTAATTTTTTTTTTTAATATTTTTGGTTTATAATTATTAAACGATAATAGTTACAGTAAATAAGTATAAGTGCCAATTATAGAGAATGACAAAATGAACAACTTATAAAGAATAAGCATTTGTCGAATTTCTTTAGTTTTTGAGTAAACTGACTATTAGGATTTAAAGTATAATTTGTAATTTTCATCTTTTATAAGTTTGACGTTCCTCTTGTGCAAATTAGTCCGAAAATCTGAAAAACTACCCCTTACTTTTTCTCAAAAATTGGCTTTGAAATAATTTCCTGAAGAAACCACTGGTTCGATTCCGCGTTTCTACACATCACTGGAAAGATCCCTTCAAGACGCCTCGGAAAATGTACTTTCATAAGAACACATGGCAATTTTAAGCCCGTGACGCGTCAGCAAAGAAATCTCGAAAATAGAAAAAATCGAAAAAATCAACTTTTTTAATAATAATCGTAGGCCATTGAAGTATACCAGAAGAACGAGAGAAATTGATTGGCGTTAAAAATTTAAACCATCTTTAATGGTAAAAAAATAGGGTGTCACCATGAACATGTTTTTCAAACAAATCGATTTTGCCGACTTTGATCGGCCGTAGCGGCCAAACGAAAACTCCAAATTGAACGCGGTTTGCAAATCTGAGCTCCTCGTACGTCAATTAGTCGGATTAGAGATTTTGAATTTTTCATGAAAACCCGAAAAAAAAGACATGACTAACCCCCTTGGAAATTTTGTTAAAAAATGCAACTTTCTTAAAAATCATCGTAGACTATTGAATTTAACTTTATTTTCATCAGAAAGACGAGAGAAATTGATTGCCGTTCAAAAATTTCAGCTAACTTCAATAGCAAAAAAATTAGTCAGTCGCTGTGAACATTTTAGAAAATTTACGAAAATAATTGATTTTTCAGACTTTGATCGGCCGTTGCGGCCAAACGAAAACTCCAAATTGAACGCGGTTTGCAAATCTGAGCCCCTCGTACGTCAATTAGCCGGATTAGACATTTTGAATTTTTGATGAAATCGTAAAAAAAAACATGACTAACCCCCTTGGAAATTTTGTTAAAAAATGTAACTTTCTTAAAAATCATCGTAGACTATTGAATTTAACTTTATTTTCATCAGAAAGACGAGAGAAATTGATTGCCGTTAAAAAAATTCAGCTAACTTCAATAGCAAAAAAATTAGTCAGTCACAGTGAACATTTTGGAAAATTTACGAAAATAATTGATTTTTCAGACTTTGATCGGCCATAGCGGCCAAACGAAAACTCCAAATTGAACGCGGTTTGCGAATCTGAGCTCCTCGTACGTCAATTAGTCGGATTAGAGATTTTGAATTTTTGATGAAATCTTGAAAAAAAACATGACCAACCCCCTTGGAAATTTTGTTAAAAAATGCAACTTTCTTAAAAATCATCGTAGACTATTGAATTTAACTTTATTTTCATCAGAAAGACGAGAGAAATTGATTGCCGTTCAAAAATTTCAGCTAACTTCAATAGCAAAAAAATTAGTCAGTCACAGTGAACATTTTAGAAAATTTACGAAAATAATTGATTTTTCAGACTTTGATCGGCCGTTGCGGCCAAACGAAAACTCCAAATTGAACGCGGTTTGCAAATCTGAGCTCCTCGTACGTCAATTAGTCGGATTAGAGATTTTTAATTTTTGATGAAATCGCAAAAAAAAAACATGACTAACCCCCTTGGAAATTTTGTTAAAAAATGCAACTTTCTTAAAAATCATCGTAGACTATTGAATTTAACTTTTTTTTCATCAGATAGACGAGAGAAATTGATTGCCGTTAAAAAATTTCAGCTATCTTTAATAGCAAAAAAATTAGACAGTCACCATGAACATTTTAGAAAATTTACGAAAATAATTGATTTTTCAGACTTTGATCGGCCGTAGCGGCCAAACGAAAACTCCAAATTGAACGCGGTTTGCAAATCTGAGCTCCTCGTACGTCAATTAGTCGGATTAGAGATTTTTAATTTTTGATGAAAACACGAAAAAAAGACATGAGTAAACCCCTTGGAAATTTGTTAAAAAATGCAACTTTCTTAAAAATCATCGTAGACTATTGAATTTAACTTTTTTTTCATCAGAAAGACGAGAGAAATTGATTGCCGTTAAAAAATTTCAGCTATCTTTAATAGCAAAAAAATTAGACAGTCACCATGAACATTTTAGAAAATTTACGAAAATAATTGATTTTTCAGACTTTGATCGGCCGTAGCGGCCAAACGAAAACTCCAAATTGAACGCGGATTGCAAATCTGAGCTCCTCGTACGTCAATTAGTCGGATTAGAGATTTTGAATTTTTGATGAAATCGTAAAAAAAAACATGACTAACCCCCTTGGAAATTTTGTTAAAAAATGCAACTTTCTTAAAAATCATCGTCGACTATTGAATTTAACTTTATTTTCATCAGAAAGACGAGAGAAATTGATTGCCGTTAAAAAAATTCAGCTAACTTCAATAGCAAAAAAATTAGTCAGTCACAGTGAACATTTTGGAAAATTTACGAAAATAATTGATTTTTCAGACTTTGATCGGCCGTAGCGGCCAAACGAAAACTCCAAATTGAACGCGGTTTGCAAATCTGAGCTCCTCGTACGTCAATTAGCCGGATTAGACATTTTGAATTTTTGATGAAATCGTAAAAAAAAAAACATGACTAACCCCCTTGGAAATTTTGTTAAAAAATGCAACTTTCTTAAAAATCATCGTAGACTATTGAATTTAACTTTATTTTCATCAGAAAGACGAGAGAAATTGATTGCCGTTAAAAAATTTCAGCTAACTTCAATAGCAAAAAAATTAGTCAGTCACAGTGAACATTTTAGAAAATTTACGAAAATAATTGATTTTTCAGACTTTGATCGGCCGTAGCGGCCAAACGAAAACTCCAAATTGAACGCGGTTTGCAAATCTGAGCTCCCCGTACGTTAATTAGTCAGATTAGAGATTTTGAATTTTTGATGAAAAGACGAAAAAAAGACATGACTAACCCCCTAGGAAATTTTGTTAAAAAATGCAACTTTCTTAAAAATCATCGTAGACTTTTGAATTTAACTTTATTTTCATCAGAAAGACGAGAGAAATTGATTGCCGTTAAAAAATTTCAGCTAACTTCAATAGCAAAAAAATTAGTCAGTCACAGTGAACATTTTAGAAAATTTACGAAAATAATTGATTTTTCAGACTTTGATCGGCCGTTGCGGGCAAACGAAAACTCCAAATTGAACGCGGTTTGCAAATCTGAGCTCCTCGTACGTCAATTAGCCGAATTAGACATTTTGAATTTTTGATGAAATCGTAAAAATTCATCAGATAGACGAGAGAAATTGATTGCCGTTAAAAAATTTCAGCTATCTTTAATAGCAAAAAAATTAGACAGTCACCATGAACATTTTAGAAAATTTACGAAAATAATTGATTTTTCAGACTTTGATCGGCCGTAGCGGCCAAACGAAAACTCCAAATTGAACGCGGTTTGCAAATCTGAGCTCCTCGTACGTCAATTAGTCGGATTAGAGATTTTTAATTTTTGATGAAAACACGAAAAAAAGACATGAGTAAACCCCTTGGAAATTTGTTAAAAAATGCAACTTTCTTAAAAATCATCGTAGACTATTGAATTTAACTTTTTTTTCATCAGAAAGACGAGAGAAATTGATTGCCGTTAAAAAAATTCAGCTATCTTTAATAGCAAAAAAATTAGACAGTCACCATGAACATTTTAGAAAATTTACGAAAATAATTGATTTTTCAGACTTTGATCGGCCGTAGCGGCCAAACGAAAACTCCAAATTGAACGCGGATTGCAAATCTGAGCTCCTCGTACGTCAATTAGTCGGATTAGAGATTTTGAATTTTTGATGAAATCGTAAAAAAAAACATGACTAACCCCCTTGGAAATTTTGTTAAAAAATGCAACTTTCTTAAAAATCATCGTCGACTATTGAATTTAACTTTATTTTCATCAGAATGACGAGAGAAATTGATTGCCGTTAAAAAAATTCAGCTAACTTCAATAGCAAAAAAATTAGTCAGTCACAGTGAACATTTTGGAAAATTTACGAAAATAATTGATTTTTCAGACTTTGATCGGCCGTAGCGGCCAAACGAAAACTCCAAATTGAACGCGGTTTGCAAATCTGAGCTCCTCGTACGTCAATTAGCCGGATTAGACATTTTGAATTTTTGATGAAATCGTAAAAAAAAAAACATGACTAACCCCCTTGGAAATTTTGTTAAAAAATGCAACTTTCTTAAAAATCATCGTAGACTATTGAATTTAACTTTATTTTCATCAGAAAGACGAGAGAAATTGATTGCCGTTAAAAAATTTCAGCTAACTTCAATAGCAAAAAAATTAGTCAGTCACAGTGAACATTTTAGAAAATTTACGAAAATAATTGATTTTTCAGACTTTGATCGGCCGTAGCGGCCAAACGAAAACTCCAAATTGAACGCGGTTTGCAAATCTGAGCTCCCCGTACGTTAATTAGTCAGATTAGAGATTTTGAATTTTTGATGAAAAGACGAAAAAAAGACATGACTAACCCCCTAGGAAATTTTGTTAAAAAATGCAACTTTCTTAAAAATCATCGTAGACTTTTGAATTTAACTTTTTTTTCATCAGAGAGACGAGAGAAATTGATTGCCGTTACAAAATTTCAGCTATCTTTAATAGCAAAAAAATTAGACAGTCACCATGAACATTTTAGAAAATTTACGAAAATAATTGATTTTTCAGACTTTGATCGGCCGTAGCGGCCAAACAAAAACTCCAAATTGAATGCGGATTGCAAATCTGAGCTCCTCGTACGTCAATTAGTCGGATTAGAGATTTTTAATTTTTGATGAAAACACGAAAAAAAGACATGAGTAAACCCCTTGGAAATTTGTTAAAAAATGCAACTTTCTTAATAATCATCGTAGACTATTGAATTTAACTTTTTTTTCATCAGAAAGACGAGAGAAATTGATTGCCGTTAAAAAATTTCAGCTATCTTCAATAGCAAAAAAATTAGTCAGTCACCATGAACATTTTAGAAAATTTACGAAAATAATTGATTTTTCAGACTTTGATCGGCCGTAGCGGCCAAACAAAAACTCCAAATTGAACGTGGATTGCAAATCTGAGCTCCTCGTACGTCAATTAGTCGGATTAGAGATTTTTAATTTTTGATGAAAACACGAAAAAAAGACATGAGTAAACCCCTTGGAAATTTGTTAAAAAATGCAACTTTCTTAATAATCATCGTAGACTATTGAATTTAACTTTTTTTTCATCAGAAAGACGAGAGAAATTGATTGCCGTTAAAAAATTTCAGCTATCTTCAATAGCAAAAAAATTAGTCAGTCACCATGAACATTTTAGAAAATTTACGAAAATAATTGATTTTTCAGACTTTGATCGGCCGTAGCGGCCAAACGAAAACTCCAAATTGAACGCGAATTGCAAATCTGAGCTTCTCGTACGTCAATTAGTCGGATTAGAGATTTTTAATTTTTGATGAAAACACGAAAAAAAGACATGAGTAAACCCCTTGGAAATTTGTTAAAAAATGCAACTTTCTTAATAATCATCGTAGACTATTGAATTTAACTTTTTTTTCATCAGAGAGACGAGAGAAATTGATTGCCGTTACAAAATTTCAGCTATCTTTAATAGCAAAAAAATTAGACAGTCACCATGAACATTTTAGAAAATTTACGAAAATAATTGATTTTTCAGACTTTGATCGGCCGTAGCGGCCAAACAAAAACTCCAAATTGAATGCGGATTGCAAATCTGAGCTCCTCGTACGTCAATCAGTCGGATTGGAGATTTTTAATTTTCGATGAAAACACGAAAAAAAGACATGAGTAAACCCCTTGGAAATTTGTTAAAAAATGCAACTTTCTTAATAATCATCGTAGACTATTGAATTTAACCTTTTTTTCATCAGAAAGACGAGAGAAATTGATTGCCGTTAAAAAATTTCAGCTATCTTCAATAGCAAAAAAATTAGTCAGTCACCATGAACATTTTAGAAAATTTACGAAAATAATTGATTTTTCAGACTTTGATCGGCCGTAGCGGCCAAACGAAAACTCCAAATTGAACGCGAATTGCAAATCTGAGCTTCTCGTACGTCAATTAGTCGGATTATAGATTTTTAATTTTTGATGAAAACACGAAAAAAAGACATGAGTAAACCCCTTGGAAATTTGTTAAAAAATGCAACTTTCTTAATAATCATCGTAGACTATTGAATTTAACTTTTTTTTCATCAGAAAGACGAGAGAAATTGATTGCCGTTAAAAAATTTCAGCTATCTTTAATAGCAAAAAAATTAGACAGTCACCATGAACATTTTAGAAAATTTACGAAATAATTGATTGCTTTCTTAATAATCATCGTAGACTATTGAATTTAACTTTTTTTTTCATCAGAAAGACGAGAGAAATTGATTGCCGTTAAAAAATTTCAGCTATCTTTAATAGCAAAAAAATTAGACAGTCACCATGAACATTTTAGAAAATTTACGAAAATAATTGATTTTTCAGACTTTGATCGCTGTAGCGGCCAAACGAAAACTCCAAATTGAACGCGGATTGCAAATCTGAGCTCCTCGTACGTCAATTAGTCGGATTAGAGATTTTTAATTTTTGATGAAAACACGAAAAAAAGACATGAGTAAACCCCTTGAAAATTTGTTAAAAAATGCAACTTTCTTAATAATCATCGTAGACCTATTGAATTTAACTTTTTTTTCATCAGAAAGACGAGAGAAATTGATTGCCGTTAAAAAATTTCAGCTATCTTTAATAGCAAAAAAATTAGACAGTCACCATGAACATTTTAGAAAATTTACGAAAATAATTGATTTTTCAGACTTTGATCGGCTGTAGCGGCCAAACGAAAACTCCAAATTGAACGCGGATTGCAAATCTGAGCTCCTCGTACGTCAATTAGTCGATTAGAGATTTTTAATTTTTGATGAAAACACGAAAAAAAGACATGAGTAAACCCCTTGGAAATTTGTTAAAAAATGCAACTTTCTTAATAATCATCGTAGACTATTGAATTTAACTTTTTTTTTCATCAGAAAGACGAGAGAAATTGTTGCCGTTAAAAAATTTCAGCTATCTTCAATAGCAAAAAAATTAGTCAGTCACCATGAACATTTTAGAAAATTTACGAAAATAATTGATTTTTCAGACTTTGATCGGCCGTAGCGGCCAAACGAAAAACTCCAAATTGAACGCGGATTGCAAATCTGAGCTTCTCGTACGTCAATTAGTCGGATTAGAGATTTTAATTTTTGATGAAAACACGAAAAAAGACATGAGTAAACCCCTGGAAATTTGTTAAAAAATGCAACTTTCTTAATAATCATCGTAGACTATTGAATTTAACTTTTTTTTCATCAGAAAGACGAGAGAAATTGATTGCCGTTAAAAAATTTCAGCTATCTTTAATAGCAAAAAAATTAGACAGTCACCATGAACATTTTAGAAAATTTACGAAAATAATTGATTTTTCAGACTTTGATCGGCCGTAGCGCCAAACGAAAACTCCAAATTGAACGCGGATTGCAAATCTGAGCTCCTCGTATGTCAATTAGTCGGATTAGAGATTTTTTAATTTTTGATGAAAACACGAAAAAAAGACATGAGTAAACGCCTTGGAAATTTGTTAAAAAATGCAACTTTCTTAATAATCATCGTAGACTATTGAATTTAACTTTATTTTCATCAGAAAGGCGAGAGAAATTGATTGCCGTTAAAAAATTTCAGCTAACTTCAATAGCAAAAAAATTAGTCAGTCACAGTGAACATTTTAGAAAATTTACGAAAATAATTGTTTTTTCAGACTTTGATCGGCCGTAGCGGCCAAACGAAAACTCCAAATTGAACGCGGTTTGCAAATCTGAGCTCCCGTACGTCAATTAGTCAGATTAGCGATTTTGAATTTTTGATGAAAAGACGAAAAAAAGACATGACTAACGCCCTTGGAAATTTTGTTAAAAAATGCAACTTTCATAAAAATCATCGTAGACTATTGAATTTAACTTTATTTTCATCAGAAAGACGAGAGAAATTGATTGCCGTTAAAAAAATTCAGCTAACTTCAATAGCAAAAAAATTAGTCAGTCACAGTGAACATTTTGGAAAATTTACGAAAATAATGGATTTTTCAGACTTTGATCGGCCGTAGCGGCCAAACGAAAACTCCAAATTGAACGCGATTTGCAAATCTGAGCTCCCCGTACGTCAATTAGTCAGATTAGAGATTTTTAATTTTTGATAAAAACACGAAAAAACGACATGAAACGACTTGGAAATTTGTTAAAAAATGCAACTTTCTTAATAATCATCGTAGACTATTGAATTTAACTTTTTTTTCATCAGAAAGACGAGAGAAATTGATTGCTGTTAAAAAAAATCAGCTATCTTCATTCGCAAAAAAAATAGTCAGTCACCATGAACATTTTAGGAAATTTACGAAAATAATGGATTTTTCAGACTTTGATCGGCCGTAGCGGCCAAACGAAAACTCCAAATTGAACGCGGATTGCAAATCTGAGCTCCTCGTACGTCAATTAGTCGGATTAGAGATTTTTAATTTTTGATGAAAACACGAAAAAAAGACATGAGTAAACCCCTTGGAAATTTGTTAAAAAATGCAACTTTCTTAATAATCATCGTAGACTATTGAATTTAACTTTTTTTTCATCAGAAAGACGAGAGAAATTGTTTGCCGTTAAAAAATTTCAGCTATCTTCAATAGCAAAAAAATTAGTCAGTCACCATGAACATTTTAGAAAATTTACGAAAATAATTGATTTTTCAGACTTTGATCGGCCGTAGCGGCCAAACGAAAACTCCAAATTGAACGCGGATTGCAAATCTGAGCTTCTCGTACGTCAATTAGTCGGATTAGAGATTTTTAATTTTTGATGAAAACACGAAAAAAAGACATGAGTAAACCCCTTGGAAATTTGTTAAAAAATGCAACTTTCTTAATAATCATCGTAGACTATTGAATTTAACTTTTTTTTCATCAGAAAGACGAGAGAAATTGATTGCCGTTAAAAAATTTCAGCTATCTTTAATAGCAAAAAAATTAGACAGTCACCATGAACATTTTAGAAAATTTACGAAAATAATTGATTTTTCAGACTTTGATCGGCCGTAGCGGCCAAACGAAAACTCCAAATTGAACGCGGATTGCAAATCTGAGCTCCTCGTATGTCAATTAGTCGGATTAGAGATTTTTAATTTTTGATGAAAACACGAAAAAAAGACATGAGTAAACGCCTTGGAAATTTGTTAAAAAATGCAACTTTCTTAATAATCATCGTAGACTATTGAATTTAACTTTATTTTCATCAGAAAGGCGAGAGAAATTGATTGCCGTTAAAAAATTTCAGCTAACTTCAATAGCAAAAAAATTAGTCAGTCACAGTGAACATTTTAGAAAATTTACGAAAATAATTGTTTTTTCAGACTTTGATCGGCCGTAGCGGCCAAACGAAAACTCCAAATTGAACGCGGTTTGCAAATCTGAGCTCCCCGTACGTCAATTAGTCAGATTAGCGATTTTGAATTTTTGATGAAAAGACGAAAAAAAGACATGACTAACGCCCTTGGAAATTTTGTTAAAAAATGCAACTTTCATAAAAATCATCGTAGACTATTGAATTTAACTTTATTTTCATCAGAAAGACGAGAGAAATTGATTGCCGTTAAAAAAATTCAGCTAACTTCAATAGCAAAAAAATTAGTCAGTCACAGTGAACATTTTGGAAAATTTACGAAAATAATGGATTTTTCAGACTTTGATCGGCCGTAGCGGCCAAACGAAAACTCCAAATTGAACGCGATTTGCAAATCTGAGCTCCCCGTACGTCAATTAGTCAGATTAGAGATTTTTAATTTTTGATAAAAACACGAAAAAACGACATGAGTAAACCCCTTGGAAATTTGTTAAAAAATGCAACTTTCTTAATAATCATCGTAGACTATTGAATTTAACTTTTTTTTCATCAGAAAGACGAGAGAAATTGATTGCTGTTAAAAAAAATCAGCTATCTTCATTCGCAAAAAAAATAGTCAGTCACCATGAACATTTTAGGAAATTTACGAAAATAATGGATTTTTCAGACTTTGATCGGCCGTAGCGGCCAAACGAAAACTCCAAATTGAACGCGGATTGCAAATCTGAGCTCCTCGTACGTCAATTACTCGGATTAGAGATTTTTAATTTTTGATGAAAACACGAAAAAAAGACATGAGTAAACGCCTTGGAAATTTGTTAAAAAATGCAACTTTCTTAATAATCATCGTAGACTATTGAATTTAACTTTTTTTTCATCAGAAAGACGAGAGAAATTGATTGCGATTAAAAAATTTCAGCTATCTTTAATAGCAAAAAAATTAGACAGTCACCATGAACATTTTAGAAAATTTACGAAAATAATTGATTTTTTAGACTTTGATCGGTCGTAGCGGCCAAACGAAAACTCCAAATTGAACGCGGTTTGCAAATCTGAGCTCCCCGTGCGTCAATTAGTCAGATTAGATATTTTGAATTTTTGATGAAAAGACGAAAAAAAGACATGACAACCCCCTTGGAAATTTTGTTAAAAAATGCAACTTTCTTAAAAATCATCGTAGACTATTGAATTTAACTTTATTTTCATCAGAAAGACGAGAGAAATTGATTGCCGTTAAAAAATTTCAGCTAACTTCAACAGCAAAAAAATTAGTCAGTCACAGTGATCATTTTAGAAAATTTACGAAAATAATTGATTTTTCAGACTTTGATCGGCCGTAGCGGCCAAACGAAAACTCCAAATTGAACGCGGTTTGCAAATCTGAGCTCCTCGTACGTCAATTAGCCGGATTAGACATTTTGAATTTTTGATGAAATCTTGAAAAAAAGACATAACTAACCCCCTTGGAAATTTTTTTAAAAAATGCAACTTTCTTAAAAATCATCGTAGACTATTGAATTTAACTTTTTTTTCATCAGAAAGACGAGAGAAATTGATTGCCGTTAAAAAATTTCAGCTAACTTCAATAGCAAAAAAAATAGTCAGTCACAGTGAACATTTTAGAAAATTTACGAAAATAATTGATTTTTCAGACTTTGATCGGCCGTAGCGGCCAAACGAAAACTCCAAATTGAACGCGGTTTGCAAATCTGAGCTCCTCGAACGTCAATTAGCCGGATTAGACATTTTGAATTTTTGATGAAATCGTAAAAAAAAACATGACCAACCCCCTTGGAAATTTTGTTAAAAAATGCAACTTTCTTAAAAATCATCGTAGACTATTGAATTTAACTTTTTTTTCATCAGAAAGACGAGAGAAATTGATTGCTGTTAAAAAAATTCAGCTATCTTCATTCGCAAAAAAAATAGTCAGTCACCATGAACATTTTAGGAAATTTACGAAAATAATGGATTTTTCAGACTTTGATCGGCCGTAGCGGCCAAACGAAAACTCCAAATTGAACGCGGATTGCAAATCTGAGCTCCTCGTACGTCAATTACTCGGATTAGAGATTTTTAATTTTTGATGAAAACACGAAAAAAAGACATGAGTAAACGCCTTGGAAATTTGTTAAAAAATGCAACTTTCTTAATAATCATCGTAGACTATTGAATTTAACTTTTTTTTCATCAGAAAGACGAGAGAAATTGATTGCGGTTAAAAAATTTCAGCTAACTTCAATAGCAAAAAAATTAGTCAGTCACAGTGATCATTTTAGAAAATTTACGAAAATAATTGATTTTTCAGACTTTGATCGGCCGTAGCGGCCAAACGAAAACTCCAAATTGAACGCGGTATGCAAATCTGAGCTCCTCGTACGTCAATTAGCCGGATTAGACATTTTGAATTTTTGATGAAATCTTGAAAAAAAGACATAACTAACCCCCTTGGAAATTTTTTTAAAAAATGCAACTTTCTTAAAAATCATCGTAGACTATTGAATTTAACTTTTTTTTCATCAGAAAGACGAGAGAAATTGATTGCCGTTAAAAAAATTCAGCTAACTTCAATAGCAAAAAAATTAGTCAGTCACAGTGAACATTTTGGAAAATTTACGAAAATAATTGATTTTTCAGACTTTGATCGGCCGTAGCGGCCAAACGAAAACTCCAAATTGAACGCGGTTTGCAAATCTGAGCTCCCCGTACGTTAACTAGTCAGATTAGAGATTTTGAATTTTTGATGAAAAGACGAAAAAAAGACATGACTAACCCCCTTGGAAATTTTGTTAAAAAATGCAACTTTCTTAAAAATCATCGTAGACTTTTGAATTTAACTTTATTTTCATCAGAAAGACGAGAGAAATTGATTGCCGTTAAAAAATTTCAGTCACCATGAACATTTTAGGAAATTTACGAAAATAATTGATTTTTCAGACTTTGATCGGCCGTAGCGGCCAAACGAAAACTCCAAATTGAACGCGGATTGCAAATCTGAGCTCCTCGTACGTCAATTAGTCGGATTAGAGATTTTTAATTTTTGATGAAAACACGAAAAAAAGACATGAGTAAACCCCTTGGAAATTTGTTAAAAAATGCAACTTTCTTAATAATCATCGTAGACTATTTAATTTAACTTTTTTTTCATCAGAAAGACGATAGAAATTGATTGCCGTTAAAAAATTTCAGCTAACTTCAATAGCAAAAAAATTAGTCAGTCACAGTGAACATTTTAGAAAATTTACGAAAAGAATTGTTTTTTCTGACTTTGATCGGCCGGAGCGGCCAAACGAAAACTCTAAATTGAACGCGGTTTGCAAATCTGAGCTCCCCGTACGTTAATTAGTCAGATTAGGGATTTTGAATTTTTGATGAAAAGACGAAAAAAAGACATGACTAACCCCCTTGGAAATTTTGTTAAAAAATGCAACTTTCTTAAAAATCATCGTAGACTATTGAATTTAACTTTATTTTCATCAGAAAGACGAGAGAAATTGATTGCCGTTAAAAAATTTCAGCTAACTTCAATAGCTAAAAAATTAGTCAGTCACAGTGAACATTTTAGAAAATTTACGAAAATAATTGATTTTTCAGACTTTGATCGGCCGTTGCGGCCAAACGAAAACTCCAAATTGAACGCGGTTTGCAAATCTGAGCTCCTCGTACGTCAATTAGTCGGATTAGAGATTTTTAATTTTTGATGAAATCGCAAAAAAAAAACATGACTAACCCCCTTGGAAATTTTGTTAAAAAATGCAACTTTCTTAAAAATCATCGTAGACTATTGAATTTAACTTTTTTTTCATCAGATAGACGAGAGAAATTGATTGCCGTTAAAAAATTTCAGCTATCTTTAATAGCAAAAAAATTAGACAGTCACCATGAACATTTTAGAAAATTTACGAAAATAATTGATTTTTCAGACTTTGATCGGCCGTAGCGGCCAAACGAAAACTCCAAATTGAACGCGGATTGCAAATCTGAGCTCCTCGTACGTCAATTAGTCGGATTAGAGATTTTTAATTTTTGATGAAAACACGAAAAAAAGACATGAGTAAACCCCTTGGAAATTTGTTAAAAAATGCAACTTTCTTAATAATCATCGTAGACTATTTAATTTAACTTTTTTTTCATCAGAAAGACGATAGAAATTGATTGCCGTTAAAAAATTTCAGCTAACTTCAATAGCAAAAAAATTAGTCAGTCACAGTGAACATTTTAGAAAATTTACGAAAAGAATTGTTTTTTCTGACTTTGATCGGCCGGAGCGGCCAAACGAAAACTCTAAATTGAACGCGGTTTGCAAATCTGAGCTCCCCGTACGTTAATTAGTCAGATTAGGGATTTTGAATTTTTGATGAAAAGACGAAAAAAAGACATGACTAACCCCCTTGGAAATTTTGTTAAAAAATGCAACTTTCTTAAAAATCATCGTAGACTATTGAATTTAACTTTATTTTCATCAGAAAGACGAGAGAAATTGATTGCCGTTAAAAAATTTCAGCTAACTTCAATAGCTAAAAAATTAGTCAGTCACAGTGAACATTTTAGAAAATTTACGAAAATAATTGATTTTTCAGACTTTGATCGGCCGTTGCGGCCAAACGAAAACTCCAAATTGAACGCGGTTTGCAAATCTGAGCTCCTCGTACGTCAATTAGTCGGATTAGAGATTTTTAATTTTTGATGAAATCGCAAAAAAAAAACATGACTAACCCCCTTGGAAATTTTGTTAAAAAATGCAACTTTCTTAAAAATCATCGTAGACTATTGAATTTAACTTTTTTTTCATCAGATAGACGAGAGAAATTGATTGCCGTTAAAAAATTTCAGCTATCTTTAATAGCAAAAAAATTAGACAGTCACCATGAACATTTTAGAAAATTTACGAAAATAATTGATTTTTCAGACTTTGATCGGCCGTAGCGGCCAAACGAAAACTCCAAATTGAACGCGGTTTGCAAATCTGAGCTCCTCGTACGTCAATTAGTCGGATTAGAGATTTTTAATTTTTGATGAAAACACGAAAAAAAGACATGAGTAAACCCCTTGGAAATTTGTTAAAAAATGCAACTTTCTTAAAAATCATCGTAGACTATTGAATTTAACTTTTTTTTCATCAGAAAGACGAGAGAAATTGATTGCCGTTAAAAAAATTCAGCTATCTTTAATAGCAAAAAAATTAGACAGTCACCATGAACATTTTAGAAAATTTACGAAAATAATTGATTTTTCAGACTTTGATCGGCCGTAGCGGCCAAACGAAAACTCCAAATTGAACGCGGATTGCAAATCTGAGCTCCTCGTACGTCAATTAGTCGGATTAGAGATTTTGAATTTTTGATGAAATCGTAAAAAAAAACATGACTAACCCCCTTGGAAATTTTGTTAAAAAATGCAACTTTCTTAAAAATCATCGTCGACTATTGAATTTAACTTTATTTTCATCAGAATGACGAGAGAAATTGATTGCCGTTAAAAAAATTCAGCTAACTTCAATAGCAAAAAAATTAGTCAGTCACAGTGAACATTTTGGAAAATTTACGAAAATAATTGATTTTTCAGACTTTGATCGGCCGTAGCGGCCAAACGAAAACTCCAAATTGAACGCGGTTTGCAAATCTGAGCTCCTCGTACGTCAATTAGCCGGATTAGACATTTTGAATTTTTGATGAAATCGTAAAAAAAAAAACATGACTAACCCCCTTGGAAATTTTGTTAAAAAATGCAACTTTCTTAAAAATCATCGTCGACTATTGAATTTAACTTTATTTTCATCAGAATGACGAGAGAAATTGATTGCCGTTAAAAAAATTCAGCTAACTTCAATAGCAAAAAAATTAGTCAGTCACAGTGAACATTTTGGAAAATTTACGAAAATAATTGATTTTTCAGACTTTGATCGGCCGTAGCGGCCAAACGAAAACTCCAAATTGAACGCGGTTTGCAAATCTGAGCTCCCCGTACGTTAATTAGTCAGATTAGAGATTTTGAATTTTTGATGAAAAGACGAAAAAAAGACATGACTAGCCCCCTAGGAAATTTTGTTAAAAAATGCAACTTTCTTAAAAATCATCGTAGACTTTTGAATTTAACTTTATTTTCATCAGAAAGACGAGAGAAATTGATTGCCGTTAAAAAATTTCAGCTAACTTCAATAGCAAAAAAATTAGTCAGTCACCATGAACATTTTAGAAAATTTACGAAAATAATTGATTTTTCAGACTTTGATCGGCCGTTGCGGGCAAACGAAAACTCCAAATTGAACGCGGTTTGCAAATCTGAGCTCCTCGTACGTCAATTAGCCGAATTAGACATTTTGAATTTTTGATGAAATCGTAAAAAAAAATATGACTAACCCCCTTGGAAATTTTGTTAAAAAATGCAACTTTCTTAATAATCATCGTAGACTATTGAATTTAACTTTTTTTTCATCAGAGAGACGAGAGAAATTGATTGCCGTTACAAAATTTCAGCTATCTTTAATAGCAAAAAAATTAGACAGTCACCATGAACATTTTAGAAAATTTACGAAAATAATTGATTTTTCAGACTTTGATCGGCCGTAGCGGCCAAACAAAAACTCCAAATTGAATGCGGATTGCAAATCTGAGCTCCTCGTACGTCAATTAGTCGGATTAGAGATTTTTAATTTTTGATGAAAACACGAAAAAAAGACATGAGTAAACCCCTTGGAAATTTGTTAAAAAATGCAACTTTCTTAATAATCATCGTAGACTATTGAATTTAACTTTTTTTTCATCAGAAAGACGAGAGAAATTGATTGCCGTTAAAAAATTTCAGCTATCTTCAATAGCAAAAAAATTAGTCAGTCACCATGAACATTTTAGAAAATTTACGAAAATAATTGATTTTTCAGACTTTGATCGGCCGTAGCGGCCAAACAAAAACTCCAAATTGAACGTGGATTGCAAATCTGAGCTCCTCGTACGTCAATTAGTCGGATTAGAGATTTTTAATTTTTGATGAAAACACGAAAAAAAGACATGAGTAAACCCCTTGGAAATTTGTTAAAAAATGCAACTTTCTTAATAATCATCGTAGACTATTGAATTTAACTTTTTTTTCATCAGAAAGACGAGAGAAATTGATTGCCGTTAAAAAATTTCAGCTATCTTCAATAGCAAAAAAATTAGTCAGTCACCATGAACATTTTAGAAAATTTACGAAAATAATTGATTTTTCAGACTTTGATCGGCCGTAGCGGCCAAACGAAAACTCCAAATTGAACGCGAATTGCAAATCTGAGCTTCTCGTACGTCAATTAGTCGGATTAGAGATTTTTAATTTTTGATGAAAACACGAAAAAAAGACATGAGTAAACCCCTTGGAAATTTGTTAAAAAATGCAACTTTCTTAATAATCATCGTAGACTATTGAATTTAACTTTTTTTTCATCAGAGAGACGAGAGAAATTGATTGCCGTTACAAAATTTCAGCTATCTTTAATAGCAAAAAAATTAGACAGTCACCATGAACATTTTAGAAAATTTACGAAAATAATTGATTTTTCAGACTTTGATCGGCCGTAGCGGCCAAACAAAAACTCCAAATTGAATGCGGATTGCAAATCTGAGCTCCTCGTACGTCAATTAGTCGGATTAGAGATTTTTAATTTTTGATGAAAACACGAAAAAAAGACATGAGTAAACCCCTTGGAAATTTGTTAAAAAATGCAACTTTCTTAATAATCATCGTAGACTATTGAATTTAACTTTTTTTTCATCAGAAAGACGAGAGAAATTGATTGCCGTTAAAAAATTTCAGCTATCTTCAATAGCAAAAAAATTAGTCAGTCACCATGAACATTTTAGAAAATTTACGAAAATAATTGATTTTTCAGACTTTGATCGGCCGTAGCGGCCAAACGAAAACTCCAAATTGAACGCGAATTGCAAATCTGAGCTTCTCGTACGTCAATTAGTCGGATTATAGATTTTTAATTTTTGATGAAAACACGAAAAAAAGACATGAGTAAACCCCTTGGAAATTTGTTAAAAAATGCAACTTTCTTAATAATCATCGTAGACTATTGAATTTAACTTTTTTTTCATCAGAAAGACGAGAGAAATTGATTGCCGTTAAAAAATTTCAGCTATCTTTAATAGCAAAAAAATTAGACAGTCACCATGAACATTTTAGAAAATTTACGAAAATAATTGATTGCTTTCTTAATAATCATCGTAGACTATTGAATTTAACTTTTTTTTCATCAGAAAGACGAGAGAAATTGATTGCCGTTAAAAAATTTCAGCTATCTTTAATAGCAAAAAAATTAGACAGTCACCATGAACATTTTAGAAAATTTACGAAAATAATTGATTTTTCAGACTTTGATCGGCTGTAGCGGCCAAACGAAAACTCCAAATTGAACGCGGATTGCAAATCTGAGCTCCTCGTACGTCAATTAGTCGGATTAGAGATTTTTAATTTTTGATGAAAACACGAAAAAAAGACATGAGTAAACCCCTTGGAAATTTGTTAAAAAATGCAACTTTCTTAATAATCATCGTAGACTATTGAATTTAACTTTTTTTTCATCAGAAAGACGAGAGAAATTGATTGCCGTTAAAAAATTTCAGCTATCTTTAATAGCAAAAAAATTAGACAGTCACCATGAACATTTTAGAAAATTTACGAAAATAATTGATTTTTCAGACTTTGATCGGCTGTAGCGGCCAAACGAAAACTCCAAATTGAACGCGGATTGCAAATCTGAGCTCCTCGTACGTCAATTAGTCGGATTAGAGATTTTTAATTTTTGATGAAAACACGAAAAAAAGACATGAGTAAACCCCTTGGAAATTTGTTAAAAAATGCAACTTTCTTAATAATCATCGTAGACTATTGAATTTAACTTTTTTTTCATCAGAAAGACGAGAGAAATTGTTTGCCGTTAAAAAATTTCAGCTATCTTCAATAGCAAAAAAATTAGTCAGTCACCATGAACATTTTAGAAAATTTACGAAAATAATTGATTTTTCAGACTTTGATCGGCCGTAGCGGCCAAACGAAAACTCCAAATTGAACGCGGATTGCAAATCTGAGCTTCTCGTACGTCAATTAGTCGGATTAGAGATTTTTAATTTTTGATGAAAACACGAAAAAAAGACATGAGTAAACCCCTTGGAAATTTGTTAAAAAATGCAACTTTCTTAATAATCATCGTAGACTATTGAATTTAACTTTTTTTTCATCAGAAAGACGAGAGAAATTGATTGCCGTTAAAAAATTTCAGCTATCTTTAATAGCAAAAAAATTAGACAGTCACCATGAACATTTTAGAAAATTTACGAAAATAATTGATTTTTCAGACTTTGATCGGCCGTAGCGGCCAAACGAAAACTCCAAATTGAACGCGGATTGCAAATCTGAGCTCCTCGTATGTCAATTAGTCGGATTAGAGATTTTTAATTTTTGATGAAAAGACGAAAAAAAGACATGACTAAACCCCTTGGAAATTTGTTAAAAAATGCAACTTTCTTAATAATCATCGTAGACTATTGAATTTAACTTTTTTTTCATCAGAAAGACGAGAGAAATTGATTGCCGTTAAAAAATTTCAGCTATCTTCAATAGCAAAAAAATTAGTCAGTCACCATGAACATTTTAGAAAATTTACGAAAATAATTGATTTTTCAGACTTTGATCGGCCGTAGCGGCCAAACGAAAACTCCAAATTGAACGCGGATTGCAAATCTGAGCTTCTCGTACGTCAATTAGTCGGATTAGAGATTTTTAATTTTTGATGAAAACACGAAAAAAAGACATGAGTAAACCCCTTGGAAATTTGTTAAAAAACGCAACTTTCTTAATAATCATCGTAGACTATTGAATTTAACTTTTTTTTCATCAGAAAGACGAGAGAAATTGATTGCCGTTAAAAAATTTCAGCTATCTTCAATAGCAAAAAAATTAGTCAGTCACCATGAACATTTTAGAAAATTTACGAAAATAATTGATTTTTCAGACTTTGATCGGCCGTAGCGGCCAAACGAAAACTCCAAATTGAACGCGGATTGCAAATCTGAGCTTCTCGTACGTCAATTAGTCGGATTAGAGATTTTTAATTTTTGATGAAAACACGAAAAAAAGACATGAGTAAACCCCTTGGAAATTTGTTAAAAAACGCAACTTTCTTAATAATCATCGTAGACTATTGAATTTAACTTTTTTTTCATCAGAAAGACGAGAGAAATTGATTGCCGTTAAAAAATTTCAGCTATCTTCAATAGCAAAAAAATTAGTCAGTCACCATGAACATTTTAGAAAATTTACGAAAATAATTGATTTTTCAGACTTTGATCGGCCGTAGCGGCCAAACGAAAACTCCAAATTGAACGCGGATTGCAAATCTGAGCTTCTCGTACGTCAATTAGTCGGATTAGAGATTTTTAATTTTTGATGAAAACACGAAAAAAAGACATGAGTAAACCCCTTGGAAATTTGTTAAAAAATGCAACTTTCTTAATAATCATCGTAGACTATTGAATTTAACTTTTTTTTCATCAGAAAGACGAGAGAAATTGATTGCCGTTAAAAAATTTCAGCTATCTTCAATAGCAAAAAAATTAGTCAGTCACCATGAACATTTTAGAAAATTTACGAAAATAATTGATTTTTCAGACTTTGATCGGCCGTAGCGGCCAAACGAAAACTCCAAATTGAACGCGGATTGCAAATCTGAGCTTCTCGTACGTCAATTAGTCGGATTAGAGATTTTTAATTTTTGATGAAAACACGAAAAAAAGACATGAGTAAACCCCTTGGAAATTTGTTAAAAAATGCAACTCTCTTAATAATCATCGTAGACTATTGAATTTAACTTTTTTTTCATCAGAAAGACGAGAGAAATTGATTGCCGTCAAAAAATTTCAGCTATCTTCAATAGCAAAAAAAATAGTCAGTCACCATGAACATTTTAGAAAATTTACGAAAATAATTGATTTTTCAGACTTTGATCGGCCGTAGCGGCCAAACGAAAACTCCAAATTGAACGCGGATTGCAAATCTGAGCTTCTCGTACGTCAATTAGTCGGATTAGAGATTTTTAATTTTTGATGAAAACACGAAAAAAAGACATGAGTAAACCCCTTGGAAATTTGTTAAAAAACGCAACTTTCTTAATAATCATCGTAGACTATTGAATTTAACTTTTTTTTCATCAGAAAGACGAGAGAAATTGATTGCCGTTAAAAAATTTCAGCTATCTTCAATAGCAAAAAAATTAGTCAGTCACCATGAACATTTTAGAAAATTTACGAAAATAATTGATTTTTCAGACTTTGATCGGCCGTAGCGGCCAAACGAAAACTCCAAATTGAACGCGGATTGCAAATCTGAGCTCCTCGTACGTCAATTAGTCGGATTAGAGATTTTTAATTTTTGATGAAAACACGAAAAAAAGACATGAGTAAACCCCTTGGAAATTTGTTAAAAAATGCAACTTTCTTAATAATCATCGTAGACTATTGAATTTAACTTTTTTTTCATCAGAAAGACGAGAGAAATTGATTGCCGTTAAAAAATTTCAGCTATCTTCAATAGCAAAAAAATTAGTCAGTCACCATGAACATTTTAGAAAATTTACGAAAATAATTGATTTTTCAGACTTTGATCGGCCGTAGCGGCCAAACGAAAACTCCAAATTGAACGCGGATTGCAAATCTGAGCTTCTCGTACGTCAATTAGTCGGATTAGAGATTTTTAATTTTTGATGAAAACACGAAAAAAAGACATGAGTAAACCCCTTGGAAATTTGTTAAAAAATGCAACTCTCTTAATAATCATCGTAGACTATTGAATTTAACTTTTTTTTCATCAGAAAGACGAGAGAAATTGATTGCCGTCAACAAATTTCAGCTATCTTTAATAGCAAAAAAAATAATCAGTCACCATGAACATTTTAGAAAATTTACGAAAATAATTGATTTTTCAGACTTTGATCGGCCGTAGCGGCCAAACGAAAACTCCAAATTGAACGCGGATTGCAAATCTGAGCTTCTCGTACGTCAATTAGTCGGATTAGAGATTTTTAATTTTTGATGAAAACACGAAAAAAAGACATGAGTAAACCCCTTGGAAATTTGTTAAAAAACGCAACTTTCTTAATAATCATCGTAGACTATTGAATTTAACCTTTTTTTCATCAAAAAGACGAGAGCAATTGATTGCCGTCAAAAAATTTCAGCTATCTTCAATGGCAAAAAAATTATTCAGTCACCATGAACATTTTAGAAAATTTACGAAAATAATTGATTTTTCAGACTTTGATCGGCCGTAGCGGCCAAACGAAAACTCCAAATTGAACGCGGATTGCAAATCTGAGCTTCTCGTACGTCAATTAGTCGGATTAGAGATTTTTAATTTTTGATGAAAACACGAAAAAAAGACATGAGTAAACCCCTTGGAAATTTGTTAAAAAATGTAACTTTCTTAATAATCATCGTAGACTATTGAATTTAACTTTTTTTTTCATCAGAAAGACGAGAGAAATTGATTGCCGTTAAAAAATTTCAGCTATCTTCAATAGCAAAAAAATTAGTCAGTCACCATGAACATTTTAGAAAATTTACGAAAATAATTGATTTTTCAGACTTTGATCGGCCGTAGCGGCCAAACGAAAACTCCAAATTGAACGCGGATTGCAAATCTGAGCTCCTCGTACGTCAATTAGTCGGATTAGAGATTTTTAATTTTTGATGAAAACACGAAAAAAAGACATCAGTAAACCCCTTGGAAATTTGTTAAAAAATGCAACTTTCTTAATAATCATCGTAGACTATTGAATTTAACTTTTTTTTCATCAGAAAGACGAGAGAAATTGATTGCCGTTAAAAAATTTCAGCTATCTTCAATAGCAAAAAAATTAGTCAGTCACCATGAACATTTTAGAAAATTTACGAAAATAATTGATTTTTCAGACTTTGATCGGCCGTAGCGGCCAAACGAAAACTCCAAATTGAACGCGGATTGCAAATCTGAGCTTCTCGTACGTCAATTAGTCGGATTAGAGATTTTTAATTTTTGATGAAAACACGAAAAAAAGACATGAGTAAACCCCTTGGAAATTTGTTAAAAAACGCAACTTTCTTAATAATCATCGTAGACTATTGAATTTAACTTTTTTTTCATCAGAAAGACGAGAGAAATTGATTGCCGTTAAAAAATTTCAGCTATCTTCAATAGCAAAAAAATTAGTCAGTCACCATGAACATTTTAGAAAATTTACGAAAATAATTGATTTTTCAGACTTTGATCGGCCGTAGCGGCCAAACGAAAACTCCAAATTGAACGCGGATTGCAAATCTGAGCTTCTCGTACGTCAATTAGTCGGATTAGAGATTTTTAATTTTTGATGAAAACACGAAAAAAAGACATGAGTAAACCCCTTGGAAATTTGTTAAAAAATGCAACTTTCTTAATAATCATCGTAGACTATTGAATTTAACTTTTTTTTCATCAGAAAGACGAGAGAAATTGATTGCCGTTAAAAAATTTCAGCTATCTTCAATAGCAAAAAAATTAGTCAGTCACCATGAACATTTTAGAAAATTTACGAAAATAATTGATTTTTCAGACTTTGATCGGCCGTAGCGGCCAAACGAAAACTCCAAATTGAACGCGGATTGCAAATCTGAGCTTCTCGTACGTCAATTAGTCGGATTAGAGATTTTTAATTTTTGATGAAAACACGAAAAAAAGACATGAGTAAACCCCTTGGAAATTTGTTAAAAAACGCAACTTTCTTAATAATCATCGTAGACTATTGAATTTAACTTTTTTTTCATCAGAAAGACGAGAGAAATTGATTGCCGTTAAAAAATTTCAGCTATCTTCAATAGCAAAAAAATTAGTCAGTCACCATGAACATTTTAGAAAATTTACGAAAATAATTGATTTTTCAGACTTTGATCGGCCGTAGCGGCCAAACGAAAACTCCAAATTGAACGCGGATTGCAAATCTGAGCTTCTCGTACGTCAATTAGTCGGATTAGAGATTTTTAATTTTTGATGAAAACACGAAAAAAAGACATGAGTAAACCCCTTGGAAATTTGTTAAAAAATGCAACTTTCTTAATAATCATCGTAGACTATTGAATTTAACTTTTTTTTTCATCAGAAAGACGAGAGAAATTGATTGCCGTTAAAAAATTTCAGCTATCTTCAATAGCAAAAAAATTAGTCAGTCACCATGAACATTTTAGAAAATTTACGAAAATAATTGATTTTTCAGACTTTGATCGGCCGTAGCGGCCAAACGAAAACTCCAAATTGAACGCGGATTGCAAATCTGAGCTCCTCGTACGTCAATTAGTCGGATTAGAGATTTTTAATTTTTGATGAAAACACGAAAAAAAGACATCAGTAAACCCCTTGGAAATTTGTTAAAAAATGCAACTTTCTTAATAATCATCGTAGACTATTGAATTTAACTTTTTTTTCATCAGAAAGACGAGAGAAATTGATTGCCGTTAAAAAATTTCAGCTATCTTCAATAGCAAAAAAATTAGTCAGTCACCATGAACATTTTAGAAAATTTACGAAAATAATTGATTTTTCAGACTTTGATCGGCCGTAGCGGCCAAACGAAAACTCCAAATTGAACGCGGATTGCAAATCTGAGCTCCTCGTACGTCTATTAGTCGGATTAGAGATTTTTAATTTTTGATGAAAACACGAAAAAAAGACATCAGTAAACCCCTTGGAAATTTGTTAAAAAATGCAACTTTCTTAATAATCATCGTAGACTATTGAATTTAACTTTTTTTTCATCAGAAAGACGAGAGAAATTGATTTCCGTTAAAAAATTTCAGCTATCTTCAATAGCAAAAACATTAGTCAGTCACCATGAACATTTTAGAAAATTTACGAAAATAATTGATTTTTCAGACTTTGATCGGCCGTAGCGGCCAAACAAAAATTCCAAATTGAACGCGGATTGCAAATCTGAGCTCCTCGTATGTCAATTAGTCGGATTAGAGATTTTTAATTTTTGATGAAAACACGAAAAAAAGACATGAGTAAACCCCTTGGAAATTTGTTAAAAAATGCAACTTTCTTAATAATCATCGTAGACTATTGAATTTAACTTTTTTTTCATCAGAAAGACGAGAGAAATTGATTGCCGTTAAAAAATTTCAGCTATCTTCAATAGCAAAAAAAATTAGTCAGTCACCATGAACATTTTAGAAAATTTACGAAAATAATTGATTTTTCAGACTTTGATCGGCCGTAGCGGCCAAACGAAAACTCCAAATTGAACGCGGTTTGCAAATCTGAGCTCCTCGTACGTCAATTAGCCGGATTAGACATTTTGAATTTTTGATGAAATCGTAAAAAAAAAACATGACTAACCCCCTTGGAAATTTTGTTAAAAAATGCAACTTTCTTAAAAATCATCGTAGACTATTGAATTTAACTTTATTTTCATCAGAAAGACGAGAGAAATTGATTGCTGTTAAAAAAATTCAGCTAACTTCAATAGCAAAAAAATTAGTCAGTCAGAGTGAACATTTTGGAAAATTTACGAAAATAATTGATTTTTCAGACTTTGATCGGCCGTAGCGGCCAAACGAAAACTCCAAATTGAACGCGGTTTGCAAATCTGAGCTCCTCGTACGTCAATTAGTCGGATTAGAGATTTTTAATTTTTGATGAAAACACGAAAAAAAGACATGAGTAAACCCCTTGGAAATTTGTTAAAAAATGCAACTTTCTTAATAATCATCGTAGACTATTGAATTTAACTTTTTTTTCATCAGAAAGACGAGAGAAATTGATTGCCGTTAAAAAATTTCAGCTATCTTCAATAGCAAAAAAATTAGTCAGTCACCATGAACATTTTAGAAAATTTACGAAAATAATTGATTTTTCAGACTTTGATCGGCCGTAGCGGCCAAACGAAAACTCCAAATTGAACGCGGATTGCAAATCTGAGCTCCTCGTACGTCAATTAGTCGGATTAGAGATTTTTAATTTTTGATGAAAACACGAAAAAAAGACATCAGTAAACCCCTTGGAAATTTGTTAAAAAATGCAACTTTCTTAATAATCATCGTAGACTATTGAATTTAACTTTTTTTTCATCAGAAAGACGAGAGAAATTGATTGCCGTTAAAAAATTTCAGCTATCTTCAATAGCAAAAAAATTAGTCAGTCACCATGAACATTTTAGAAAATTTACGAAAATAATTGATTTTTCAGACTTTGATCGGCCGTAGCGGCCAAACAAAAATTCCAAATTGAACGCGGATTGCAAATCTGAGCTCCTCGTATGTCAATTAGTCGGATTAGAGATTTTTAATTTTTGATGAAAACACGAAAAAAAGACATGAGTAAACCCCTTGGAAATTTGTTAAAAAATGCAACTTTCTTAATAATCATCGTAGACTATTGAATTTAACTTTTTTTTCATCAGAAAGACGAGAGAAATTGATTGCCGTTAAAAAATTTCAGCTATCTTCAATAGCAAAAAAATTAGTCAGTCACCATGAACATTTTAGAAAATTTACGAAAATAATTGATTTTTCAGACTTTGATCGGCCGTAGCGGCCAAACGAAAACTCCAAATTGAACGCGGTTTGCAAATCTGAGCTCCTCGTACGTCAATTAGCCGGATTAGACATTTTGAATTTTTGATGAAATCGTAAAAAAAAAACATGACTAACCCCCTTGGAAATTTTGTTAAAAAATGCAACTTTCTTAAAAATCATCGTAGACTATTGAATTTAACTTTATTTTCATCAGAAAGACGAGAGAAATTGATTGCTGTTAAAAAAATTCAGCTAACTTCAATAGCAAAAAAATTAGTCAGTCAGAGTGAACATTTTGGAAAATTTACGAAAATAATTGATTTTTCAGACTTTGATCGGCCGTAGCGGCCAAACGAAAACTCCAAATTGAACGCGGTTTGCAAATCTGAGCTCCTCGTACGTCAATTAGTCGGATTAGAGATTTTTAATTTTTGATGAAAACACGAAAAAAAGACATGAGTAAACCCCTTGGAAATTTGTTAAAAAATGCAACTTTCTTAATAATCATCGTAGACTATTGAATTTAACTTTTTTTTCATCAGAAAGACGAGAGAAATTGATTGCCGTTAAAAAATTTCAGCTATCTTCAATAGCAAAAAAATTAGTCAGTCACCATGAACCTTTTAGAAAATTTACGAAAATAATTGATTTTTCAGACTTTGATCGGCCGTAGCGGCCAAACGAAAACTCCAAATTGAACGCGGATTGCAAATCTGAGCTCCTCGTACGTCAATTAGTCGGATTAGAGATTTTTAATTTTTTATGAAAACACGAAAAAAAGACATGAGTAAACCCCTTGGAAATTTGTTAAAAAATGCAACTTTCTTAATAATCATCGTAGACTATTGAATTTAACTTTTTTTTCATCAGAAAGACGAGAGAAATTGATTGCCGTTAAAAAATTTCAGCTATCTTCAATAGCAAAAAAATTAGTCAGTCACCATGAACATTTTAGAAAATTTACGAAAATAATTGATTTTTCAGACTTTGATCGGCCGTAGCGGCCAAACGAAAATTCCAAATTGAACGCGGATTGCAAATCTGAGCTCCTCGTATGTCAATTAGTCGGATTAGAGATTTTTAATTTTTGATGAAAACACGAAAAAAAGACATGAGTAAACCCCTTGGAAATTTGTTAAAAAATGCAACTTTCTTAATAATCATCGTAGACTATTGAATTTAACTTTTTTTTCATTAGAAAGACGAGAGAAATTGATTGCCGTTAAAAAATTTCAGCTATCTTCAATAGCAAAAAAATTAGTCAGTCACCATGAACATTTTAGAAAATTTACGAAAATAATTGATTTTTCAGACTTTGATCGGCCGTAGCGGCCAAACGAAAACTCCAAATTGAACGCGGATTGCAAATCTGAGCTTCTCGTACGCCAATTAGTCGGATTAGAGATTTTTAATTTTTGATGAAAACACGAAAAAAAGACATGACCCCTTGGAAATTTGTTAAAAAATGCAACTTTCTTAATAATCATCGTAGACTATTGAATTTAACTTTTTTTTCATCAGAAAGACGAGAGAAATTGATTGCCGTTAAAAAATTTCAGCTATCTTCAATAGCAAAAAAATTAGTCAGTCACCATGAACATTTTAGAAAATTTACGAAAATAATTGATTTTTCAGACTTTGATCGGCCGTAGCGGCCAAACGAAAACTCCAAATTGAACGCGGATTGCAAATCTGAGCTTCTCGTACGTCAATTAGTCGGATTAGAGATTTTTAATTTTTGATGAAAACACGAAAAAAAGACATGAGTAAACCCCTTGGAAATTTGTTAAAAAATGCAACTTTCTTAATAATCATCGTAGACTATTGAATTTAACTTTTTTTTCATCAGAAAGACGAGAGAAATTGATTGCCGTTAAAAAATTTCAGCTATCTTCAATAGCAAAAAAATTAGTCAGTCACCATGAACATTTTAGAAAATTTACGAAAATAATTGATTTTTCAGACTTTGATCGGCCGTAGCGGCCAAACGAAAATTCCAAATTGAACGCGGATTGCAAATCTGAGCTCCTCGTATGTCAATTAGTCGGATTAGAGATTTTTAATTTTTGATGAAAACACGAAAAAAAGACATGAGTAAACCCCTTGGAAATTTGTTAAAAAATGCAACTTTCTTAATAATCATCGTAGACTATTGAATTTAACTTTTTTTTCATCAGAAAGACGAGAGAAATTGATTGCCGTTAAAAAATTTCAGCTATCTTCAATAGCAAAAAAATTAGTCAGTCACCATGAACATTTTAGAAAATTTACGAAAATAATTGATTTTTCAGACTTTGATCGGCCGTAGCGGCCAAACGAAAACTCCAAATTGAACGCGGATTGCAAATCTGAGCTTCTCGTACGTCAATTAGTCGGATTAGAGATTTTTAATTTTTGATGAAAACACGAAAAAAGACATGAGTAAACCCCTTGGAAATTTGTTAAAAAATGCAACTTTCTTAATAATCATCGTAGACTATTGAATTTAACTTTTTTTTCATCAGAAAGACGAGAGAAATTGATTGCCGTTAAAAAATTTCAGCTATCTTCAATAGCAAAAAAATTAGTCAGTCACCATGAACCTTTTAGAAAATTTACGAAAATAATTGATTTTTCAGACTTTGATCGGCCGTAGCGGCCAAACGAAAACTCCAAATTGAACGCGGATTGCAAATCTGATCTCCTCGTACGTCAATTAGTCGGATTAGAGATTTTTAATTTTTTATGAAAACACGAAAAAAAGACATGAGTAAACCCCTTGGAAATTTGTTAAAAAATGCAACTTTCTTAATAATCATCGTAGACTATTGAATTTAACTTTTTTTTCATCAGAAAGACGAGAGAAATTGATTGCCGTTAAAAAATTTCAGCTATCTTCAATAGCAAAAAAATTAGTCAGTCACCATGAACATTTTAGAAAATTTACGAAAATAATTGATTTTTCAGACTTTGATCGGCCGTAGCGGCCAAACGAAAATTCCAAATTGAACGCGGATTGCAAATCTGAGCTCCTCGTATGTCAATTAGTCGGATTAGAGATTTTTAATTTTTGATGAAAACACGAAAAAAAGACATGAGTAAACCCCTTGGAAATTTGTTAAAAAATGCAACTTTCTTAATAATCATCGTAGACTATTGAATTTAACTTTTTTTTCATCAGAAAGACGAGAGAAATTGATTGCCGTTAAAAAATTTCAGCTATCTTCAATAGCAAAAAAATTAGTCAGTCACCATGAACATTTTAGAAAATTTACGAAAATAATTGATTTTTCAGACTTTGATCGGCCGTAGCGGCCAAACGAAAACTCCAAATTGAACGCGGATTGCAAATCTGAGCTTCTCGTACGCCAATTAGTCGGATTAGAGATTTTTAATTTTTGATGAAAACACGAAAAAAAGACATGACCCCTTGGAAATTTGTTAAAAAATGCAACTTTCTTAATAATCATCGTAGACTATTGAATTTAACTTTTTTTTCATCAGAAAGACGAGAGAAATTGATTGCCGTTAAAAAATTTCAGCTATCTTCAATAGCAAAAAAATTAGTCAGTCACCATGAACATTTTAGAAAATTTACGAAAATAATTGATTTTTCAGACTTTGATCGGCCGTAGCGGCCAAACGAAAACTCCAAATTGAACGCGGATTGCAAATCTGAGCTCCTCGTACGTCAATTAGTCGGATTAGAGATTTTAAATTTTTGATGAAAACACGAAAAAAAGACATGAGTAAACCCCTTGGAAATTTGTTAAAAAATGCAACTTTCTTAATAATCATCGTAGACTATTGAATTTAACTTTTTTTTCATCAGAAAGACGAGAGAAATTGATTGCCGTTAAAAAATTTCAGCTATCTTCAATAGCAAAAAAATTAGTCAGTCACCATGAACATTTTAGGAAATTTACGAAAATAATTGATTTTTCAGACTTTGATCGGCCGTAGCGGCCAAACTAAAACTCCAAATTGAACGCGGATTGCAAATCTGAGCTCCTCGTACGTCAATTAGTTGGATTAGAGATTTTTAATTTTTGATGAAAACACGAAAAAATGGTGATGTGGCCATCATGTTACTTTCTCCGACTTGATGGTATCATTTATATTTACGCTTCCATGGTTTATTTTCAATTTAAATCATATTTTAAGTGTGCATCGAACGTTTCGTAGACTCGGATAAAACTGACGTTTAAAACGTCAAAATTATGAAAGATCGAAAAATGTACTTCAAATTCAGAAACTCAGTTTACTTAAAAACTGAAGAGATTTCGAAAAAAACTTATTCTTCACATAAATTGTTCATTTTGGCATTCTCTACAATTATTATTAACATAAATTTGCTGTAACTATTAGCGTTTCATAATTGTATAGCAAAAATGAAAAAAAAATAATAAATTTTTTTCTCGAATAACAATAATTTTATGAAAAATGTTTTCAAACAAAATAATAGCATTTATTTATTGTCTTCAATATTTGTTTAAATGTTTTTGTGATATTTTTCATATTTTCGAAAATATTGGCAAAAAACAAAAAACAGTTAAGGTAAACACCCACTTCCGGTGTACGAAATTTTACCAAAAGCTTTTCAGTTCTTCGGATTATCAAATAAAACTTATGTTCGAAGTTTCATATCAATAGGTGTATTAGTTTTTGAGATACAGCGCGCACAGACACACACACACACACACACACACAGACACAAATGATTTTATTCAGAAATTGTTGGAATGGCATCTAGGGACCCCAAAACGGATATATCCGTAAAAAAAAATTTGAAAAAAAAATCACGATCACAATACTTTCTCGTACTTCGTAACGGAGAAAGTAAAAATTCATGGGGCGCTAAGTAATATTTTTTCTGGTAGGCAAGTAGGGCAAAAAAGTTTGGGAACCATTGATGTAGATTAAGCAAGTATATGCTTTGTCAAAATGGGCCACGACCATATCAGTTTCAGAATCACTGTTAAAGAAAACATATTATTGAAACTCCACCGTTTCTTCCGCAGTCTCACCACCGAATTTTCACAAGCTGCCAATGTAGATATCTTGATACCACAATAAGAAGTTGCTTATATAATGTCGTTATGTATGTTTTTTAAATTTAACTAACAACTACCATGTTTTGACCAACTTTGTTAATTTCAGAATTAACACTAATCCCAGATGCCACCCAGAGCAAATTCCATGTGCAAATTGCTCCAAAAAGTTCGAGACAAACCAACTTAACGAACACTTGACAACTTGTATTGACGGTCCGATCAACCTACTGAAATGTGAATTTTGCCACAAAGTATTATCAACGACGAATAGTTACAACGTACACATTAGGCTGCACACAAACGAGTCCATGTTTAAATGTGACATGTGCCCATCAAGTTATCCCAGAAACAGCGAACTGTCGAGGCACAAAAAGAGTGTCCACTACGGGGTCAAATACGAGTGCGACTTGTGCGGGAAGGCTTATTCTCAAAATAGCAGCTTACAAATACACATGCAGAAGCACGACCCGTTTTATAACCAAGAAGATGAAAAGAAATTCTCGTGTGACGTATGCGGGAAGAAGATGAATCGTAAGAATTTATTGACGGTTCACATGAGGTACCACAATCACGAAAAGCCCTACGATTGTCCGACTTGTGGAAAATGTTTCGTGGAGAGGTATAAGTTGACAAGACACATGAAAACTCATAAACACGAGAAGAAGAAATTTATATGTGAATTATGTTCGTGCGTATTTATCACGAGGGGTAGATATCTTAACCACATGCAAACTCATAGGACATGAATATATTTTTATGAAATTATTGTTAGATTTACAAATTAAGAATGTACATTATCAGAATATTATTTTTTTTTTTTTTAATAATTACTAAAATAAATACAGCCCAACCTAAACCTGTTCATCTAATAAATTAATAAAATTCTTATGATTGTTGATGGTTTTGAAATAATCGTACTTTTGCAACAGATAGCTCTTTAGTAATCCATAGATTTACTAAAAGGACTAGAAATTCATAAGATAATTCCGGGATTTTTTGTTGGCGTAATGTATTATCTATATTTTTCGCCTGCCTCTACCGAAACCATATATTTCGGTCATAAAAATCGGGCCGAAACTACGATTTAGCGTATTTAGGGCCGAAAAAATAATATGCATAATCTAGACAACCTTCCGCGGATAATGAGTAGGCTATGCAAAAATCTGACAGTGACAGTTCAATGGTGCGCGATATAAAATTTCCTGAAACACTGTTTTAACTTAAGGCAGGCGAAAAAATATCGAGTGTAACTCATGCCAAAATGCTTTAGCAGCCCTTTACTTTTCGCAACCCTCGCCCGCTTCGCTCGCTCGTGTTGTTAAAAATTATTTCTTAAAACACTTTTTCGCCAGTTACTTCGGTCTAGGAAGATAAATCGTTCTTTTTTTCTTCAAAAATGGAGGGGGTGGAGGGGGGATATATTGTATAAGTAGCGCTACCATCAACATGTTCCACGAGCCGCCATTGAAATTAAATACAGTTTTTGAAAATCCACGAGTTGTGAGTTTTTGAAAATTTTAATTTTCGAATTGTGTAATAGTCGAGCAAAAAATTTAAAAAATATAAAACGTGTTGACAAAATTAAAATACATTTATAAATCACCGTTTTATCAAATTACGTTCAGTTTTCGAAAGTCCATAAATTATTTCGCGAGTTGTAAATTTTTGAAAATTTTAGATTTCCAATTGTGCAATCAATACTCGAGCAAAAAATTTAGAAAAATTATGAAACGTATCGACTAAATTCTACAAAAATTAAAAAGATTTGCAAATCATTGTTTTATCAAATTAAGTGCAGTTTTTGAAAATCCACCAGTTACTTTGCGAGTTGTGAATTTTTGAAAATTCTAGTTTTCGAACTGTGTAATACTCGAGCAAAAAATTTAAAAAAATATAAAACGTGTTGACTAAATTCTACAAAAATTAAACTAGTTTTGAAAATAATTGTTTTATCAAATTAAGTACAGTTTTTGAAAATCCACAATTACTTCGCGAGTTGTGAATTTTTGAAAATTTTAGTTTTCGAATTGTGTAATACTCGATCAAAAAATATATATATATAAAACGCGTCGACTAAATTCTATAAAAACTAAATTGGATTTGCAAATCATAATTTTATCAAACCAAATGAAGTATTTGAAATTCCACCGATTATTTCGCGAGTTGTGAATTTTTGAAAATTTCAGTTTTCGATTTGTGTACTACTCGAGTGAAAATTTAAAAAAAATATATATAAAACGTGTCGACGAAATTCTGCAAAAATGAAATTACATTTGCAAATCATCGTTTTATCAAATTAAATACAGTTTTTGAAAATCCGCCAATTATTTCGCGAGCTGTAAATTTTTGAAAATTTCAGTTTTCGAATTGTGTACTACTCGAGTGAAAATTTAAAATAAAATATATAAAAAGTGTCGACGAAACTCTACAAAAATTAAATTAGATTTGCAAATCATCGTTTTATCAAAATAAATAGAGTATTTGAAATTCCACCAATTATTTCGCGAGTTGTGAATTTTTAAAAATTTTAGTTTTCGAATTGGGTACTACTCGAGTGAAAATTAAAAAAATATACATAAAACGTGACGACGAAACTCTAAAAAAATTAAATTAGATTTGCAAATCATCGCTTTATCAAACTAAATAGAGTATTTGAAAATCCACCGATTATTTCGCGAGTTGTGAATTTTTGAAAATTTTAGGTTTCGAATTGTGTACCACTCGAGTGAAAATTTAAAAAAATATATATAAAACGTGTCGACGGAATTCTACAAAAATTAAATTAGATTTGCAAATCATCGCTTTATCAAACTAAATAGAGTATTTGAAAATCCACCGATTATTTCGCGAGTTGTGAATTTTTGAAAATTTTAGGTTTCGAATTGTGTACTACACGAGTGAAAATTAAAAAAAAAAATTATATAAAACGTGTCGACGGAATTCTACAAAAATTAAATTAGATTTACAAAGCATCGCTTTATCAAACTAAATAGAGTATTTGAAAATCCCCCAATTATTTCGCGAGTTGTGAATTTTTGAAAATTTTAGTTTTCGAATTGGGTACTACTCGAGTGAAAATTAAAAAAATATACATAAAACGTGACGACGAAACTCTAAAAAAATTAAATTAGATTTGCAAATCATCGCTTTATCAAACTAAATAGAGTATTTGAAAATCCACCGATTACTTCGCGAGTTGTGAATTTTTTAAAATTTTTGGTTTCGAATTGTGTACTACTCCAGAGAAAATTTAAAAAAATTATGAAACGTATCGACTAAATTCTACAAAAATTAAATAGATTTGAAAATCATTGTTTTATCAAATTAAGTGCAGTTTTTGAAAATCCACCAATTACTTTGCGACTTGTGAATTTTTGAAAATTTTAGTTTTCGAATTGTGTAACACTCGAGCAAAAAATAAAAAATAAATATAAAACGTGTCGACTAAATTCTACAAAAATTAAACTAGATTTGCAAATCATTGTTTTATCAAATTAAGTGCAGTTTTTGAAAATCCACCAATTACTTCGCGAGTTGTGAACTTTTGAAAATTTTAGTTTTCGAATTGTGTACTACTCGAGTGAAAATTTTAAAAAATATATAAAAAACGTCGACGAAATTCTGCAAAAATTAAATTAGGTTTGAAAATCATCGATTTATCAAATTAAATACAGTTTTTGAAAATCCGCCAATTATTTCGCGAGTTGTGAATTTTTGAAAATTTCAGTTTTCGAATTGTGTACTACTGGAGTGAAAATTTAAAATAAAATATATAAAACGTGTCGACGAAATTCTAAAAAAATTAAATTAGATTTGCAAATCATCGTTTTGTCAAAATAAATAGAGTATTTGAAATTCCACCGATTATTTCTTGAGTTGTGAATTTTTAAAAATTTTAGGTTTCGAATTGTGTACTACACGAGTGAAAATTAAAAAAAAAAATTATATAAAACGTGTCGACGGAATTCTACAAAAATTAAATTAGATTTGCAAATCATCGCTTTATCAAACTAAATAGAGTATTTGAAAATCCACCGATTATTTCGCGAGTTGTGAATTTTTGAAAATTTTAGTTTTCGAATTGTGTAACACTCGAGCAAAAAATAAAAAATAAATATAAAACGTGTCGACTAAATTCTACAAAAATTAAACTAGATTTGCAAATCATTGTTTTATCAAATTAAGTGCAGTTTTTGAAAATCCACCAATTACTTCGCGAGTTGTGAACTTTTGAAAATTTTAGTTTTCGAATTGTGTACTACTCGAGTGAAAATTTTAAAAAATATATAAAAAACGTCGACGAAATTCTGCAAAAATTAAATTAGGTTTGAAAATCATCGATTTATCAAATTAAATACAGTTTTTGAAAATCCGCCAATTATTTCGCGAGTTGTGAATTTTTGAAAATTTCAGTTTTCGAATTGTGTACTACTGGAGTGAAAATTTAAAATAAAATATATAAAACGTGTCGACGAAATTCTAAAAAAATTAAATTAGATTTGCAAATCATCGTTTTGTCAAAATAAATAGAGTATTTGAAATTCCACCGATTATTTCTCGAGTTGTGAATTTTTAAAAATTTTAGTTTTCAAATTGTGTAATACTCGAGCAAAATATTTTAAATAGAAATATAAAACGTGTCGAAAATATTCTATAAAAAATTAACTGGATTTGCAAAACATTGTTTTATCAAATTAAGTGCAGTTTTTAAAAATCCACCGATTACTTCGCGAGTTGTGAATTTTTGAAAATTTTAGATTTCCAATTGTGTAATACTCGATCAAAAAATAAAAAAAAACATAAAACGCGTCGACTAAGTTCTATAAAAATTAAATGGGATTTGCAAATCATAGTTTTATCAAACTAAATTAAGTATTAAAAATCCACCGATTATTTCGGGAGTTGTGAATTTTTAAAAATTTTAGGTTTCGAATTGTGTACTACTCAAGTAAAAATTTAAAAATATATATATATAGTGTCGACGAAATTCTACAAAAATTAAATTAGATTTACAAATCATCGCTTTATCAAACTAAATAGAGTATTTGAAAATCCACTGATTATTTCGCGAGTTGTGAATTTTTGAAAATTTTAGGTTTCGAATTGTGTACTACTCGAGTGAAAATTTAAAAAAATATAGATAAAACGTGTCGACGAAATTCTACAAAAATTAAATTAGATTTACAAACCATCGTTTTATCAAACTAAATAGAGTATTTGAAAATTCACCAATTATTTCGCGAGTTGTGAATTTTTGAAAATTTTAGTTTTCGAATTGTGTAACACTCGAGCAAAAAATAAAAAATAAATATAAAACGTGTCGACTAAATTCTACAAAAATTAAACTAGATTTGCAAATCATTGTTTTATCAAATTAAGTGCAGTTTTTGAAAATCCACCAATTACTTCGCGAGTTGTGAACTTTTGAAAATTTTAGTTTTCGAATTGTGTACTACTCGAGTGAAAATTTTAAAAAATATATAAAAAACGTCGACGAAATTGTACAAAAATTAAATTAGATTTGCAAATCAACGTTTTATCAAACTAAATAGAGTATTTGAAATTCCACCGATTATTTCGCGAGTTGTGAATTTTTGAAAATTTTAGATTTCCAATTGTGCAATACTCGAAAAAAAAAATAGAAAAAATATAAAACGTGTTGACCAAATTCTACAAAAATTAAACAAGATTTGCAAATTATTGTTTTATCAAATTATGTACAGTTTTTGAAAATCCACCAGTTACTTCGCGAGTTGTGAATTTTTGAAAATTTAGTTTTCGAATTGTGTGATACTCGATCAAAAAAAAAATATAAAACGCGTCGACCAAATTCTACAAAAATTAAACTGGATTTGCAAATCATCGTTTTTCCAACTAAATAGAGTATTTGAAAATCCACCTATTATTTCGCGAGTTGTGAATTTTTGAACATTTTAGATTTCCAATTGTGCAGTACTCAAAAAAAAAATAGAAAAATGTAAAACGTGTTGACGAAATTCTACAAAAATTAAATTAGATTTGCAAATCATCCTTTTATCAAATTAAGTAGGGACATATACTGGGTGTCCCAGAAGTCGAAGTCAAGCCAAAATCTTTTAACAGACTAAGTCATGAGAGTTATCAGAAAAATATTTAAAAAAATCCAAATAATGTATTTAAAAAATTATGGCCATTAAAAAAACGAGAAAATCTACACCCTGTGACGGTCTTTTCACTCCTGTTACTACAAATATCATCTTTTTTTAATAATTTTTTTTGTTATGTAAACTCGAACACTTCGTCTTTAAACTCTAGCCCACAATGTATGGTCAACTGCTCCAGCTAAGAAGTAAATGTAATTTTTGCCCATCCAAAGATTCAAAATTAATACTTTGTCCAGTTTCAACTGACCATGCTGAAAAAAAAATGTACTACGCAAGTTTGGCAAGTAACTTTAAAAGTTGGCACAGTTAATAAGGATTCCAAAATGGTACAACACTTGCTAATTTATTTTTTAAATTGCGGTATTTTTTTTTATTTTTTCAGTATAACAGGCTGAAGAAAGGCAGTTTGAACATCTTTTCTAATTTTAATTGATGTTAAACATTTGTTATGTTTGTAATAAATCAAAGACCGTCACAGGCTGTAGATTTTCTCGTTTTTTTTTTTAAATGGCCATAATTTTTTAAATACATTATTTGGATTTTTTTTTTAATATGTTTCTGATAACTCTCATGACTTAGTCTGTTAAAAGATTTCGTCTTGACGTCGACTTCTGGGACACCCTGTATAATAAGGGGTATATTGTATAAGTGGCTCTACCATCAACATGTTCCACGAGCCGCCACTGCTATATACTATGTGCATATCAAATATGCAACGTACAAAAAAATGTAAAAAAAAAGGTTTAATTATGTAGGTTTTATTCGAGATTTTTTTTATGCGTGATAGATGGCGCGGTAGTCACAAAAATACAAACGTTCCCCGTAAACCTGAAAAAAACTACGTTTACGGGGAATCGGAACTCAATAGTTATTCAATATTGCTTATGAAGATTTTCGCCCTGCGTTCATAACATATAAGCCCGTGTCAATGGGAAAAGAAATTGATGGGACACTATCTGAAAATGATCTAATTTTTCAAATAAGATTATCTCGAAAACTCCTTGTTTTTTGTGATGCTGTTAATAGCTAGGTCATCTGCTACAACCATTTATTTATATAATATATTAAAACTTACAAAAGAAAGTTAAATTGACAATTTTTATAGATTTTTTGATGCTGTTTTATTTTGTAATAGAAAGTTTTTATTAGGGCTGACCGTTTTTGAGATATTTAAAAAAAACCAAAGAAAGGCACTCTTTTGCTTTTGTGTAGGAATGTATTGTGATTGTGAAAATTTTTAATTTTTATTCGGTCATCCCATTAGGAAAAAATGTAACCATCATGTTACTTTCTCCGATGGTATCATCATTTATATTTACACTTTAATGGTTTATTTTCAAATTAAATCATACTTTAAATGTAAATCGAGCGTTTTGTAGAATCGGACGAAACTGACGTTTAAAACGTCAAAATTATGAAATTTATACTTCAAATCCTAATAGCCAGTTTACTCAAAACCCAAAGAGATTTCGAAAAAAACTTATTCCTTATAAGTTGTTCATTTTGTCATTCTCTACAATTATTATTAACATAAATTTGCTGTAACTATTATGGTTATTAAATGAGGTATAATAAAAATTTGCAATGTAGACATGTCAGGTTTCTACTGGAACCCGTCTAATTTAGACCGATGTTAAACAAACTTTATTCATTTTGTGCAAAACCTTTTTAATTCTTATTTAATCTTATTGTTTCCAGAAATAAACTCCACTGCGAAAAATGCGACAAAAGCTTTGATACCCAAACAAAGTTTACCAGGCACGGCAGGGCACACAGAGCTAAGACTATACCTTGTCCGAAATGCCCAAAGAAGTACGCAATCAATTCAGCCCTTCAAGTCCACCTGAAAAATGTTCATCTAAATCCGATTAAGCGAACAACTTGGTCTTGCGAGATTTGCGACAAGAAATTGACCACAAAGAAGAATTACGATATACATATGAAGGCGCATTCAAACGCTCATGAGTTCCATTGTGATGTTTGCGGGGCTGGTCTGTCTACAAGAAATGCGCTGGTGCAGCATAAAAATTCTGTGCATGAGAAAATCAGACATAAATGTACTAACTGTGATAAGACATTTTCCAGTGTGGAGTATTTGAATACACACATGAAACGACACGACCCTTTGTACAAACCTCTCGAACGTAAATGTACATTATGCGATTTTGTTGTAAATTCGCGACATTCGTTTTATAACCACATGAAACGCCATTACGGGAAATATCTTGTGTGCGATATATGTGGAAAGGTAGTTACCACCAAGACTAGTTTGACGAATCATATGAGAACTCATACCAACGAAAAACCGTTCTGTTGCTCGACATGTGGAAAAATGTTTGCTGCCAGTGCTGTTCTTAAAATTCACGAGAGAACTCATACGGACGAACGGCCATATTCTTGCAAATTATGCCCGAAGACATTCACTCAGAGGTCTCCATTGACTATCCATATGAGGCTTCATAGTGGCGAGAGACCGTACAAGTGTAACATCTGCGAGAAACAATGTATTTCAAGGTCAGCACTAAAGTTACATACCAAGGTTCACGGTAAATCTACTTGAATTATTCTAACTTGCAGTTATTTTATGTTTAGCTTTCAATAAAGGGTATTTACTTAAGGTTAAATAAATATTGCATATTGATTTAATTTCCGAATTCCCTTCCCTTATAATTTAAAATATAAAGAGATTGCAAAGGTGCAATTAAGCTTAGGCATTATACATAAAGATTCTACTTTTGGAACTGTAATCAAGTTTTGGGTTATCAACCAATGGTCTAAATCAGTGACGGTTCGCGGGTTTTATTAAACGTAACCTGTGGAGAAAATGTTCGGCCGAGTAATGGACAGCTTTCCCAATCAAAAACGATTCAACAACGTTTATATTATTTAACAAGATGCGAAAAATATATCTTTAATTAAGTGTACGGCATTGCTTTGGCCGGGTTTAGCAAACATTTATAGAAATTAGCGGTAAATACTTTGTCCACCGCACTCTCGATGAAACGAAATTGAATTAAATCGATATATAATTTTAACGAACATCAAAATGAACTTACCACGGGCACATGTTGTCGTATTCCCACTAATTTTCAAGAAAAAACAAATTAAGATGTTTGCCACTCATTTCACATTCAACACTGGGACAAGTGTTGCCAACTAAACTAGCGCGTCGGCATGCTAAAACCAAAACTCGCTCCTTATATTATAACGGTGTTTGTTTCCTCTGTGTATGTGAATTTCGTGCTAAATAAATGTGTGGTGCAGTTCTACAATCATTGGATTATCGGCAATCACCGAAATTCTCCTCAACGTAAGTAATTGCCTAAAATAGATTATAAAGGACAACCTAACCTAAAACACTGTTTACAAATTACTCCATACAGTATGTCTAAATTATTTTATTATCATTGTCACGTTTGGATAACGAAGCATGTATCGTCGATTTTAATATCCTCTCCTACTTTTATACAAATGTTAACGTAACGTGTGAGACGTGACGCATTTTACGAAAATCTGGTGGGGAGTTTATCATACCCTTGAAGCGTTTGCATGCGGGTTCACAACCTTTCTTCAAGTTGTGCTTGGAATTCAACGGAATTATAAAGTTTTTGTGAATGATTGTAGTAATCGGACGTGCCAGTAATTTCTAACAGTATTATGGGTGTGTTCCCGCTTGAATCATTCATCCGAATTATGAAATTCTTGTGAATGATTTATTTTGATTTTTAAGTTATCAGAAATGCCTGTAATTACTAATTGTGTTATGAGTACGTTCCCGCATGAATAATTTTTCTCTTGGTGCATAAAAATAGGTGCCCCTTGCGATTTACTGAAATATTTAAATTAGGTACTTTCAATTTCATCTCAATGGTAAATCACGAAATACACAGTGTTGAGCCTGCTTATTAAAAAGAGACTATTTAACAGTAACTTTCTATCAGGACGATGAAATATTACCGTTGGATAAATCTTGAAACATGTTTGGAATATTTATATTCCAATAGTAATTTTAACTTGAGTGTGACATTTTTTAGAACCATGTAAATCGCCTACTGTCTCACATGAAACTGATGACTTGACAACAGCAGGACAACAAGAGAAAATCAGGAAAAATTTAGTTCAAACGTGTTATAAATAATCATATCTTGAGAACTACTCAAGGGTCCACTCCAAAATTTTTATAAAAAATTCGATGGATTGTGATTCATATTTTGATGCCGAAAAAAAAAACTATTTTCAAGAGGTCTATTTTTTGTAATAACTATTTGTTTTAAACTATTGCATATTTGTTGCATAAATAAATAATAGTATATTATTAAACGAGTTAGAAAGTTGGCCATTGCCATGAGGGTGAAGTTTGCAACACGAGCCGTAGAGGCAATAGCCAACTTGCTATACTTTTTCGCATTGTATTAAATAATTACCTAAAGATTTTTCTGTTTATATTAAATTATAACGAAGAATTTTTCTCATATTTGGAAATTGAGGTAGTCCGCTGACAAAATTAGGATGTTTATGAATTCATGTTTTTAATGGTAACCGTAGTAACAAAACAAATATGGTGGAGCACAAGCTGCTACTTAAAAGCGGCGCCCACACATACTCGCAATCCCGCACAATTGGACTGGCCCTTTCTAATCCCAGGCGAAGGAACGTACGTGTAAATGCAAGAACATCGCACAATATAAAAAACGCACACTTTTTGTTTCCGCCCGTCTCCCACTGGATTAGATTCTTGAAAATTTTTAGTCTGCTTAAAATTCTACTCGCCACTCCAATTGCGACCGATATAACACAGTTTTGACATTCACACACTAGGATTTGTCCTGTACGGCCTGTGTAAGTAATGCAGGGTTAGAACGGTATTCAATAACCCGCGAAAGAGTGTATATGTGAACGTACCTAAAACACTAATCTGTTGAGCAGATTGGCTTCTCGAACATCGGTCAGCGTGGCCTGCAAATCTCCGCATTGTCCTGTTGTTTTAATTTCCTTAAATTGCGGCACTCCACTGGAGAAATTTTGACGTTTATGAATACGTGTTTATACAAACAAATGGTAACCATAACAACAACTAAACTGTTGAGAAAGTAAAATCGTCGTCATTTCATTGGCTGAAATCTGTTGGGCAATGAAATTGCTATCATTTTATTGGACGTCACCTGTAGAGGAAATGATTCGGCCGAGTAATGGACAACTTTCTCAATCAAAAATGATTCAGCAATGTTTATATTATTTAATAGGATACGAAATAGAAATATTCCGATTGACTACCTAAAGCATAGTTTAAGCAATTATGGACTTTCTCTGAAAATTTCGTTTTTTTTTTAAACTGTTTATGAACCAGTAGCGTTCAAAAAAAGTTTGATTTTTCCGACTGAAAATTCAAAAATTCATAAATCCGAAATTTCACATACCACGTTAGAATAAAAACAATTCGGATCAATTATTTTTGTTTCTAGTACAAAACAAAAAATATTCAAGGCAATTTTTTTTTCCAATTGCCAATATGATATGGAATGACCTATATATTTTTTTTATCAACTATTCTACTACTACTAACTATTGTGTTTTTTTTACATTGTTTACTTGTTCATTTCTTCAAAGTAATAGTGAATTATTTTGTTTTAGTTGATCGGTGAGTGAATATTTTAATAAGTCTGCTGTTCGAAATGGATGGTAACATCATTTGGGTAAGTCCACATGTTTTCTTACTTTCAATCAACCATTCATTTAACAACCCAGAAAGTCGAACCAAAACCAAACTGAAAACTGATTTTAAAGAAATGTTCATTAGGAGTAGTAACTGAGTAAAATTAGAAAACGATTAGATTTTTATGTTACGGGAAAGGATTCTTTCGGTGAAAATGTTTGTGTTCGAATTCTCAACGGAAATATCCATTTTGAGGTCCTCAAGACAATTCCGACTACTTTTAAAAATCTTGCTGTGTGTCGTTGGGCCTTGTATTTTGGGCATTAACAGAGATTAGATTTGATTAACTTAAGCTTTGTCTGTAAGTAATGAATAGCTCTTGGTAAAATTTTGAATACCATGTATACTCTGTTCATATTTTATTCTCGCCGTAGTAGGCTTTGTTAGGGTGACATTTTTGCTGGTAGTCGAAAAGTTACTAACAATTTGGTTATGTCATTGCATTTTTTGGTTATGTGTAGTGCAATGTTGCATTTTATAATATCCTTCATTCACACGTAAAAATATTGCGAAGGTATATAAAAAGGTAAAGGTAAATTAAAAGTATTTTACTCAAAATACGCTCCATCGCTACTTATACATTTTGCCTATCTTTCAGGCAATTTATGTATACCACGCCAGTCAAAGTTTTCCCCTTTTGCTTCAAACTATTTATCGAGCCATTCTTTAACGTCTTCGTAAGAATCAAAGCGCTGTTCATCAAATGCGTGACCCATCGATACAAGTAAGTAAAAATCGGAAGGAGCCAAGTCTGGTGAATAATCCGCATCGGGTAGAACTTCCCAGTTTAATGTTTCCAACTTATCGCGAACCAGTTTTGCTATATAACATGGAGCATTGTCATGCAGATATTTTTTTTCGATATTCTGGTCTTTTTTCGAGAATAGAATGGTTCAAATTAGATAATTGTTGTTTGTAACATTTTGTATCAACTGTTTCTCCTGGTTTTAGTAGCTCATAGTAGACTACTCCCCTTTGGTCCCACCAAACATAAAGCATCGTCTTTTTGCCAAAACGCCTGGATCTACGCATGATTTTTTACGCTTTACCTAATAAAACTGGTTTCCTTCTTTATTATCTTGCTCCAAGAGTTTTAGATTCCTAAACACGCAAACAATTTGCATTGGAAAATCAAAGGGTGAACTTCTTGAATTTGTTAGGAGATACCAAAGAGCTGTTCAAAATTCAGATAAACCCAGCAAGCTTGGATTAACTAACTATAGTTTTACGAAGAAACCCTTTCTTCCCCATGCTCATAAATTTATTCAAACAAAGGCAAGGTGTACATGTTGTCAAAGCAACCACAAGCTTTACGGATGTGACATGTTTAAATAATTGACACCAAAAACTAAGTTTTGATATTAGCTACATTTTTTTTTTTTGGTATGAAAGACAGGCAGAGAAGTACTCATTGGGATTAGGAGCAACATGGTTTGAAATTATGACTTCAGTTTGGTTTTGGTGGTACTATCGTTACTTCTAGTGAGAATTTATCTTGTTGGTTGAAATTTTGAAACACAATAGTCTGAAGGCTAAGTGAAAAAATCATTAATAGTTGCATCATCAAATATTCCATATTTACATACATACAGGGTCTTTTTTTTAACTCGGAACATATGATTGTTAATGTCTATGTTCTATGTTATAATAATCACATCAACCCATTGCAATGTACTGACAATGTAGGCAACCAAGAACACAAAGGGGACAGTGACTAAGTTTAACGCATTACGAATAAAGTTAGGTTCGTTTGCCTTTGTCCTCATTTGATAGTTGCTGATGATTTTAAAACTTGTAAGCATTGTATTTAAATTCTTTTAATGTCTTGTAAACGGAACCTGAACTTATTTGAAACTGTGCTGCGATGACTCTTAACGATGATATGGGGTTCTGCTCTACGTAACATAAAATGTTGAGTTTCATCTCTTCCGTTAAAATGTGATTTCCTTTAGCCCTTTTAATGTGAAAATTACTCACGCAGCCAGTATTGTCAAAATGATGGACAATATTACAAATTGTTGAGATGGATGGAACTTGTCTGCTCGGATACTCAACCAAAAACAAATCTCTAACACGTAGAATGCTGTTCCCACTCTTATACCAATTAATTATCTGTATTCTTTCTTCGGTTGTGTAATACATTTTTATTAATAACACAATTTTGACAATTAAATAAAACTGAGTGTAAATATAGTTGCCTACATTGTCAATACATTGCAATGCATTGATGTGATTATTATAACATAGAACATAGACATTAACAATCATATGTTCTGAGTTAAACAAAAGACCCTGTATAATACATATTATTGTTTATTATAATTACCTTTCAATTAATAAATAGACAATTTATTATTGTTATGATTAACCTCTCGACGCAAATGGAAATCAATTAATACACTCCGCAAAAAAATTATCGCATCACTAATATTATTGTACAGTTCAGCTTGTAACTGTCTTGAGGTACAATGTCTGATACGCAGTGCATTTAAACGTATAAATCAGTCATCTTTTGCTGTTGTTGCCCTCTTTCGACCTTGTCCTGCTCTTCGTGTGTATTCTCTGAATTTTCTTATTATTCTTGAAACCGTGGACTGCTGAATTCCCAATGCTGCAGCAACATATCTTTGATCTCGACCATCGTCAACTAAGGACACGACACGAATGACTTCGTCTCTTGTTAAATTTCTAGAATTGCGAGCAGTAGCTTCAAATTTCATATAAATAACCATTTAAATGTTTAAAAAATATATATAAAATTACTTTCAACAAATTCAAGAAAATCGAAGGAATATTCGTTGTGCTGTATTGTTATGTTTATTATTCATAGAAACAGATATGTTATCACAATAAACAAATGTCCTAAAAGGAAGAACGTAGTTGATGCGATCATTTTTTTGCGGAGTTTATAATAATTATATTATTATTACTATCTTTATTAACTCAATAAACAAAAGGAAAATTTACAAAAGAAGGCTAAGCCTAATTTCACTTAGTTATGCAACTATTAACTGCTCTTTCACTTATCCCAGTTATAATTACATGTTTATTAAATTTAAATTCAAATTCAAATCAAATCAACTAAAATAAAAAATTAAAATTAAAATTAAACGCATAATTTTGAAGAATAATTATATTAGGTGTACAAATGAATAATCCATTTTTTTCTGCTACATTCAAGGTTTATTTTAAAAGAATGTAAATTAAATTTTTTGTTTGTTTAATGTTGGCGGCGTTTACTTCGTGATTGTAAATTGGAATAAAACACTTTAACTTAAATATAGTGGTAAATTAAATTGTCCAATCAACGTATTCGTCGTTTCTCTCTGTAGCTGTAAGCCATTCAAGCAGCTGATGAATTCCATCTCAGAAAAATGTTACGTCTTTGGACACGATAAAGTCGTTAAGCCATTTTCAGATCTCATCCACTGATCAAAAATGCTTATTGAACAAGGCGTGTTGCGTCGACCGGAATAAGTGGTAATCGATCGAGCAATGTCTGGTGAATATGCCGGGTGCTGCAAGACGTCTCAGCCAAGACTCATTATGGCATCTTTTGTATTGGAAGCAATGTGTGGCCTGGCGTTGTCATGCAACAATTTCACTGGACGTTCTCCTTTGCCAGTATATGGGTGTTTTTGTCTCAAGTCTTGACTCAAGCAGATTAATTGACATTGGTAGCAGTCCACAGTAATCATTTTACCCGCTTGCAACAACTCATAATAGAGCACGCCCTTCATATCCCACCAAATGCAGAGAAGAACTGTGTTTCTGAAACGATTGGGTTTTGCGACCGATTGTGATGATCCGCAGGGATTTACCCATGACTTTCTGCTTTTCGGATAATAATAATTTATTCTTCCATAAAGACCACAAAAGTATAGGATCGTCAACAAAGGTATGCATACATAAACAAAATACAGAAGTTTGACATTAACGGACACAAGTACACGGATTGTCATAGAATATCCATTTCTCGTCGCAATTTTCCACAAGAAAAACTTTCAACGCTGCTTATTGAGCAGAGAAAGACACGCTGCCACTCGTTGATTTTCATTGGTTTCAGTGAGTTTATGCGAAACCCATTTTCCTTCTTTCTGGATCTTTTCCATCTCATGTAGGCATTCGGAAATCATTTGATGCGTTACTCCCAACTGTTCTGTAAGCTCTTTCTGAATTTTCACAGAGCATCTTCTTCAACTCATCGTTGTAGCACTTTCGAGGGCCTCCAGGGCGTGGTTTGTCGATCAGACAGAAATCACCGCTTTTAATCCGCTTAAACCAAAATGAGCACACATCGTATGATCCAACACCTTCGCCGAGAAAGGAACAAATCAGACCGCATGCTCTCGCAGTACTTTTTCCTTGTTGGAATTCGTAAATAATGCAGTGTTGGATATGCACCTTATCTGTTGCCATTTTCGACTGTACTGAACTGAATACTAAGGTTATGTTACGCTTTCCGGCATACCAACTGTCATTTGTAATAACTATATGTCAACACTATATAACTGCAAAAAAGTGGGAAAATCAATTGATTTTGAAATTAATTTGCTTAAAATAATTTGGATTATTCGTTTGTACACCTAATATTGTACGCGCTGATCAAATATATATTATATATAAAGCTCATTATCCTATGACTTATTTCATATTTGAAGGGTATAGGGAATAAACCGGCTTAGTCACATTTTCATAATTTGTGGATAATGCGTTTTTAAAGTTTAACTTAGCTGTTTCTTTCCCTGTACGGTGAATTATTAAGTTGTTATTATAGCGGACTTAGACGGTTCTGTCATTTGGCACCTACACCACCTGGTAGAGTATATTTTGCACTACAAGATGGGGCAAAATCGCAAAAACTGGATAATTTGGACCAAGCCGGTTTATTCCCTGTACCCTTCATTTGAATTTAATCAATGTAAGATTTTTTAGATTTTCGTTTTATAATGTTAATGATTTTTGAACAATACGTTTGATTTTGATACAAATCTTACAAAGCGCCTATTCATTCTCAAAGGTAGTCGAAATATATTTTATATGAACTTGCTAATAAGCTAAAGATTTTAAAATACAAATTTTCTACCTGGGTCCACCAGACCCCGCTATGTTTTTCTTTTTTGGACAGGCCAATCATCAGCAACGAAAGGTAAGCTAATACGCAGTAATTCTGCATCAAACATTGGTACAAAGTTGTATTATATTCTACATGCACCAAATGTGTATAAATCGAATTCATGCGTGAATTCTTAAATGTACGGAAATAGATAAATTATTATTACTCCACTTTTGAAGGATTGTATTCTAGAATGACATTAATTACTAAGGAGATTGAATTAAACACTTTGCCAGTATCACGAATTTTTCACTTTATTGTGACTAGTTTCGTCCTATTTGGACCAGTCACAATAAAGTGAAAAATTCGTGATACCAGCAAAGTGTTTAATTCAAGCTCCTTAGTAATTCAATATGTGTCACAAAATAATGGCTTCAACAATCAATCATATAATTATTATTTCTCTCATGTAATTTTTACCAACATACTTTTGTATGATCGGTAAAGTTAGCTTACTGTGATTTATTCACTTGCTACTACGGTTAATTCACAATGTGAAATGTGAAATACACTCAAATATGTTGTCCCGGGTGACAATTATAGAAGTCCGTTGCGCCCTCGTCGGTTATATATTTACAACTGAAAAATGCAAACACACTAGACGCCCCTCTTATCCGGCCTCGGTTTATTCAGTTTAACTGGCCTTACAGACAAATTTAACAATTTTGACAATACTTGTGTGAACATTGATTTGTATATTTTACTTGTACTAATCTGTATTTCACTACAAGAATAAAGAATTATTATTATTATTAAGCTTCTGGTGTCTCCAGTGTTGTGCAGTCTGTTACAGTCAGTTGAGCAGTTGTCGACATTACAGTTTTGTGCAAAGTGAGTGAAAAAAGGAATCGTGTTCTGGTGACGATGGTACCAAACGCTCTTGAACATAAGACTACAAAAAAGTCTTGGTTAGAGACTTCAGGCTTAAATCACAAATTTACGAATATATTTCGTTTGAAATTATATTAACGTATTTTCCTTCCACATTCGAATCGGTGAAATGTATTTGTGACGAACTAGGACGACTGGGCGCTGGAATCATTCAAGATTTTTGTACTCGAGTTAAGTCAGAGGAAACACTCAATGCAAAGTAAGGAAGAAAGGCTACAATGGTTTATGGCTATGGTTTCAGCAAGAACAATTTAAAGGTACTTCATTTTTAAAGAGAAGGGGACTTTTTAGCAAGCGACTGATGGCTGTACCGTTTAAAATGCCGAGTTCATTTTATAGGTGTGTGTTGATAAACTTTCGGTAGATCCACTAGCAGTAAATTATTTTTCAAGAAAACTGCATTGAAGAAAAAGGTTTACATCTAGAGCAGTTTCTCAACGTGGGCGATATCACCCCCCTGGTCTTTATTTTTGACTTACCAATACCTAATCCTCTGGTGGCTGAGACAAAACCAACGAAGAATCGGATGACCGCGGAAACTATGAAAGGGTAACATCTGGGAACCAAGTGGCATTTGGCTGCAAAGGACTGTGAAAATGGGCAAAAAGTGGGAGATGCCTACTTCCAGAAGTGGACAACTTAAGGCTAAAGAAGAAGAAGAAAACCTAATCTTAGCCAAACCATAGCCATAGTATGAGGGTAAGTCAATGTATAAGTCGCAAATGTCGGTGTACCTTATACCGTTATACCGTATGTATGCTTGCAGTATAGGCCAGGGGCGGCTAGTCATATGGAACCAAGGAGCCATGGCACTACCTCTAGTTTCGAGCTCAGCAAGAATTTTTAATTAAATGTAAAGACACTAATTCGTCATTTTAAATACCTCCGTAAGTGTAATGAATAGAGAAAAATCTATTGAATTTTTTTCCCACCACCACGCCACGTATTGTATGCTAAGTGGCTCTACCATCAAAATGTTCCATGAGCCACCGCTGGTATAGGCTGCGTAACATCTAGTGTGCCCCGCCAGTTGTCTGAGGAACACAAAATGAACAGAATGGGTCTGTCCTTGCAGCACCTCACTCGGTGTACTGAGTAAGAAGAGAGGTTCATGGCACAAATTGTTGCGGGGGAAGAGTCTTGGGTTCACCACTCTCAACCCGAATCCAAACAATCTTCCATGGAATGGAAACTTTCCACCTCCTAACAAAAAAAAAGTTAAAGACGATTTCATCAGCCCACAAAGCTAAACCTTTTTTTTTTGTTGGGGAGGTGGAATGTTTCCATTCCATGGAATATTGTTTGGATTCGGGTTGAGAGTGGTGAATCCAAGACTCGTCCCCCGTCACAATTTGTGCTATGAAGTTCTCTCCTTCCTCAATATAATAATAATAATAATAATAATAAATTGTCTTTATTGTTACAAACAATACATAAAATATACTGATTGAGGGGCTCCAAGGACAGACCCATACTGTTCATTTTGTGTTCCTCAGACAACTGGCGGGGCACCCTAGATTTCACGCAGCCTATACGACAAGCATATATATGCTGCCATCTGCTGGTAAAACATGCGCTCGTAAATTAAAATGGTACATGTGCGGCTTGTATATTGACTTACCCTCGTATTTTAGGAATCACATAATTTTAGGAGGATCAAAGTGTGCGAATTAAGAAGCGGATCTGACATAATGAGTGAGTCTTAAAGAGTGATTCTAGAGCTAAAGTCTACAATATCAAAAAGACTGAGCTAAACTTTAAACTTCTACGAAAGAAAACATTTGCCAATGCTCAAGAAACTTCACTCTTTGGATTTAAGTCGTACAATGAAAGAATAAATGGCGTTTATTTGTTCTAACGACACAGGAAACCATTATTGCAATTGGGAAAATTTCTACATGTCAACTTTTCCGATCTATTATAGAGTGCAGAAATCAGTTTGAATGGTTAGTGCAGTGTTTTGTTATTTTGGCGCCAGGTTATTTAAATTCTGTATTTATTTGCAGCGCCAAATGTTTTTGTAAGTTTTCTTTTCTGCACATTCGGAACGCGGTGTGTTTTTGGAACCGTAAGAATAATGTCCCAAGTTTGTGTGACCATTTTAACCCTGCAACCGTACGTCGTCCTAAGGTAAGATGTAACTGATAGATTTAATGCTATTGGTTCACTTTGGTTAAATCTCGGTAGTTAATTGGTGTACTCTATACCACGTGATGTGTATTCTCAGCATCAAATATTATTAAAGTAGGTACCCATAATAATTAACAACTACCAAAACTAAAGTGTAAAATGAATGAATTTTATTTGTAAAAGTAATATTTTTTTACGTAAAGTTTTTTTTGTAATAATAATAATAATATTTATTTACGGCTAACGCCATTTGTACAATGAGCTACTAAAAAAGGTTGACGACATTCGGTCAATTTACAAATGCAAATATATAGTACCTATGAATACTATATATAAAAATTAAAATAACATTACAAAGAGCAAATACTATACATAAAATGTAAAACCCGATACAAGTTAAAACAAGATCAGTGGAACAACAGAGTGCCAAAAAAACATACAATTTAAGTAATATAATGTGATGTATAACCGCAATTACGTAATAATTCTTTTAAATATATAAGTTTGTCAGATTTAACGTGCGCAAGTATCTGGAGAACAGCTTAATATCGTTAGTGAAAAAGATAAAATTCGATTTAGGTCATCCATTTTATTTACAATCTGATTGTAGAAGGTGTAAGGAGCAGAACTTGGGGAGAAGCTTTCCAGGGAAAGCACTCCTTCAAAACATAATTTAGGAATGTCTGTTTTGTAGGTCAAGTGGGTCACACCTCTTGAGTCTTGAGGGACTGTGCACTAAAAGGTTTGATGCTAGTTGGTTCGGGTGTGCTTTAAGTCCGAGATGGTATTTTTTGTTGAAGTTGGACACTTCCTGTGTTACAGTTGGGGTTCGTAGGTCCTGGTGAAGTAGCCAGTTTGAGACATATTTAAGGGCATCGGCACTAGTTCTTAGTATCATGTTTTGAACTCACTGGATGATTTCAACGCTGGAGTTACTAGCTGCATAGTCCATATCAGTTTTATAATGCTCTTGTATAGGAGTAGCTTGTTGTCGATGGATAATTTTGATTTCTTGTTGAATAGACAGTGTATCTGGCTGACCTTCGTCTTTTGGACCAGATGTGTTTTCTCCAGTCTAGGTGAATACCAAGGTATTTGGTACTTACTGTTTGAGGGATCTGCTGATTATTTAGTTTTACTGCGGGGCAAGAGTCTCTCGTGAGTGTAAATATGATGTGGGTGACTTGGATTCATTGCCCTTAATTCTCCATTTTCCAAGTCAGTTTTGTATTTTGTTCAGGCTTGTTTGGAGGCAATTAAAGGATTTTACAGGGTCTGAAAGTCCGTAAAGTTGTAACTCAATATTTCATAGAACGAATAAATGCACTACGTCTTCTTGACGTGCTTTGCAAAAGTCTTCAAAGGTCTTGCTCTGGTATAGCGTCTCATTCTTCAATAAGAGCTGCGTAAGATTTTTGTCAGTACTCAATACAGGGCACACTAAGGTTTAACCCGCTTAGCGTCCCATTCTTCAATAAGAGTAGCGTAAGATTTATGTGAGTACTTAATACAGGGCACACTAAGTTTAACCCGTTAACAACAGGCAAAATCATACACACAACGCCAACTTTTTTTCAAAATAAAACTTGGTAAAATATTTTTGTAACCCCATTTCTCCCTCATAGGGGTTATATTTTACAAAGGACCCTGCATAAACCTTATGGAACATGGGTCTCGGTGGATTTGGCTGAAATTTTGGGAATTTGTAGGTCACCGCATCCTGATGAAAAATTCTCATGTTTGCAACTTGATTCATTGAGCCGGACGAGCACTAAAAACAGTCAAAAGTAAGAAATAGACAACTGCCGCTGCCACTATGTAGGCACTTAAACATCTGTTAATTCATCCCTCCCCTATCCCTCCTCTATCCTGACTTGACCTTTCTCCAACCCCCCCCCCCCATTTCCATCTCTATCCTGACTTGACCTTTCTCCCGCCCCCCCATTACCTCCTCTATCCTGACTTGACCTTTCTCCCCCCCTCCATTCCCTTCCATTTCTTCTCTTCTTCGACTAGTTTTCGTTTGTGGAATATGCACAGTTCGGTGATGAAAGGAAAATGAATACTGAATCTTTTGTTTTACGTTTTTTCTTACTTATTAAATTATCGCATTTATTACCTTCTATATACAAAGGTATATGGCGCATACCCAACAAATATTCAAACGTCAATAACATCTGGTATATTATCAAGATTTTTGCCTACATGGTGGCAACGGCAGTTGTCTATTTCTTACTTTCGACTGTTTTTAGTGCTCATACGGCTCAACGAATCAAGTTGCAACCATGAGAACTTTTCATGAGGATGACGTAAACTACAAATTCCCAAAATTTCAGCCAAATCCACCGAGACCCATTTTCCATAAGGTTTGTGCGGGGTCCTTTGTGAAATATAATGACTTTTTTCTCTTTGAATTAAAACTCTAAATCGTCTATTGACGATTCCCGGACTACAAGGTAGAATTACCAAGTTTCTTATTGAGGGCTCCCGTAGTGAAAGGGTTAAGTAAGTGGCAAAGCACTAAGCGCAGTATGTGATATTGCGTTATCCTGCATTATCAAGAAAAATTGACCTATTCCCTATGCCACAAGAACAAGATGGTCTCCTAACACAAATGCCAACATATCGATTAGCGTTAAGATTTCCTGTAATGATAACTAGGTCAGTTCTACTGTCGATGTTAATCCCACCCCAAATCACAACTAAACCACTTCCGAATCTATCAATCTATTCTGTCCATCAGCAGCAACGTATCGTTCTCCTGGGTGTCTGAAAACGTGTACTCGGTCATTACAATGAGTAATCCAGAACCTTGACCCCTCCGTGAAGAATACTTCCATTGTCGAAGTTGGTATCCGACATGCTGACAAACAAAATTTATACATAAATTTGAGGCAACCTCACTTATATATTTACGTATTCAGGCAATATTTCGTTTTATTAAATTTATTTAAGTTTATCAAAATTTATACTTGCTATTCTGCCACGTAGTGTCGGGTCGCCCGGCCCTCAAGTATGATTCCCTGAACCTGTTCCTTGCTGTTGGGTCTGGTACTGTGACCTCATCCTCAGAGGTGTAGAAACACGATTGCGAATGCTTGGAATCACCAAAAACAAGTTGATTTTTAATTGTTTTTTTTACAAACGGGAGAGTAAGTCGAGTTCTCAGCTGTCGAAATCGTGAGAGAAATAACATTTCTCCCTAGGGAGAGAAGAAATCATTTCTCTCCCTACGAAGTTCCAATATTTATTTTAACTGTCACGGCTGAGAGAATTTTTTTCTAGGTTGGGTTTTAGAAACGGGATACAAGTGTGCATGCATTTCTCTCCCTTGATACATAATCCACTGTTCTTCTACAACCTGGTCCACCTTGTCTTCCAATGCCTATTATATATTTTTAGCTAAATTGTTAAAAGTGTAACTGATCCAAGTCTTTTTGACCTTTGTTTGTGTAATTTGTTGTGGTTATTGTAATTATTAGGGTCAATAAATACTTTATTATTATTATTATTGTTTATACTGGAGGCTTCTACTTCATTATACATTTTAAATATTATAATAAAACACTTTTAACTTTGTTTTGTATAACTTATATATTTATTTTTGTGACTTAAGTTTCGGTAATACAATTACCATTTTCAAACAAGAAGTCAAAAATGGTAATTGTATTACCGAAACTTAAGTCACAAAAATAAATATATAAGTTATACAAAACAAAGTTAAAAGTGTTTTATTATAATATTATTATTATTATTCTTCAATCGCTCAATAATGAACAGACTAACGTTAAAGTCTCTTGAGACTTCTTTCACCATTTTCAATTAAAGTTACAGCTCGAACGGCTTCTACATAGCGATGTCTCATTTTCACTTAACTGCCCATATAACTGCCAGTTGCAAACATTTCCATCCGTTTATTGATCTCAACAAGGTTTTCTTTGCTCTTTGAATCAAATTTTGAACACATTATGCCATTTTAATTTTGGTAGTTGCTGTTAATTATTACTGGTACTTCAAGAGTACATGATGCTGATAATTATCCGTGTCAATTAAAGCGATTAAATTCTTAATTTTATTTGCATGAAATAAAATCCCGTGTGAATTTTACCGAGGTGCTAATTTTTGTAATTACAATAAACTGAAAAAATATTCATTATTTTACGGTACGTTAAACAAAGAGTGTAAGTGAATATTAAGTCAATAATTCTACAAGTGGTTGCGTTAAGGTAAGTTATATATTATTATAATTTTCTTCCTTTCAAATTGAGCGGCTTTTCTAACTCTTAAATAAAACGCACAATTTACGGTGATTTCAAAAAACTTTATTGGACATTGTAAGTGAATATTAAGTAAATAATTCTAAAAATGGTTGCGTTAAGGTAAGTTATACATTTTTTTATAATTAGCATCCTTACCCTTTATTCCAATATTTTGTGAATAGAGGGTCTTTCAAATTCAAATTTTTGTATAAACCGCACAATTTATGTTGATTTAAAATAAACTTTATCGGACATTGTAAGTGGATATTGAGTGAAAAAAAGTGGTTGCGTTAAGGTAAGTTTTATATTTTTTATAATTCGCTTCCTTTTTTTTCCTCTTCAGGGACAAATTAGTTTTGACATTTTAAATCTTTTGAAAAATAATTGTAACCTCGTCAGTCAGGCCGAACAGCAGATAGTAGCTTGAAAATGCACACCTGTTATGGTTTATGTACTGGAGATAAGATGGCGACAATACACTAAATCCTACACGTTTAGAATTTTTGAACCATTTTTTGAAACGTACACAAATGTGTCTGTCCCTGAAGAGGTGATTGAGTCCAATATTTTGTAAATAAAGGGTTATTCAAATTAAGTGCTTTTGTAAATTTTTGATTTCAAAAAACTTTATTGCTCATTGAAGTATTTAAACATGGTAAACAATATCCTCCAAATGTCCACCTCTAGCAGCTTCGCAGATCTACACTCAAAATGACATTTTGGCATAATTGCAGTTCTAGCTCATCAATAACGCAAATCCTTCTGCTCAATTAAGATCACCGGAGATTAAACGACCGGGAAATTTTCCTTGTTGCATGGAATGGTTTCACGAAGGATTTAACAGGATACGCCGTCCCGCTGAAACCACATATTTTCCAAATTATTACTATTCAATTAACATCACCGTTTTTGAAAGTTACACGTAAAGGAAACGCGTCACAAGCAGTATGACAGGTTGCGCCGTCCTGCTGAAGCCACTTGTTTTCTAAATTATCATTCAATTAGCATCACAGTTTCTGGAGATTACACATCCACGAAATTTTCCCTAGAGCAATTCAATGGTTTCACGAGCAGTAAGACAGGGTGGGCCGTCCTGCTGAAACCACTGATTTTCCCAATTATGATTATTATCTAATTAGCATCACCGTTTTTGGAGATTACACGTCCAGGAAATTTTCCCTGCAACAATTCAATGGTTTCACGAGCAGTATTACAGACTCAAACCACTGGTTTTCCCAATTATTATTATAGCCTAATTGGCATCACCGTTTCTGGAATACACGTCCAGGAAATTTTCTCTGCAACAATTCAGTATGACAGGTTTCAGCTTGTTGAAACCACTGGTTTTCCCAGTTTATTATAGTCTATTGGCATCACCGTTTCTGGAGGTTACACGTCCAGCTATTTTTCCCTGCAACAACTCAGAGGCTTCACGAACAGTATGTCAGGTTGCGCCGTCCTACTGAAACCACTGGTTTTCCCAATTATTATTATTATCTAATAAGCATCTCCGTTTCTGGAGATTACACGTCCAGGAAATTTTCTCTGCAACAATTCAGTGCGACAGGTTTCGGTGTCTTGTTGAAACCACTGGTTTTCCCAATTATTATTATAGTCTAATTGGCATCACCGTTTCTGGAGATTACACGTCCAGGAAATTTTCCCTGCAACAATTCAATGGTTTCGCGAGCAGTGTGACAGGTTGCGCCTAACTTCTAGATTATTATTATTATTCAATTCAGGCTACAAAAATTCAGTTATCATCTCATGATATTGAAGGCCATTCACAGTTACGCTTCACCAACATCACCAAACAATGACTCGTTTGTGATGTAAAGTTTTCTAATGAATGAGTCGTGGGTTTTCCTCATCCGAAATATAAAATTTTGTTTATTAACATAGTCACCAATTTCAAAATGTATTTCATCGGAAAGGGTGCTTTTTTGAGAAAAATTATCTGGTTGTCAAATGCATGACGATTTGAATGATTCAGAGGCTTTATTTTTAATTTTATGAAACGATTTCGAAAAAACTTTTTTCTATTATATTTAACATAAACCAAGCTACCAAGATATTTGCTATTTGAATATTCAAAGTACGAGTTCCTAGCGCTTCAGAGTTAAATCCTTTTATAAAATACGCCATGTTGTAGATTCAAGTGTGAACATCGGCTAATGAACATTTCTGGATCTTCGGCAAGACTTTCAAACGAAGCAAATCAATATGCTCTTGTGAACGACCGCTACGACTACATCTTTCTCTTCTTTTATCTTCCACCGAACCTGTTGGAACCATTTGATTGATACTGCTTTCAGATGGATGATTATGCGAACCGTAAATATTACGTAAGTTTCTAAAAACATTTTCACTACCTGCCCATTTTCATAAAATAATTTAACAATTTGATCGCGTCGTTGTATTGTATACGACTCCATTTCTATAAATGTCATTCATATCACAAATGCCAAGACCTGTCAAATTCGCAAGGCCATCTGTGTATTACCCAAGAATTGAATAATCCGCTCAATTTAATATTTTGCATTTTACAAAATATCCCACTTTTTATGAAGAATACATTTAATTTGCAAATACAAATAATTTTCAAAAATAATTGTATATAATTGATTAAAGTGTCAAACATGCTTCCGACAAGGATATATTTAAAGTTTAAAATATGTTCTATTCTTAGTGTGTAACCAGTATTTCATAGTTCATTGAGTTTTTTGCTACCCCTATGTTCTTCTTTTGCGAGTAACGATATTGGATTGAAATCGAAATCCACCAACACGTGTAAAATCGTATATTTCAATGTGAGTGTGAATTGTAGAGTGAGATTCCGTCACAAAACGAAGTTGAGTGCTGGAATGAAACCAAAAAGGATGCAACTTTTTCTACAGCTACAAACATTTGGACGTTTAAATCATACACAAACTTTTTCAGTAAGTATATGATTAATCAATATTTTTTTCTGATTGAAACAATATCGAGTAATATTGCCTTAGTTACGATATGTCATAACACACTTATATTTCCCTAGGAAAATATAAACATCAAAAAAATGTCATTAGGAGCTTCTCGCAAGAATTGTTTTAATTGCTCTCGGGACAACACCTCCGATTTCTTAGGAAGGTATCCTTTATGGATTTTACAGCTTTTAATTTTACTGGAACCAAACATTCACGGTCTTTCGTCGCTTGCGTTAACACATAGTTTGACATTTCACCAATTTATGAAACAACAAAACAAATTAACCAGTCAACTATGATATTTACAAACAAGGCCCTTAGCAACGTTACCAATCCGATAAATTCAAAAATTTACAATCCAATATTTTCCCATTTACAGAACAATATTCTGTCAATCAGAAAAAAACTATTGATTACAACACGGGAAATATGAATACATTTCCCTTGGTTGTCTATACATCCCTCGGGCTCCGCCCTCGGGATGTAACTAGCCAACCTCGGGAAATATACTATTCATCCCTAGCTGTAATAATAGCTATTCTTAAATATACCAAATTAAGTCTTACAAAGACTAACACAAAAACATTTTTGAAGCAGCAACTTTCCTGGATAATGCTACGCCGGTGTTGAATTTGTTTATGGCTTAAAATTGATTAAGTATGCTCACAACACATTTTTTGACAAAGAGCATGCGGCTGTTTCCACTGTATTTTGTCGGTGTGTCCAATAAATACAAGTTAGTCCCTGTTTTGTGACTAACTTTTGAATGTTTAAAGACAAACAATGAAACACAGTTGCCAGCCTTTTGCGATCTTGCAATAATGTTTATAAAGATCAACAATTTGAAACAACTGATGGCATTATATACATCGGTTAAAGGGAGATTTAAAGTTAATGATTTTAAAATTGCCCAACGGACAGGTGTAGTGTTGAATTAGTTGGTGAACGTGTTACAAGTGACAAGGTAAGTTTTATCCAGAAATACCAACCGTAAGTAAAACGAAAACAGATTGGTAATAATCATGGTGATGGTTGCGACCGTTACTACTTGGTAATTCATTATAGAAACACTGAATAAAACACTTACTAAGTTTTTTACCACAATTTATTTGATGATTGATCAAATAAATTGTGGTAAAAAACTTAGTAAGTGTTTTATTCAGTGTTTCTAGATTGGTAATAATGTGAAGACTATTTTACGTTAGAAGTGATTGATACTGGATGCCACTTCCCCTCATTTTAAAGTTGCTCAACGAACAAGTATAGTGTTTAATTAATTGGTGTAAGTTTTGTCCAGAATTATCAGCCGTAAGTAAAACGAAATAATGTGAAGACTATCTTAAGTTAGAAGTGACTGATAGGGATACCGGATGCCACTTTCCCTCATGACCGGAAACCTTGGATGACATACCGGAAGTGGCTGTCGGGTGCCGCCATACTTCCTAATATTTGTAGTTCAGAGCGTAAATAGCTCTTGCGAAGCACGACCTACGAGTAAGGTTTGAACGACAAAAAATAGTAAATGAATTATGTTTTGATAGACATACGTCACAAAATAATTGAATACAATATCAGGCCTTGACTTTACAGAAATCCAATTTTGACTTGGATTGTCAGAACAAACTTGCAACATTTTTTACAAGTAGAGGTGAAAATCACAGAAATAAACATAACAATTGAATTCCAAATAAGACTTATTTGATAACAAAATACTTATTTGCCCAAACGATAGGCTATGGAAGTTTCAGCTAATGTAGTTTTGCAAATGACAACTGTATGCAAGATAAGGATAACATAGATATTATTTTCTTCCAATACATTTAATAGTATAATCGCACTAGAAAGGTAAGATACGAGGGTAGTTTGATAAGTCAGTAACTTTTTTGATTTCCCGTATGGTAAAATTAAATGCAACACTGCTCATATCAACTAGCATCTGTCAATTCTGTCAAATTTTGAGCAAGCTCCATCATTTAGTTTGTGTTTGGTAGCTATTGAAAGCAGATAAATTTCGACGAAAATGGAAAAAAGTTCATTATTTTTTGCTAAAAAAAACTGTCACCGAAACCAAGGAAAGGCTTGATAAATACGATGGGGGCTCTCCACCATCAATTTCAATGATTAAGAAGTGGTTTACTGAATTCCGTTGTGGCCGTACCACAAGTGACGCCGAACACTCAGGTCGACCAAAAGAGGTCGTTACGCCAGAAATCGTCGATAAAATCCATTGAATGATATTGGATGATCGGAGAATGAAAGTGCGTGATTCCTATCCCAAAATCCAAGTGGGGGTAGGTGGACCCTATCCCAGAATCCAACCTGTTGCCAATGTTTTTCACCAATAACTTAGTTAATCAAAAACAACATCATCTTTAATGTCTTACTCGTGTGTTTTAATTTCTACATGTAAACTGCCGTTTATCATTCATGAATATGGTGTTGGGTGGGCCCTATGGTTATGTTGGTGGGTGGGTCCTATAGTGGTGGGCGGGCCCTGGGCCCATTATCTTACAATCCAATCTGTAGCCCACGCGCCAATTTTGTCATCAATACATAAGTTGATTTAAAAAATGACAGTATTTCATGCCCTTCTTATTTACGTATTTTTTCCACATTATAACTCTCGTTTACCATCCATGAAATAAACGCTAGGGGAGAACCCATCAACCACCCTCTGGTTTTATTGTTGTTTAAAGTACAAAATTACGTTTCGTATTATGTATTTTTAAATTTTCAACCTCTTCAATTCATTGCTGAAGAAATTTCTTTAAATTAATAGGTTTTTGTAGACTAAAATGAAGTTGGTATAGATCGGGGATGGGCAACCTTTTTCTATGTACGGGCCACATTTAAAACTACAGAACTCTCGTTCGCCGCATTTAGGAAGAAGGGGGGTAATACATAAGATATGGAAGAAATTATATGTACAGGGTGTTTCTAGATTGATGCGAGAGATTTAAAAGGGTGATTTTTCAGCAAAAATTAGGGGAGGTTTTTTATATAATTTTTTGTTCAAAACCCCTTCCTCTCCAAGTTACAACCCTCTAACATTAAGGAACAAAAATGTTCGTTATGGAAGGATTTAGAAGAATGAAATTTGGCAGATAACTGTTCCTAATAAAATGGCACTTTTTGACGATTTTTGTAACCCTACAATGTTGTTACAAAGGGGTGAAAAAATCAACCACTATAATAGTTTGCATCAGAACTTTTTAATGCATCTACATTTTTCTATTTCAAAACTGATTTAAACGGATGGATTCAATCTGCAACTTTTTTGTCTTTTGACATTTTCCCCTAAAATTGTTAGTTTAATCACAAAAAATAAAATAATGCTCAGACCCATTGGACATAAATTCACAGATTGGTTATTATTTGTTAAGAAAAATCAAATCGTCAAAAAATTCCAGAACAGTTATCAGCCAAATTTCCTGTTTCTAAATTCTTCCATACTGAATATATGAAATAAAAACAATTTTTTTTCCTTAAATTTAGAGGGCTGTAATTGGAGAGGAAAGTAGAGAGAGTTAGCCGGTACGAAGCCAGGAAGTGCTCCCTGAAGTTGCGGTTTCCGGTTACGGTTTTGCGGTTATTCCAAATCGGGTCTGTTTTCCAAATCCGGTAGCTGTTACTAAAAACAGCTACCTATCTTAAAATAACGGCTACGTGTCTTTAAGAATCATCTCAGCTACCTGTTTTTTAGTAACAGCTACCTGATTTGGAATAACATACCCGATTTGGAATAGCCTCAAAACCGCAACCGGAAACCGGAAACCGCAACTTTCAGGAACAATTCCTGGCTTCGTATCGGCTAACTCTCTCTACTAAGGGAGAGTTAGCCGATTATATGAAAGACCTCCCTTAATTTTTGCTGAAAATCACCGTTTAGAATCTTTCGCAGCAATATAGAAACACCCTGTGTTCTTTTTTTAAAACATAGCCGATGACGTCATGGCGGCAAGATGGCCACTCTCTAAAAAAATCTGTTACAAGCAGATTATAGCAATCGAGATGCTATTTAATGTTATTATTTTCAATTTAAGTCAAAAATAAACTCGCTAGAGCTTGGGACCTTTTTTGTGAGACACATGGTATATACAGGGTATATAGTTTTTTTAGATGTTTAGCATGGGTATCTCGGAAAATAGCGGAGATAGAGAGACGATTAAAAGGGGAAATATTGCAGTTTTACGAGCCGAATAAAATGATACCTAAAATTGCATAAAAAGTCAATGGTAACTAGATATTTAAAAAAATAAAAAGTGCAGATTTTTTTTGAATCGATTTTTTTCTTCGATTATTATAGGGGTTAGAAAAAAAACCGTGAAGGGCAAAGTTTGAGATAATTTCAGACTAAATAATAACATTTTATTGAAATGTTCCTATCGATATTGCTTTCTGAGATATAACACAAACTTACATTTTTTAAATGGAAATCATGGTTGGTTATGGCTTCATTGGAAAGACATTTTATTTCTCTTTAATCCGATATAGCAGTTGACATACGAATTTATAAAAATAACCGAGTTATAAATTTTTCATTTTATAAAAAAAATACTTAGCCATGAAACAATTATTATAATAAAACAATTGCGATTGTTTGCAACATTTGATTTCATAGTTGTATTTTTTTTCAATTAATTTGGCATTGGAATTAAAAAAAAACATTGTATTTATTATTTTTAATGGTCCTCATAGAAACACTAAAAATTATAATAATTATAAACATGTAATGATATTAAATAATAATAGATAATTGTAAATATCACAAGAGATATTAATAAAAATCCACCATTGGCATTATAGTACAAATTACACAGAATTTGTAGCTTTTTCCATTGATTTTCTGTCAATCGATGCATATGACTTTCAATATATTTTATTTTTCACATAACCCCATAAGATAAAGTCTAAAATATACAGATCGGGTGATCTAGGTAGCCACGGGATTGGTGAATTTCTTCCTATCCAGTCAACATATGAGGAGGAGCTTCATCATGTTAAAACCATCATAATCTAGCCCTCGATGACAAACTTAAATCATTGAGCATGTCTTCAAAGATATCTTGAAGAAAATTAAGATAATTGGATCTTGCGTGGTTTATGTCGATACATTTACTTCCAAATCTCGGCCTATTTTGTTTTATTGGGTTTTCGGCTTTTTGAAGGATCCGTAATCACCCAAATTTTGATAAAGTCTTCTAAATGTTGGTAGCAACGGTCGAAATTTTCAATAAAATGTTGTCCTGCGGCAAGTGTTGCATTTTTAATAGAATAAATATAACAAACAAGAATGTAACACTAAATCCATTATAACTTTCAGAAACATTTAGAAAAACACTAATACAATAAAAGACTGATAAATTTATTTGGCAAAAATGATACAAATTAAGGTGTTATAAATAATTGAAATTATTTTTTTATTGTCATTGTTTCCTGGCTAACTATTATTTTTTTTAATAGAATATAAAATTTATAATAACTCAATTATTTTTATAAATAAGTATGTTAGGTGTTATATTAGTTTAAAGAGAAAAAAAATGTCGTTCTAATGGTTTCCATTTAAAAAACTTCAAGTTTGTGTTATATCTCGGAAACTGATATCGATAGAAAAATTTCGATAAAATTTTACTATTTAGTGTAAAATGATCTAAAACTTTGCCTTTAATAGTTTTTTTTCTATCTCTTTTAGCAATCGAGTAAAATCGATTAAAAAAATCGCCACTTTTTACATTTTTAAAAATATCTAGACTTTTTTGAAAATTTTATGTGTCATTTTATGCGGCTCGTAAAAATGCACTTCTTTGCCCATTTAACCGTTTCTCTATTTCCGCTAGTATCCGAGATCCCCATGCTAAATATTGAAAAACTCCCCCTGTATATACCGTGTCCGTATTTCGTCAGAATTTATGAGGATCTTGGAAGAGATAAAAATTTAATAGGGATAAAGTTGCGCATTTTGGGGCCCGTTCAAAATCTGAAAAAGACTTTTTGCTTTTTGAGATATTCGAGAAAAAGTGAAATTTTAGAATTTCGTTTTAATTTTTTTACTCCAAAAGCAGTAAAGCTAGACGTGATGATTAAAACATTGCCCTTTTTAACAAGGAATACAATGGACTTGGCAGTTTTTCGCTCAAAATTACAATACATTTTCGAATTTTAGATTTCTATCCTATTCATTAAATTTTCAATGTTGGAATCCCATTCGACTTTCAGCGACATATCTAGTTGCCTATCCATAGCTTGCATATGTTTAGTTATGCAGTCTACGATTCGCCACACTGCACTTGCGTATCGCTATAATAACTATAGTTTTTGTGCAGCACGTGAACGTGGGCCACAAAAAATCATTCCAAGGGCAGCAGGTTGCCCATTAGAAGGTGGTTGGTTCCAACTCGATGTCCACGTGTTTCTACTAATAAATAAGATAATAAAAAAAGACAGACTTTCCTGACTTTCTTATTCTTATGTATTAATTTCTACATGGTAACTCTCCTTTACCATGAATGAATTAAATGCCAGAACAGGGCTCACCCACCATCTATGGTTTTACTGTGATTTAAGCCACAAAATCACGTTTCGTATTATTTCTAAATCGTCATCTTCTTCACTTTGTTGCCAAAGAAATTTCTTCAAACTAACAGAGTTTTGAAGGTTAAAATAAAGTTGACACGAAGGGACCCTATGCCACAATCTAACCTGTTGCCCACACGTCAATGTTGACACCAATAAATGTAACTACCACGGCGGTTACAGACCCAAAGACCACCAACACAAATTTAAAAAAAATCCCCATTATCACATTCACGACTGAACCGAAATCCCGCTTTCCGTCAGTTTATTTTTGAAGTATTTTTTAAATCCATTAATGGTTTTGTTGAGAGTTACCACTAATATATGTAAAAAGAAAGTTCCCCTTTTTTAAAATTACATTTTCTTGTTTATGAGGACTTTCTCACGCCGCACCGGGGGCTCCGTCTAGACGTTCCCGCCTTGCATGGAATAGTTTTTTAGAGGGTTCTCCCTTGGTTTATTATCGGGATCTGCAGAAATGCTTTCGTTTTCTTGTAGAAATCATAATAAAGGAAGATTAATTAGAAAAGTAAAAGCAAATCAACTTACCATTACCAAAAAACTGAATAAAACAAATAGTGGCGGGAAGGCGTGGATAAACCAAGGTCACGTAGTAGAATGGCGTTGGTTCCGTCGCCATAGTAACATCCTACATCGTTAGAGAGCGAATCGTGTTCAAACTGCGCCTCGTCCCGTCCTCGAGCACATGGTGCTCGCGCCGCTATAGTCTTACCCTCACTTCGATACATTGTTGCCTCACTTCGATACACTGTTGCTCGAGCCCTATCCCACAATCCAACCTGTTGCCCGTGCGCCAAGGTTTACGCCAGCCGCTCTCTCTTTCGCGTTATAAGGAAACTTACATTTATTTCTAAACAATGTTGAATGGTGCCATAATTTAGAGAACTAGATTCGGCGCGTGAAATACACGTCGTGCGCGGGAGACTGCGATGAAACCGTAGACATTTAAATCGTAATATTTTTACGTATAAAGCTACGTGCACACTTGTCGGAATCGTACGGACGGCACGCATTGGCAAAAATTGCTTAACACATTTATTCGTTCCATGTGCGTTGACTCGTTTACAACTGTGTTAAGCAATTTTATTCGATGAGTTTTATCCGATTCCGACAAGTGTGCGCGTAGTTTAAGAAGTCGCGATCGGAATTCATAAAGGTCTCGATTAACATGTTCGACCCAGGTACACCGAGATATATTCTTGCTTTTTTTACTAAACAGATTTTAGTAATAATTTATCGGTAATGAACAACCGCACGTGGAAGTGATAAAAAGTGATTAATCCGTGTTACAGTGTTACGATAAATCGGACCGCCACAATAAAGAATTATTATTACAACCAGTTAAATTCGTATTTATACCTTATGAATTATTCCGAACAATTGATTTTTAATGCATTTTTCAATTCATGATGTAGCATTTAAATAATACTTTATATTATTTAACGACAAATGTATTTTTCAGAAATGCATTGTCCTACTACGAAGATAAAGATCAGTCTATTGCAAAGAACGCAAAGAGAAAAATCTCCTGCCACAACTGTTCAAAAACATTCATTTATAAATCACGACTTAAAACCCACTTGGTCAGCTGCACAAACGACCCTTCTCAACTGGTGGAGTGCGAAATTTGCCACAAAGTATTAAAAAGGAGATCGATTTACATTGCGCACAAGAAACTTCACACGAACGAATCGACGATTAATAAATGCGACGTGTGCGACGCTCGGTATTCCACCAAATACGGACTCTCGAGGCACAGAGACAGTGTGCACATCGGAATCAAGTACGGCTGCCTTCACTGCGACAAGAAATTCCTGCAATTGGTCGGTTTAAAGGCGCACATGATGACGCACGACCCGTTGTTTATCCAGGAGGACGACAAGAAATTTAGCTGCGCCATCTGTGGAAAGAAATTTTCCAGGAAGACCAGATTTGATCAACACATGAGATATCATAATAACGAAAAGCCCTACAGCTGTAAGATCTGCGGTAAAAGTTTTGTTGCGCAATTTATTCTTAACAAACATAAGAAGGTTCATGATGAAACGCCGTATGTTTGTGGGATATGCTCGAAGGGTTTTAGGCAGAAATATGCCTACAAGGTTCATGTGAGGACTCATACTGGTGAAACGCCTTATAAATGTGAGAGATGCGAAGAGGCTTTTATGACTAATGGGTGCCTCAAGAAGCACAGACAAATTCACGACGACGAAACAGATTCTAAATAGTCATTATGTTAAGTTTTGAAAGAAATGTTTTTTTTTTTTTTGCAATAATAGTTATGTATGTAACAAGGTCAATAAAATAGTATATTCTGTAACAAGTTTAGAATGGAAATTCGTTGCGAGTGGAATATTCCGAGCGCGAGCCTCCAGGCCGAGCATCAGAATTACCATTCTTACCGAGTAGCAGACTATACTTTCTCCACGACCAGACAAAATAAACAAATAAAATAATGAACACAAAGAATAGCTATTATTACAACTAGGGAAATATGAATAGTATATGTATAGACAACCAAGGGAAATGTATTCATATTTCCCGTGTTGTAATCAATAGTTTTTTTCTGATTGAAAGAATATTGTTCTGTAAATGGGAAAATATTGGATTGTTAATTTTTGAATTTATCGGATTGGTAACGTTGCTAAGGGCTTTGTTTGTAAATATAGTTTACTTGTTTTGATTTTTGCTTTGTTTCATAAATTGGTGAAATGTCAAACTATGTGTTAACGCAAGCGACGAAAGACCGTGAATGTTTGGTTCCGGTAAAATCCAAAGCTGTAAAATCCATAAAAGATACCTTCCTAAGAAATCGGAGGTGTTGTCCCGAGAGCAATTAAAACAATTCTTGCGAGAAGCTTCTAATGACATTTTTTTGATGAGCACTTCATATTTCCCTAGGGAAATATAAGTGTGTTATGACATATCGTAACTAAGGCAATATTACTCGATATTGTTTCAATCAGAAAAAAATTACGTTATATTATTACATGTTTGTGGTTATGTTAACAATATTTTGACTAATTGTTTTGTTCGGAACGGTGTGAGAATATTCACTCCATAACTTGTTATGGAATGAATTAACAAGCAAAACGCAAAATTGATTGCCCATGGTGCATACAAACTTTTATGTCTTGCTAGTTTTTCTAATATATCACGGACAGGTTATATTTGTCATTTTTAAGATTTCAGATCAACGTGATTTTATTATTGTATAAACAAGAGTTTGGAGTTGTGACGTAACAAGCGGGCCCGTTGCGAAGTTTCATGGCCCTAGGGTATTATGTACAGCATAATGTACCTTGTAACCTAGTAATAAATATTCTATAATGTAATAGTAAGACAAATACATTATCTACTAGCAGTACGATTTTTTATACACAATCAAATAATCTTATTTAGCCGCTTAACCACTTCACGCCCATACTGCTTTTACTTTTGTTGTTGTCACCTTTTTCTACGAAATATTAGTCCACAATGTCACAATTCTAGCCATTTATGCAAAAACGTATGATAAAAATATTCCACAGATGGCGCTAAATGGGTAATTTTTATCTTATAAAATAATTGTTTTCTTTTTTTTTTTTGTTTGTTGCCACATGTGGCGACCTGGGCGTGAAGGGGTTAATCCAGTTTATATGAGTACATAGCCAGGTTTTCTGATCTCAGTTTCTTTTAACTTATTTTTTTGGTTGCGCCTGAAGTCTTTGTACGACTGTATTTTAAATATTAATATATTCAGGCTACTTTTCGTCTTTATTTAATTTATTTAATGCTTCTGCATGAAGGTTTTCAATTTTTATTAAAAAGATTCGGCTAGGAGTTTTCAGCAGATATAATAATGATAATAATTTATTGAATGTCAGTACTTAAAAGTTACGTGTCAGGGCAAGGGTGTCCGCAAGGATGGGCAGCCCCAAAATTTTATGTTAAAAACAAATTTTATTTAGGCTAATAGGGCGACAAAATCCCTTTCGCCCGTAGCGGCGTAAACCCTAGCACCAGCAGTGCTTATAATATCACATATTTCAAAGAGTAAGTATATATTTATATTTTTTAATAAGCAATAACTTTTATATACTCAGCGTCAAAAAAAAGCGCCACTTGAAAAATCGTATCTTTCAGTTTGGGAAAGATTCACGTTCTATCTTTAAGAATGTGTCGTTGATACATTTGGACCCCAAGTCCAAAGCAAAACCCCCCGCCCCCCCTAACAACGCGATGGAAAAAAATGTTTTTTATGTAAAAAATTGTCCAACTTTGACAAGCTGCACCGTGCGCAAAAAAAAATCGGCGGGAAATTTCACCACAATGGCAGAAAAATTTAATCAATTTCCTTCAAATGCCTTAAAAATTCGAGTCGTTTCGATGAATTGGAGCAATGTTATGAATTTTTGAAAAAAAAATGACATTTTTTACTTTTTTGGCCATAACTTGAGTCATTTTGCACCAAAATCTATGAACTTTTTGGCCATAACTAGGCGAATTTCGCACGAAACTCGATGGAAATGCATAACTTATCGCAAAATCATCGTGAGTTATTGTCTTTTGTTTGAAATTTCAATTAAAATGAATAAATTTTATCACCCTGTCGAAAACTTTTTTTGCACTAGAGGTGACAGAGTGTGGAATGAAACTTATGCTTTTCAGATCGCAAAGAATCATCGGCTTCTGAGCAAAATTGACCGAGTTATGACCGAAATGGAATTTTTACAAGGGGTAAAAATTTAACATATTTTTTTTTAACAATCCAAAACACTTTTTGTAGGGATTTTCAGGGGGTCACGAAAGTCGAAAACTTCTTGGATCGCAAAATTCCATTGAGTCATCTAGTTATGGCCAAAAAGGCGCAAAATGTAATTTTTTTTCAAAACTGCATAACTTCGCGCCAAATCATCGCATCGACTTGAATTTTGGAGGAAATTGGAGGAAAATGATTGAACTTTATTGCCATGCTGACCACGATTTTTTTTTTGCACACGGTACAAGAAACCAAATTTGCACATTTAAACTTCTAAAACATATTTTTTTCCTTTAGGGGGTGGCAGGGGGTGGCATCGTTTTAGCAAAAATAGCAATTCACATGACGTTGAAAAGAAAATTTGAAACTGTTCAGACTGCAAAAGTTCATCGATTTTGGTGCAAAATTACTCAAGTTATGTCCAAAAATATATTTTTTTTTTTTTAAATTCATAACTTTGCTCCAAATCATCGAAACGACTCGAATTTTTAAGGCATTTAAAGGAAATTGATTAATTTTTTATGCCATTGTGGTGAAATTTCCCGCCGATTTTTTTTACGCACGGTACAGCTTGTCAAAGTTGGACAATTTTTTATATAAAAAACATTTTTTTCCATCACGTTGTTACGGGGGTGGGTTGGACTTGGGGTCAAAATCAACTACACATTCTTAAAGATAAAACTTGAATCTTTCCCAAACTGGAAGATTCATCGATTTTAGACCAAACTGAACCAAGCTACGACGGTTTGAAAAATTGAGTTTTTTTCGCGATTTTTCGAGTGGCGCTTTTTTTTATATAATATACATTCACGATCAACTTTTAGTAGGCTGAAGTTTTTATTCGATCGCACTGTATAATACAGTGTGATCAAATCAAATTAGTCAATGTTGGCCATGAGCCAAAATACTTACGTCTTTTCCTAAAATTATTGGCAAGTGTCAAGCTGACGTATATTAAAATTTTCAAATTTAGGAACTAAGAAAATACATGTGCAAAAACCAAAATTCGAAACTTGAAACAAAAATTTAAAATTAAAAATTTAAAACAAAATCTAAAACTCAAAATTTAAAATCTGGAATCTAAAATTTAAATCTTAAAACGAAAAATTCAAAATTTAGTACAGTATTGGTAACTTCGACGGAGATCGGATCTCGACCAGTCAACAGTCGCTGTTTAAACGTCCATTTTAAATTAATGTAATTTTTTACTTTCTCCACATACAAAACTGGGACAGGAAATGATCCCGGATGTACATCCGGTTTCCGCTTCCTGTTTCTGATTTCCGGTTTACGGATTCCAGTAAGAGGTTACTACCTCACTGAACTTCGCCTACTCTGCCATGATATTTCTTGTACTTTATTTTTTTTTCTCGCAATAAAGACAATTTATTATTATTATTATTATTATTGGAACAATTTTGTCCACTACATCCACCATAAAGGCATTAAAATGTGATCAATTCCCTATGCAGGACTCTAAGAACGAAGTTCCTACGACGATTTGGCACCAACTTATGGGTGTTTAAAAAAAGTGCATTTTGAGGTTTTCCGCACATAACACGTAACACAGACTTTTCAACCAAATTTATAGTGTATTCCCAAATACAGAACCTACGCGACCAATTAGTAGACGATAGGATTAACAAGTGTTACTCTTCACGGACAAAATATGTTAAAATCTAGATTTGTCAAATTTTTGGGTGCGCTTTGTCTGCCAATCTAATGAAGCCTTTTGTAATTATTTTTTCGTAATTTTTTTTTGCCAAAATTTTTGCAAAGTTGCTGAGGAAATTTTCCTCCAGTTTTACGCGCAGTGTGACATGTTGCGCCAGTCAAAATGTATTGAGGAACCAAAACAACCAATTCCGGCCAAAAGAACTTGGTTATCATCGTTCTGTTACGCTCACCATTCACCGTAACCGTATTTCCAACTTCATTTTCAAAACAAGTACTGCCGAGCCCAAAATGCCCAAAAACTGATGCGTAGTGGATGCATTGGCTTCTCCGTAATGGCTCGTGAGTTCTCTGCACGCCAAATTCGATAATTTTGCTTATTTACGTAGCCATCGAGTTGAAAATGTGCCTCATCACTAAAGACGATTTTCTTTGCAAAATTGTCATTCACTTACTGATGTTCCAAATAACACATTTTCTTCGCTTAAATCGGCTTGCTGGTTTAAATTCTTGGGTCAATTGGATCTTTAGGCATGCAGATACAGATATCGCTGTACTTGAAATGTTTATTCTTGTAATGGGTTGCTGTTACGTGTTGAAACTCCATCATGTCACTTAACCACTTCCGCCCATGTAGCTTTAATTGGGCTATAGGATAATCCTGAAAAATCACTTTTTTCTTATACATATTATTCCACTGTCACAAATTTACTCATTTATGCAAAGAAATATGAAAAAAATATACCATAGATGGCGCTAATGGTGTAATTTATTTTTTGTAAAATATTTTTGTTTTCATTTTTTTTTGTCGCCACGACCTGGACGTGAAGAGGTTAAGGGGAGAAAACCCTTTTTCCGCCTGAAAATGGGCCATTTTTGTGATTTTTTTTGAGGGTGATGAAATAATCGCATCATTTTTAAAATTGAATAGGATTTTATTCTAGGTTTAAAGAGCTCAAAAATGTTTTAAATTATTTTTACAAAAGAAAAATGGCGACGTTATAGCCTTTTTCCCCAGGCGCCTTTCCTGTGCCATCACAACATACTCCATTTTTCACATTTTTACTGTTCATTTTTTTTTCGATTACTGATATATTTACGGGAAGTATAGACCTATAAAATTATAAAAAAAAGTATAAAATTAAAAATTTCGCAGACTTTGTAACCAAAAGTTCAAATTTACGACCATTTTTCGACAGTTTTTACCCCAAAACTTATATTTTAGTGAGATCGATCGATAACTTTTTGAGCTACAATGTGCGCAGTTTTTGAAAATGTAGTTTGGAGATAATCGCGTTTAAAGTTTCAATATGATAAAACTTAAAATAAAATGTGATCGTATTTTCGCTTGAAGTACGCTGTCTCGGCGGTCTCTACTATGAGCTATAACTCAGTAAATATTTGATATTTCGATTTTTCCTTTCAGCAGTATCTTCTTCATATATTACATGGTAGTTTCGAAATATGAAAAAAAAATCAAATTTTGGAAAATTCGAAAGGGATTTCTCCCCTTAATAAAACACTGGCTCTGTATAATATGATAATATTTAATATTTTCATCTACCTGATGAAGCGACTGTTCGGTAAAACATTGCTGTAGAACAATAAAAATCAATTTGAAACCTTATGCTGCGTGAATGTTTTATTAAGTGATTTATTGCTTGTGACTGATGACAAATTGATGCCCCTGGGGTTTCAGTAACACTTTCTCTCACTGTGATTATGCTTTAGAGTGAAAGCCAGCCACGAGGATGCACGGGTGACTTATTGTCCAAAATCGAACCAGTTTCCTCAAATTTTTTAATTGATTCATTTGGACCCAAAAATTTTACGAACCGTTTCAGCAAATCTTGCTCCATTTTTGTAATGCGTTTTAACAATAAAAATGCGTTTTCCTTTCGTGTGGCGTTCCATATTTACTGATCACAAGGTTGGCCGATGAAACATGAAATTTTTTAGAGCTACCAATTTTATAAAAATAATGTTGCAAAATTACCAAATTACCTATCACAGCTTGCTTCAATGATGAGTATTCATCAGTGTTCAAGGGTTATTCGCGTAACCCAGTCTATTTCAATCCTTCATAGTTTCATCAGAAGTTTTTGAATTTAACATATGTTAAATATTACCCGTATTTTTTTTTGTTCAAAAATTCCTGGCCCGAGGTACAATTGCTGCTGCCATTTCTCACGAAATTTTAAAATGCTCCATCTCTCGAAAGGTTCAAGAGATTTTGTTGTGTTGTCTTATTTTATTTTAAAGATACAATTTTTCTGATTGAAATATCCTTCGTTAGGAAATATGTGTCCAAGTTGATTTTTTCTAATCAGATTTTTTTTTTCAAAAATGCCAATCGCAAAAACTTTGATTTGTTTTACTATTGGTTAGTATCATAGACTACTACAGGAGAACTTCCACTTTTGAGTTTAACAATGTTCATGTTTTGGCTTCCGTTGCATTTTTCTCAAAAAAACAATCTAACTGTTTTTTTCTTTGTTTTTTTTTCCAGGGATAGGTACACCTGCAGTATATGTGACAAAGCATGCGGTACGGCGGAAAAATTTAACAAGCACAACAGGTATCACAGAGGAAAGAATATACAATGTCCAAAATGTCCCAAGATGTTTAAAGTTAATTACGCCCTTACGCGCCACTTGAAAACCGTTCATCGGAATCCGACCGACCTTCTGACGTGTAAGTTTTGCGGGAAAAAGTTGGCGCTGAAGAGTAATTACAATAGACACATCAAGGCACATTTAAACGAATTTGAATTCCACTGCGATATTTGTGGGCTTGGCGTAAGCACGCAACAATCCTTACAACTGCATAAAAACGCGCTGCACAAAGGAATCAGACATGAGTGTCTGCACTGTCGCAAAACATTCGGACATAGGTATTTATTGACGGCACACTTAAAGGTTCACGACCCACTCTATATAACACCAGTTATTAGATTCGATTGCTCTACATGTGGGAATCGTTATACCTCAAGGAGTGGCTACCATCGTCACTTGCGTCGCCACAAAAAGGAGGAATTGTTGTGATGTGTGTGGGTAGCGATTATTGTTTAAGAACATGTTCGAGAAGGCATAATAATCAGAATCTATTTGTTATGTCGGGCGTCTTCTTATTTTATTTTAACCCTTTGGCCTACTTTCTTTACGTCCGAATGCAGCAGCAGAAACCAGTCTGACTGAACCAATTGTATGCGCACAAATTCATGCTTTTTCATGGCACAACTGAAAACGTAAAATATGGACTTCAAAAAATTCTGTTTCGCAAGAAAATGCATTCATTGTGCAGCACTACTAACGCAAGCGCTGCGCCAGGAGTTGAGCTCGTACTCGATTTGATTGGCCCAAGCGGCTCGCCACGACTTGAGCTCGTGCTCGATGTGATTGGTCCAAGCGGCGCGCCACGAGATATGCTCGTGGTCGTTGTGTTTGGCCCGGAACATTTAAACACGAGGAGTACTCGTGGTTGTAGGTCAAAGGGTTAATTCCTATAAACGGGCGATTGGTCACTGACACATTCTTTCTGTAAGAGAATATGTTATAATGCAAATTTAATATCAAGAAATAAAGTATTTTTGAGAGTTGGTTGTTATGGAGTCAAACCTTTTCCTGACTTCCGGTTCACCATTGTTCCTTAAAAAATTGTTACCTCCATATATGAATAGTTCAGACCTACTTAAGTATGGAAACGAATTTGGCAACTAAAGTTATTTTCAACGCTCTTGTTAAGTAAGTACAAATTACTTATTTGTAGAAATACTTTACATCTTTCTCACCTTTGTAATTGTTTCAGGTTTGGAATCAAATTTCTATGTGTAAATTCTTCAGGTTTGGAATAGAGCAAACTGTTTATTTTTTCAATGTGTAGATTTTGTGAATTCGAATTCATTATTATTATGTACATTTTTTTCAGGGATGGCTACACGTGCAGAACATGTGGCAAATATTGCGACTCAGTAGAAAAGCTCAACAATCACCACAGGACGCACAGAGGAAAGAATATACCGTGTCCAAAATGCCCCCAGATGTTTAAACTCAATTACACCCTAACACGCCACTTGAAAACTGTTCATCGGAATCCGAGTGACCTGCTAATTTGTAAGTTTTGCGGCAAAAAGTTGGCGTTGAAGAAAAATTACGATAGACACATTAAGGCACATTCAAACGAATATGAGTTCTACTGCGATATTTGTGGGGTTGGCCTATGCTCCCGACACGCTTTATTACTACACAAAAACTCGCTGCACAAAGGGATCAAGTATCAGTGTGTGCACTGTCCCAAAGCATTTACGCAGAGGTCTTATTTGAGGGTGCACTTGAAGGTTCACGATCCACTTTATACAAGGCCTGGCTTCAATTCGAATTGCCCTATATGTGGGAATAATTATACCTCCAGGACTGGCTACAATCGTCACATCCGTCGCCACAAGAAGGAAGAAAATTTCACTGGTGGGAAGATATTAGAGGCCAATAATAGTTTGATGGATCACTTAGAAATGGTGCAACAATGAAAATCCTTATTGCTGCTCGGTATGACCTGAAAATTTACACGGCGTGCTCATACCCAACCTTACGAATGTAACTATTGTGATAAGGAATTTGTCGATGAATCAGGTCTTACCTGCCATGACGAAATTGGTTCCAGTTGAGAAAAATATGTGAATGTATCTGATTTTCTGCCAATAAAGAGTAACTGGATTTTATTATTGGTAACGATTATTTTCCCGCTAGCTTCCTGCAAAATTGATAAAGGCTGGGACTTGTAGCCACTTCACGGTAGGGATGGGCGATATTTCACGTATCTGTGATTTTTCACTATTATTAAAAAATCACAGGTCGTTACTGTTACTAATAGGCGAATTTCACTGCTACTTAAATTCACTGCTACTTAAAATCACTGCTACTTAAAATCACCGTTACTTAAAATCACTGTTACTTAAAACCACTGCTACTTAAAATCTCTGTTACTTAACACATTAACTGCCAAGCTATTTTTTATAAAATGGTCATAGATTGTTTTTTCGTTTCAGGTTATAGTTTGTTTAGATATATAGAAATAATATATATTTCATAGTTTTTTATTTGTATAAAAATTTATTTTATAAAAAAAATTGAAAAAAAAATCAGGATCACAATACTTTCTCGTACTTCGTAACGGAGAAAGTAAAAATGTTTTCAGGCCAATCTGCAGCAATGTGCAGTAACGCCACGCCGGTCAGTCTGTAATGTAAAATGTACAAAAAGTGTGACCGGTGGCGCAGAATGATGGTTCTAAACTCAGTTTGCTATGCCGGTCACCGGTGACCCGCACGGCCCCATTGGAATAACTAGGTGTCAGTCACCGGTGAACCCCATGGCGGTTAATGTGTTAAAATCACTGTTACTTAAAACCACTCCTACTTAAAATCACTGCTACGTAAAATTACTGTTACTTAAAACCACTGCTACTTAAAATCACCACTATTTAAACTGTAGTTGCTCCTTAAAATCACAACCGTTACCTAAACAGTGATTGTTACTTAAACTGCGACTGGTAGTAAGAAGACAATGGAGAATAATAGAGAATAGCATTTCAAAAAATTATTTTATATTTATTACTGTATAATCCCATTTACTCTTATGCTCATGTTTAAATTACGATTTTCATGAACTGAAAAAAAAATTAATAGTAAAAAATAGTAAATGCTAAATAGTAAACCCAAAATTACTCAAAATTCATTTTAATTTAAGATTCAGTGCGCATATCTAAACATAAATTTTGAAATAATACCACGAAACCAATTTTGCTTTGTGCAATTCCAAACTTTATGAACTGAAAGAATAAATAAAAACAATTTGCCTAACTGCGAAAATCCAAATTCTCCTTCTTGTTCACGTGCTCAAAAAATTAAAACAAAAATCTTCAAAAATCCATATCTCTATTGAAAATTGTCGAATTTACAAAAATCAAATTTATTTTGAATAAGCGATACTTCGGCCATTGAGGATATTTTTTTATGGAATTTTGTCTGCGCGCTTTATTTTTTTCTGCGTTGTTTTCATTCATGTGCTCAAAAAATTAAAATTGAAATTTTCAAAAATCCACATCTATATTGAAAATTGTTGCATTTACAAAAACTAAATTCATTTTGAATAAGTGATACTTCGGCCATTGAGGATGACTTTTTATGGAATTTTGCCGGCACGTGTTATATTTTTTCCGTGATGTTTTTGTTCAAGTGCTCAAAAAATTAAAACGAAAATTTTCAAAAATGGTTATCTGTATTAGAAGTAATACTTCGGCCATTGCAGATAATTTTTTATGGAATTTCGCCTGCACGTTTTATATTTTTCTGCGATGTTTTTGTTCAAATGCTCAAAAAATTAGAACAAACATTTTCAAAAATCCATATCTCTATTGAAAATTGTTGAATTTTCAAAAATCAAATTGATTTTGAATAAGCAATACTTCGGCCATTGCAGATAATTTTTTATGGAATTTTGCCTGCACGTTTTATATTTTTTTCTGCGAAAATTTTCAAAAATGGTTATCTGTATCGAAAATTATTGGATTCTCAAAAATCAAATTGATTTTGAATAGGCAATACTTGGGCCATTGCAGATAATTTTTTATAGAATTTTGCCTGCACGTGTTATATTTTTTCTGAGATGTTTTTGTTCATGTGCTCAAAAAATTAAAACAAAAATTTTCAAAAATTGTTATCTCTATTGAAAATTGTTGAATTTTCAAAAACCAAATTGATTTTTAATTAGCGATACTTCAGCCATTAAGGATGATTTTTTTATGGAATTTTGCCTGCACGTGTTATATTTTTTCTGCGATGTTTTTGTTCAAGTGCTCAAAAAATGAAAACAAACATTTTCAAAAATCCATATCTCTATTGAAAATTGTTGAGTTTTCAAAAATGAAATTGATTTTGAATAAGCGATACTTCAGCCATTAAGGATGATTTTTTATGAAACTTTGCCTGCGCGTATTATATTTTTTCTGCGATGTTTTTGTTCAAGTGCTCAAAAAATTAAAACGAAAATTTTCAAAAATCCTTATCTGTATTGAAAATTGTTGAATTTACAAAAAACAAATTGATTTTGAATTCGCGATACTTCCGCCATTGCAGATAATTTTTTATAGAATTTTGCCTACACATTTTATATTTTTTTCAGCGATGTTTTTGTTCAAGTGCTCAAAAAAATAAAACAAACATCTTCAAAAATCCATGTCTCTATTGAAAATTGTTGAATTTTCAAAAACCAAATTGATTTTGAATAAGGGATACTTCGGCCATTGAGGATGTTTTTTTATGGAGTTTTGCCTCCACGTTTTATATTTTTTCCGCGATGTTTTTGTTCAAGTGCTCAAAAATTAAAGCAAACATTTTCAAAATTCCATATCTCTATTGAAAATTCTTGAATTTACAAAAACCAAATTGATTTTGAATAAACGATACTTCGGCCATTGCGGATAATTTTTTATGGAATTTTGCCTGCACGTTTTATATTTTTTCTGCGATGTTTTTGTTCAAGTGCTCAAAAAATTAAAACGAAAATTTTCAAAAACCCATATCTCTATTGAAAATTACTGAATTTTCAAAAACCAAATTGATTTTGAATAAGCGATACTTCGGCCATTAAAGATAATTTTTTGTGGAATTTTGCCTACACGTTTTATATTTTTTTCTGCGATGTTTTTGTTCAAGTGCTTAAAAAAATAAAACAAAAATTTTCAAAAATCCATATCTCTATTAAAAATTGTTGCATTTACAAAAACCAAATTGATTTTGAATAAGCGATACTTCGGCCATTGAGGATATTTTTTATGGAATTATGTCTTTACGTTTTATATTTTTTTCTGCGATGTTTTGATTCAGGTGCTCAAATAATTAAAATTAAAATTTAAAAAAACCCACATTTATATAGAAAATTGTTGAATTTACAAAAACCAAATTGATTTTGAATTAGCGATACTTCGGGCACTGAGGATGAATTTTTCCTGCACGTTCCAAAATTGGTTAATGATTTTATTTATAAATAATCCTTCTAGAACAGATCAAATCCTTTTTCAAAAGATGCGTTTTTTTAGAGGCAAAACATTAAAATATGAAAACATTTGTCACATATCTAAAACTTCCTCCAACTTTTCAAAATTACTGAACAAACATTCTATTATAAGATTCTGCAAAAATCTCCAAATGTTTCTCGAATTTTGAACTGAGTCAAGAACATGTAGAGATGTTTAAATTCATATTGTTGTGGCGCTAATAATATATGTTCGTGCGCAAGTGAAAACCGTTGTATGCGCATCCGTGCTGACATGGTGATTTTTGGGGAAATAAAGCAGTCTTGAGTAAAACCTTAATCCGTCAACATCTTATTAAATATTACTAACCGTGTCAGATTAACCGAACTAAAATTAAAGCAAACACGTTGTTAACCCACGTTACAACAGAACAGATACGTTTATTTGGTATAGCAGATAATATAGTCAAAATATCATCTTCAGTCACAGGTGTAATATCAAAAGGAACACTATTTACGTGCCCAAGTGGACAAATAGCAGAATCATATCAAAAACATTTTTGCGAAACAATTAACAATTTCAGAAGGTGTTTACTAACTGTGGTCACTGTTTAAAATCACTGATATTAGAAAGTAGCAATCACAGTAGCAATGTGATTCGAAAGTAGCAGTATTGCCCATCTCAATATCACGGATATTTGTATTCGATGTGAGAATCAAACAAACAAAGCCCGATCCTCACGTCTTTTTTAACAAAGATGTACGTAAAGAACCAATGACCAAGAATGACCTAAAGAGACGACAGATTATTCAATGCCTTGTTTAAAATTTGGATGTTTTGTTTAACCCAGGTCACGCTAGAACTCATGCCAATGTCACACCAGATTAATGTAAATTATGTTAAAACACTTTTTCTTGTAGCTATGCTACGATTTTATGTATCAGACTACTGTTCAAATAATTACACATTATTCATCATTCTTGTAAATTAGAAAAAATAGTCGGCGATCTAAAAAAAGCGGATTGAAAATTCTGGAAGTCACCCCAAAATTAAAATACGAGACAAGATGACCATTAAATATGTTTATGTTAAGCTTTAGACGAGACGAAGCCAGTAGTTTTGCAAAAAATAAAGAAAAACAGATGAAACAGCCAAGCTTACCAACTCAACTACAAAGTCTGGGGGGCAGAAAATAGCTAGCAGGAAAGAAACAGAACGCAAAAAATTCCGACAATCATGTATTGACAGTAATTAGCAAGTAAGCAAGAAGAGCAACATCCAAATTCAAATATTGAAAAAACGCTTAAATATATAGAATGTAAAAAATCGCGTCAGAGGAACGATACCGAAGAATGATTAAAGAACTGTGCGGAAATGATTTGCTAGATTTAAAGCTGGCGATTTTAATCTTAAACGTCAACCTTGGGGCTGTCCCTTTCCATCTCAAGGGTCACATGTGGATATTCTGACCCCCTAGCCTGTTCAATTTGCCAATGATATGATGTGTTGCTTCATCAGTGAAGCAAACCCGATGGAGGAATGTAGGGTCGTTGTCGATTCGCTCTAATATAGCAATTACATATTCTCTTCTCTGTCGGCTTTAAGGCTTGCAAGAGTTGAATTTAATAGACATACAAATGTAATCGTTCGCAGGACTCCGTGAATTCTGGTGGTGGGCATATTTAGCTACCGTGCCACTGCCCTGATGTGTTTATCTAGGCTTCTTGTGAAAGCCTGTTGACTGCGATAAATGTCACCTTCACTGGTACTGGGCCTTTAAGATGTAGCACCTTGTTGGTTGTCATAAAGGATTTGTGCCATGATCGTATCTCTACCTTTTTAGACCAAACGCCCTCTTTCTCAAACCCGATTCTTATTACATGATAATTCCTAAATTAATGTGGGTCAGGGGTTAGTAAGACATAAACAAAGACCATGGGGCGCTGAAAAACATTGGCATTGATGGACGGAACGGTAGTTCTCTGCCATACCGTGTCCGGTAATTTTTATTCAATCAATATTTCAATTAAGTCGAGACTATTCACAAAGTGCACCCAACTAAAACTCTTCTGCACGCAGGTGTCGAACCCTACTGGCGCGGCACCTGCAGAGAATAATGTGTTAAGTGACATTACAACGTTTGCGGAGTGTATACGGCCTTCTCTACTCCAGACGGCGGCCATTATCAATTCAAAGTATTGCCATTCGGTCTCAAAAACGCCCGTGCCACGTTCCAGAGGAAGTCCTTGCCGGTATGATCCACGACTTCACAATGGTGTACTTAGACGACGACATTACTGTCTTTTCGAAGATGCCCGAAGATCATCTCAGGCACCTGGCACTCGTCTTCGAACGCCTAGACCAATTCGATCTTCAGCTTTGGAAAAAGAGCATTAGAGTATTTGGGCCGACCGAACCTAACCACTAAAGAAGCACCTGAAGCAGATTGTTAATCATTAACCTTCGAAAACGCAAATTCTTGGCACTGTGTAACTACAGAGTGGCCCATCTATCGGTTGCTTTTTGAACTATCGATTATATCGGCTTTGACAGTTTGAATGACTTTGCCAATGAGTCAAATATTTGGTAAAAGGTTTGCGGTTTACGAAATGGTTAAGTTAACGCTCCAAGAAAATTGGGAAATATTGAAAACTTACTTCCAAAATGGGGAGTCTTCAACCGAAACTGCAAGAAAAATGCGCACAAAATTCGGGAAAAATAAAGCGCCTTCCAGACAGTTTGTGGACAAAGCAACGCGTTCCCGTGCTCGTCCAGTGCGCTCAATCGAAAATATTGCTGCTGTTGCCGAAAGGGGGAGTGACAATCCATCAACATCAACTCGACATCGCTTACAGGAATTGAACATTTCTCGCGTCCCGAAAGGCCTTGGTTTGAAGCCGTACAAAATTCAATTGGTGCAAGAGCTGAAGCCGCATGACCATCCGATGCGATTTCGGAAAGGAAGACATCGGCGGCATTTGGTTCCAGCAGGACGGCGCCACGTGTCACACAGCCAACGTTACAGCCGAACTTTTGTGCAGTTCGTTCGAAAATTGCATAATTAGCCGAAACGGCGATGTCAACTGGCCGCCTCGCAGCTGCGATTTGACCCCGTTGGACTATTTTTTGTGCGGAGCCGTCAAGGATAAGTGCTACGCCAACCATCCAGAGACGATTGACGACCTAAAGCACGAGATTGAAGTCGCCATTGCAGCCATTGAGGGCCACACCTTCGAAAATGTCATGAAAAATTGGGTCGGCAGAATGGGCTACTGCAAAGCCAGCCGGGGCAGCCATATGAATGAAGTGGTCTTCCACTATTAAACCGCAATGTTGGGGCTATTCAATAAAAAAAATAATTGAAAAATATCCACCTGTATTTTTTTATAGCAATTTTAAAATGCAACTTTTTCGTGGGACACCCTATAGGTTAGGCAGTTAGATTTGCAAACATCGTGGCCCCGTTAAATGAACTTAGAACACGCGCATTTAAATGGACACCGGCTGTAACAGCTGCAATATAAACACTCCAGCAACGAGTCCAACAGCCACCGCAGCTCCTCCGGTCCGTACCAGAACTATCCTATACCGTGCAAACAGATACATCGCACTTATGGATCTCATCAGTCCTGTTCCAAATCACATTTTCAGGAGAGAAGGCGATCTCATCATTTGATTCCGCTAAATTAAATCAAACTCGAAGAAGAAACCGTAACAACGAGCAAGAGTGTGTAGCTCTTGTATCGCCCTATAGGACATTTTAATGTCATCACGGACAGCAAAGCTTTAACTTGGTTAGCCAAGTTTAAAGACCAAAAGTCAAAATTAACAAAATGGGCCCTTTTGCTTAAAAAAATTGACTTTGAGATAAGTCGCTGCGCAGGAGAAGCTAATCGACTGCCTGACTTGCTGTGCCAGGATTCAGAAAATCAGCCCGTTAGAGATTTGCCAGCGTTGCCAGAGGAAATGTTACCATCGCAGTTAAATACGTCTTCGTTTTGTTTAAAGTGCCACATTAAAAAAAAAAAAAAAACTCACCTATGTACAAATGGAAGCAATACCCAATGTGCATGTGCTTTAATGCGGCTTTGCCTCGAGTATTTCTGATTCGATTGTTGTAATATTGTTTATGGTGGAGGCTTCTACTTCGTTATACATGTTGTAAATATAATAAAACACTTTTACTTTGTTGGTATAACACAAATTTTATTTTATTGTTGACTATAGTTTCGGCAACTCAACTTGCCATTAACAAAACATAAAGTTATTCAAACTACAATTTTAGGTATAGGTATAAGGTATATCGCTCATTCCATGTCAAACCGGACGGTTTTCGGTAAAAATATTAACTGATGATTGCGATTTTTTTTTAATTTTGCAGACGCATTCTACACATGAAATAATGGAAGTCAGGTTTCGCGAAAAAAACGTGAGATTTTTTTTTAAGAAGATATGCACGGTTGTAAATTGCAAGAAATTACGAAAAACGTCGGTCGTGCGAACATTCAAACAGTATCGTCGAATCTAAACGTCGGTCGTGCGAACATTCAAACAGTATCGTCGAATCTATAAGTCATACAAAAAAAATTAACAGGTCGATTTTGAGATCTTGAGTAATTCTATGTAGTAGTATATTTAAAATTTGCGTTTAATAATAATAAACCATTATTAATTTGTTTATAAAATTCATAAGCATTTTTCATCATCAACTCACCAACTTAAAATTTTGGAAAAAATATCATCATGTTCCCACTTCAATTCTAAAGAAACAGTGAAAATTTGAAGATGGAACTCCAACGGGCTCTACTACCGTGGACAAAAAAATTGACACCCCTAATTTTATTAATGTAAATATGACTTTTCGTTTGACAAACCGGCAAATGTCAATCTAAGCTCTGGCTTAAAGCATGTTGGGAGGCAATACCTTTTTAGATTTACTGTATTGCTAGTTATAACTGTCACTGTCAAATATTAAGGTTACATAAGTCAAATTCACAACACTAAAAAATAAGAAATAATAGACACATGACAAATTAGGGGTGTCATTTTTTTTGTTCACGGTAGTATACAGGGTGGGGCACCGCATATGACGCGGTCATTTTAAGGAAAACCATGCAACTTCGTGTTATTCTTTTCAAATGGATGGATGTAGGATCGTTGTATGCACAATTTAAAATTATTATCAGATATACAGGGTGTTCCATAAAAAAGACACACTTTAAAGTTATGTTTTTTTTTTAATAGAACACCCTGTATTTTTTGTCATTTTTGAATTCTAGGGAACAAATAAAGATGAGTTACTTCAATATTCCCTATACCTATCGTTTACCGTTTTCGAAATAATTAAAGATTTGTTGAAATGAAGGGTACAGGTGAAATTTTATATTTGCCCCAGTGATAGGCGTTGAATTGTTACAATTAATTCTATTGTTTGGTTGAAGGTTCGAACTACAGCGCCAACCATGATTTAATATAGAAAATTATACAGGGTGATCAAAAAAACGTGATAGAAAATCTTAACTTATAAACTTGAATAACTTCGTTTTTTCAAATGGCACACCCTGTATTTAGTAACATATTATCACGTAGAATCCAATTATCTTTCAGATTACAATAATAATTCTTGACATGAAAATCGCCGAAAACAAGGAAACTATAGTGATTAGGAAAAGATAACCCTAATACAATCTGAAAGAGAATTGGATTCTAAGTGAGAATACGTTACTAAATACAGGGTGTGCGATTTAAAAAAAACGAAGTTATTCAACTTTATAAGTTAAGATTTTTTACCACGTTTTTCTTATCACCCTGTACACATTTCTATACAAAATCATGGTTGGCGCTGTAGTTCGAACCTTCAACCAAACAATAGAATTAATTGTAATGGTTCAACGTCAATCACTGGGGCAAATATAAAATTTCACCTCTACCCTTCATTTCAACAAATCTTTAAATATTTCGAAAACGGTAAACGATACGTATAGGGAATATTGAAGTAACTCACCTTTATTTGTTCCCTAGAATTCAAAAATGACAAAAAATACATGGTGTTCCATTAAAAAAACATAACTTTGATGTGTATCTTTTTTATGGGACACCCTGTATATCTGGTAATAATTTTAAATTGTGCATACAACCATCCTACATCTATCCATTTGAAAAGAATAACAGGAAGTTGCATGGTTTTCCTTAAAATGACCGCATCGTATGCGGTGCCCCACCCTGTATTTAAAAAAAATATTTAAAAGAGTATAATCGCGCGGCGCCGCGGATTAACATGTCGCGTACGACGCAGAATGCGTTTACGGGGACGATAGGTAGAAAAAGAAAATGCGTAACACATAAATTAATGAAACAAGTGTGTTTATTTTTATTTTTTCACACATTTGTAATTATCGACTTAGTAGGTAACGATTTTTATTTCGATTTTCCGGTTTGTTCTGGAGTAAATGAACGGTACTTTAAAGTGCCGCGAACCATCTTCGCTTTCTCGAAACGACTTTAAAGTGCTTGAGCTTCCGTTCCACAATCTTGAAGAAAAAAATCGGTATAACTATTCTTAATATTGTTAGCCCAGATAAAAAAATTGGCACGGCATCGGCATGAGTTCCACTTGCACTAGCTAATATGCAATGCTTCGGTCTCAGTGCAGTAAACTTCGAAAAGTGTACTTTTAAGTGTGCATTCATTTCATTTAGCATAGGCTTCTTTCAAGTTGCACAGAACTAATCTCTTTTCTTTTACTTTTTTTTTATCAGTTCTTACGGTGACACAGTTCTTTCATCCCGGCTATTCACGACTTATTTCCTGAGAATAATAAAATTTGATAACTTTTTTACAACGATTTCATCAGGAGTCTTGCCTGGTTTGGGATTCGGAGAAGAAAAAATTCCTTTTTGTTCAGACACATTTTATGCCACTGTAATCATGTGATTAGATGCATAAAAATGATTCCGAAGTTCTTGATAAGACAAGTCTGCGAAGATGGTCAAGATTTTCAATCGTAACTGCTTATTTTCTGTCTTTTTAAACTCTTATATCGTTTGCTACTTTGTCGATTATTGCAAATGTGAGCAAAAAATAAAAATATACATACTTGATTCACTAATTTATGTGTTACGCATTTTCCGTTATACCTATTGCCCCTTTAATCGTACCCAACAAGTTTGTCCGCCGCGCTGCGCGGTCGTACTCTTTTAAATATTTTTTTTAATATAGAGCCCGTTTGAGTTCCATTTTTAAATTTTCACTGTTTTTTATTTAGAATTAAGTGGGAATACGATGGTATTTTCTTCAAAATTTTAAGTTGGTGAGTTGATGATGAAAAATACTAATTAAATTTATAAACAAAGTAATAACAATTTAATAACATTAAACGCAAATTTTAAATACACCACTACATAGAATGACTTAAAATCTTCAAAGTTGCCCTCTTGTATTTTTGTTGTATGACTAATGGGTTTGACGATACAGTTGTTTAAATGTTTGCACGACTTACGTTTTTCGCGATTTCTTGCAATTTACAACCGTGCATAACTTCTTCAAAAAAAATCTTAAATTTTTCTGGCGAAACATGACTTCCATTATTTCATATGTAGAACGCGTCTGCAAAATTAAAAAAAAAAACGGAATTATCGATTAAAATTCAGTATCCGGTTTGACGTGGAATGGGCGATATACAGGGTTGGGCGTATGTGTCGGAACACCTGATTTCTGGCTAAACGTCTGTTGTTTTCTTATTTCTCTAAAAAGAAATGTTTATAGTTTTATTTATTCCATTCAGTGACATATTTCGATTTTCTACAGCTACCCATTTTTTCGAGATGTGACGTTATCGGCAATTTTTTTAAATGGAACACCCTGTATATTATTACATTTTCAAATAGACACCTTTTTAACAATTAGCATGATATAGGGTTTGGTGGGTGTGCGACTTGTGTTTTTTTTTAATAATAAATAAAATAATAAAAATTGAAATTTGTGAATTTCGTAAAAATTTTGATTTATAAATATTAGAATATCTCTCATGGAATGTTGCATTAAAAATATTGCATGCATCTTGTGAGATCTTTACCAAACTCCAAAACTAACCACCATTAACAACGTATTTTTTTCACGTTAAGTTATTTCTCCCAAAATTGAACAGCAATGTTAATATTTCACTTGAATACCATCTGTTAATTACTGAAAACATAAAAACCCGAAATTTTTCTATCAGAAAACAGTATAAAAAGATGTAAAAAGCCAACTCGATGTAGAATTATTTTATTTAATATTTAAAAAAACCACAAGTCGCACACCAACCAAACCATACATCATTGCAATTCTCGGAAAAGTATCCATGCGAAAATGTAAACATATACAGGGTGTTCCATTTAAAAAAATTGACGATGACGTCATATCTCGAAAAATTGGATGGCTATAGAAAATCGAAATACGTCACTGAATAGAATAAATAAAGCTATACACATTTCTTTTTAAAGTAATAAGAAAACAAGAGACGTTTAGCCAGAAATCAGGTGTTCCCACACATATGCTCAACCCTGTATATCTTACAGATTACTTACACAGCGCATTAAATGGCAAGTTGAGTTGCCGAAACTATAGTCAACAATAAAATAAAATTTGTGTTATACCAACAAAGTAAAAGTGTTTTATTATGTTGTAATATTGTTTCAGTTTTTCTCATATTTGTTGTATTTTATCCCAATTTTACCTTATTATTATTATTTTGTATTGTTTGTTGTAAACGTTTATTATTCTGTGCCTACATATTCTCCGGTTTGATTACTTTTTAAATCGATAAATTGTATTTGACATAAACCTTAATTAAAATCATTATTCTTAATATGTGCTTTTTTTATTTCCAGAAATAAATTATACTGCAAAATATGCGATAAAAGATTTGATACCCAAACACAGTTCACGAAGCACGGGAGAGCACATAGAGAGAAGACTATAAGCTGTCCTAAATGCCCTAAGAAGTTTTTAACTAATTCATGCGTTAAATACCATTTGAGAAATGGCCATCGTAATCCGGCTGACAGAATGACTTGCGAGGTTTGCAATAAGAAACTGGCCAGAAAACAGACTTACGATACGCATATGAAGGCTCACTTAAACGCTCATAAATTTAAATGTGATATTTGTGGGGCCGGTTTATCCAGCAGACATTCACTGTTACAACATACAAATTCTTTACATAAAGGAATTAGACATGAATGTAACAATTGTGGTAAGACGTTTTCCTCGATGGAATATTTGAAAGAGCACTCGAGAAAACACGATCCTTTGTTTAAAACACCTGATTATAACTGTACATTGTGCGATCACATTGCGCAATCATATAAGTCCTATCGTATTCATAAATTAGGTCATGATGGAAAGAAATTCTCAAATTTTGTGTGTGATGTATGCGGAAAGCTACTTACCAGCAAGCACAGTTTAAAGCAACATATGAGACTACATACCAACGAAAAGCCTTTCTGTTGCCCAATATGTGGAAAAATGTTTGCTTCCAATAAAGTCTTAAGAACGCACGAGAGAACTCATACGAACGAACGGCCATTTTCTTGTAAAATATGCTCAAAGACATTCACACAGAAGACTCCACTAACTATCCATATGAGACTTCATAGTGGCGAGAGACCGTACAAGTGTAACATCTGCGAGAAACAATGTATTTCAAGGTCAGCGCTTAATTTACACAATAAAGTTCATGGTAAATCGCCCGCTACTTGAATTATTTTAATTTTCTGTTAACTTAAAATGTGCAGCTTTTAATAAATAATTAAAAACTTGGAATGTATTTGATCAACTCCCATTATTTCGTATTTGTTTTTTTTTTCGTGTGTTTGACGTTGTTAAAGCGATATTTAAACACTTTTGAAAATTGGTTAGTTAAGTGATGTTTGTGACACGATAAATATGTAAAATAACATGATTAAATTGTCATATTTTTAATTAGTATGTGCTTTTTTTTCCAGAAATAAATTTTACTGCAAAATATGCGATAAAAGCTTTGATACCCAAACACAGTTCACTAAGCACGGGAGAGCACATAGAGAGAAGACTAAAAGCTGTCCTAAATGCCCTAAGAAGTTTTTAACTAATTCTTGCGTTAAAAACCATTTGCAAAAGGGCCATCGGAATCCGGCTGACAGAATGATTTGCGAGGTTTGCGACAAGAAACTGGCCACAAAAAAGACTTACGATACGCATATGAAGGCTCACTTAAACGCTCATAAATTTAAATGTGATATTTGTGGGGCCGGTTTATCCAGCAGACATTCACTGTTACAACATACAAATTCTTTACATAAAGGAATTAGACATGAATGTAACAATTGTGGTAAGACGTTTTCCTCGATGGAATATTTGAAAAATCACTCGAGAAAACACGATCCTTTGTTTAAAACACCTGACTATAAATGTGAACTATGTGATCATATTGCAAAATCGTATAAGTCCTACCGTGTCCACATGCAAGGCCATGACGGGAAGGTATTCTCAAATTATGTGTGTGATGTATGTGGAAAGCTACTTACCAGCAAGCACAATTTAAGGCATCATATGAGGATACATACCAACGAAAAGCCTTTCTGTTGCCCAACATGTGGAAAAATGTTTGCTTCCAATAAAGTCTTAAGAACGCACGAGAGAACTCATACGAACGAACGGCCATTTTCTTGTAAAATATGCTCAAAGACATTCACACAGAAGACTCCACTAACTATCCATATGAGACTTCATAGTGGCGAGAGACCGTACAAGTGTAACATCTGCGAGAAACAATGTATTTCAAGGTCAGCGCTTAATTTACACAGTAAAGTTCATGGTAAATCGCCCGCCACTTGAATTATTTTAATTTTCTGTTAACTTAAAATGTGCAGCTTTTAATAAATAATTAAAAACTTGGATTGTGTTTGATCAACTCCCTTTATTTTGTATTGGTTTTTTTTCGTGTGTTTGACGATATTTAAAAAATCAAAACACTCTTCAAAATCGGTTAGTTAAGTAATGTTTGTGACAGGATAAATATGTAAAATAACATGATTAAATTGTCATATTTTTAATTAGTATGTGCTTTTTTTTTCCAGAAATAAATTTTACTGCAAAGTATGCGATAAAAGATTTGATACTCAAAAACAGTTCCATAAGCACGGGAGAATGCATAGAGAGAAGAATATAAGCTGTCCTAAATGCCCTAAGAAGTTTTCATTTAATTTCCGCCTTAGAGAACATTTAAAAACTGGCCATCGTAATCCAGCTGAGGGAATAACTTGCGAGGTTTGCAACAAGAAGTTGGCAACTAAAAAGTATTATGACATGCATATGAAGGGTCATTTAAACGCTCATGAATTTAAATGTGATATTTGTGGGACCGGTTTATCCGGCAGACAGTCACTGTTCAACCATATAAATTCTCTGCATAAAGGAATCAGATATGAATGTAATAATTGTGATAAGACGTTTAGCACGATGCAATATTTAAAAGAGCATTTGAGAAAACACGATCCTTTGTTTAAAACACCTGAATATAAATGTAAACTGTGTGATCACATTGCAAAAACATATAGGTCCTACCGTGCTCACAGGCTAGACCATGACGGGAAAAAATACCCAAATTATGTGTGTGATGTATGTGGAAAGGTAGTTACCAGCAAGAGTAGTTTGAGGCTACATATGAGGGTACATACCAACGAAAAGCCATTCTGTTGCTCAAATTGTGGCAAAACGTTTGCTTCCAGCGCTGTCCTTAAATCTCACGAGAGAACTCATACGAACGAACGGCCATTTTCTTGTAAATTATGCCCAAAGACATTTACTCAGAAGTCTCCACTAACTATCCATATGAGACTTCATAGTGGCGAGAGACCGTACAAGTGTAACATCTGCGAGAAACAATGCATCTCAAGGTCAGCGCTTAATTTACACTGTAAAGTTCATGGTAAATCGCCCTCTACTTGAATTATGTTCACTTTCTATTGTCTTAAAATGTGCAGCTTTTAATAAAGAAATAATAACTTATGTATTTAATCAACTCCCTTTATTTCGTAGTTGTTTTGTTCAGTGTGAAAGTGAAACTTGAAAAATTCAAAACTCTTGAAAATCGGTTAGTTAAGTGATGATTATGACAGGATAAATGAGTAAAATAGCTAGTTCAAATTAGACTGGTCGGCATGAAAATCAGCCCAGACATCCATCCTGCTGATTCACATGTAAAATGACTTCCTGAATCCGCATATGAACCCCGTTTACCACCATCACCCACCATTTTCGGGGGACGCTCCCCAACCTATTTTCATCACTTTTAGATCATTTGGAGGGATTAAGAGGATTATTGTAATCTTTGAGGGTCCAGAGAGGTAAAAAGTTCTAAAGCATGGACCGGTGTAGTAAGAAACAAGGTAGATTAGGGGGAGATTTGCCCCCTTAACACGTTAAACGCCGTATGCAACACGGATGTTTCACACAGATTTTTGTCACAGGAGCCGCGCGATACGTATACGTATCACAGGTTTACTTGTCGTTTTTCCACCGTGAAATAATAAATATAAATCTTAATAAAATATGAATATATCTTATTAGTATTTCTTCGTATTTTTTGTTTAATAAAACACCTGATATATAGTAAAGGTTTTATATTTTAAATAATAAATGAAAAATGACAATCAAATAATCTACTTGCTAAAGGGTTCAGTTATGTGCTTCACAAAAGCATGTCACGCAATAATGTTTTTCGCATCTTACTAAATAATATAAACGTTGTTAAATCATTTTTGATTGAGAAAATTGTCCATTATTCGGCCGAATCATTTTCTCCACAGGTCCAATCAAATGATAGCGGTTCCATTGCCCAACAGGTTTCAGCCAATGACATGACGACAATTTTACTTTCTCAATAGTTTAGTTGTTCCTATGGTTACGATTTGTTTGTGAAAACACGAATTCATAAATATCATAATTTTGTCAGTGAACTGTCGCAATTTTCAAATAGAAAAATTAGGTAATTATTTAATATGATGCGAAAAAGTATAGTATTCAACTCGTGAGCAAGTTGGCCATTGAACCTTCACTCTCGTGGCAATGGCCAACTTTCTCATTCGTTTAATAATATACCATTATCGCACTGATCACACTTCCAACGAGAAGTCGGTGCTTTCTTTGCAGCAATATTTCGACCACTCTCTGCCGATATTTTATTGTTACAAACAACACATCTTCTCCTGCCAGACGTTCCCATATTCGTCAGCATATGTTTGTTTCCCTTCTGAGTGACGGGTTCTAAATCCATATTAGTAATTCCTAATAAAGATTCGGCAAACTACTCCCTAAAAGCAGTTATAGAGATTTTGCTGCATGCCACACCTTTGTACAACAAATACGAATTTACAAAAGCTGAGCCTAGCAGCAACTCAACGCCTATTTTGCGGTACCATTTGATTCCTTTTCTCAAACTAGTGGAGTACGCTTTGATTTGGTCTGATGAATCTATAAAGGCCTTACATTTATTGTAATTTACAACGCTTTCAGGCTTATTCATTTCAGTACTTCTACCAGAAGTGATTCTTACCATCCGCCCCACATGTTTTGTCGAAAGGGTTAGAACTTCACGTTTGTCTTGCCATTTTGTAACGACAACTCCAGTGTTGCTCTCCCTCGACATACATTCGCTTTTTTTCAGTTTTTTTCTGAATCACATCGTTGGGATTGTTTTTTCTATTTTTCCTCAAAATACCAACAATATGCGTTTTTCTTTGAAGCAACTTATGAGCCAGATCTACACTCGTGTACTAATTGGCTACATAAACTGTTCTACCACTATCTAATAGTAGTTCGCATAATCCCAAAACAACGGCTGTTGGGACATTTTCATTGGCCTTTGTGGCATCTTTTTCTTTGTCACAATAAATTCTGAAATCGTAGTTATAGCCACCTTCGATGCATAATTTGAACAGTTTGACTCCGAATTTATGTTTCTTATTTTTTATGAATTGGAGAAAAGATAATCTCCTTCGGAAAGGAACTAATGTCTCGTCTATGCAAATATGTTGGCCGGGCGTGAAGTATCGTTTGAAATTATTCCTCAAAGATTCAATTAGTGGCGTCAGTCTATACAATCTATTGGAAACATCTGCATTTTCATTATTTAAAAATTGTCAGTTTGATAGGAGCAATTCAAAACGATTTCGTGAAATAGCATTACTAATTTTATTATAATATGGTATACATTTCACGATTTTTGTTGTCCGGAAATATAGTATACATTTGCAAAAAAAAAATACAATAAAACTAAAAATTAACATGAAAAGTATATTATATTAACTTTTTTAGAAAAACTATAATTACATGAGAATAATTTTAATTAAAATATGATTTGGCCTTATTGTACGCGTCTTTGGAACACAAATATGTTTTATACGAATGGCCATATTCCAATTTTACCATCAAAATAATGCTTTCGATGTGTATCATAGCGTAGTCGAGCCACTGCAGCCATAAACATTACCTTCGTGATAAATCTTTTACTTTTGCAGTTTCTCTCCAGTTCTTCTTCGTTTAGCATTTAGTAATAAGAGCGTTTAATTTTCTTAAGGTAAAACCATGTGTCATCAATATGAACGTAGTCATACAAATCATCAAAAAGAAAATTTCCGTTAGTAGCATGATTATATATTTGGAATCTCTTATTTCTACGTTTATCAATTCTTCTTCGGAATTTTATATATTCGTTTTGCAGCGGTACCAATTTTATTTATCTTAAAAAAACGATCTTTGATCGTTAAGCTCTAAACTAAGAAGAACATGACACATGTCAAGTATATTAGGTTATGTTACCATGAATATATAATAGAATAATGTAATGAATGTTGTCATTTGTTTTCTATATTCACGATAATCTACGATTTTTTTTGAAATGTATACAATATTTCCGGACAGAGGGAGTATTATTTTTTTGGACCAATAATCAGACAGATGGGGCAGTCCAATAAAAAAATTCCATTTCTAATATATCAGTATCTTTCCATTTGTTTATCCTAGCGCTGGGCAAATAGATTTTTTTCATTTTTTGGGAGGCATATCGATTAGTCTCGTTGACCATGAGTTCCAACTAATGGTTGTCTAAAAGCAACGTGAAGAAATCGATTGGCATTTTATCTATCATATCCAACAGTTCAACAGACAGTCCACTATGTTGAGCTGTGAATGAAAATTTCTTCAGGTGAGTTCCCTCTGCTTCACCCCATGCTAGAGAATAAAATTCCTCTTCATTTTCTTCTGAAGAAGAGTCACTTATTATAAACCGACCAACAACATTTTCGATAGATTCCATAATGTGGTCTGTAGAGGTGGTGGAACATGTTGGTGGAATATCTGTCAATGTTTTTCTCTTTTTCAAGAGCGACATATTACTTTCTGAAGACGATGATTCTTCTCCTTCACTTGGCTGGTATTCTTCATCAGATGAGTCCCCGAAAGGTCCGTCTTCTTCTCCAGACATTATTTCGTCCAGTAAATTTTGCAACCTTTGTTGCTCTTTTTCATAATCGCCCATATTGCGAACACTTTCTAAAGCACTAAGGCAATAAACATAACACGCGGTGGTCGCTAGTGCAAACTGACAAAAACCATATGTATACAACACATCACGCCATCTAACAAAAACGTTAGCGCTAGTTGAATTTGCTGTATCGACTGTTTATCTGTATGTGATTATATTTTAGGCAACACGCGTGACTCATACGGCCAGGCGATGTTTTGATTGTTGACGCGAACAAACTTTTTTTTAGCAGGCCGCGTGGCGTATAGTTTCACTATAAATAATCGTATAAACAAATGCAAAATATATATATATACCGGGTGACCCAGGGATCTGTAAAAGCCCCATAACTTATTTGCTATTTGAGATATCGACTTCTAGTTTTCTTAAACTGGTAGCCTCACTTATTCTACATATTTTAAAAATATGTATATTTTTGTACAGGGTGTCCCAATATACATAACAGGACAAAGTTATGTTTTTTTAAATGGAACACCCTATATTTTATACTTTATTTTCAACCCTCTTGAGAAGCTGATAAAAATAATATAAGATAGTATGGGTCTATTATGGACGATTGGTTAGTTATGGGCAAATTTGTGGCAAAAACAAGGACACATTGAAAAAATTGCAGAAGCGCTTCTAGCAAAGCTAGCATAATTTTTTGTACACTAAAGAATTTTCCACATCATGAAGAATAATACAAATCGGCTTTGGTTCTTTTTTGTTCATACTGCTATACAGGGTGTCAACATACGCAAAATATTGGATAACTATTTTTCTTCAAATAGAACACCCTATATATCTTGCTACCAATACATAGAATTTTTAATAAGCTTTCCAATGATGTACAATTTGTATAATGAAATATTAAGGATTCTTGGGATTTATCCATAAAAAACATTTTTCTTTTGTCACCTCCTGCTCATTTTTGGATTTTCAGCCAAAACTATGCATTTTCTGAAAAAATAATAAGAGACCAAAGTTGTAGAGCGGAAAATTTTTGATCGATATAGTTCTTTCGACTTTTCCAATAATGCGTGCATTGCCCGCCAGAGTGCGCAAAATCGTGACCGTATATGCATTTTAGCGTTTTTCTCAAATTTTTTGTTAATTAATTACACTATACTTTATTTTCAACGCCCTCTAGCAGAAAAACGGGTAATTATAGAATTATTAAAATGACCTACATCGATTGAAAATATTCCGCTCTACAACTCTTCAAAGAAACAATTTTTGCCCAAAATGCATAGTTTTCGCTGAAAATGCAAAAAAACATATATTTTCAATTTGCATTTTTAGGGAAAACTATGCATTTTTGGCAAAAATTGCTTCTATTAAGAGTTGTAGAGCGGAAAATTTTCAATCGATATGGGCCATTTTAATTTTCCTATAATTTCCCGTTTTTCCGCTAGAGGGTGCGGAAAATAAAGTATAGTGCAATTTATTAATAAAAAATTTGAATAGTAAACGCTAAAATGCATATACGCTCACGATATTACGCGCTCTGGAGGGCAATGCACGCATTATCTTAAAAGTTGAAAGATCTATATCGATCGGAAGTTTTCGCTCTACAACTTTGGTTTCTTATAATTTTTCCTGAAAATGCATAGTTTTGGCTGAAATCCAAAAATCAGCAGAAGGTGACAAAAGAAATATGTTTTTATACATAAATCTCAAGAATCCTTAATATTTTGTTATACAAACTGTATATCATTAGAAAGTTTCTTAAAAATGCCATAGATTGGTGGCAACTTATATAGGGTGTTCCATTTGAAAAAAAATAGTTATCCATTGTTTTGCGTATGTTGACACCCTGTATAGCACTATGAATAAAAGAGAACCAAAGCCGATGTATATTATTCTTTATGATGTGGTAGATTTTTTAGTGTATAAATAATAATGCTATCTTTGCTAGGAACACTTCTGCAATGTTTTCAATGTGTACATGTTTTTGCCACAAATTTGCCCATAACTAACCAACCGTCCATAATAGACCCATACTATCTTATTCTATTTTTATCAGCTTCTCAAGAGGGTTGAAAATGAAGTATAAAATATAGGGTGTTCCATTTAAAAAAACATAACTTTGTTCTGTTATGTATATTGGGACACCCTGTACAAAAACATATATATTTTTAAAATATGTAGAATAAGTGTGGGTACCAGTTCAAAAAAACTAGAAGTCGATATCTCAAATAGCAAATAAGTTATGGGGCTTTTACAGATCTCTGGGTCACCCGGTATATATATATATATATATATATATATATATATATATATATATATATATATATTTACATCACAATTAAGTGAAGTGAGTTATTAAAATAACAAATATGACTATTTTTATGAATGGCCCACAGAAATATAAGAAAAAACTAGCATTATGGCAGTTAACGTGTTAAATTGCAAAAAAATGATTAAAAATGATTTTCCGTTTATTCCTGCAATTTATTCACTTATTTTCCAGATCCCCTCAACCATCCCCAAACACTCCTAAATAATAAAAATATAAAGGAAGAATATATATCAACAATAAAAAAAATATACAGCTACAATATAATAGCAACAGTAATAAAAATAAAGAGTGATTTTTTAGCAACTTTCTTTTTGGCAACACTGTTTTTGGCAGCACAGCTGTTTTCGTGCCACATATCACTGTCACACATGTTCAGTTTGGTCTATAATTTAACCATGAATCGACTTACAAATGAACAACGCTTGCAGATTATTGAATTTTATTATCAAAATTCACGCTCGGTTAAGGAAGTGCATCGTGCACTTCTTCCATTTTATGGTCAGTTTGGGCGACCTTCTGAGGCGGCTATTCGGAATCTTGTGACTAAATTTCGCACCAAATTTACATTATTGGACATTAAACCACCAACACGCATACGTAGAGTGCGGACAGAGAAAAATATCGTAGATGTTGTTGCTGACCGTAAATTATCGATTCGGCGCCGTACGCAGCAATGGGGCCTCTGTTACTCCACTACGTGGAAAATTTTGCGGAAGGATTTGGGTGTAAAACCTTTTAAAATACAGCTGGTGCAAGAATTGAAGCCACACGACCTACCACAACGGGTAACTTTTGGTGAATGGGCGCTGGCAAAGTTGGACGAAGATCCACTTTTTTATCGGAAAATTGTGTTCAGCGACGAAGCTCATTTCTGGTTGAATGGATACGTCAACACGCAAAATTGCCGTATTTGGTGTGAAGAGCAGCCAGAAGCATTGCAAGAACTGCCAATGCATCCCGAAAAATGCACTGTTTGGTATCATTGGACCGTACTTTTTCAAAGGCGACGAAGGCAGCAACGTTACGTTACTGTGAATGGCGAGCGCTACCGTGCGATGATTACAATTTTTTTTTTGCCCAAAATAGAAGAGCTGGACTTGCCTGACATGTGGTTTCAGCAAGACTGTACCACATGCCACACAGCACGCGAAATAATGGCTCAATTGAGTTCGGTGAACAGTTTATTTCACGTTTGGGGCCGGTCAAGTGGCCGCCTAGATCGTGCGATTTAACGCCTGTAGATTATTTTTTGTGGGGCTATGTTAAGGCTCATGTCTATAGGGACAAGCCCACAATGGTTGACGTATTGGAAGCCAATATTGAAGAATTTATTCGTGAGATACCGGCCGATATGTTGGAGAGAGAGTGTGCCAAAATTGGACCCAGCGGATGAACCATTTGAGGCGTAGCCACGGTCCACATTTACATGAAATCATCTTTAAACATTGAATTATATACACTGGAGGAAAAAAAATGAAATATTTGAAATTCGTGAAATTTTACCATTTTCAAACCGCCATAACTCGGCGTTCGCGTATTTTCAATCGATTTTGATGAATCTTTAAGGGCGAAAAACTTTTAAGTGTTTCTTTAAAGTCATATATACGTGAGCGTAACCCCTTCCGCCCCTCTAGCACCCTTGTGAAAAAAAATGTTTTTTTCTGGAAACTATGTCCAACTTAACGATGTCTATGGATTGTGCCAAATTGTCGTAGGAAATTCGTTATTTGAGTCCTGTGCAGGTAATTGAACACATTTCAATGCCCTTTTGTTGGATCGAGTCGATCATTTTTTCCAACTCGGTACAAGTTGCCAAAGTTTTTTTGCCCAAAAACGTGTTTTTTTTGTTCGGGGGTTGAAGGGTTCGAAAAGGGATCATTCCAATCTGAATTTAATTCCTTAAAGTAGAGCCAAAAATGGGATTTTTCCCGAAAGAATCATCAAATTTGATTGAAAAATCACTGAATTATGTGCGAAAAACCTCAAAACTTTTTTTTCAAACACCCATAACTTGGTGCCAAATCGTCGTAGGAACTTCGTTCTTTGAGTCCTGCATAGGAATTTGATCAAATTTTAATGCCTTCATGATGGATTGAGTCGACAAAATTTTTCCAACTCCGTAGACATCGTCAAAGTTGGACATGGTTTCTGAAAAAAAAAAAAATTTCACAGGGGCGCTAGATCAATTCGTATTTAAAACTAATTTAAAATATGTACGGTCCAGAGCACCGGCGTCACCACTGGCGTTGCGTCAAGTGCGTCACCACCGCAGGGTTAAATCGATAAATTGTATTTGACGTAAACCTTAATTAAAATGATTATTCTTAATATGTGCTTTTTTTATTTCCAGAAATAAATTATACTGCAAAATATGCGATAAAAGATTTGATACTCAAACACAGTTCACTAAGCACGGGAGAGCACATAGAGAGAAGACTATAAGCTGTCCTAAATGTCCTAAGAAGTTTTTAACTAATTCATGCGTTAAAGACCATTTGAAAAATGTCCATCGGAATCCGGCTGATAGAATGACTTGCGAGGTTTGCAATAAGATACTTGCCACAAAAAAGACTTACGATACGCATATGAAGGCTCACTTAAACGCTCATAAATTTAAATGTGATATTTGTGGGGCCGGTATATCCAGCAGACAGTCACTGTTACAACATACAAATTCTGTACATAAAGGAATTAGACATGAATGTAACAATTGTGGTAAGACGTTTTCCTCGATGGAATATTTAAACAAGCATTTGAAAACACACGATCCTTTGTTTAAAACACCTGATTATAAATGTGAACTATGTGATCATATTGCGAAATCATGTAGGTCCTACCGTGTTCACAAGCTAGGTCATGATGGAAAGAAATTCTCAAATTATGTGTGTGATGTATGTGGAAAGATACTTACCAGCAAGCAAAGTTTGAGGCAACATACGAGAGTACATACCAACGAAAAGCCATTCTGTTGCTCAAATTGTGGCAAAACGTTTGCTTCCAGCGCTGTCCTTAAATCTCACGAGAGAACTCATACGAACGAACGGCCATTTTCTTGTAAATTGTGCCCAAAGACATTTACTCAGAAGTCTCCACTAACTATCCATATGAGACTTCATAGTGGCGAGAGACCGTACAAGTGTAACATCTGTGGGAAACAATGTATTTCAAGGTCAGCGCTTAATTTACACTGTAAAGTTCATGGTAAAACGCCCTCTAGTTGAATTATGTTCACTTTATGTTGTCTTAAAATGTGCAGCTTTTAATAAAGAAATAATAACTTATGTATTTAATCAACTCCCTTTATTTCGTAGATGTTTTGTTCCGTGTGAAAGTGAAACTTGAAAAATTCAAAACTCTTGAAAATCGGTTAGTTAACGGTAGGGTATAGGCTCTATTCTGTAAAACGTAATTTTTAGTCATTTGCTATTTAAATTTATTTACGTCGTAAATGTATGTTACTCTGAAATGCATCAACAATATATAGGGTGTTTCAGAGCATTGGGAACGGTCAATCACCTGCTTATTTTTCAAAATTTCGAAAAATGTTTTATACAAAAGTTGTGCAGAATTGTGAGCTGCACGCCCTAAAAATATTTAAATTTATACAGGGTGTCTCATAATAAAGTTACAGACCAAACTTATGTTTTTTTAAATGGAAAACCCTGTATATTTTAGCATTTTTTGATTCCTTGTTACCTGTAGATTGAAATGACCTAGGTTTCGGCGATTGAAACCGGGCCGTTTTTGTGTTATTTCATTCGGGGGACGCCCCCCAACCGATTTTCATTACTTTTCGATCATTTGGAGGGATCAAGACGATTATTGTAACTTTTACATTTCCTTTGAGGGTCCAGAGAGGTGAAAAGTTCTAAAGCATGGACAGGTGTAGTAAGAAGGTAGAAGGTTGAATTGTAAAAGAAATAATTAAAAATGATAATTTTTTCCATTTTCCCTTATTTTCCAGATCCCCTCAACCATCCCCAAACACTCCTAAATAATAAAAATATAAAGGAAGAAAATATGTCTTATATCTTCTTCTTCTATCTAATATATATATATATATATATATATATATATATATATATATATATATATATATATATATATATACATATATATATATATATAGAGGGTGGGATGACTTTGAAAATATGGAATTGCGAAAAGGATCATTCTTGAGCTGTATTTTTGAAAAATGTGCAAACATATATGGGAGAGCAGAAGACTGGGACGCGTTTCATCGTTATTACGAATCATCAGCCAGTCATATCTGCAACCTCACACACATGTTTGCACATTTTGGAAGTGATATTTATGCGGTCTGGATGGACGGTGCCGCTGGAGATCGTATTCGCATTGGACACACTCTCTCAATTACTCGTATAGTTGCGAATACGATCTCCAGCGGCACCGTCCATCCAGACCGCATAAATATCACTTCCAAAATGTGCAAACATGTGTGTGAGGTTGCAGATATGACTGGCTGATGATTCGTAATAACGATGAAACGCGTCCCAGTCTTCTGCTCTCCCATATATGTTTGCACATTTTTCAAAAATACAGCTCAAGAATTATCCTTTTCGCAATTATATATATATATATATATATATATATATATATATATATATATATATATATATATTTATATATTTATATCCCGATATCATTGCTGCGTCTATTCATTGTGTTTTTGTCATCATTAGTGCGTCCATATGCTAAGTTGCGTCCATATACGGACGCAATTTAAACATCACCTATTTTCAATTTTTTCCACATCAGTGCGACTTCCTGAATGCTATATTAAAAATACGCGTAGACGCAACAATGATGTTGAAATGAGTAATTTTAGTTCACACAATTTCTGCTAGAGGCGCCACCGTCGATGTGTAAGTATACGTCTGTACGTCTGTACGCGGTTCTGCGTCCCGATTTATCGGCAACGTCGCGCCGGCCTCGCGCTGACATGATGCGTCATTCTTCCTCCAAATTAAATTGCGCGGATTATCAGAACGATTTCGTGCCTTTACATTCATCTTCGCCACGCGCGAGTTAATTTAGGCGCGAAGAGTAATAGTAATAAAAGTGCTAAAGCGCTAATTTATTTTTCTATTATAAATAAATAAAATTATGAACTTAATTAAAAAATAAATTTGTTTTAACCACCACTAATTATTGTAAAACATATTGGGTAACGTCAGTTATTAATCAATTAAATAAATAAATAATGTTAATCTAAACAAATAATCACGACTCAAGTTTCGACATATTACAGTCATCAAGAGAATTACCAATAGATTGATTTATGGTTAAAAAATAGTAGATGTTTCTAATGCAAATTAATTATGGATTACCACGTAGTAACGTTCACAACCATTTTGTTGGATAAAATATAATTTTAATTAATTTTTGCAATTGAATTTTGTTGCTACCAAAGTGAGAGGAGAATAACAGAAACAGGAGCCTATTTGTTTTAGGATTTATTTTAATCTCTATATCTCATTCCGAACATAAACAATTATTGTTTTTGTTCGTCTACTTTACTTGCCGAAAATTTAAAACAAAATAGTTGTTTAATCGTTATTTCAAATTCCACTAAAATTCAATATGCAGATATCCAAAAATTCATATAAATAATATATGATTTTTAAAATTCAACTAAAAATCATAAAATTCTGGATCAAAAATGTTCATGCCATTTTGGCTTGTTTCTATAGAACACTTGAAAAATTAAATTATTTCTTAGACATATTTAATTCTGAGATAGAAAATGTCAAATTAAGGAAAATCTAAAATATTTTTTTAAATACAAAACTGTCTTATTAATACTTAGGGTTGTTAAAATGAGGCACCCAGATAATTTTGTAAAAATCGAAACTAGTCGGAATAAAAAGTATCAGAAATTGTGAAATAAACCAAGTGCCTCATTTTAACAACCCGTAATATTAAAAATGTTTAATCACGTGGTAAACGACAACCAAATTTAACAAAAAATACTAATTAATTTTAACATAAGCTATAATTTAAACCTGAATGCTCGAATTTAACTTATTATTATTTCAGTATTACTAAAAATTAATTGTAAAACGTAAAGTAATTATTAAATATAATGTTGTTTGTTATAATATATTTGTTGATATTAAATTTGTATCAATTTTCTTGAAAAATTCTGAGTTTCGAAAACGTAATAATTAAAAAGCCGAGAATAACGTGTAACTTTGCGCTAAACAATTTGCAAATGTAAACTCTTTTGAAGGCATAAATTCACCAAATGTTTTTTTTTAATAACATTAGAGAATGTTTAACATTGGTTCCGTTTATTTTTTTTTATTATAATTGAATTAATTATTCAAGGTATTCATCTTCCATAAGCAATAAAAATTATTCTTATGTTGAAAATAGAAACTCTTTAGTTGTTGCAAATGAATTAAATAAATTCAATAAAAACGAAATTTAGCTAAAATATTTAAATATATATTTATTTACAATCTACACAAACAAGTCTTACCAGGACTATAATTAAATATATAACCTATTGAAATTTACCCTACTTTTCTGGCTAATTCCACGCCTAATGTTGAATTGTACACAAAAAATTGCATTTTGAGACATTTACTTGGTGATACGTCTTGATTATAATTTGGAATAAAGCACTTTGTTATGCCACTATTTTCATAATATGACTATAGTTTTGACTATTCGCTAGATTTTTTTTGTATCAATCACTAGATCTATCACTAATTTTACCCTTATTCTATTAAAAAATATCACTTAGTACGACTGAAAACAATATGGGGATCTCGTTTATTATGAAATATGGAGAGTTAGTTATATGGGGCCAAATATTCCTTAGATAAAGTTGTATCAAATATTCCAAATTAATTTTGCAAATTGACGCCTTAGCCGACTGTTGCAAATATATTGAATTATTACCATTCTTGGTATTAATCTGTAGTTCTTTGCGAATGGCAAGCAAATGTCAAAACACGTGCTGCGAAACTGCAAATACAAAATAAACAAAGCAAGTGTTTAATTTAAACCCCCAATCATGTAAATATTTTGGGGTGGTTTGTCACCACATTCGTTGCGAGGCTATGTGGTTTCGAGCCGGGCGCTAAAATTTTATTAACGAAGATTTGCAATTCGGGTCATTGGATTTTCAGTGTTTGTCATCCTATTCATAATAAAATGAATGTCTAATTAGAAATACTAGGTTATGGCACAATATACTAGTAACTTACGCTATTATCTCTATATCATTCACCCTTTCAAACCCGCATTTTCTTCAAACAACCTTTCTTTTAACATAAAAGTGAATATTTTGAAAGAAACCTTGAGTTATTATCAAATTTGCTTAAAATTTTAAATATCTTTCAAATTAGTTCTTGTACGTTATATCAATAGTAGTAATATTAACAACAAGCAATTTTTTATTGTATCATTCAATATCCGGCGTGGCATTAGCCAAGCAAGTAGTTGTTTTAATAAACGATTTGTTTTTGGTCTTTAGTTTTTAGTCTTGAGACTTAATGTTGCAGAGTTACGAACAGGTTGAATTTTACATATTCAAGCTACTTTTCGTCTTTATTTAATTTATGTTTATTTTAGTTTAAAAATAAGTTTCTACCATACAGAGCCCACCATCAGATAAATACACTCACAACATATTCTTCAAAAATGGTGAGAATCGCCACGGGTGAACTTCAAATGAATACTTCAATTAAAATTTCGATTTAAAAAATTTACCGATTTTAAAATTTAATGTTTGCTAATTTAATAAAAAATGTAGTTCCTCCAATAATAGAGAATTTGGCGAAGGTGCACACTTAACTTAAAACACCCTGTATATATCGTGTGTGAGTTAGAAAACGCGAAAATTGTAAATATTTTGAGCCGGAACAAGATTTCCGTAATTTCATGCATCGTAATAAATGTTCTATATTATTTATATGTAAAAATAAAAGTATAAATCAATCATTCAATAGACCTACTGGCGGTATTTGATGATATTTTTTCAGCTGGACCGGAATGAAAGACCATTACAACCAAGAAGAGAAGTACGATTATTATTTTCTTTTCCCAACATCTTTGAAAACGGGGGGGGGGGGGGGGGGGGGATATATATTTGCCAGTAATATTTAAAAAAGTAAAAATTCACCCCTTTCGTGGGTGAGTATTGGCCGGTGGAGAGGTTGGTAGGGGTCGGACGCGATATCCGACACCACTACCATGCTCAGAATCCTCGAAAACGGGGTGATATTACATTTGACGGTGATATTAAAAAAATCACCTTCTTTGGGGGCGAGTATTGGCCGTTGGAGGGGTTGGTAGGAGTCGGACGCGATATACATCTCCACCACCGTGTTCAACATCCTCGAAAACGGGAGAAAGTGTTTTTTCTGCAAGTAAATTTTTGAGGGGCTGCGCAACCCCAAAGAGAAATTCTAACACCACCATCGTGTTCAGCATCCTCGAAAACGGGGAGGGGAGGTAATCTTTTTCCGGCTCAAAATATTTACATGTTCGTCCGACTCACACACGCTACTATTGCGTATTTCTCCGTTCGGATTATTTTCGGCGTCTTCCTATGCAGACAAGAATTGATGCATGTTCACACATCCAATATGACGGCAACAGTGCCGGACGCAGAAAGTAATGTAAAAAATACATAAATGTATATTTAAGGTGCACGAATGATGGCGAAGTATATGGAAAGAGTATATTTCGGATGCATTATTGATGCCACCATGAAAGGAGTTAATATTGATACCAATGTGAATGAAATTATTTTTGCTACTAAGGTTTTAAGAGTGATGGAGTAGCTCTGGTATGTAAATTATGTAATATACTCCGGAGTATATTTGATAATTCGCCTTCCTTTACGTGGACGCAATATAACGTGATTGTGAAAGGACGCACTAGTGATACCGAGATGTAAATATATATATATATATATATATATATATATATATATATATATATATATATATATAAATGAATGTTTGTTTGTTGGTTTGTTTGTCGTTTATGGACACCCAAACCATTCGTCGGATTTGGATGAAATTTTTAGGGGTTAATGTAATCATGCGGGGGAAGGATTCTGTGTAAAATAGAATATGTTTGTCTACCATTTCTTGGGTTTCAATGTACATAACCTAACTAATAGTATTTGTTGTATTTAACGAATGTCAGGAGGATGGAATAATGTACGTCAGGCGTTACAACTGAAATTGGTGCTACCTGCCGGTTGCTTTCACAACCTGTAATTATCATTTAAAATTAAAACGTAAAATTAAACAGCACTCATTAACGTTTAGAGCCTAAACCGTTTTCGGCCAGACGAACAAATCCAACAGGATACGTCACCAGTAATTGGCTACGTATTGACGACGGCGCAGCGCAGCGGAGCTACTCTACTCTATGATTAAATTTTAATTTAATCATAGAGTAAAGATGTAAGAAATTAACTTTTGACAAAAAAATATATTCAAAGGGGTCACGTCACATGATAAAGGCGGCCCATTTTGGGAGATCACACAACCAGATAATGTCTCGTGCAATTGTTTCGCGTGATGTGTGACCAGTGGCATCGTCCTGTTGAAACTCATGTCTTAAGGTGCGAACTTATTGCGAACAGTTCGTGAACAGTTACAAGCCCTGTTCGCGATTAGCTCGCGAACAAATCTCGATCACCCCGCGTTCAGTACGCGAGCAGTTACACGAAATTAATTTTCGTTGAACGTTGTTCGCCAAGAAGTTCGCTCAGTGTTTCAGTTTTATCGGTATTCAATAGACATGTCTTGTGTTGATGAAACGGATCAAATTTGAACCCAAACCATGTCCTACCGTATATTTCATCCCTGCCCATCCCAGATTTTATCATTTCCTCTGCCTTTTGTCATTCGCGTCGAAATTGAGGAAACAGAGTTTTCCTTTTTCGTTCAACTTTTTCGCGGCAACAATCCAGTTCTTTTGCCAAACTTGAACTTTATTTTTTATTCCTATATTCAGTTATTTTGACGTTCCACAACACTTCTTTTTCCCGGTAGCTTTCTATAAGCGTCAGTATCGCTCTATAATTTTTCGTTTTAAAATAGATGACAGTTTCACCGTCTACACCTGACTGAGGTTCGGCGAACATACCCTTTAAAGTTACAACTAGCGGGACTTTTGGCGAACTGGCAACGAACAGGGTAAAATCCGTTAATGTTACGCGAGCTGTTCGCTTACAGCCCAACATTGGGCGAACAGGTTATTGGGTGATCGCGAGCGCCGGTGGATACGCACCTTTAGAGATCCACACGTGTTCCAAAAGCCCTAAAAGTATCAAAGTTGTGTTTTAATGGAACATGTTGTATTTTATTGCATTTTTGGATTCTCCGATCAAAATAAGTATTTGTTTCAATAAGGTTTTTAATGCCTAAACTAATTTTTATGCTTCAAATACTGAATAAGTATTTAAGTTGTGTATGCGAAATTTACAGAGAAATGTAAAAATAGATCATTTTTTATTTTCCAATTTTAATAAACTTGAGTTTTTTTTGTGGGGGGCTAGCTGGACGACAAGTAAGCCCCCCCATCAACAAATAACAAAATATTTAAAAAAAACTAATACGTAGGAATTATGCGCTAATTATACGCTCTCTCATTTAGGTAATTTCGATTTTTGCGCTTAAGCTCTTAAGGGACATCTCTCTTGGTGCAAAAGTATAATTGTCCTTAAATTTCCTTTGAAAACGTTTAATTCCGCTAAATAATTTATCTACGATGAATTTATGATTTATGCGCTCTCACATTTAGGTAATTTCGACTTTTATGCTATAGCCCTTAAGGGACTTCCCTCTTAGTGCAAAAGTATAATTGTCCTTAAATTTCCTTTGAAAACGTATAATTCCTCCAAATAAATTATCTACGATGAATTTATGATCAAATATGGTCAAATAGGTTCTACTTTTTTTGGGTTCAGAGAGAAATGCACACCGGTGTCATATGTGTTCAAGAAAAATAAAAATGTGTTACTTATATCAACCACGCACTTTGATGATACAGTGGATGAGGAAATTGGAAAACCAGAAATTATTCTGTCTGACAGTAAGACAAAAGGAGGTGTAGATACTGTCGACCAGATGTGTGCCAGCTATAATTCACGCAGATGGCCAATGGTCATTTTTTACAAGTTGCTAAATATTTCTGTTATAAACGCGAAGGTAGTGTTTATATCGAATAACCAGGATACGAAAGTTATTCGAAGAAAGTTTATCGAAAATTTGGCGTTTGATCTCTTAGGAGATCATCTGAAGAATCGAGCAAATATGGATCAAATCCCACGTCAGATTCGAAGAAGAATTTGCGAGATTTGCAATATAGACACGCAAGAAGCTTCAACCAGAGCGGAAAATATACAGTCGGGAAGATGTAGAGCATGCGGATATAAGAAAAACAGAAAAACACGATATTTTTGCAGAAGGTGTAAACAATTTGTATGTTTAGAACATTCTATAACAGTGTGTAGTGAGTGTTAAGGTACGCGCACACTTATCGGAATCGGACGGACGGCAGCATCGGCAAAAATTGCTTAACACAGTTGTAAACGAGTCAACGCACATTTATCCGTTCCATGTGCGTTGACTCGTTTACAACTGTGTTAAGCAATTTTATCCGTTGCGTGCCGTCCGTCCTATTCCGATAAGTGTGCGCGTAGCTTTACAGAGAAAATTTGGAGTAGGCAAATTATTTATATTTTTTAATGTGAATAAATAAAATGTTAAATTTTATGGATGTAATTTATTTATTTAAAAGTTACCTAAAACGACAAGCATTCATTTATTTTAAATATTTAGGTCAATTCGTATTTAAAACCAATTTAAAATATGTACGGTCCTGAGCACCGGCGTCACCACTGGCATTGCGTCAAGTGCGTCACCACCGCAGGGTTAAATCGATAAATTGTATTTGACGTAAACCTTAATTAAAATCATTATTCTTAATATGTGCTTTTTTATTTCCAGAAATAAATTATACTGCAAAATATGCGATAAAATATTTGATACCCAAACACAGTTCACTAAGCACGGGAGAGCACATAGAGAGAAGACTATAAGCTGTCCTAAATGCCCTAAGAAGTTTTTAACTAATTCATGCGTTAAAGACCATTTGAAAAATGGCCATCGGAATCCAGCCGACAGAATGACTTGCGAGGTTTGCAATAAGATACTTGCCACAAAAAAGACTTACGATACGCATATGAAGGCTCACCTAAACGCTCATAAATTTAAATGTGATATTTGTGGGGCCGGTTTATCCACCAAAAGTAGTCTGTTGCAACATACAAATTCTGTACATAAAGGAATTAGACATGAATGTAACAATTGTGGTAAGACGTTTTCCTCGATGGAATATTTAAACAAGCATTTGAAAACACACGATCCTTTGTTTAAAACACCTGATTATACCTGTAAATTATGCGACCATATTGCGGAATCATGTAGGTCCTATCGTGTTCACAAGCTAGGTCATGATGGAAAGAAATTCTCAAATTATGTGTGTGATGTATGTGGAAAGATACTTACCAGCAAGCACAGTTTGAGGCTACATATGAGGGTACATACCAACGAAAAGCCATTCTGTTGCTCAAATTGTGGCAAAACCTTTGCTTCCAGCGCTGTCCTTAAATCTCACGAGAGAACTCATACGAACGAACGGCCATTTTCTTGTAAATTATGCCCAAAGACATTTACTCAGAAGTCTCCACTAACTATCCATATGAGACTTCATAGTGGCGAGAGACCGTACAAGTGTAACATCTGCGATAAACAATGTATTTCAAGGTCAGCGCTTAATTTACACAGTAAAGTTCATGGTAAATCGCCCTCTAGTTGAATTATGTTCACTTTATATTGACTTAAAATGTGCAGCTTTTAATAAAGAAATAATAACTTATGTATTTAATCAACTCCCTTTATTTCGTAGATGTTTTGTTCTGTGTGAAAGTGAAACTTGAAAAATTCAAAACTCTTGAAAATCGGTTAGTTAACGGTAGGGTATAGGCTCTATTCTGTAAAACGTAATTTTTAGTCATTTGCTATTTAAATTTATTTACGTCGTAAATGTATGTTACTCTGAAATGCATCAACAATATATAGGGTGTTTCAGAGCATTGGGAACGGTCAATTACCTGCTTATTTTTCAAAATTTCGAAAAATGTTTTCAATTCAATTCAATTCAATTAATTTATTGGTGTTAAGTAGATTACATCTTTACACAAGTCAAGAAGAAAAGAAATATATAATAAACAATAATTAAAATTTTCTTAAAATTACACAAGTATAAATTACAAACAATTAAATAAAATAATAAATGAAAAAATCCTAAGACTATTCCGTTCAATTGAGAGCTACGGCAATATAAAATAAATATATTATAAAACTTAGATTTCTAGGTAAAATTAAATATTAAAATTATACAAAAGTTGTGCAGAATTGTGAGCTCCACGCCCTAAAAATATTTAAATTTATACAGGGTGTCTCATAATAAAGTTACAGACCAAACTTATGTTTTTTTAATGGAAAACCCTGTATATTTCAGCATTTTTTTATTCCTTGTTACCTGTAGATTGAAATGACCTAGGTTTCGGCGATTGAAACCGGGCCGTTTTTGTGTTATTCAGTTGTTTATACAAAAATTTGAACAAAACTGTGCTCCCCTGAAACTAATAAAGATAATTCATTGTAATTTAGTGGCAAAGTTTAGTTGAACTTTAGTCTTCAAAATTACTCTATCAACGTTCTGGGAACGGTCAATCACGTGCTTATTTTTCAATATTTCGAAAAATGTTTTATACAAAAGTTGTGTATAATAGTGAGCTGCACGCCCTAAAAATATTTAAATTTATTCAGGGGGTCTCATAACAAAGTTACAGACCAAACTTATGTTTTTTTTGAATGGAACACCCTGTATTTTTTGTCATTTTTGAAGTATATGGAGCAAATAAAGGTGAGTTACTTCAATACTCCCTATACCTATTGTTTGCCGTTTTCGAAATATTTGAAGATTTGTTGAAATGTATGGTTTGGGTGAAATTTTATTTTTGCCCCAGTGATTGACGTTGAACAATTAAATTCATTTCTATTATTTGGTTGAAGGTTCGAACTATAGAGCCAACTATGATTTCATACAAAAAATTATACAGGGTGATAAAAAAATGCGGTAGAAAAGCCGAACTTATAAAGTTGTATAATTTCGTTTTTTCAAATGGCACACCCTGTATTTAGTAACGTATTCTCAAGTAGAATCCAATTATCTTTCAGATTATAATAATTATTCCTAATATGGTAATCGCCGAATACAAGAAAACTATTGAGATTAGGAACAAGGAACCCTTATACAATCTGAAAGATAATTTGATTCTACTTAAGAATACGTTACTAAATACAGGGTGTGCCATTTGAAAAAACGAAGTTATTTAACTTTATAAATTGGGTTTTTCTACCGCATTTTTTTTATCACCCTGTATAATTTTTTGTATGAAATCATGGTTGGCTCTATGGTTCGAACCTTCAAGCAAATAATTAAAATGATTTTAATCGTTCAACGTAAATCACTGGGACAAAAATAAAATTTCACCCAGACAATGCATTTCAACAAATCTTCAAATATTTCGAAAACTGCAAACAATAGGTATAGGGAGTATAAAAAGTTACTTTAAAAAAAAAATAAAAAACCCTCAAAAACGCACCGTTGGAGATACGATTTTTTTAGTGTAGCTAGAGGATACATTGAGCTATTTTTTGGTGGTAGTCGCTACCCTCTGCGGTTTGTTGTTTTTTATATTACCCTTACTAAAGTTGAAATTTATTATAAATTAATTTTATTTTTTGAATAATTATAACTATCGTTCTAAAAGGTTTATTGGTTCAAATATAGCACTGTATCATAGAGAATTGTGTTTTTAATAATCCATGCAAAAATTGCATTGATAGTGCACCTAAGCATGATACCATAAATTAATAAATATTGTAAATTTCTGAAATTGTTCAACTTTGATTATTAATTGCAAAGAAGGGAAGTAGAAAAAAAATATGAAAAACTCAATGCAGTGGGGTTTGAAGTATCCACAATATAATGGTATTTTTTTTGGATAAATTTTGCATTTTACTTTTGCCTTCCCCCTCCACCCGTGGTGCGTTTCTCTGAATCGGACGCACTGTGCGGCGTCACCACTGGCGTTGCGTCAAGTGCGTCACCACCGCAGGGTTAAATCGATAAATTGTATTTGACGTAAACCTTAAATTAAATCATTATTCTTAATATGTGCTTTTTTTTATTTCCAGAAATAAATTATACTGCAAAATATGCGATAAAAGATTTGATACCCAAACACAGTTCACTAAGCACGGGAGAGCACATAGAGAGAAGACTATAAGCTGTCCTAAATGCCCTATGAAGTTTGCATTTAATTACCTCCTTAAATGTCATTTGAAAAATGGCCATCGGAATCCGGCTGACAGACTGACTTGCGAGGTTTGCAATAAGATACTTGCCACAAAAGAGACTTACGATACGCATATGAAGGCTCACTTAAACGCTCATAAATTTAAATGTGACATTTGTGGGGCCGGTTTATCCAGCAGACATTCACTGTTGCAACATACAAATTCTGTACATATAGGAATTAGACATGAATGTAACAATTGTGATAAGACGTTTTCCTCGATGGAATATTTAAACAAGCATTTGAAAACACACGATCCTTTGTTTAAAACACCTGACTATAAATGTGAACTATGTGATTATATTGCAAAATCGTATAAGTCCTACCGTGTCCACATGCAAGGCCATGACGGGAAGGTATTCTCAAATTATGTGTGTGATGTATGTGGGAAGGTAGTTACCAGCAAGCAAAGTTTGAGGCACCATATGAGAGTACATACCAACGAAAAGCCATTCTGTTGCTCAAATTGTGGCAAAACGTTTGCCTCAAGCGCTGGCTTTAAATCTCACGAGAGAACTCATACGGACGAACGGCCATTTTCTTGTAAAATATGCTCAAAGACATTCACACAAAGGTCTCCACTAACTATCCATATGAGACTTCATAGTGGCGAGAGACCGTACAAGTGTAACATCTGTGAGAAACAATGTATTTCAAGGTCAGCGCTTAATTTACACAGTAAAGTTCATGGTAAATCGCCTGCTACTTAAATTATTTTAATTTTCTGTTAACTTGAAATGTGTAGCTTTTAATAAATAATTAAAAACTTGGAATGTATTTGATCAACTCCCTTTATTTCGTATTTGTTTTTTTTCATGTGTTTGACGTTAAGGGCAGGGAATTCGTACGCTTCTTGAAACTTCATATTGTTCTCCTAAAGTTGATCTTGTAAACAGTTAAGAAACCAAAAATTATAAATAAAATTAATTTGTTTATGTCTTGAACTATGTGTTATTGTAAAAAAAAAAAATTCTTATTTTTTTTGTCATTAATTAGTGTAAAATTGTTTTATAGTAACTTATTTTGAGTTTGATGCATAGATAATTCAATTTAAAGTGACCATACTAAAACTCATCATTATTGATTGCCAATTACTCAACTTCAATAAGAAGTTAGATTTCTTAAAATTGCTTTAAAGTTGTATGCGCGCGACGAAATTTAGTTCAACGCATTCCTCACGAGTAGCGCTATTTCTTAAAATTGCTTTAAAGTTGTATGCGCGCGACGAAATTTAGTTCAACGCATTCCTCACGAGTAGCGCTCATATCCTTCTCTCCAATCAGGTGGATGCTGATAATGATAATATATTCAAGGGGGCGTGATTATAGTTCTCGCCTTTGTGTGAGCCACGCATCGTATATAGCAAAAAAATGGAAAGGGTAGATAGGTGATGTTTCCGAACCCGTCTTCAGTTTTGTTTTCTCTTTAATATGACTTCTCATAGTCGCTCGTCACATCTAAATACCGTGATCTTAAAGCGATATTTGAAAAAAATCAAAACACTCTTGAAAACCTGTTAGTTAAGTCATGTTTGTGACAGGATAAATTATAGTACAGAGAAGTTAGGAAATGAATCTGAAATTTTTAGGGACAGCAGATATCGAGATGCGGTTTTCTGCATTGTGTTAAAGAGGAAAAAAGTCTATATGGTGTGGTTATGCCTTTTTTCGAAAAATGCATTCTGGTGCAATTTGCAATTGCATAATTACTTGCAACATTATAAGAATAACTGGAAACTCGGAAAAATCGCTCGAAAATCGTTATTCGGGGGTTTTCGGGGATGCCGAATTAAATTCTGGCATTAGAATTATCCGGGGGCGCTCGGGGTCGGCTCTGCAGGGAAAGGTAATGGAGAAAGTGAAATGGAAATAATACTTTATTTAAATAATAAATAGTACTTTTCATTAATATTGAATTATTTATCATAAAGTTCAATTTTTAACTTAAATACTAAACATCTTCTTTAAAACTCTTCTTCTTCTTTCCCTTCTTCCTCGTCACTATCCTCGGCCTCGTTGGAAGTGCCTTTTTGGTTTGTACAATTTCCATCGCAATGCTTGCATGCAAGTGAGCACTCCAACCCACTTCAGCGGCACCCGCACCTTGTGCCACAGTCGGTTTCACAAGGAACAAAAAATCCTGCTTTAAATTTCCTCGGGACCGGCTTCCCTGGGTCATGGTGACTGGACTGAGCTCTCCATCCACCAATTCCCAACCCCATTCCAACGGATTTAAGGTCTCGTCTTGACCTTGTGAACCATGCCAAGCCTGTACTTGAAAATAGACACGCTTGATATGCTCGGTCAACGCATTGGCAGTCGGGATTATACGTGCAAGATCGACTTTTTTAGAATTTCATTTCATTTTTTTTTTTCATTTCATTTATTCGTGTTAAGAAATATACAGTTTTACACATGTCAAAAAATATATAAAGTAGAAGTACAAGTGGCGTAACAAGTGGTATTGCGTAAAAATATAAACAGCTAAAATACATACAAATTATAAAATAAATAGCACACCAAAAACATAGATCACAATTTGGGTTTAAAAGTAAGGTATGTGATTCAGTTGAGAGCAACTAGGATATTGATATTCAATAACAAATTAAAAGTATTAAAATTAAACTAGAATAAGACATACAAACAATTTAAAATACCATGGCGTATAGAGGAAATGGAGGCTTCAGCATACATTTTTGGTCGATAGCTATGGACTAGCTCAATTGCAGGTCTGTCGCTCGTGCGGAACTCTTTGCGTGCCCCGTTAAGAGCCGAAGCCCATGATCTATTAAATTATCCATGGATACATGTTTTTGCTTAAATATTTCTGCAAATCCATGTAAATCATCGGATTTCTCAAACACATCGCAGAATTTTACTTTCCCCCGATAGAAAAATGCTGAGGTGGTGTCGCATCCCGTGAAAGCATGTAGAAGGAATATATACTGGTTTGAATGAAAAACACCACGAAAAATAGCCAGAATTTATTTAATTTTTCTACAATTGATGGCTTTCGGTATAAAAAGTAACTCATTAAAATTTCAATAAAAAACTCCTTCGTCAAACCTCTTTTTAGGATGATTTTATATACGAAAAATAGCAATATCAAATGGTGTTTTTATAAACATGGAACAATTTGGATTAGTTTTCTCGTGATAATAGTGCGAAGAACATCATTTAAAATGCCCAGAGTTCGTAACCGTCGAAATTTTGAACAACTAAGTGATTTCGATCGAGGTCGGATAATTGGCATGAGAAAGGGTGGTCTTTCGTTTAGAGAAATTGCCAATAGAATGGAACGTGACGCAACCACAGTAATGAGGTGCTGGCGAAGATGGTCTGAGGAAGGTTTTCATGGACGTCGGAGAGGATCTGGACCACAGCGAAGAACGACAGACCGCGAAAAACACAGGTTGAGACTTTTGGCGATAAGAGAAAGATTATCCACTAAGCGGGCCATTGGAAACACTTGGAGGGATACATTAAATGTTAGAATCTCAATGGCATCGATATATCATCGAATACAGAGTTTTGGAATGCGTAGTTATCGTCCTTTTTGTTGCCTTCCCATGACTCCACGTCATAGAGCTTCTAGGTTGGAATGGTGTAGAGAACGGGTGAATTGGAGACAAGAATGGCAACAAATTGTGTTCACTGATGAATCCAGATTTTGTTTGTGGACCAATGATGGACGTAGACGTGTCAGATGTTTCCGCGGGGAACGCAGAAATATGGACTTCGCGCTTCCTCGGCATACTGCTCTCACGCAGGGGGTGATGATTTGGGGTGCCATCACGTATGGTGGTAGGTCCCCTCTAGTTTTTATTCCTGGCACCCTAAATGCTTCGCGCTACGTACAGACTTTTCTAGAGCCCGTTGCACTGCCGTACTTACAAGGGTTGCAAAACCCTACCTTTCAGCAAGATAATGCTCGCCCACATACAGCAAGGGTAACAATAGAGTGTTTAGAAAAAGCTGACGTTGTAGTACTTCCACGGCCTTCTCGTTCACCAGACCTTTCGCCCATCGAACATGTTTGGGATATGATAGGCGTCAGACTAGGAAATTTACCCCGTGCCACAGACACTTTGGACGAACTTCGTTTGCGGATTCAGGAAGCTTGGGATGAGCTACCCCAAGAAGATATTGATCACCTCATTCAAAGCATACCGAACCGCGCGAATGAGTGCATTACAAACAACGGAGGACCGACTCATTATTTAAAAAAAATGTTTGTGTAAGTAAGTTTTTCAACTGAAATTTTGATCGTTTACTTGAGACATTCAAACGCAACTTCTGTGAAATTTTCATTAAAATCTGACCATAACTTCTTGGTGTTGCATTTTTCATTCAAACCAGTATATGAGACCTGATGCACGCACTTCTGGATGCTAAGCTTTCGAAAGAATACACAACATCAGGTGCTTTAGCGGAAGGCGGTTTCAGCAAGAACACTTCCAGATTCGGTGGAGTCCGAGCAGCAAGAATTGTTAGGTCCGAAACAATGACCACTTCATTGTTGGGGCTTCCAGAAGCAGTCCCAATGGCCTTTAGCACAATATAAACATCCGCATCAGCTACACTCTGCTGAGACATTATATTAGCCCCTTTCAATTCCTCCTGGAGAAATTTAACGAGCTGGGACTTATTTTTGCTATTCCCTAAAAACTTGTCCTGACTTATACTTGCGTTCAACGTCATGACCTTCCAGGAATCTGGAGCCATGCGTACGGTGGCGGAATTTTTATGCATACATGGATTTAGTGGTCATTTGATCGTATCCGTCGAAAACTACAAAAACTCTATGATTAATTAATATCTCACTTACCCCGTGGTGAAACATAATTATATATTTGATTAATTAAAACACTTGGTTTTGTTTCACTGATTTTTTTTTTTTTCTCCGACTAGTTTCGACCTTAGGTCATTCTCAAGGAGATATGTACAAAATTAACATCGACTGGTATTTTATTACCTGATTTTTCAATTCCTGTATAAAAACCAGTCGATGTTAATTTTGTACATATCTCCTTGAGAATTACCTAAGGTCGAAACTAGTCGGAGAGAAAAATAAAATCAGTGAAACAAAACCAAGTGTTTTAATTAATCAAATACAAAAACTCTGTTCCCAAATGTTCTCTTTATGTATCTAACATACCCGTTGCACATCTTTAACATGTTCTGGCCCTTTTTCCATCTGACTTCATGTAGAAGCATGCCTCCATCAATAATATATTATGTGTCGTCACTTCTTACACTTTTTAAAAATTTTTAAAATCCAGTTTCGAGGCAGAAAAGATTTCCAAAGTAATTGTTTTTACGGGTATGGAGTTAGCAATAGATTTCAGCAATAGATTTTAAAATGAGTTATTTCCTCTAAATTCACTTTAGAAAAATTAAAAAAACCTCAAATGACAGCTGAAGCACCATCATATTAATCAGTTGTCACACCGCCACCCCTAATTTTCAACCCATGCCCATAATTATTTGGCACACATCTAATAACATGTGACTATTTTCACAGTTCGCATATCGCCATAAAAAACATAAGCACATGAATAGTTTCCTCATTAACCATACTAACTTATAAAAGAATAAAATTCGGATCACCGCCCCTCGAACACTCTTAAAATAATTAATTTCCACCCTCGCGCACCGCGTGTTCGGGGGGGCGGTGATCCGAATTTTGTTTTTTATAAGTTAGTATGGTTAATGAGGAAACTATTCATGTGCTTATATTTTTTATGGCGGTATGCGAACTTATAGAAATTTTCCATTTGTTGGGACTCTGCGCGAATTCGAGGCGCGAGGGTGGAAATTAATTATTTTTATAGTGTTCGGGGGGCGGTGATCCGAATGTTATTTTTTTATAAGTTAGTATGGTTAATGAGGAAACTATTCATGTGCTTATATTTTTTATGGTGACATGCGAACTTATAGAAATTTTCCATTTGTTGGGACTCTGCGCGAATTCGAGGCGCGAGGGTGGAAATTAATTATTTTTATAGTGTTCGGGGGGCGGTGATCCGAATGATATTTTTTTATAAGTTAGTATGGTTAATGAGGAAACTATTCATGTGCTTATATTTTTTATGGCGGTATGCGAACTTATAGAAATTTTCCATTTGTTGGGACTCTGCGCGAATTCGAGGCGCGAGGGTGGAAATTAATTATTTTTATAGTGTTCGGGGGGCGGTGATCCGAATGTTATTTTTTTATAAGTTAGTATGGTTAATGAGGAAACTATTCATGTGCTTATATTTTTTATGGCGGTATGCGAACTTATAGAAATTTTCCATTTGTTGGGACTCTGCGCGAATTCGAGGCGCGAGGGTGGAAATTAATTATTTTTATAGTGTTCGGGGGGCGGTGATCCGAATGTTATTTTTTTATAAGTTAGTATGGTTAATGAGGAAACTATTCATGTGCTTATATTTTTATGGCGGTATTGCGAACTTATAGAAATTTTCTATTTGTTGGGACTCTGATTAATGTGATTGTGCTTTGGTTGCCATTTGAGGTTTTTTAATTTTTTTAAAGTGAATTTAGAGGAAATAACTCATTTTAAAATCTATTGCTGAAATCTATTGCTAACTTCACACCCGTATTGTTTTTATAATATGTGTAATATAATTCAATATTGAATTAAAATTTTTATAATTCATAACCCCAGGTAATTCTAATGCCAAAAAACGGTTTTTTTCGCATTTTATTAAATAATATAAACGTTGTTGAATCGTTTTTGATTGAGAAAGTTGTCTACTATTCGGCCGAATAATTTTCTCCACAGGTGACGTCCAATCAAATGATAGCAATTTCATTGCCCAACAGGTGGCGTCCAATCAAATGATAGCGGTTTCATTGCCCAACAGTTTAGTTGTTAGTATAGTTACGATTCGTTTTTTGTCAGCGAACTGCCGCAATTTCCAAATAGAAAAATTATTCGTTATAATTTAATACAAACAGAGAAATCTTTTGGTAATTATTTAATATGATGCGAAAAAGTGTAGTATTAAACTCGTGAACAAGTTGGCCATTGCCACTCGGATGAATTGCAAACTTCGCCCTCGTGGTAATGGCCAACTTTCTCACTCGTTTAATAATATACTATTATTTCATTCTATACGATTTCCAGGCCACTTAGATTTAATAGAAGTACGTTTTCAATCACCAATTTGCGGTGTTCATTTTTATCAACAACAACCGGTGTGGAAACGAAAGTGCCTCCTCTACGGTTTCTGCTATTCTTTTTTGCAGGTTCCATTTTTATGAATGGCCAAATTCCAATTTTTTCATCAACCCATTCATTGCTGTGTGAATCAAATCGAGGTCTAGCAACAGCTGCAAGAAACATCACTTTTGTTACGAATCTTTTTGATTTCATCTAGCAATGCGGTTCAACCTCCTCTGGTTCAAGGTAATAACGACTTTGTTCCTCAGTATCTAACTGAGGAACAAAGTCGTTAGATACTGAGGAACAAAGTCGTTATTATAACCATTTTTCATCAATGCGAACCATATCAAACATATCCGGGAATTGAATTTTTCCATCTTCTGAAAATTGCAAATGCCGGAATATAAACACAATTCGCTCCTCTTTCTTTGCATCCGTCAACAGAGGCTTTAATGTTGCCGTGCACACTCGCGCATGTAAAGCTTTTATCCGACGATGCAGAGAAGTTTTTGGTATATTCAGGCCAGCAAGTGATCTGATGGTTTTTCTTTTGTTTAATGGCACATTACGAATTCTGCCATTTAGTGCATAATTTTTCTATTTTGAACCAACCAAAAAAAATTTTTATGTTTTTTATCATTCAATATCCTTGCCGAGTGGCGAGTGGCAAGTGGAAAGGGAAGTAGTTGGTTCAATAAGTTATTTGTTTATAGTTTTTTGTTTGTTTGTTTTTGGCATAGGTGTGACCATTCAGCCACTAACGATGATTTTATAGTGTTACAAGGGGAGGATCAGATGTGTGACTCACCGATTTCATCCATCTTTGGCACACGTGTAGGTCATAACTAGGAGTGTAACAGGTGCAAGTAATAGGGCGCACTATTCATCCGTTTTTGAGAAAATTTTTTTTTTTAAATTTGTTATTCATTCGTATGTTTATATACCTTTTGCGTTAACAAACATATACCGACCTTTTGGCGCATCGATAAAACCTCCGATTCGTAGTCGGAAGGTCGAAGGATCGAACCCCATTGTTGAAGTTGGGTTCATTAATTTCCTTTTTATAGTTTTTATAAATCCATATGTATTTAAATATCTTAATTTTAGAATCAACCAATTTTTTTCTCGAAAACGGCTGAATAGTGCGCCCTATTACTTGCCCCCCTGTTACACTTCTAGTCATGACCTACACGTGTGCGAAAGATGGATCAAATCGATGAGTCACACATCTGAACGTCTCCTTGTTAGTAAGATTTAATTTACGTTTCGAGTTACGAACAGGTTGAATATTCAGATATTCAGGCTATATTTCGTTTTACTAAATTTATTTAATGCTTTCTGCATCAAGTAAGGTTGTTTCCAATTTATTTAATAAGAAAAAACATTTATTATTCTTCCGCTTATAACCAATTTTATTATTTTTTAAATCGGTAAATTGTATTCGACTTGAACCTTCAATAATCTTACATTTTTAATTACTGTGTGCTCTTTTTTGTTTTCAGAAACAAATTATACTGCAAAATGTGCGATAAAAGATTTGATACCCAAAAACAGTTCAATAAGCACGGGAGAGCACATAAAGAGAAGACTGTAAGCTGTCCTAAATGCCCTAAGAAGTTTAGAAATAATTCCTGCCTTAAAGACCATTTGATAAATGGCCATCGGAATCCGGCTGAGAGAATAACTTGCGAGGTCTGCAACAGGATACTGGCAACAAAAAAGTATTATGATACGCATATGAAGGCTCATTTAAACGCTCATGCATTTAAATGTGATATTTGTGGGGTCGGTTTATCCACCAGACAGTCACTGTTGAAACATACAAATTCCATACATGAAGGAATTAGACATGAATGTAATAATTGTGATAAGACTTTTACCAATATTGCATATTTGAAAGCGCATGTGAGAAAACACGATCCTTTGTTTAAAACACCTGAATATAAATGTAAATTATGTGATCATATTGCAAAAACATATAAGTCCTTCCGTTTTCACATGCTAGACCATGACGGGAAGAAAAGGCCAAATTATGTGTGTGATGTATGTGGAAAGCTACTTACCAGTAAGTACAGTTTAAGGCAACATATGAGAGTACATACCAACGAAAAGCCTTTCTGTTGCCCAACATGTGGAAAAATGTTTGCTTCCAATAAAGTCTTGAAAACGCACGAGAGAACTCATACGAACGAACGGCCATTTTCTTGTAAAATATGCTCAAAGACATTCACACAGAAGTCTCCACTAACTATCCATATGAGACTTCATAGTGGCGAGAGACCGTACAAATGTAACATCTGCGAGAAACAATGTATTTCAAGGTCAGCGCTTAATTTACACAGTAGAGTGCATGGTAAATCGCCCTCTACTTGAATTATTTTTGCTTTGTATTGACTTAAAATGTGCAGCTTTTAATAAATAATTCCAAAACTTGGAATGTATTTAATCAACTCCCTTTTTTCGTATGTTTTTAAAGTTGTGAAAGTGAAACCTAAAAAAAACTCTTGAGAATTGTTTCCGATAGTTAAGTAAATATGACAAAATAAATTACTAAAATAACATGTTCAAATTGTCAAGGTGTGTTATACCGTGATTTTGTCGTAAACTCAGCGATGCGCCGTAGAAAAATAAGCTCCACGCCTTTAACGGCGATTGGACAGAGGGGAAATTATTGGGTAATAAAAGCAGTGTCGCCCGAAAAGGATTTATCTAGTACACAATTGTAATCATTCACAATGAGTAATTTAGGCAAAAACAAAGTTTTGCAAAATCAACGCGCAAAGTAGTTTTTTTTATTTGTTAAATTAAAGAACCGATGAGAATGGTCAAAGGAATGTATATGATGTAAAGGACGAAGTATCGAGTGCGACTAGTGTATCTATCCCATTAAAAAGAAGCTGAAATCGCAGAATCTAAAAATGTGGTAAAATTTTCGGATCCTATATTAAGCAAACGGAGACAGACTTAAATGATGAAATCTTTTCACTGTGCGGTATTAGAAATATGATATACAATTTTCATCTAACGGAAGGTATTCGCGTTACAATCCGAAAATTACAAACAAGATTATAAAATGATCTCGATTGGAGCGGCAGACAAACGTCTCTTTGGAATTTAGTGAACAAGAGGTTGTAACGCTCGTTATGGTGTCGGTAGAATTCTAATAACTCTTCTGCCGGTTAGGACGTTACATTAGAATTAAAGTAGAAAGCAGAACAACAACACTGATTATACTGATGGTTTAATACGATTTCGTAACACGTACAAGGCTATTAAGTATCTGTACGTCTCGGAGAAATTTTTATATCTCTTGTTATATTTTATGTTTCCCCTGGTTACCGTCCGTCGCTGCCTCGGATCTCCGTTGGCAACGTATAAGGTGTCCCCACAAGATCATCTGAAAATAATAAAAAAATGTTGGTCGAGAAAGAAGCATTGATAAACGAATTACATATCTACAGAAAATAAAAGGTTCCCATTAAGAAAATAGAACAGTTAAAAATCTTGACGAGACATGTATGCATAGTACCCATACAAAATCAAAATCTTGGACAGATGGAAGCACCGGTGGACTGAAGTGTCCCATTTCAAAAGGGGCGCGATTAATTTTATTATTCACGCTGGCGGTACTGAAGGTTTTGTAAAAAAACGCCCTTAAAGTCGGGAGCGAAAAACGGAGATTATCGCGATGATATCATCGATCCAAATGTGCAAACTATCGAATGACAAAATCCCTGGTTTTTACGAATGGAGAAAAACAACTCTAGGTATTGTATGTTCATTTGCATATAAGTACATGCAATAAAAAAACCAATCAATGATTTTTGTGTGTCATTTTATGAACGTTGAAGACTAATTGTTGTGTTCTACAAATAATAAGGCCACGAGGCATTCCTGCGTAATCTCAAAATGACGGCATTTATTTTAAAAATTATACGGGTAATTTTCGTAATATAAATAAAACGTACCCGGTTCTCGGTACTCTCTAATTTCCTACAAATTAAAACCGACCACAAAAATGTGTCTAATGATGTTCGTACCATTAGAACTGCGACACAATGGAATCATTTCGAGATGATTGTTCTTTTGTAATTATATTATTTACGTAGATTGAATTTTAAATAATTTGATTTTTAATTGTGTTGTACATTTAACACGTGATGAAATATTTTTCAATATACTGTACATATACAGCAGGGCCAAAAAAAAACGGTACAAGTAGTCTTGTACTCATATATCTTCGTGAGTTATTAATATTTTTAAATAATTAATTTAACACTGAAAAGCCCACTTTTTATAGCGTGGGCATACTGCCAAAAGTGACCAAGTCAAATTTGCATGATTTTAAGAAAATATGTCTAAGTGAGTAGTAAGAAGTTGCCGAATATCAGGAAAAAGTGTGCACGTCAATATCATGACAATAGATGCGTCACACACATAAAAGTGTTTTGACCAAGTCACAGTGTTCAGGTTCTATACTAGCAAAAATGATCATATTGACTTGGTCAATTTTTAATGTACTTTAACTATAGCATAACAGCTAACTGTTATAATTGACTATCACGACTTGATCACATTTCGTTGTTCCATGAATTGTATATCTATGTGTTACACATTCAGTTGGCTGGTTGTAACGGAATTTGTTTAGTGAATATTGTCAGTTATTATGGCTTCCAGGGGAAAGTTAATGGTGCAAATTTGTTTGAATAATGCAGAAGCAAGTACTTCAAAGAAAAATAATACAGGTAAGTGCTTAAATTCGTATTATTTTAACTTAAAACCATTTTGAGGTTATGCCCACATAATTTTTTTGTAAATAAACCGAATGCCTGCATTGATGCAAGCATTGTTCTATTACTTTTATGATTACTGCTGTATAGAATTACAAAATTAATAGTAATCTTGCTAAGTAACAAGATTTTTGTATGCTTACTTAATATTTACTTTTTCTGTTAGGTACACTCGCAGCGCAGGACTGTTTAATTGCAATTGCTAAGGACGGTGATAATTCGACTGACGAAATAAGAAGTCATAAAGAGAGCAACAACCTTGTTCAAGTAAATGATGACCTTCCCACATATTCGTCGGAGGAAAAAGTCTTGGCAAATGCAGAATCATCTAGTGATAGCAACACACCTTTATCTAAACGAAGATGCCGTTGGAAAAAATCAAATCCTACACAATGGAAAAAGAATATTAATAAGAAAAACAGAATGTTGAGTTTGCCATATAAATCCAGTGGGATAGTTAAGCCAGCAAAAAAACCTAAATTTATTAATTGCAACTCTTGCAAATTCAAATGTTCACTTAATTTTAATGATCAACCGAGAAACCAATTATGCTCCGAATTCTGGAATCTAGATTACATTCGCCAAAAGGATTTTATTCTCTCTTTTGTTGCAAGCAAAGAACCTGCCTGTAGAAGAATTCGATCTGGAGCAGGTGCACAAAAAACTAGCAGCAGGTACTATTATTTTGTGAAGGAGGGCACAAAAGTTCGAGTTTTTGCAAGATATTTTTTTTACGTACTTTGTGTATAAGCCATGGACCAGTAGATAAGGCCTTTTCTGGGGAAAATGCGACCGGAATATTTGATAGTAGTGACAAGCGTGGTGAAAAAGTGCCTGTGAATAAAACCGAACCAGAAATCATAGATTCAATCAATGCTCACATAAAAAGTTTTCCTACAATGGCCTCTCATTATTGTAGAGCATCAACGAAACGAGAGTATTTAGATCCTAATTTATCTATCGCAAAAATGTACGCCTTGTATGTTGAAGATTGTAAGAACGCTGATAAGGAATATACATCCCAAATAACTTACCGCCGCGTATTTGGTAATAATTTTAACTTGTCCTTCTTTAAGCCCAAAAAGGATCAGTGTTTGACATGTGCGAACTATATGAAGACAAAATCAGCTGATTTAAAAGAAAACTATCAGTCTCATATTAAAAAAAGAGACGAAGCAAATGCAGCAAAAAAAGCAGATAAGGAGCGTGCACTGATTGATGATAGTTTCGTAAGCGTCACATTTGATTTACAAAGTATTCTGCAAATACCGTCTTCGGATGTCTCACTGATGTATTATAGCAGAAAGCTATGTGCATACAATCTCACAATTTATGAAGCTTCGCAAAATGCTTATTGCTACACGTGGACCGAAATAAATGATAAGAGAGGCAGTTCAGAAATAGGCACATGCCTGGTTCAATGGATACAAAATTTGTCACAAATATCAGTGAAATAAGTTTGTTCTCGGATACTTGTAGTGGGCAAAATAGAAACCAGTTTATTGCAGCACTATTTATGTTCATAGTACAAAACAGCAATTTAAATATTATACAGCACAATTTTTTAGAGAGTGGCCATTCTTACATGGAAGTAGATTCCATGCATAGTGCAATTGAAAATGCGAAAAGAAATGTTCCAGTCTATACTATGCATAACTGGTTAAACATTTTTCGTTTAGCACGCTCCAATCGAGGTCGAAATAAAAGAAGTAAGCCATACAACGTACTTGAGTTAAGATACAACGACTTCCTTGACTTAAAGGCACTAGCTGGTAAGACTTTTAAAAACCGAACTACAGACGAAAACGGAAATCGCGTTAATTGGTTAAAAATTAAAACTATGCGATATGAAAAAGTTAAACCCCAGCACGTGCTGTTTAAGTATAATTATAGTGATCCAGAGTTCCTTGTGCTCAATGCAGGTGGGCGTAATTGTCGAACTACCAGCACTATCATGGAAAAAAAAATACCGCATTTGTACCTAAAAGAAATTCCTATTTCTATCCAGAAAAAGCAAGATCTTTTGAAGCTGTGCAAAACGGGTGCAATTCCTTCTGAATTTCATGGCTGGTATCAGTCTATACCAGCATGTGGTATAAAGAAAGATGTAGCTCCAGAGCCATCAGTATGGTCTGATTCGGATTCCAATTAATACTCGTATGCGGTACCTCATTTCCACTATTTTTTTACCAAAACAATAATTTGTTAATTTTATTTGTATTTAGCATTACATTATAAAGAAAAAAAAATGTAATATTAATTTCTTTGTATTTTCTATTGAATAAAAATTTTGACCAAGACAGAAAAATGTGTACATTATTACATGTAAAAATGACCAAGTCAATTTTTTTTTAAACCAGAACACTTAAACACGCTTTGTTCAGTTATTATAAATCAGTAACAACATATTTAATATCTTGATATAAACAAAAACCTGCATTTTTGCTAGATTACGCAAAAAAAAAGAATTAAAAAACGAGAATTTTCAACTTCAATTATCTAGAAACTACGATTATTGACTTGGTCAATTTTGGCAGTATGCCCACGATAGATAAGACGAAGTACTTTTGCTTTTAAGAAATAGTACTTAAACTTGTGCCCGGAGCATCTTCTTGCATATAGTTCTTCTATCCTTTCAGGAATTCGTACTGTGCGTGGTCTTCCACTTAATTGTTTGCGATTATTGTTACCGTAAATTCTGAGTTTAATTATTAATCACACAGATTTAATATTATCCACACATCTTCTTAAAATCCCCCTATTTTCCTTCACGTTGTTATGTTTCGACTTCAATTTGCCGAGCCGTACTTAAAAATTTAATTTGAGTCTCCAAAATTCGCTCAATTTTTTTTCAATTTTACACTACGACCACATCAAAATTTCCAAAAATCTAGAAATGGTGCAAATATAGTTTTTTAAGAAATCAATTTGAAATGAATTTTGAGTAATTTTGGAAAGTTTTAAGTCGATAGCAATTGTTTTTATATTTACTTTGGGTCTCCTAAATTGGTTAAATTTTTTTTCAATTTTACACTCCGACCACATCAAAATTTCCAAAAATCTAGAAATGGTGCAAATATAGTTTTTTAAGAAACCAATTTGAAATGAATTTTGAGTAATTTTGGAAAGTTTTAAGTCGATAGCAATTGTTTTTATATTTATTTTGGGTCTCCTAAATTGGTTCAATTTCTTTTTTCAATTTTACACTCCGACCGCATAAAAATTTCCAAAAATCTAGAAATGGTGCGAATATAGTTTTTTTAAGAAATTAATTTGGAATTAATTTTGAGTAATTTTTCTCGACAATACTTCGAACCATATCATCTGGTTATCCAATTAACAATGAGAAGTTTAGTGAATATACATTTAATACAGCGAAATTGTATATTAATCTATACAACTGAATCTACATGCCTGCTAGCATCCACAAAGTATTAATTCATGGATCAGTAATTATTAAACATGTCCTGTTACCAATTGGCCAATTGTCCGAGGAAGCGCAACAAGCAAGAAATAAGGACTGCAAAAGGATTCGTGAATACCATACAAGGAAGAAGTCAGGAATTGCGACAATGACTGACTTACTCCATATGCTTCTGATCTCTTCCGATCCCTTCATCACAGCACATCGAGAACTTCCAGAAAAAAAGAGTGGTCCGTTATCCCCTAAAGTACTCGGCCTTCTCAGCCAGTATGACCCCTCTTCTGCCACATAAGACAGTGACACAAGTTCTAATGAAAACTCACATCTAGACTGTGATTTTGATTGAAAATTGATTGATTTTAATATTTTGGAACAACTTATGAAGTTTCAATGAAAAAGTCTCAAATAAATTTTTTTTTTAATTTTTAAATTAAAAGTGCACTTCCACCCCTATAAAACCACCCCTGCGCATCCTAGAATTATTTAACTATTTTTCCCGTATTGACTGATGTATTTTGCACCGACTCACGAATTTTCAGATTTTTAACTAATTATTTTAAAGCTATAGATACTTTGCATTTTGTACAATTTTTGCGATTTTTTTTTTGTTTTCGCAAGTTTGTTCCGGATTTAAAAAATCTTAAATTATTATTTACCAAGTTTCTAACAGTTTTTCTTGCTTATGCCTTGCAGGAAAATAATTATTATGATTATTTATAATTAATAGATATGGCTGATTGCAAACTTTGTCAAAAATTGAGATTTATATCGCGAGGGATGGATTTCTGCGACTTACGGAGAAATGATTTTTTTCTGGGTTAAAGGAGTGCCCGTAACGTTTTTTTGACTTTTGATTATGAAAGTACCTTTAGTAGTTATAAGAATAAGAATTTTTATTTAGTTATGGCTGATTCTTTTTGTGTTATTAATTTAGACCTTCCCTAATGGTATGGTTACCTTTTTTCGAATTGCTTTTCTTTTCTCCGAGATATGAATTTTTAAAATCTATTGGTGGATCTACTGCTAACTTTGAATTATATGGAAAATTTGGAAAAGACTTTGAACGGCCGTAACGGCTCAACGAAGAATCCAAATCGAACGCGGTTTGCAAATGTGTATTCCTTGTGTGCAAGTTAATCGGATTTAATTAAAATGGGCGATTTTTAATTTTTGACGAAAACTTGAAAAACTACCCAAGCATTTAAAATTATTTCCTGAAGAAACCACTGGTTCGATTCGGGGTTTCTATACATCGCCAGTAAGATCCCTTCAAGACGCTTCAGAAAATGTACTTTCCCAACCACAAATGTGTATTTGATGCCCGTGACGCGTCAGCGAAGAAAACTCGAAAATGGAAAAAACTCGAAAAAAAAACAGTTTTTTTAATAAATATCCTGGACGTTTATGTTACACCTTATTTTCATCAGAATAACAAGCTAAATCGATAAGCATTAAAAAAATTCATCTAGAAAAAATTGCAAAAAAGTTGGCAAGTCACCATTGTTTTTGATGAGGATGTACTGTAATTCGGAGAGGCAAAATAAATCTTCCCAGCAAGAGCGGAAAATTAATAATTTAAATAAATCAAATACCGATTTTTTTAATTATACAATAAAATTTTTAATTTCGCCAGTTTTGATCGGGTGACCGATGAATATGTTTTTAAAAAGATTTTATTGATTATAAACAAACTATTACTAATTACTACTTGGTTATTAATGTTTGATTATTTAATTGTTGCGTCGCGTGACAACCGTACGCACCCGAGCCGATTCTAAGACTGAGGATCCCCTCCGCGCACGCTACTTAAGCAGGTCAGCTATTGTTGTTGAGTTCAGCAATTTTGGGTGCTATAACTCGTCCTAATGATGAAAAAGTTGACAACATCTGGCCCAAGTATATTGTTGCGATTTTAGATTATACTACAGTTTTATCGACTAAAAATTCAAATTATTTCGTAACGTTAAAGTTGTAGACGTTTATTATTCTGTAATCTTATTATTTTTTAAATCGATATATTGTGTTTGACGTGAAACTTTAATAAATTTATATTTTTAATTAGTATGTGCTTTTTTGTTTTCAGAAATAAATTATACTGCAACATATGCGATAAAAGTTTTGATACTCAAAAACAGTTCAATAAGCACGGGAGAATGCATAGAGAGAAGAATATAAGCTGTCCTAAATGCCCGAAGAAGTTTTCATTTAATTTCCGCCTTAAAGAACATTTGAAAACTATCCATCGGAATCCTGCCGAGGGAATAATTTGCGAGGTTTGCAACAAGAAACTGGCAACACAGAAGTATTATGATACGCACATGAAGGCTCATTTAAACGCTCATGAATTCAAGTGTGATATTTGCGGGGCTGGTTTATCCGGCAGACAGTCACTATTCAACCATATAAATTCTATACATAAAGGAATTAGATATGAATGTAATGATTGTGATAAGACGTTTACCACGATGCAATATTTAAAAGAGCATTTGAGAAAACACGATCCGTTGTTTAAAACACCCGAATATAAATGTAAATTATGTGATCATATTGCAAAAACATATAAGTCCTACCGTATTCACAGGCTAGATCATGACGGGAAGAAATGGCCAAATTATATGTGTGAAGTGTGTGGAAAGGTACTTGCCACCAAGACCAGTTTGACAAAACATATGAGGATTCATACTAACGAAAAACCATTCTGTTGCTCGACATGTGGAAAAATGTTTGCTTCCAGTGCTATTCTTAGAATTCACCAGAGAACTCATACCAGAGAAAGGCCATATTCTTGTAAAATATGCTCGAAGACATTTACTCAGAAGTCTTCATTAACTATCCATTTGAGACTTCATAGTGGTGAGAGACCGTACAAGTGTAACATCTGTGAGAAACAATGTATTTCAAGGTCCGCGCTTAATTTACACAGTAAAGTTCATGGTAAATCGCCCTCTACTTGAATTATTTTCACTTTGTATTGTCTTTGAATGTGCAGCTTTTAATAAATAATTAAAAACTTTGAATGTATTTGATCAACTCCCTTTACTTGTTGTTACTAGTTGTATTTTGTATCTGCATGTAACCAATCTTATTATTTTTCAAATCTATAAATTGTGTTTGACGTGAAACTTTAATAAACTTATATTTTTTATTAGTATGTGCTTTTTTGTTTCCAGAAATATATTTTACTGCAAAAAATGCGATGAAAGATTTGATACTCCAAAGCAGTTCAACAAGCACAAAAGAATGCATAAAGAGAAGACTATAAGCTGTCCTAAATGCCCTAAGAAGTTTGCATTTAATTGCCTCCTTAAAGATCATTTGAAAACTATCCATCGCAATCCAGATGAGGCAATAACTTGCGAGGTGTGCAATAAGAAACTTTCATCAAAAATGTATTACGATATGCACATGATGATTCATTTAAACACTCACAAATTTAAATGTGATTTTTGTGGGACTGGTTTATCCAGCAAAACGAAACTATTAACCCATATAAATTTTAAACATAAAGGAATTAGACATGGATGTAATAATTGTGATAAGACGTTTAGCACTATGCAATATTTGAAGGTGCATTTGAAAACACACGATCCTTTATTTAAAGCACCTGAATATAAATGTAAATTATGTGATCATATTGCAAAAACACATAGGTCCTACCGTGTTCACATGCTAGACCATGACGGGAAGAAAAGCCCAGATTATGTGTGTGACGTATGTGGAAAGGTAGTAAAAAGCACGAGTACTTTAAAGTATCATATGAGGATACATACCAACGAAAAGCCATTCGGTTGCTCAACATGTGGAAAAATGTTTGCTGTCAAGGATGGTCTTAAAGTTCACGAGAGAATTCATACCAGAGAAAGGCCTTATTCTTGTAAAATATGCTCAAAGACATTCAACCAGAAGTCTCCATTAACTGCCCATATGCGACTTCATAGTGGCGAGAGACCGTTCAAGTGTGTCATCTGCGAGAAACAATGTATTTCAAGGTCAGCGCTTACTACGCACAGTAAAGTTCATGGTAAATCGCCCTCCTCTTGAATTCTTTTGACTCTGTTATTTTAATATGCAGCTTTTAATGTATTTCAAGGTCAGCGCTTAATGCACACAGTAAAGTTAATGGTAAATCGCCCTTTTAAATTATTTTGACTTTATGTTATTTTAAAATGTAGCTTTTAATAAATAATTAATAACTTGGTATGTATTTGATCAACTCCCTTTGTTTGTTTTTCGTTATGAAAGAGAAACTAAAAAAATTCAAAACTCTCTTGAAAATTGGTTTATTTTCCAGTACTTAAGTGATTATGATAAGATAAATTAGAAAAATAATATGTTAAAATAGTCATAGGTCAATAAGGACAAATTTTTAATACCAGACTTTGCGCTCTTTACGCTTGAAAGAAGTGGGTAAACCGACCCTTGCAAAATACTCATTCAAGTAAACCGTTTAAAGATGTACCATCGGTAATCCGGGGACGGAAAATAAATCTTCTAAAGCAGCGGTTGCCAAACTTTTGATCACTACGGGCGACCTGTTTTATAAATTATAGGCAGCGATCTACCAACATCGTATGTGTTATAAGAGATCATAAGAAAAGTAGTAAGTTGAAGCCAAAATAACGACTTTGAGAAAAGTTACCTATCTAATGTGTACGTATTAGAGATGGGAAAAGCTGCTACTTTTGAATCGCGTTGCTACTTTTTAATATCAGTGATTTTAAACTGTGATTATGATCACGGTTAATATACATCGTAACAGGTAGGATGCTAGAACTAGTTTTATAATTCAATTTTAACTGATTGTGAGTGTTATATTGACGTAATATAATTCTCTACATTTATAAAATATTTTCTCATAGGACGACGACAATAATAAAATTGTAAACATATTTTAAGTGTAATAGTTTACAATGATTTATAAAGTTTATTTATAAATGAAAAACATAAATATTAAAAAAAATGGTTTATTCAACACTCTATACTTATTAGTAAAAATAGTAAAGCCTTCAGAAAGGAATAAAGTAATAAACACACGCACACACAGACACAATTTTTTTCCAGAAATTGTCGAAATGGCCTCTAGGGACTCAAAAACGGATATTTCCGAAAAAAACATTTAAAAAAAAAATCACGATCACAATACTTTCTCGTACTTCGTAACGGAGAAAGTAAAAATGCGCGCTTCTCCAGTTTTCGAGTTATTTTGACTTAATTGTGAGAGTGTAGTGATTTTACATAAAAAAATACTTCGACAACATTACCAAATGTAGGGGGCGCGGTAGCCCGGTGAGTAGAGCTCCTGCTTACAGGCCTCGTGGTCGTGGGTTCGAATCCCATCCGCGCGGTCACTTTTTCGGAACGAAAAATGGCCGTACGGGTCCATGGATGTTCAGTGTATGTCCCTTTCATCATTATAAATGATTATTATACAAATTATCGGTTGTGACAGAATGCCCTACGTCAATTCAAATCATCCGCGCTTCCTCATCCCGAATTTCTGTCAACCATCCTTCCTTTAAATAAATTTTAAAAAAATTACTAAATGTAGTACAAAAACTGAAAATTGAATATTCTATGAAAGTCCTTTGAAGTCCAAAAATACGTGAGTCTATTACCGCTGATAAATGTTGAACCACGTAATTTTCAAACGAGATTTTGTTTGGTTCAATATTTACCAATTGCTCACACAGTTGTGTAAACATCGATACATGCTACTTTATCCTGACAATGAGATATTAAGACTGTTCATTTCACTGAAAAAATCAGCAAGGTACGCCAGCTTTTCGAGAAATGTTTTATCATTTATTTTCCAGGAAAACTCTTTAATTTTGTGTTATCTCTTTTTCGAAAAATAATCCTATTTCTTCACAGAGCTCATAAACCCTATTTAGAACTTTTCCTCGATTACCTCTGTGTGGTACAAAAGAGATTTAAATTTGGCACCAACTTCGCATAAAACTTCTTCTTTTGATGTAAATCGTTCGTACAACTGCTGGAAACGCCGAAAAACGATTAAATTTAATTTTTTTCAAAAATTTATTTTTGTATTTTTTCAAGTCTAGAATCATATTCTAAACACTATTTGTTTATAAAAATTATTTGTGAGACTTACAGAAACTGAAAACGAATAAATTTATATTTTCTTCAAAAATTTATTTTTGTATTTTTTCAAGTCCAGAATCACATTCTGAACACTATTTGGTTATAAAAATTATTTGTGAGACTTACAGAAACTGAGACAAGCAAAATTTCTTTTGACGTAAATCGTTCGTACAACTGCTGGAAACGCCGAAAAACGATTAAATTTAATTCTCCTTCAAAAGTTTATTTTCGTATTTTTTCAAGTCCAGAATCACATTCTGAACACTATTTGGTTATAAAAATTATTTGTGAGACTTACAGAAACTGAGACAAGCAAAATTTCTTTTGACGTAAATCGTTCGTACAACTGCTGGAAACGTCGAAAAACGATTAAATTTAATTCTCCTTCAAAAGTTTATTTTCGTATTTTTTCAAGTCCAGAATCACATTCTGAACACTATTTGGTTATAAAAATTATTTGTGAGACTTACAGAAACTGAGACAAGCAAAATTTCTTTTGACGTAAATCGTTCGTACAACTGCTGGAAACGCCGAAAAACGATTAAATTTAATTCTCCTTCAAAAGTTTATTTTCGTATTTTTTCAAGTCCAGAATCACATTCTGAACACTATTTGGTTATAAAAATTATTTGTGAGACTTACAGAAACTGAGACAAGCAAAATTTCTTTTGATGTAAATCGTTCGTACAACTGTTTAAAACTTTGAAATAATCTCGAGTTTGTAGCGCTGCCACGAATATGATTCAGAATTTTCACTACGTCGCTCAACGTGCTTAGCAAATCTGGTGGAAGCGTCTCAGCAGCCAAAGCGTAGCGGTGCATCAGATAATGATTAGATAAAACTTCAGGAGCAATTTGTTTCACCAGTGCTTGAAATCTAAAAAGAACACCCACCATGTAAGGGTGTACAAACGCCAACTAGCTATGACCAGCAAAGTTCGGTTTCCTCAATAAACTGTTTTAACGTTTCGAATACGCCCTCGTCTCGAGTAGTGGTAGGAAAAGATTTGCAGAATAGGTATTCCTCTTTTACATGGTCATATTTAATATACCGAGTATATGGTGAACACGAAGCTACATCCGTAGAATCGTCTAATTGCAGCGCAAACTCAGAACTTTCTTTAACTTCAGAAATAACGGTTGCCAAAATATCGTTACTCATGCCCGAAATGCGACTTTGAACTGTTGTATTTGACAGTGATATTTGTTTAATCTTGGCAACATGCTGCTCACCAATAACGAGACTGGCGAGAAGTTAGCCATAAATTTCCAGCCAGAGAGGCTTTAGCGGCGTCGTTAATAAATTTGGTTTTATGACTGACGACGATCAATCCTAGTCTTCTTTACCCCTCAGAAAATCCCATTTTACCCCTCAGGGGGCAATTACCCCCAGGTTGGGAACCGCTGCTCTAGGGCCTCCGATGACAAATTTTTACTTTTTTTAGGTTTAATTTTTCTCAAACTCGAAGTAAGTGGACCCGAAGATACCAGGAGCCAATGAAACACATCTTCCATTGTATTTGTGCGTGATTTTTTTCTGGAAATCCCTTCACGATATTTTTTGATATCCTTATTTCTGGCTTACTGAGCATCTTCAGATAATTGACCGATTGGCAATACTGCTGATTCTATTATTTGAGCACCATGTATTAAAATTTTATGAACTGTCTTAGACATGTAATGCCAAGGAAACCTGTCTACGCAAATTTCCGCAGTAGCATAACAATATTTATGAAATTTTTCGACGTTCACGTTAAAGTCAGTCATACGACATGACCTGCAAGATAACGTGAAATCGATGAATTAAATCTTCGTCCAATCCCAGAATTTGAGCAGACACTGATGAATTCTAAAAAAAAACGACGAGCCGTCGTTGGAGTTGCCGTATCCTACTTTTGGGCGATCATCAAGAAGCCCTGGCTGCATCTGAATTGTTTTTTTCCGAATCTCGAAACTCTTTTTGTCTTCCGTTGATCGCGATTGCCATTTTTTACACTCGAGTTTATATCCAAGGTGTTACAAGTACTCAAAGCAACGGATCCATGCGTGTAACGTTGATAATCTGTAATGTAAAGTAGAAACGTCGATTACTTTATTTTTTACTAAATCGAGATTATTAAATTGTTTCGACGTTGCTCCGCACAAATAGCAGCGCATAGCTGATGTGGTAGACGTTATAGCATTACAGAACTTGCCATCAATCATGGTGAAAACCATTTCGTAATGTATTATTATTTCTTTTCCGTCCAGAACAGTTTCAAAAGGAAGGTGAGACGCAATTTGATCTTCAATTTATTTCTTTTCATTTAAAGTAGACTCTACATTCTCGTGTAAAAATTGTAGCCTTATAGGTCTATAAAAACGAGGTGACGAAGGCACAGGATTTTTCCTTTTGAAACTGATTATCCGTGGATACTAGTTGCAATGGCAAGTAATAAAAACATAAGCGTCCGAATCACTTCCATCAATAAACTTTTGCTTGTACTCGCTATGCCCTGAAGAACCATCTCCCCCCCCCCCTCCTCCCATTTTAAAATCAGCTTGAAATGTTTTAAAATTTCTGGAGATAATGTTTTCATAATGTCATTTTGAACGTGTAAAATTCTTTTTGGTGTGTGATTTAAGAGTGCCTGTACACTGACTTCCGCACGAGTCTCAATTATCTGTATATTTGATGGGTAACATCGAACTTTGGCTTGTGTAATTTTTTCGTAAGCGGGATAGAATAGAATAGAATAGAATAGAATAGAATAGAATAGTAGTAGTAGTAGTAGTAGTAGTAGTAGTAGTTTATTGATGCCTGACAATAATGTCTTACATAAGTCACCTTATCCAACATAGTACATATTATATATGATACATAACAAAAATATAATAATACATATAAAATTACAATACAATTACAAAATAAATGAATAGATGAAGCAAAATCATACTAGATCCAAAACCGGTGAGTACGATGAGATAAATTACAATCCCTGTTCCATATCAACCATATTTAATTATTTACCATAAAATAAAATAAAAACCAATAAATTAATAATAAATAATTATTGAACTAAAAACAGACAAAAAATTACACAATATGGTCCGTATTATAAAAGTTAAAATAAATAAATAATTAAATAATAAAACAGAATAAAGAAATATAAAAATTAAAAATGTAATAAATTAATTTAAAATATATGTAAATATAAAATTGGACAACACTGTATACACATTAAAAAATATATTTAAAGCTAAATATTTAAATAAAAATAAATAGCAAAAGATACAATTTGGTTCGTATTATAAAAATTAAAAATGAATCAATAAATAATTAAATAGTTAAAAATATGTCAATAAATAAAATAAAAAGTGAATATAAATTTAAAATTTAAAATAATTAAAAAATAAAAAATAAAAATAATTAAATATAAAAATTAAAAATTTAATAAATTAATTTAAAATATATGTAAATATAAAATTGGACAGCATTGTTTACACATTAAAAAAATATTTAAAGCTAAATGTTTGAAATGTTACTTTTCATAAATTCCTCAAATGAGTAATATCCATTTTTTAATAATACCTTTGAAACCGTGCTCTTAAACTGTTTCAGAGATAACTGTTTCCAGGTATCTGGTAATTTGTTGTAAAATTTAATAGCCAAATAATTTGTACTATTACATGATTTTACTAATCTTATTTTCTTTTGGTGTATCTGCTTTTTATGTCTGGTTTCGTGACAATGCTCAAGACTGGTGTACTTGTTTGGATTTTTGAATACATATAATACAGATTCTAAAATATATAGAGATGGTAACGTTAAAATTCCCAGACGAATAAAAACTGGTCTACAATCATCTCTGTACTTGACAGAATATCGTTTATTCGCATAGCTACATCATAGTAAAGAACATAATGTTACATTACAGGGTAGGTTCGAACGTCAAAATAAATAAGAATTGTCCATAAATTATACAATACAGTATAACTAAATTAAACTTACAAATTGCATTTTTCAAGGTATTCATCTACTGAATAATATCCGTGATTCAGTAGATGAGTTTTCAGGTTTTTTTTAAATTTTGAAAAAGGCAAATTTTTAAACTTTGAACTTAACTTATTAAATAGTTTTGTACCGACATTAATGAATGAATCTGCGTAAAGTGTACTTTTATGAGGCTGAATGCACAAATGCGATTTCCGACGAGTAGCGTAGGAGTGATTTAATAATTTGAAATTTCTTAAATTGTTTTTGACATACAATAACGTTTTTAAGATGTAAATTGAAGGAAGCGTTAAAATGTTTTCATGAATGAAGCAGCCTTTACACGTCTCTCTGAAAGGTATATCAAACATAAGGCGCAATATTTTTTTTTGCAAAATGAAAAGTTTTTTTATTTGAGATGCTTTACCCCACATTAAAATATTATAAGACAGATGTGAAAAAACGCAACCGTAATAAATTTGATTAATGGCACCTCTGCTTAAAATGTGTTTCAATTTTAGTATTGCATAATAAGCTGCATTAAGTTTTTTGCAAACATGGTCGATTTGTTTATTCCAACACAGTTTACTATCAAGTGTTAATCCCAAAAATTTTACAGAATCCTGCAATATTTGATCTTTTCCGTTAATATTTATTTTGAAGGAAGCCGGCAATTTTCTTTTTTTACTAAAGTGTATACAAACTGTTTTTGCTCTGTTTGATATTAGAACATTTCGGTCACACCATGTATTAAACTCTTGTATTACAGTTTCAATATATTTTTTGAGCTCTAATAAGTTTGATGATGCAACCAAAATGGTAGAATCATCTGCAAACATAATAAGTTCCCCGAGAGATAGAGATTCTGGTAAGTCGTTTACAAATAGAATAAATAATAACGGACCCAGGACAGAACCTTGAGGTATTTCTAGATCTAAATCCTTTTCCTCTGATGTAGAATTTAGAATCTTGACCTTAAATTTTCTATTTTGTAAATAAGATTTTAAAAAATTATTGAATTTTCCCCTAAACCCGTATCTCTCTAGTTTGTCTAATATAAAACTATGCGCCACCGTGTCGAACGCTCTCGACAAATAAAAAAACAGTCCAACAACGTATTTTCCAGAGTCTAACTCTCTAACAATATACTCCAGAAGTTGGTGACCAGCCGTCTCTGTAGATTTTTTTGATCTAAATCCGTGTTGATGTTTAGTAAGAATCTCATATTTGTCGATAAATGTCATCATTCTGTCAAATGTAATTTTTTCAAACAACTTAGATACAATTGCGATTATGGAAACTGGCCTGTAATTCTCTAGTTCTTCCGGATCGCCCGTTTTTAGGATTGGTGTGATAATTGATACTTTTAATATATCCGGGTAAGTTTCACATTCTAGAGCCCAGTTAAAAAGAAATGTTAAGACATCTATAATGGCATACTTAGAAATTTTTAAAATTTTTGAAGTAAGGTTATCATGACCATAAGATTGTTTGGCGTTAAGTTTGTCTATTTGTTTCTCGACCTCGATATTGGTTATATCAAAGAAATAAAATGTATTTGCAATAGGCATTTGTGTGATATATAAGAGCGTTGTGTTTTTTCATTGATTTTCTAACAAGCAGGTACTGATATTTCGATAACTTTCCTTCAACGACATCGGACAATGCCTCATGGGCAGACATTTTATTAATAGTTGCTGATACTTTTAACGCTGCTCTTAAAATCAGTTGCTGATACTTTTAACGCTGCTCTTAAAATGTCACGTGTGTATCAATTTGGTATGATTCGATGAATCTGTTTCGCAATTTTTTTAGCAGGTTTTGTTTGTCGCTTACAGATGGTGAATTAGGTTCGGTGGTGTTTAGAATGAAGTCTGGCAAAGTGAATGATTTATGAACGCGGGAGTCTTTCGTCATTGAACTGTCGATGCCCACTGATTTTTTGTTAGTATTGTGCACTTTAACGTTGGGTATTCCTTCGATCCGCTTGGTTGGGGGACTGCATTTAACCAATCTTTTATTTTTTTTTAATCTATACATTGTGTTTGACGTGATACTTTAATAATTTTATAATTTTAATTAGTATTTGCTTTTTGTTTCCAGAAATAAATTCTACTGCAGAATATGCGATAAAAGATTTGATACTCGAAAACAGTTCACTAAGCACAGGATAATACACAGAGAGAAGCATATAAGCTGTCCTGAATGCCCTAAGAAGTTTGCATTTATTTACCTCCTTAAAGAACATTTGAACACTGTCCATCGGAATGGAGGGGAGGGAATGTCTTGCGACGTTTGCAACAAGAAACTGTTCTCAAAAAAGTATTACGATAGGCACATGCTGGCTCATATAAACGCTCATGAATTTAAATGTCATATTTGTGGGGCCGGTTTATCTGGCAGAACGACACTGTTAAACCATATCAATTCTATACATAAAGGAATTAGATATGAATGTAATGATTGTGATAAGACGTTTGCCTCGACGCAATATTTAAAAGAGCATGTAAGACAACACGATCCTTTGTTTAAACCACCTGACTATAAATGTGAATTATGCGATCATATTGCAAAATCATATAAGTCCTACCGTGTTCACATGCGAGGCCATGCCGGTAAGGAAAGCCCAAAGTATGTATGTGATGTATGTGGAAAGGTAGTTACCAGCAAAGCTGGTTTGAGGATTCATATGAGAACTCATACCAACGAAAAGCCATTCCGTTGCTCAACATGTGGAAAAACGTTTGCTGCCAGTGCTAATCGTAAAATTCACGAGTTAACTCACAACAGAGAACGACCTTTTTCTTGTAAAATATGCTCAAAGACATTCACACAGAAGTCTCCATTAACTGTCCATATGAGACTTCATAGTGGCGCGAGACCGTACAAGTGTAACATCTGTGAAAAACAATATATTTCAAAGTCCGCGCTTAATTCACATCGTAAAGTGCATGGTAAATCGCCCTCTACTTGAGTTATTTACACTTTGTATTGTCTTAAAATGTGCAGCTTTTAATAAAGAATTAAGAATTTGGTATGTACTTGATTAACTCCCTTTACTTGTTGTTACTAGTTGTAAACGTCTAATATTCTGTATCTGCATTTATTATTTTTCAAATCTATAAATTCCGTTTGACGTGAAACTTTAATAAACTTATATTGTTAATTAGTATGCGCTTTTTGTTTCCAGAAATATATTTTACTGCAAAATATGCGATAAAAGATTTGAAACTCTAAATCACTTCAAGAAGCATGGAAGAATGCATAAAGAGAAGACTATAAGCTGTCCTAAATGCCCTAAGAAGTTTGCATTTAATTGCCTCCTTAAATATCATTTGAAAACTATCCATGGAAATCCAGCTGAGGGAATAACTTGCGAGGTTTGCAACAAAAAACTTTCATCAAAAGCGTGTTACGATAATCATATGAAGGTTCATTTAAACTCTCACAAATTTAAATGTGATATTTGTGGGACCGGTTTAAACAGCAGAAAGAAACTGTCAACCCATATAAATTTTAAACATAAAGGAATCAGACATGGATGTAATATTTGTAATAAGACGTTTAGCACGATGCAATATTTGAACGTGCATGTGAAAACACATGATCCTCTATTTGAAGCACCTGAATATAAATGTAAATTATGTGATCATATTGCAAAATCACATAGGTCCTACCGTGTTCACATGCTAGACCATGACGGGAAGAAATGCCCAGATTATGTGTGTGATGTGTGTGGAAAGGTAGTAACCAGCACGAGTAGTTTGAGGTATCATATGAGGATACATACCAACGAAAAGCCATTCGGTTGCTCAACATGTGGAAAAACATTTACTGTCAAGGCTGGTCTTAAACTTCACAAGAGAACTCATTCCAGAGAAAGGCCTTATTCTTGTCAAGTATGCTCAAAGACATTCACACAAAAGTCTCCATTAACTGTCCATATGAGACTTCATAGTGGCGAGAGACCGTACAAGTGTGACATCTGTGAGAAACAATGTCATTCAAGGTCAGCGCTTAATGCACACAGTAAAGTTCATGGTCGAAAGCCCTCCTCTTAAAATATTTTGTTCACGAAAATGTTATAATGTGCACATTATTTAATTGTATTGGCAGCATTAATGGGGTACATTTAACACCAATTCCATTAAACACGCATTTGCGTGTTTAATATGCTTATTAAACACGTACATGCATTTGCGTGTTTAATATGGTTATTAAACACGCTTTGATTCACAGAACGCGATTTATGGTAATATTTTGTTTACCCTATTTAATACTGATTTTAAGTTTGATTTTAATTTTTTTTCAATTGTAATTGTAATTACAACTTTAATTTTGATTTTGCTTTTAATTTTAATTCTAATTGTAATTTTAAATTAAATTTTGATCTTAATTTTAATTTTCGTGAACAAAGTGTAGTGTACAACGAGCATATAATGATGGCTATTAATCACGAGAACGATGTTTGCGGAACGAGCCGTAGGCGAGTGGAGCAAATCGTTTGAGCAAATCATTATATGCTCGTTGTACAATATACTATTGACTTTCTGTTGTTTTAATATGTAGCTTTTAATGTATTTCAAGGTCAGCGCTTATTGCACTCAGTAAAGTTAATGGTAAATCGCCCGCCTTTTGAATTATTTTAACTTTCTGTTATTTTAATAAAGAATTAATAAATTGGTATGTATTAGATCAACTCCTTTTGTTTGTTTTTCGTGTGTTTGGTGTTATGAAAGAGAACCTTAAAAAAAATCAAAACTCTCTTGAAAATGGGTTTATTTTCCAATAGTTAACCGTAGAATGACCAAGCGGGGTCAAAATTGACCCCAGTGTTGATTATTTTTTTGTGTAAATCTGTAAATATTACAGATTTCGGGCCGAGTATTTTTTTAGCCGAGTTTCTCGATATAAATGACGTATTTCTTGCACAAACATTTTCTAAATATCAATGTGTACGTGAAAAACATTTTTTTGTCTTTCTGGGGTCATAAAAGTTATAATTATACGTATGCGTAAAGTAGCCATTATTGATACCCTGGCCGTGCAGCCAGCAGCAGTACGCATTGTCACCTCAGAGTGTGTGTGTGTTGTATACATAAAATGGCCCGCAAATATCTTACGGACAAAGAACTGCAGGAGATAGTAGACGCTCCTAACTTTTATGATGATATAGAAGACGAAATAGTATCAAAAAGCGATGATGATATAGAAATCGTAATAGAATCAGAAAACAATGACGATATAGAAGAAAGCGAGGATGAATCAGATGATTCGATATCTCAACCTGCCACCGTAGAATCTGAACAAATATCGGGAAAAGATGGTACATTGTGGCATAAGGACAAACCCCCCACTAAAAGACGTGCACAAAGAAATACCTTGAATACCCGGATTTACTGATTACAGCAGAAACTTTACGTCATTTGCGGAGGCTTTCAATTACAAATTGATGGTTTCGTCTTGCACGAATATTCTCTCACAAGTCTCGTGCAGCGTTGCCACTCGCGCTGGTATTACAATTAAATGCCCGGCCAAACATCCCGCCCGCCATCACTGCACGAAGTCTTCATTGATCTGGGAGAGGGCACAGTTTTACCAGCGGGCGTGTACACACACCGGTGGCGGTGTTAACCTCGGCAACACGGACGGGGAAGGTGCGGACGATTCGGCCAAGAGGCCAAGCGAGTGGCGGGGCGTTATCGTCCTTGATCAGGACGAGCGTTCCCTCATTGACCACGGATCCCGGAGCAAGCCATTTGGAGCGCTGCTGAAGGGTTTGAAGGTACTCCGGTTGCCAGCGCTTCCAGAAGTCATTCCGGATGCGCTGAACCAGCTACCACCGGGCGAAGCGGTTCCCGGCGCTGGATCAGGAAATGTCCTGTCGTAAGTGCTCCGAGGTCGGACGGGTCGGGGGGAGTTTGCACAGCAGGCGTCAAATTGGATGAGAACGGTAGCGAATTCCTCACACGACAGCAACTGGGTTCCCATGACTCGGTGAAGGTGGTGCTTGGTCGACTTTACGGCGGCTTCCCATAAACCGTCGAAGTGAGGCGTTGAGGGTGGTATGAAGCGCCAATTAGTACCCGCGAAGGCGAAGCTCGCGGTGATGGCAGCGTGGTGAGCAGGAGACGCGAGGAACCGGGATAGGTCGGTGAGCACCGAGGACGTTCGTGCCGTTGTCGCTGAAGATGAAGGGCGGCGAACCGGCGATAGGCGGCGAGGAAGCAGGCGGTGGTGAGATTGGAAGCAAGTTCCAGATGCACTGCTTAAGTGGTGAAACAGACGAAGGCACAGACAGGCTTTGGTAACGCAGGCACCGCGAAAGCGTCCGGTAGATATGTTTAAGGGGCCCGCGTAATCGACCCTGACTCGGAGAAAGGGAGGGGGGGCGGCAACGATTCGGTCCGCTGGAAGGTTACTTATCGGCTGGATAACTGGACGAGGTTTGCAACTGAACCAACGATTACATCGAGCGATTCGATGCCGGGTGACGTTCCGGTATTTATGATCTAGAACGACTGGCGAAGAAAGGCGTGCATAGTTAGAGCACTAGAGTGCACGTTGCGGATGTAGACGTCATCAATCACCAGGTCGGTGAACGGGTGAGCCTTCGACAATAGCGTGGGGTGCTGTTGCATCTAGGAGAGTTGGGATGCCTCGAGGCGACCACCCACTCGTAGAGGAAGAGAGCGAGGCGGCGAACCATCCGCGAGCGGGTGTTGGGATTCGCAGCCTCGGTGCGTTCAGCGTTCAGCACGACGAGTTGCACATGGAGGAGGGCGGCTCGAAGCTCGTGGCTGGTCAACGGTCCAGTCTGGCGATCAAGGGAAGCAGTCCTCGCATTGGCCGCGAATCGGCGACAATAGGCGAGCACGCGCTGGAGTCGTGTGAGCGAAGAAAACTGGCATTCGAGATCAGCTCGTTCTTCCTCTTCGACTTCTGGCAGAAAGTTGAGTGGAAGTTGGTCGAGCGGTCACTGCGAGACCGGCTCGGTTTACCGGGGCGGCCCCGCCCGCAACAAGGGGTGATCACGCAGCTCGGTAGGAAGTAGTCCTTGGGGGCGCAGTGGGCTGGGTTGCTTTCCGAAGCGATGGGTAATCGGGTAATTGCCCCACCCCCCCAAGAATTTTTCGCTTAGCAATTTTTATTGTTAAAAATTACCCGATATTCCATATTGCAAACAAATAATATAACCAGTAAATTTTTCCAATGCTTTAAAACGTTGGAAAAGGATAGGGAGATTTCACGGAACAGGTGTATGAGAGCGAAAGCACCAGTTTATTTATCTTTTTACTTTCTCCGTTACGAAGTACGAGAAAGTATTGTGATCGTGATTTTTTTTTCAAAAATTTTTTTTACGGAAATATCCGTTTTAGGGTCCCTAGATGCCATTTCAACAATTTCTGGAAAAAAAATTTTTGTGTCTGTGTGTGTGTGTGTGTGTGTGTGTGTGTGTGTGTGTGTGTGTGTGTGTGTGTGTCTGTGTGTGTGTGTGTGTGTCTGTGCGCGCTGTATCTCAAAAACTAATAGACCAATTGATATGAAACTTTGAACATAAGTTTTATTTGATAATCCGAAGAACTGAAAAGCTTTTGGTAAAATTTCGTACACCGGAAGTGGGTGTTTACCTTAACTGTTTTTTGTTTTTTGCCAATATTTTCTTAAATATGAAAAATATCACAAAAACATTTAAACAAATATTGAAGACAATAAATAAATGCGATTATTTTGTTTGAAAACATTTTTCATAAAATCATTGTTATTCGAGAAAAAAATTTATTAATTTTTTTTTCATTTTTGGTATACAATTATGAAACGCTAATAGTTACAGCAAATTTATGTTAATAATAATTGTAGAAAATGCCAAAATGAACAATTTATGAAGAATAAGTTTTTTTCGAAATCTCTTTAGTTTTTGAGTAAACTGAGTTTTGAATTTGAAGTACATTTTTACGTCTTTCATAATTTTGACGTTTTAAACGTCAGTTTTATCCGAGTCTACGAAACGTTCGATGCACACTTAAAATATGATTTAAATTGAAAATAAACCATGGAAGCGTAAATATAAATGATCCCATCAAGTCGGAGAAAGTAACATGATGGCCACATCACAATTTTTTTTAATTACTCCTAGACTGCGTTGGAAACACCCTTATCTCGGAGGTGATATTCTACCCCTTAATCTGGTATATAGACAACGGCGGCGAAGTCCAGTTCCGAGGCGTCGCAGAAGCCGATGATGCTGATCTCAGCGGCGGACTTACACTCCGGCAGGTGACGCGGAATGGAGATTTCTTCCAGCAACGGGAGTTCCGCCTGGAATTGGTACCAGACGCTATGTCTATGGGAGGGACTTCGTCTCAATCCAACTTCAACAGCCAAAGTTGCTGAATAAACCACTTGGCTCGGAACTCCACGGGACCTAACCACCCGGGGGATCAAATATCCGTGCGGTCTGGGACAGCATGGCTCGTTTGGTACACCGGTCCGACGATGCTTGGACTTGAGACCGAGGACCTTGACCACTGGATCCCGGTCGAGTTGAAGAGCGTCGGGCGAAGACGGGAGGCGGAGATACCTTCCTGGCCTTCGAGTTGACAACCCATTTCCGCAGTACGAACCCGCCAGCCGCGAGGAGCTGAACTAGCTCATAGCGGAGATTGATTGCTTCATCTTCGGTCGCAGCCCGTCAAGATGCCGTCGACATAGACATCCGACTCGAGGACCTTAGCCGCAGCGGGAAACCGCGAGAGAAGAGTGCGTAAAGCGAGAAACGGCCCTGATGAAACGCCGTATGTGACAGTGTTGAGCCGATAGGTGGAAACAGGCTCATCGGGTGAGAAGCGCCATAGAATGCGTTGCAGGTCTCGGTGCTGCTCGTGAACGAGGATTTGACGGTACATCTGGCGGATGTCGGCCGTGAAGATGAGCACGGCTAGGCGGAAACGGGTGATCAGCGAGAAGATGTCCGCTTGGAGCTTGGGACAGGTCAGAAAGGTGTCGTTGAGCGATTTCTCAGAAGAGGTGCGACAGGATGCATTAAAGACGACGCGGATCTTGGAAGGAGGATCTTCAGGGCGGTGAACAGGATGATGAGGGATGTAGTAGGTGACAGTGCCTGATCGATCAGCTCCTTGTGTTGGCTATCCAGGTAGTCACGCATAATGGCGTGATAGGCAGCATGCAATTCCAGTTGACGCTGCAGTCGCGCCTCAAGGCGATGGAATTGATGAAGGGCTTGCCCCGGGTGAGGCTCTATCACGGGTAAAGCAAGTCATCGCGGGTGGTCGTGGCGACAAAGATGTCTTCACATTGCTGTTCAGCGGAGGAATAGGCAGGTTGGCTGGCGACTTGATCCAGTTTCCATAAACGTGAAACAGCTCCGGCGAGGGCGACGTGGCTGTCTGCGACGAGCGCCGGCGATGGAGATTCAACCGAGCACATCACGATCGGAGAGGATGGGCCTGGCGAGGGCACGACTGGCGGTGGTGGCGGGGCAGGAGGACGCTGAGCCGGCGAGGGTGGTTCCTCAGCGTTGGAAGGGGCCAGCGTTCCGTCTAGGACCTCCAGGGCATCATGGTCGGGGTAACGGGATCTGCGAGACGGGCGCAGTGTCGCCTCATTTTTAATGACTGATGGATGGAATCGGAAGCGGCGAGTTGGTGGAGGGCCCGCACATAATCCAGCCGAGGGTGATCTCCATAGCCGTAGGAGATTGACGACTGTTTCTCCGATAACTGGGACGATGTCGGCTCCGAGCAGCAAGTCCACGTTGGCGGGCTGGTGAAAATGTGGGTCGGCGAGGCTAAGGCGATGAAGATGCAGCTTTGGTGGTGTGCGGGGCGTGATGTGATTCACAACCAGAAACGTGACGGCCAGATGAGGAGGGTCGCTGTTATGCAGGAGAGTGGTGGTCACCTTGTGGCGAACAGGAGGCAAGGCGATGTCCCCCAGCCCACTGAAGGGGAGATGCGCCGGTTGAAGCTGCAGCTGGAGTTTGCCGGGCGCACTCGGTGGTCATGAAGCGCGGACTACTGCCAGTGTCCAACTTGACGCGACGACGATGAGGCTAGCCAAAAGCATCCATGATCATGGTCTGAGGCGTGGTGAGGAGGACTTTCCAATGGGGTGAATGGCGAAAGGCCGGTGGGCAGTAGAGCGGTGGGCGGTCGATGACGAGGAGGACCGTCTGGGAGTTAGTTAATATTCGATCTAATGTAACCATAATCTAAGAAGTGAACTAGACAATCGAAAGCAGGCTGGTGAGTTGGACATCACAATTCTTCACTTAAATGGTTACCCCGAAATCGTAAAAATTAAAAAGGATTCTAGTTTAAAAAAAAACTGAAGAGCCTAAATATATACGAGGGACGTTCGATGTATTCTCGGTATGGGGATGAAGGAAACGTCAGAGAAATTTAAAATATTTTTTAATATAATCCTCCTGAACATCAATACATTTATTACACCTGTAAATTAATTTTTCTAATCCTTAAAAAAAATAATTTCCGTCTTTGCTTGCAAAATGAGCATGTATCGCCGTCATCATCTCTTCATTCTTCCACGAAGGTCTTTCTTGAGGTTTTGGAAATAAATAATAGTCACTAGGGGCTAGGTCTGGGCTGTACGGAGGGTGGTTTATTTCCCTGATTGCAGCCTTTAAAATTCGTGCCGTGTGAACCGGTGCATTGTCATGAAGAAGCAATACGCCTTTAGCCAGTTTTCCTCGCCTTTTACACTTAATTACGTATAATTATACCAAATTGCGTTTTAAGAAACTCCGATTATTAGTAAAACAAAACATTGATGATGATCACAAATCTTACATATCAAGAGTAGAGAACAGCGTAGCAAGAGACCCCAAAGTGCTATGGTCCTTTATTAACAATAGACACGGGCGCTCTATTCCAAGTTCCGTGGTTTTCGATGACACAACCTGTAACTCTCCCGAATGCATTACCAACACATTTGCCTCTTACTTCGCATCCACCTTCACTAAAAATTCATGTAACCCTTCACGAATAGATAATTCAACGTCTCTCGGAGTTCCTACTCTCTACCTGACTCCTTTCTTCGAAGCCGATCTAATATCAGCAGTAAAAAATATCAAACCTCGTCTTACATCTATCTGGCTCAGATCACATCCCCGCTATCCTAGTGAGAGACTGCCATGTGGCGCTTACATTTTCAATTTGATTATCTCTACCAAGAATTACCGAGTATGTTGGAAACGCTCTAGAATTGTTCCAATTTTTGAGAAAGTTGACCGTAAACTAATCCGGAACTATAGACCTATTTCTTTAATATGTAATTTTTCTAAACTCTTTGAGTTAATGTTATTTAAGGTTGTATCTCCACACCTCTCCACTCAACTCCTAGTCAATCAACATGGTTTCATTTCAGGTAAATCTACAACTACTAATTTACTTGATTTCGTAGACACAGTTTCTGAGGCACTGGATAACAGAGTTCAAACGGATGTTATATTTATTGATTTCGCCAAAGCGTTCGATCAGGTCCCCCATAATATTTTATTGCGTAAAATGAACAGTTTTGAGTTAAGCGATGATTTAATTGAATTATTTAAGTCCTATTTAACCTCACGCTCCGACTATGTTGAACTTCAGGGCTTTAAATCCAGGGACTATATTACCACCAGCGGTGTTCCACAAGGATCCGTCCTGGGACCACTGCTTTTTAATATTTTCATAAATTATGTGGGGAACCATCTTAAATGTGACTATCAATTATATGCTGACGACCTTAAAATCTATAGCAGGGTAAAGGAATTTCGTGACTGCATTAACCTTCAAAATGACCTTGACATGTTGTGCAACTGGAGTACTGAAAACGGTCTTAAGTTGAATATTAATAAATGCAAAACTCTATCGTTCTCCAGAAGTCTAAACCCTATTAGATTCGATTGCAAGCTTGATGGAATGGTGCTGTCGCGTGTTTCTGAATTTTGTGACTTAGGTTTATTAATGAACTCCAAGCTTGACTTTGGTGACCACATAAGGAAAGTTTGCAACGACAGCTATAAAACTCTGGGATATCTGCTCCGAAATACCAGGTCTTTCCGGCATCAGACGGCTCCTATCAAATTCTTTGTGGCTTTCATTAGAAGCAAGCTGGAATACGGGTCTTTGATTTGGTTCCTTCATCAAAAAACCTACATTGACATGCTCGAAAAGGTGCAAAGGAAATTTTTAAAGATTCTATATTTTCGTAAATTTGGCACCTATCCTAAACAAAGGTTTCCTCATGAAAGACTTCTCTCGGAATTTAATTTCCCTTTTCTTCATTCTCGGCGAATCATTTTACAATTGACATTTATTTTCAAATTGCTTAACGGACTCTGTTATCTAAGTGTTCCTTTAATGTACCACGTATCTGCCCTAGGATGAATATCAATATCCTATTTTCAAACACCACTCACAGAGCCTCTAGTCCCCTTTTATCAATATTTAGGTCTGCGAATTCGTATTGTAAAAATATTGATCTGTTCAATATTTCTCTTAAATATCTAGTTAGGCAACTTGTACAAATCATTCGTGTTTAATGTATTATTATGTCTATTTTGCGCCATTATGCTTATTACACATTATTTTTTAGTTCGCTTTGTCAATTTTCTCTATTTATAGTAAGAATTATTTTCTATTTTAAATTGTGCTAATTTGTAAAATTTTCCTGTAATTAGTCTTTAGACTGTTGGATAATAAAGTTATTATTATTATTAATAGCTTCCTTTAATTCACTTAGAGTTGTTGCATAGGATTCAGCGTTTGTGGTTTCACCTCTTTTTGTATATTTAATTAGCAAAATTCCATGTGAATCGCAAAAAACTGTCGCCACGATCTTTCCTGCCGATGGGGTGATTAAAACTTTCTTGGGTGCCCTGTACCCTTCTTATGCCACTGCATCGACTCCTGCTTACTTTCTGGGTCATAATGATGAACCCACATTTCATCTTCGAAAATTCCAGCTGGGTTTTCACTACACGTCTCTAAAAGCTCCCTGCGCACTTCTTTCTGAGGTGCCGTGAGAATTCGTGGCACCCATCTTGCAGTCACTTTTGAAAGTCCAAGACAATCATGAAGGATAGTATAAATTGTACCAGCAGATAGATTACACAGCTGAGCTATCATATTCACTTTGATTCGACCATTTTCCAATACTTTTTCCACATTTTCTTCGGCGCATCCTGTAACTGGGCCATCTGAGCGCGGGTCGTCTTTAATGCTTTCCCTGTCCATTTTAAATTGACTTGACCACTGTTGAATAGTGGATAATGAAGGAGCAAGTTCTGGTAAACAGCCACCATCTTTTCGTGGATGATTTTTTGAGATTTTCCTTGTTTAGTAAGGAATGTAATAACCGCGCGATGCTCGATTTTCCTCGACGTCGATTCTTCGGTCATCGCGATCATACTGCAATCAGAATAACGACTAAACTAACGATCAGAACTTTATGAAAGTTTGTATTTGGGCCTTTAGGTAACGTACTTCTCCATTGCCATTACTTAATTACCCATCCCATTAGCTAATCACCCTAATACCGAGAATACATTGAACACCCCTCGTATTTTCACAATTTATTGGGCAGCTTTCGGACTTTGCAATAAGAGTAGCTTCATCAAATTATGACATTATTGTAATCATTGAGTCGTAATCATATGAGAGTACATACCAACGAAAAGCCATTCGGTTGCTCAACATGTGGAAGAATGTTTGCTGCCAGTGCTAATCGTAAAATTCACGAGAGAACTCGCACCAGAGAAAGGCCTTATTCTTGTCAAGTATGCTCAAGGACATTCACACAGAAGTCCATATGAGACTTCATAGTGGCGAGAGACCGTACAAGTGTGCCATCTGTGAGAAACAATGTATTTCAAGGTTCGCGCTTCATTGACAGTAAAGTTCATGGTACATCGTCCTCTACTTGAGTTATTTTCACTTTGTATTGTCTTAAAATGTGCAGCTTTTAATAAATAATTAAAAACTTGGAATGTATTTGATCAACTCCCTTTACTTCTTGTTACTAGTTGTAAACGTGTATTATTCTATATCTGCATGTAAGCAATCTTATTATTTTTTAAATCTATAAATTGTGTTTGACGTGAAACTTTAATAAACTTATATTTTTAATTAGTATGTGCTTTTTTGTTTCCAGAAATATATTTTACTGCAAAATATGCGATAAAAGATTTGATACTCCGAAGCAGTTCTCCAAGCACAGACAAATGCATAAAGAGAAGACTATAGGCTGTCCTAAATGCCCTAAGAAGTTTGCATTTAATTGCCTCCTTAAATATCATTTGAAAACTGTCCATCGGAATCCAGCTGATGGAATAACTTGCGAGGTTTGCAGCAAGAAACTTTCATCAAAAGCGAGTTACGATAATCATATGAAGTTTCATTTAAACACTCACAAATTTAAATGTGATATTTGTGGGACCCGTTTAAACAGCAGAACGAAACTGTCAACCCATATAGATTTTATACATAAAGGAATTAGATATGGATGTAATAATTGTGATAAGACGTTTAGCACGATGCAATGTTTAAAGGTGCATGAGAAGAAACATGATCCTTTATTTAAAGCACCTGAATATAAATGTAAATTATGTGGTCATACTGAAAAAACATACAAGTGCTACCGTGTTCACATGCTAGACCATGACGGGAAGAAATGCCCAGATTATGTATGTGACGTATGTGGAAAGGTTGTAACCAGCACGAGCAGTTTGAGGCATCATATGAGGACACACACCAACGAAAAACCTTACGGTTGCTCAACATGTGGAAAAATGTTTACTGTCAGGGCTGGTCTTAGACTTCACAAGAGAACTCATACCAGAGAAAGGCCTTATTCTTGTAAAGTATGCTCAAATACATTCACTCAGAAATCTTCTTTAACTGTCCATATGAGAATTCATAGTGGCGAGAGACCGTACAAGTGTGACATCTGTAAGAAACAATGTATTTCCAGGTCAGCGCTTAATGCACACATTAAAGTTCATGCTAAAAAGCCCTGCTCATGATTTATTTTGACTTTCTGTTATTTTAATATGTAGCTTTTAATAAAGAATTAATAAATTGGTATGTATTTGATCAACACCTTTGTTTGTTTTTTCTTGTGTTTGGCGTTATGAAAGAGAAACTAAAAAAAAATCAAAAGTCTCTTGAAAATGGGTTTATTGTCCAATAGTTAAGTGATTATGATAAAATGTTTAATGTTGGCGGCGTTTGCTTCTTACTACTTGATTATGATAAGATAAATTAGAAAAATAACATTTTAAAATAGCCAAGGTGCGTACATATGTAGGTCAATAAGGTCAAATTTTTAATACCATACTTTGCGCTCTTTGCAGCTGAAACAAGTAGGTAAATCGACCTTTGCAAAACCCTCATTCAAGAAAACCGTTTAAAGATGTTCCATCGGTAATCCGGGGACGGAAAATGAATTTTCTGACTGATGTTGATTGTTTCGATCGCATCGAGCGCACTTGCATTTGAGTGCTCCGTGTTTAATGTGCTTCTTTCGTGATAAATAATTATCTCACAAAACTCAGTTACGAGAAATTACTTCCTCAGTGTTACTTTGTTACTTATTTGACTATACGTTTTTGGAGTTATTAGCCGTTAAGTCCCACAAATTACGGAAATTGTCAAATCCCATACGACCTTCCGCGAATGAAAAGAGTGTAAAAACCGGATTTAATTGAATCCACGTGCCAGTGGATTTTTTGTTATTTTACGGAAATAAATATAAATATTTACATTTTAAAATGAAATGTGTTAAATGCAACGTATTTGTGCCACCGCACTGTGCGGCGCACAGTGAGTGAAATCGTGAGAAAAGTTGCCAAGCGAGAGTGGGGGAAGCCAAAAATAAAGGTCCTTATTTTTTTTTAATAATGGCGGATTCTTGTTCGCAAAACTTGAAAACCCCTAAATCTAAATTATTGAGTCACACTTCTAAAACCATTATGGTGTAATTGGGTCGACTGTTTTTAACTAATGAATTTCAAGCTAAAATTGCCACGCGTTTAATAATTTATTGAGTGAATTCCAACAAAGCTATTAATAGGTATTTAACCAACAAGTGTGTTAATGATAGCGATTAATGATCGAGACATTTTCAATGAAATCTACTGATGCCAAGTTTATTTGAATGGAAAAATCAATTTTTTAACATTCAAATGATCGCATTTGAAAATACCAATTGTATATAATATGTATGCTGGAGTGTAAATAATTAATGTTAATGCTGATTTTAAGCAATGAAATAATTTACACTAAAGTCTTCGTATCTTCGAAAAAATACAATACCGATTTATTTCATTATTTTTTCCATACTCTCTAAGTAGTCCTCGACAACGTACCATTGAGTTAATCCGCCATTTTTACAGCACCCAGTGTATCAACAATAATAAAAATATATAGGAACAATAAATAGCAACAATAATAAAAATAAATAACAGTTCGTAAGATTCACTGTATCACGCTGGCGCTCTCATTGCCTCGCGCACTTTCCCGTTTTCCTCCATCACCAGGTGTTTTGGGGGAGCTCCGAATTTTTATCACTTTTCGATAATAATTGTACGGTCATGAATTTTATTTAGAGGAAGGAAAAGAATTATTTGAGCTGTAAAGAATAATAAAAAGTAAAATAATAAAGGACCCCGCACAAATCTTATGGAAATTGAATTTCGGTCAAATGACTTGAAATTTTCAGAAGAGTTTCTTCACGTCATGCCCAGAAAAAGTCCTAATGGGCACAAAGTTCCTAGAAGCTTTGGAGCCGAAATGTAAGCGGTGGAAAGTCGAAAAACTTGTTTTTTATGTCCTATAATTGGAATAGTTATAATATTTAGTATTATAGTTATAATACCTAATATTTAATACTTAAAAAAGAAACATAGGGGCATTTTTTATGTTTTTCATGTTTTAATTTTTTATAAACATTCATTTAAAATATTAAAATGTGCAATAATATCAAAGAAAAAAAAAATAATTAAACATTTTTAAAAGCCTATTTTTTGTAAGATTTTAATGTTATTAGGTATGAAATGATTTAAAAAATAGGTTTTTTATAGAAAATACGTTAGCATTTATCGAGTTATACTTTTTTTTTTAGTAAAAATGTTAAAATTCCGCAAAACCAATTATAGGTGTCTGACAAGGAGAGCATCAGATGTGTGACTCACCGATTTGATAAATCTTTGGTACACGTGTAGGTCATGACTAGGAGTGTAACAGATGCAAGTAATAGGGCGCACTATTCAGCCGTTTTCGAGAAAAAAATTGATTGATTCTAAAATTAAGATATTTAAATACACATGGGTTTATAAAAACTATAAAAAGAAAATTATTAAACCCAACTTTAACAATGGGGTTCGATCCTTCGACCTTCCGACTATGAATCGGAGGTTTTATCGATGCGCCAAAAGGTCGGTATATGTTTTTTAACGCAAAAGGTATATAAACATACGACTGAATAACAAATTAAAAAAACATTTTTTTCTCGAAAACGGCTGAATAGTGCGCCCTATTACTTGCACCTTTTACACTCCTAGTTATGACCTACACGTGTGCCAAAGATGGATGAAATCGGTGAGTCACACATCTGATCCTCCCCTTATGAGACATAAACAAACGCGTTTTTCAACTTTCCATCGCTTACATCTCGGCTCCAAAGCATCTAGGAACTTTGTGCACATTAGAACTTTTTCTCAGCGTGACTCGAAGAAACTCTTCTGAAAATTTCAAGTCATTTGACCGAAATTCAATTTCCATAAGATTTGTGCGGGGTCCTTTAAGAAATAATAAATAAATTCATCCTGAGTTAGAAGTTTCTCGTACCAAAAACCAGCAGTAATCTGCTAACATGCTCGCATTCCACTTCCCAGAAAATCTCCTCTCGAACTTCATGATGTCTTGATGGAACCATTTACCGTGTTCATCCGAAACTGCTTCTAAATTTTCAGGGAAGAAGTCCAGGTGCGCGTGAAGGAAATGCACTTTAAGAGACATGTTACACCCCATGGCCTTGTACGCTGACAGCAATTCCTCGACATGAGCGATATAACCATCACTTTTGTTGTTACCCAAAAAGTTCTCACACACGTTTTGGAATGCAAGCCACGCTCGTTCTTCTTTTCTATTCAGGTGTCCAATAAACGACGAATCTTGAAAAAGTTGTCTAATCTGGGAGCCCACGAAAACTCCTTCCTTGACTTTAGCCTTACTAAGATGTGGAAATTTCGCTTTCAAAAAACTGAAATTCATCATCTGTCTTGTCAATTGCTTTCTCAAACTGTTTGATGTGCAAAGGCAGCAAATAAATATTCATGTCTAAAGTTGACAACTGAATCGACACGATAACATGGGGGAGGCAAGATCGTCGTTCCGGTGGCAAATTAACTTATTTAATTTGAAGATTATGAAGTAATTAATTTTTACTACTACCATAATTAATGAAACACTTCACAATTATTATAATTGTGGTTAAAACATAGTGTTTCATTCAAACTATGTTATGGATTACCGTGTAGTAGCGGTCGCAAACAAAATATTACGAGTATTACCTTTAATATTGTTATTGAAATATTAACAATAATAGCATTTATTGATTCAACGAACTGACCATTAGCTTTTTTTCCAAGTGTTATTTGTGTTTGATAATCGAATTTATGTTACAATGTTGTAAATATAACATACCTGTGTGATTCAATAATAAATTAATTATGGAAATATTAATGTCAGAAGGTGAAATATTTTATAGATTACCTTATACATACATTAAATACGATACAAACAATTATCATTGAATTGAATAACCATTGGTATAGGTATGTTATATGATTAACCCTTAGCAAACGAATGCCGCCATATTCGCACCAGCAAACAATATTCCCGAAAGATCGAATGCCAACTTATTCGCGACAATAAAAATATTTTCGGAAGATCAAATGCATGACGTGAATTTAAGGTTCCCGGCGCGTGCACCATCAATTCCTAAATGAGCTAATTTTAGTTGTCTGCAAAGCGATGATCGCGACTATTATAAACAAGCTTGTTAGCTAAAGGTTGTCCATGTTTTTTTATTCAATATTATTTGTGGCAAAGTAGTTATTTCGATGTACAACATCATTATTTACATATTCTGAAGAATATAAAACGATATATTCCAAAAGAGTACACAATCATGTTTCACACAATCAAGTGAAAGAAACATATAAATTGGTTCCATCAATTTTATTTCGATTACCAGTTATGTAGAGAAAACTCCAGTGTCGATCACAATCACTTCCCAAAGTATATCACTTTTTATGAAAGCAATCAATAATGAAAGTAAGGTGTCCGTTAATGATTTCTACATTAACATTGAGGACATATACACTGTGTACATAAAGTAAGGAATAAATTCGATTAAAATTCAGGGCATTTTCTTTCAGAAAAATGCGCGGACACGTGTATTATTATTTTTTAACGCGTATTTTTTGAGATAAAATTCAAATGTACAGGGTGTCCCAAAATTGAGATACGACCCCTAAGTTAAAATTTTCAAATGTGAACCCCCATTTTTTGTTGCATTTATGGGTTCTACGTAAAATTCTGAGTATTTTTCATGTAGCATACCCCATGTCGATATTCAGCTGTTTTCGAAGGAATGGCGTTTAAAAAAGTACTAGAGGACTAGAGGATCGCCAGCGACATTTTTCTGACCGGGAGTAAAACTTTTTCGCAGAGGTTTCGTACTATGTAATGTTCGGGCTCGGCTGTCCCATTCTCACAGGAAGCAGCAGTATTTTGTAAAGCCTGATTGCCGGCGACCCGTGAGTAAAGCGACAAATTTTAAGTCAGCGCGAATTTTCCATTTATAATCATGATAACTCAAGGATTCGTCTGATGTTTTCGTACGTCTCCTTCATATCCAGAGTATGCAACCGGGACTGATAGCAACTCATTTCTATTGGCCAACAGGACAACTTTCAAACTGGTCTTTGATGAGTCTATAAACAGTCTCCATTTGTCAGGTTCACATGGCATTTTGAGTTCTATCATCAATACATTTGAATTAAGGCAGAACAGTAAGCCTTCATCTTCCGAAAAAAGTACTTTCAGGATTAACTGCCTGGTCTTGTAAGAAGAGATTTTTACGTTTTTTTTTCTAAGAGATTCAATTGCTGAAATCGAGATCCAAGCAGAAGAGATTTACTCTTAGGTAACTCCAAATCCCTGATGAGATCATTTAATTCCGACTGATTAACGAGGTGAGGTTGTCGATGAGCTGAATCAGCAGAACTCTCCTCATCATCGGTGGACGTATCCTCAGGTTGTGGCTCAAAATCTTTCAAATCCGTTTCTGGCTCTAGAGTATAGGTTTTTGGGGGCACTGGGATTGGCAAAGATTCGTTATGAGGAACTGGTCTTAGAGCTGAAGGAATATTAGGATACTGAATTGTATGCTTACTTTTACGGTGGAAATCATACAAAAGAAACAATCAGTGAGATGGCATCGAGGTTCGCGCCAAACCATGGGCACAGCAAATGGCATTGATTTACTGGTACCTTTGAGCCATTTGGTCAAGCTCCTGTAACAAGTAGTGCAGCAGACTGTTGGAGCCCAATTCTCGTCCTGATCGCCAACTTGGCAATCAAAGTAAAATTTATAAGCAGTTTTAAGAAAGGGCGGAAGGGGTTTTCGTTGCGTTTTTAAGGGGGGGTTCTCTTATAATTGTGCCAAAAGTACCTGTTGTTTGACAAATTTTTTTTGAGGAAATGAAATAACTTAGACATGTGCGCTCTTTTTGTAAAACGTTTATTCAAGTTTGGTCTACAAAATACAATTTTTCGAGTTTCGGACATTTAAAATGGCGTCCAAAATAGCGGCTCCGGGAAACGATGTTGAAAAAAAAAACTTCACTGCGGGCACGATGCAGGTCGCAATTCGTCACCTAGAAGCATGAAACTAAAACGACGTTAAAGATTATATTCCAAGGAAGCCTTGCCACCTCAGATACATGAAAAAAATTCGTTATAGAAACAAAATGGCGGCTACTTAAACAAAGTATCGTTTTTTCGCATGATTTTTCGACTCTGGCCTGCTGTAAAAAATCGTTAATGAACAAAATGTTACAAGATTATAGGTGGAGGTGTCCGAGAATTATGTTTCCTTTTAGGCGGACCAAACGCGAAGTTGATTGGTTCAACGATTCAAAAGTTATATTGCCCGCAGCTTCGAAAAATCTTGTTTCGAGAAAAACGCTGTTTTGAAAACGTTTTTTGCTCGTACAAGTTTTTTCCTCGATCAATTTGTCCAAGAAGAAGTGAATTTATGGGTTTTTTGGGGTCGCTGAACACAAATTTGGGATCAGATTTGAAAAATTCAAAATGGCAGATCCAATATTTTGACCACAAGGGTATTCGAGAAGACTGAACAAAAATTTGAGATCAGGTTTGAAGAATTAAAATGATCAACTTACAATCAATCCGCGATTCCGGCTGCATACATGAGTCCTTCTTCTTCCTCGTATCCATCGTTCTCCTGGATTCGCTGTATCTGGTTAGCGATGATAGCTGCTCTTGCGGCGCTGCTCATACGTCGTTCAGCCTTGTTGATCCGGGTATTGTTCACAATTTTGGCGTAGTTGTAGGCTTCTAGACCAACGGGAATTCCCAATGCGTTCATTATTTTCAGCACACTGGACCAGCCCTCGTTGAAGACATTGGCGGCGATGTATGTGGCGATTTCCACAGTTTGCTGACCGCAGTGTAGGTGTTTAGGAGCCAGTTTCCAGACCGTCGAGTTGAATGACTCATGTGAATTTTGCTGCACCGTTGCAGCCAACCCTCGTCTGAAAGAGCTTCATACACCGGTTTTATGGAATCTTGAACCTTTTCCTGAATTCAAACCGAGTATACAATTATTCGTAACTAAATATGAAACATGAACAGCGTCTGAAATTATACAAAACGTTTTCAGTATTACCTGAAGAGGGGGGTCGTTTTCGAAATTCGCAAGCGTCCCTTCAGCCTCTGCTACACGCCATTTGCACCAGCTCTCCGGACTTTGTGGACAGAAATGATGCTGGGGATTGTCGTCTGTTGATATCTTATGATAAAATGTGGCCCACACAGCTTCCTCCATTTTCTTCGCAGAATCATGGTGCCTCCAGATGGCCAGTCCATAGTACATCGTCAAGTCGGTAATAAGTTTGTCCGTCAATGTTCCAGTGCCTTTCCCGCCAAATCCCTTTGTATCCTTTTTAACCTTCCGAAGTCAAGTGCCCACCCTCTTCTGTACGTGCCCCACACATTCCTTTTTCTTCACCTCCAAATCGTCGTAAGGCTCCAAATCGAGTATAGCTTTAAAGGTTTTCATATCTCCGTCGCCGATGTAATTCTCATATCGTACACCCAGTTTTTCTTTTGATCGTTGAAACATCTCCTTTACTGCATCCACCTCCATTTTTCTCTGCCTTTGTGGTTAGCCGTGCAGTGATCCTCGTGTTGCACCTGCCATGCCAAATAATCTGCGGTGCCTTCCTTCGACTTCCAATTAGCACAGGCTTGGCAAAACGAAGATTTGACTACAACGTCCACGATTTTCCCGGTGAATTTTCTGATCAAGGTTGTGAGTCCAAAAAGCGACGTAAATCCACTCTCTTCCAGGAGCCGCCCCCGGATATGGACAAATTCAATGGATTATTGCCGGCTGCAGTATTTTCGCTAATTTCTTCTTTGACGGCCTTTTTCTGGTTGAACTCAAACACAGACTTTGACGCAACTAACGCGTTTTGTAGAAATGCGGAATACATCTTGGTACTGAAGGTGTGCGAAATGTCCATAATAGAACACAAGGTTTTTACACTTTGAAGTCCGAGTGTCCTACAAGTCGCATCACAAACATCAGATGTCTATTCACTTCATAACAGTGACTCACGTGGGGACTTGACGGTATTCGGTGCGTTGTGCAGGAACACTCGATCACCAATTTGAAGGCTACTCCTGGTGCGGCGGAGCGAGTAAATTTCACGTCCTTGTCACATGATTTGCACGCTAGACATTCACTTAGGAAGTTGAAAATCGTAAAAAAATGGCAAATCACGTAATTGCTGCTTACATTGATGTCAATATCCATATCCTCGGCGGTCTTCAGTTTCTTCGCTGACGTGCTTACGAAATCCGTATCCCTTTCGGCCGAAAATTGATTTCCTCGGAACCTACTTTTTTTCCTCCTCGAAGGACGATCATTGCCCCCTCGACCACATTTTTTCGGTCCTCCCATTTCGCTCCGAAAACACCACCGTTTTTCGAACACAACGACTACTCCGCTTTCACGAGGAGATCACTAAATTTGTAGGTCAGAGCACACCGGCAACTTGAAAACTCATCAATAAACATTACTGCCATCTGTAGGAAGAATTTGGACTACTAAAATTACCATCTGTGGGTACAGTAACTCGTTGCAGACCGCGCGGCGAACTTGCTGCCTGAGCGCCCGTCAGCGCTCAGAACATCGGTCCGTTCAAATCCGTGTAGCGACGGAACTAATTCACGGATCGCAAAATCATTTTACCCACATATTCTAGACACTTATAGCATTTGATTTGTGCAATAAAAAAAATCGATTTTTGGAAAAAAAAATTAGGAGAACCCCCTCTTAAAATCAAGTGTTAATTGGAAGGTATAAAAAGGAACCCACACTAACCAGTGCCGTCTCCGTTCCAAGTACCACGTAGGCCCTAGGGTCGTAAATCCTGGCGCGTGGTCCCGCGGTATAAATGCCGTACTTCGGTATGCAAAGTTCTCAAAAGCGATAAAGGTGGCTGGCGATTCAATTTCTAATGGTGCTCGATTAGCCCGAAAGATTTTCATCGGCTGCCGAACGAACAAGTAATGTCCTCACTTCTTCCAAAAATGCACACTAAAGTCGCGCATGTGTGGTCTATGGGGTATGAAAAAACGAGGTTCACATGGAGAAGGAGTGTTAAGAATAGACTCTGTTATCTCCACCGAACAAAAATCATTCATTAAATCTCCTCAAAGTGATTTTATGCGCCTCAGCGATTGTCTAATTTTGAATTGCGCTCTCATGATGAAAAGGTTGTCAACATCCGGCCCAAGTATATTGTTGCGATTTTAGATTATACTACAATTTTATCGACTGAAAATTTTAAGTTGTTAACGTTTCTTATTCCGTATCTGCATTTAACCAATCTAATTATGTTTAAAATCTATAAATTGTGTTTGATGTGAAACTTTAATAATTTTATATTTTTAATTCGTATGTGCTTTTTGTTTCCAGAAATAACTTCTACTGCAAAATATGCGATCAAAGATTTGATACTCGAAAACAGTTCACTAAGCACGGGAGAATGCACAGAGAAAAGAATATAAGCTGTCCACAATGCCCTAAGAAGTTTTCATTTATTTACCTCCTTAAAGAACATTTGAAAACTATCCATCGGAATCCGGACGAGGGAATGACTTGCGAGGTTTGCAACAAGAAACTGGTGTCCAAAAAGTATTACGATATGCATATGAAGGGTCATTTAAACGCCCAAGAATTTAGATGTGACATTTGTGGGGTCGGTTTATCTGGCAGAACGACACTGTCAAACCATATAAATAATATACATAAAGGAGTTAGGCATGGATGTAATAATTGCGGTAAGACGTTTACCACGATGCAATATTTGAAAGAGCACTCGAGAAAACACGATCCTTTGTTTAAAACACCTGACTATAAATGTGAACTATGTGATTATAGTGCAAAATCGTATAAGTCCTACCGTGTCCACATGCAAGGCCATGACGGGAAGGAATGCCCAAATTATGTGTGTGATGTATGTGGAAAGGTAGTTACCAGCAAGCCTGGTTTGAAGCAACATATGAGGGTACATACCAACGAAAAGCCATACGGTTGCTCAACATGTGGAAAAATGTTTGCTTCCAGTGCTAATCGTAAAATTCACGAGAGAACTCATACCAGAGAAAAGCCATATTCTTGTAAAGTATGCTCGAAGACATTCACACAGAAGTCTCCACTGACTATCCATATGAGACTTCATAGTGGCGAGAGACCGTACAAGTGTAACATCTGTGAGAGAGAATGTATTTCAAAGTCAGCGCTTAATTTACACAGTAAAGTTCATGGTAAATCACTCTCCTCTTGAATTATTTTAACTTTATGTCAGTGTAATATGTAACTTTTAATAAAGAATTAATAACTTCGCATGTATTTAAACAACTTCTTTTATTTCGTATTTATTTTGCATCGTGCATCGCGTGTTGTGTACGTTGTGAAAACCAAACTTAAAAAAAATATCAAAACCCTTGAAAATTGTTTATTCGCCGATAGTTAAGTGAATATGACGAAATCAATTAGAAAAATAAAATGTTCAAATTGTGTTGCGAAAACTATGTTGCGCAATGCTAAAATTGAACTTTTCAATAAATGATATAATTATGTTAAACACTGGTAAAGGTAGAAACCATGGAGGCTATAGTAAAGAAGGTCAAATGCAATGTTGAACAGGTGGCACGAAATCTAAATGCAAAATAAGGTCCGTCTCCAGCGCACCTCATACTGCGCAATTAAAATGAATATATCTGGAGAACGGGTATACGTAGAAAGTTGATCACAAAAAAAAATTAAAAATTCGATCCCCAAAATTTCAACCCCCTAACATCAACCCTTCACATTGAGGGTTGCCACCCCCTCATTTTTTTCGCCAAATTAATTTTTGGAACAGATAGTCTCCCGGGTCCTTTAGGGAGAACCAAAGCTCCAAACCACCCGGACCCCGGGGTGAATTTTTGAAAATCGATTTTTTAGGATGCAGAGGTTCGTGCCAAATGCATTTTCTCTCTGGAGTTTTGAGCTGCGAGATTAAGATGTGGCTGAAAAAATCCCCAATGCATGGGAGCAGAACGGCCACATATGCAGGCTCGGGTGCTCTTCTCCGTTTGCGAGCTACAGCCCTTTCTCTGCGATCACGACACCAATTTTCATAGAGGTTTGTGGAGCGTGTTCATCTCTACATTTTATATGTAAACGCTTTTTCGATAGCTCTAACCTTTGAGGAATTTTTCAAAGAAAACCACCCCCGATTTCAATCAAAAAAATTCCAGAGCGGCCATTTTTAACCCCAGGTTAAAATTTTAAATGGCATGCTATTCAGAATTACATTTTGCGCCGAAAAGGTAAGAGCTATTTTTTTTTCGTAGGATCCACGGCCGATTTTCGATTGTTTTCTGGGGATGTTTTCAAGATTTTTTTTCCGAAAATTAAAAATCTGACGGCGGCATTTCGGTCGCCGAATTATTCCGTCTCAAAGATCCCTATAAAGTTTTTTGATCTGATATTTACTTCTCGAGATATGACGTTGTAAACGGAAGCGGGAAGCGAAATTTTGAAAACCGGACCTTAGGAACAACAGCGCCGGAGCTTGTACATTTTCCCGAGGTTCCATTTATTTTGAAAAAGACGGGCTCCGTTTCACCTCCTGTACTATAGGCTCCATGGTAGAAACGCCGCAGTGGCGGAATCTATTTCCTGAATGCTGTACTAAACCAAATCCGACAAGATATGGAAATGTCAGCGGCGGCAAATATAGCAATAATAATGTAAACATTAAATATTGTAATAAAACACTTTTAATTTTGTTTTGTATAACTTATATATTTATTTTTATGACTTAAGTTTCGGTAATACAATGACCATTTTCAAACAAGAAGTGTTTTAAAAACCGATTTACAAAGGTATATATACAGGTAAGATACAGATAAAAACTAATTGAAAATAGGGGTGTAAATTAGGTCAATCTGGTCGTTCAGTATAGGGATTAAACTTAAGTCACAAAAATAAATATATAAGTTATACCAAACAAAGTTAAAAGTGTTTTATTATAATATTTAAAATGTATAACGAAGTAGAAGCCTTTAGCATAAACAATATTAAATATTGTTTCTCCATCAAAACACCTACAGATCTGGAATATACATATCTTGTCGGTGGTTAAGCCACTCTGATTTAGTTCAGTATAGGTCTCGTTAATACACGGATACACGTATACAAGGATAAACGTGTTCTTAGTTAGCTAGCGGTTTTTAAACGTTTAAACGGATATTCGCGTTTAAACGGATATTCACGTTTACACGTGTATACGTATAAACGGATTTGTGCGTTTAAACGTGTTTTCTTCGTTTAATATAGAAACGTATAACGTATAACCCACCCTGCAAATATCTGTTTCGAAGTTCGTTCGCTGTGTTTTACAATATTTCCAGTAGCGGAAAAAAAATTGAATAAATAATTATTATTCGGGACACCTTAATAAATAAATAGTTTATCGAAAACCGTCCGAAACGTCGGCATCCGAAGTTTGAAGGGTTCAACCCCCTATAGACCAGGAGGTTCCTGTTTGAATCGAATGTGTAAAAATATTGGAAATCTTACGAAACACCGAGATATGACTTTTGGAGATATGACTTTTGGACCCCCAAATGGAGTATAAAAATTTGAGAAATCGTTTCTAGTTAACTTGTTGTAAACGTTTATTAAGCTAAACGTGTTGTAAACGTTTATTAGGCTAAACGTGTTATAAACGTTTATTAGGCTAAACGTGTTGTAAACGTTTATTAAGCTAAACTTGTTTTATTCGTTACAAATAAACGGTAAACGTTTACACGTTTAAACGAAAAACGGAGTAAACGTCGAGCCCTAGTTCAGTACAGCATTCAGGCAATAGATTCCGCCACTGCGGCGTTTCTACCTTTAACTGTGTTTGGAATACTTATATTCCACTAGTAATATCCGTTTCCCCGTCAGCAAATAACTACACTGATGAGACCTGAAAGGTCAAAACCGGTCTGTAGGTGTTAATATTGCGTTAAAACTTGGGCGGGATGATAAATACAACGCTGCCTGTTATTGTTGTTAATATGTAGTAAATTTCGCTAATATATACAAAAAATAAAACACTTTAAATTCGTGAAATTTCGACCATTTTCAAACCGCCATAACTCGGTGTATTTTCAATTGATATTGATGAATCTTCGAGGGCAAAAAACTTTGAAGTGTCTTCTTTAAAGTCATGCATGCGAAACTAAACGTAACCCCTTCCGCCCCCCCCCCTCTAGCGTTCCTGTGAAAAAAAAAAGTTTTTTCTGGAAACCATGTCCAACTTTGACGATGTCTACGGAGAAAATTTTTGTCCATTAGATCCACCATAAAGGCATTAAAATATGATCAATTCCCTACTCAAAGAACCAAGTTCCTACGACGATTTGGCACCAAGTTATGGGTGTTTGAAAAAAAGTGCATTTTGAGGTTTTTCGCACATAACTCAGTGACTTTTCAAACAAATCTGATGATTCTTTCGGGAAAAAATCCCATTTTGGCTATACTTTGAGGGATTAAACTCAAATTGGAATAATCCCTTTTCGAACCCTTCAACTCCCGAACAAGAAAAACACGTTTTTGGGCAAAAAAACGTCAACTTTGTCAACGTGTACCACGTTGGAAAAAATGTGTTGACTCGATCCACCAAAAGGGCATTGAAATGTGTTCAATTAGCTGCGCAGGACTCAAATAATGAAGTTCCTACGACGATTTGGCACAAAGTTATGGGTGTTTGAAAAAGCGACCTTACTCTCGAGTGCTGTATTTGGTTTTGTTCAATACCTTCCTAGAAAGTCTGTAAGTTTGTATTCAAAATTTTAAATAAAAATAATTCACATCTTCGGAGATTTGTTGCCATGAAAAACAAAAACCAAATAAACAAAGTTCTGTAATGTCAATAAAGAGGTTACGTGCAAATTGTGGAAACTGTGAAAACGGATGATGAAAAATTATATGTTCCTGAGGATGTTCCTGATGATGCCCTGGAAGTCGCAAATGTCCTAAGGTATCAAATATTGCCTAAAAAATCCAAATCACGTTATCAGAAAGAATTGGAAAAATTTACACAATGGCCATCACCCCACGTACCTGGCCATTCTCTCCATTGCCTAACATCCTAAATTTCCTCTCCTTGTCTCCTGAAGCAGTATGTAACCGGGCGTTGACCTTTCCACTCCCAACATACGCTTCAGGAACCACAACTGCTCCCTCTCCACTCACTTATACCCCTTCGCCCCCTGTACTTCTACTCCATACATTAAAATTGACTTCACACACGCATCGATGATGTCCTGGAAGTCGCAAATGTCCCAAGGTATCAAATGTTGCATAAAAAAATCCAAATCACGTTATCAGAAAGAACTGGAAAAATTTACACAATGACAGATCATTATGCGTGCATGAAAATCGGTGAGGGAAAGACAGTGAGCGAAAGCAAAATAAGCGAAAGAGGAACTTTCACTCACTGGTAGCTATGGATACGGACTCACTTTCTGGCGAGGTATGAACGAAAGGTTTATGAACGAAATATATCCAAATCTTCACCTTTTGTGAATACCCAAAAAACAACCAAAATTGGTGCAGTGAAATAGGACGTGTTAACAGACTTTCAAAAATAATATTAAGTTTTCCTTATATATTGTCTATTTTTAGTACTTTATAAAAAAATAAAAAAATATATAGATTAATTTACATTTTTTTATTACAGGATCGCATTGACCTTGTACACCAATCTATTGTTATCCAATCTTATTACTCCTATTTTTTAAATTTATAAATTATGTTTGACGTTAAACTTTAATACATTTATATTTCTAATTACATGTGCTTTTTTTCAGAAATAAAATATACTGCAAAATATGCTATAAAGGATTTGATACTCAAAAACAGCTCACTACGCACATGAAACGACACAAAGAGAAGACTACAAGCTGCCCTAAATGCCCTAAGATGTTTTTAAATAAATCATGCCTTACAGACCATTTGAGAAAAGGCCACAGGAATCGATCCGAGGCAATAACTTGCGAGGTGTGCAATAAGACACTGGCCACAAAAAAGACTTACAATACGCATATGAATAGTCATTTAAACGTTCATAAATTTAAATGTGACATTTGTGGGCTCGGTTTATCCCAGAGAACGCTACTGACAGACCATATAAATTTTAAACATAAAGGAATTAGGCATGCGTGTAATTATTGCGATAAGACGTTTACCACGATGTATTATTTGAAAACGCATTTGAAACAACACGATCCTTTGTTTGAAAAACCTGAATTCAAATGTGAATTATGTGATCATGTTGCAAAATCGAAAAGGTCCTACCGTGTTCACATGAAAGGCCACGACGGGAAGGTACGCCCAAATTATGTGTGTGATGTTTGTGGAAAAGCAGTTACCACCAAGCCTGGTTTGCGGATTCATATGAGAACTCATACCAAGGAAAAGCCATTCGGTTGCTCAACATGTGGAAGAATGTTTGCTACCAGTACTAATCTTAGACTTCACAAGAGAACTCATACCAGAGAAAAGCCTTATTCTTGTGAAGTATGCTCGAATAAATTCACACAGAAGTCTTCATTAATTGTCCATATGAGAATTCATAGTGGTGAGAGACCGTACAAGTGTAGTATCTGTGAGAAACAATGTATTACAAAATCATACCTTAAAGTACACTTTAGAGTTCATGGAAAATCATCATCCTCTTGAATTATTTTCACTTTATGTTATGTTAATATGTAGATTTTAATAAAGAATTAATTAGTTGGTATATATTTAAACAACTTCTTTTATTTCGTATTTGTTTTGATTCGTGTGTTTGACTTAAAGCAGGCATGTCAAACTTGTTTACCACCAAGTATCAAGTATCACACACAAGCCGCGGGCTGTATTACCAAAAAAAAAACTACAATTGAAACCAAACAAAAAATAATAATTTTGACCTTGTATACAATTTTTTTTTAATAGTTGATACCAACCTTGCCGGGCCACAGACAACTTGTAAGCGGACGGCGTGTTTGACATGCCTGACTTAAAGTTAACCTAGATATGCCCAACATATTTTTTGTCGGAATTTTTCTTTTTACACTTGATTTCTTAATTAGAAACTTGAAACCATTAGAAAAATACAAAAAAAAATGTTTATGCTGGAGGCTTCTACTTCATTATACAAGGTGTCTAAAAAAGACACCACCAAAATGATATGGTGTATTCCTGAGACAAAAAAAGAGTAAATTAACTAAATTTATTTATATGAAAAATTACATACTTTCCAAGATACTTCCTTTTTTATTTTTTTTTGTTAAAAATAAGACGTAAACAAAAAAACTTTAAGAGTTAAAAATTCTTTAAAAGTGACGAGTTGCATTGAAAAAAATATTGAATCGTAAAAAATGTAAAGAACAAAAAAGTTCTATGTAATAATGTAAACAGCATGTCCTCTGGAGCACCTTTGTACTTGAAGAAATTTCTTGAAATTTTTAAACAATATAGTACACCTAATGTAGTTGTCAGAAAAAAATAAACAAATCATTCTCATCTGCCATTTTCGAGATATAGATTAAAACAATTTAAAAATCTAAAACTTTGACTTGCTGTATCTTGGAAAGTATGTAATTTTTCATATAGATAAATTTAGTTAATTTGCTTGTTTTTTGTCTCAGGAATACACCATATCATTTTGGTGATGTCTTTTTTAGATATTTTGAATACTATAATAAAACACGCTGTTAGAAAAAACAAACAAAACAAGTGTTTTATTATAGTACAAAAAAAATGTTACCCATCCTTCTTGAAAAAAATGTAATGTCGTACTTTTAGAGGGACAGTGGGCAAATGTATCATAAATGATAATTTTTACAAACAATTTTATTTTTCATAAAATAATCAAAATATAATCAAATAATACAATATTATTTATTGTTTGGTGTGGTAAGTAATATAACATTTAATATGAAGTGTAACATACATTTTGTAAAAACGTTATTGTGGCATATCCTGTGTTGCGTTTGTTGTTCTATGATGAAGTTGTCCATTTGATCAAATCTTGATTCAATTTTCTCTAATTGACATGGTCTTCTCAGTGATTTTAAACCTAATAAAAAGAAAATTAAAAAAACACCTTTATTGGCACACACATTGTTACATAATTACATTTCTCCTTCATATGATAGCTCTCCTTAGTGATGAGATAAGCGGTTATTTTCCAGTAACGGTTATAACAGTTACTGTTACTACAAAGTAACTAGTTATTTAAATGGTTATTTAGTAACCGTTATTTAAAGCTAAGCAGAGAACTTGATGTATATTTTTGTATATATTTTAAGGTTGAATAAAATAAGAAAATTGTATATTGGTCTAGATATCAACAAATATCTGTTTTAAACTTTTTAATCTGTATCGTTTATTTTAATATGTATTGTTTATTTTAATATGTATAGATGTAAATTGTGTCATTATTTTATTAACTTGACATTGTAATATTTAAATTTAATTTTTAATGTAACTTTTAATTGACAAACACATCCGCAACAAATTTTTCGCATCTTATGTATGATTTGTATACTGTGGCCGACGTGAAATAAATGAAATGAAAAATGAAACCAAGAAATATTGGTATTATCTAAGTAACAAATTTGACTATGTTACATCCTCCTTTAAACGAGATCTTCGCTCTGACAACAATTAGCCCGCTTTGCGAAACGTGATAGATGGGGAAATATTTGGAAATTTTCTCTCCACCATTTTATCGGATCCTCGGTCAGTGGTAAAATATCATCATCGATATATTTCTGAATCCCTATGATTTCAGGGTACCTTTTGGTTTTGTGCAAGCCAGCATTATTATCGGCGGTGGTTCCATGATCGCTGAATAAATGGATTACTCCCTCATGAAACTCGCTTCTGTGACCGGCCGTAATGTGAAATTTTCCAAAAAGTAAATAATGTTGGTACCAATATAAAATGTAAACGAATCACCCCGAGATTGGCGAGAACGTCTGACGCACTATTATTTTAACGTATTCATATCATTAAATCACGACCGCGCCGTGTTTCCATTTCAGTAATCGTGTTATTGAAGCAACGGTGTCGATTCGTTACATGTTATTTTCTACTCGTTATTTTCTAAAAGAGTTAATATTATTAAGAAGTTATTCGTTATTGAATCGGTTATAAGTTACTAAGTAGTGATTCGTTATTGAAACATTTATACGTTACTAAGTAGTGATTCATTATTGAATCAGTTATAAGTTACTAAGAAGTGATTCGTTATTGAATCGTTCTCCTTTTATACTATAAATAATAAGCCTAATTATAAAGGAAAAATACGAAATACTTTAGGATGATTTTATATAAATCAAAAATGCAGTATTAACAACTAGTAATAAAAAATAAGAAAAAAAATAAATACAAGAAAACGAAATGTAGCCTGAATATATGAATATTCAACCTGTTCGTTAATCTGCAGGCAAAAAATTAAGTCTTACTAAGACTATAAACAAATAACTTATTGAAACAACTACTTCCCTGGCTAGTGCCACGCCGGATATTGAATGATACAAAAGAAATTTGCATGTTATTACTAGTACTACTAGATAATAACATTGGTTTAAGATCGTTTATTTCTACATACAAGACTAACTTAGAAAATTATTCTGAAATGAAATGTGAAACTTTAAACTGTAAATGTTATTATTAAAATGAAAAAACCAGAAAACATTTTGACAAGGACACACAGTGCTATACTTATCTAGTGTTACTAGATGAAACAAATTTGATAATAACTAAAAATACCACTGAATTAAAAAAAAAATATATGAAAATTAAGTAATTGGCCATCTGCAGACGCGTTTCGAGATTTATCTCTCATCAGTGCAGCTTAGCATTTAAATTGAATGTTAAATAATAAATAAAATACACTTACGTGAAGGCGATCGTGAACGTGAAGACGTCGTAAACGACTGAGGAGATTATGGAGGGTTTCAACGGGTTTTATACCTGTCTTTGAGGTGATTAGTGAACATGCAAATTTCTTTTGTATCATTCAATATCCGTGCCGAGTGGCACTAGACAGGGAAGTAGTTGTTTCAATAAGTTATTTGTTTATAGTCTTAGTAAGACTTAATTTTTTGCTTGCAAATTAACGAACAGGTTGAATATTCATATATTCAGGCTACATTTCGTTTTCTTGTATTTATCTAATGCTTTCTGCAACAAGTAAAGTTGTTTCTAATTTGTTTAAGAAAAAAAATCCTTAAAATAAGAGATGACTTCATTTTTAACCCTTTACTGCATGTTTTTTTATTTTTATGAAACAAAAATAATTATGAATACCTTCGGTGATGCAGTAATTGGACAAAATATTAAAAAAAATTAATATTTATTTTTTACAAAAATACAGGGTGTGCCATATCTGACGAGTAATGTAGTAACGGAACCTCATTTTGTATGACATAATAGAAAACAATTTCTGTCTTTATTTAACACTTTGCTGCATACGGGACTACAATTTCAACCACCAAATTTAGGCAAGCTGTGACACATCGGCCTACAAAATACATCACAAAATTTGCGGTGTAACGACTGTCAGTACATATAACGCAAATGCTAATTCTGGCAAAAATCTCTTGTTTCCAGATGCCTATGAAAACTAGATGTTTTCTTCTAGGCAACCTTATTAGTCTCTAAAATATATCTAAATATAAATTTTTACCACTAGCCGCTAAATAAAGCTTAAAATATATGCAAACTGCTTTGTGCCATATATGGCACGGTATGCAGAAAGGGGTTAAGAAATTCATTGTTTTTACTACAGAATATATCAACTTATTGTACTTCTGGATATCTTTTTATCATCATAAGCAAAGGTGAAAACGAATGGTGGGCCGTGCGAACTGCGTTGTAATTAAATATTGATTTATTTCTACTGGTTAAACTTAAATATAATATTGTAATATTAATAATGTTCAACAGTTTTCTATGATGATGAATAAGCTAGCAGTTAACATAATGTAATTATAAAATAACCGTTGAGTAAAATCACCGTTAGATGGATTATTTTACAGTAACGGTTATAAAGTATCAGTTAGTGAAAATAACGCTCATCACTAGCTCTCCTGCACTCCTTATACCTCCCTAATTTTTGCAGCGTCCTTACCCCGGCCCCATCCTCTCTGATCCATTCCGCTTCCCCTTTTATTCCTTTTTCCTCCCATCCATTCCTCATTCACCCCCTCACATTCCTCCGCCAGATGCCTCTATGTATCCCTCCCCCCTTCACACATTAAACATCTCATGTACTCTTCACCCATCAATTTCTTCCTCCCTCTCTCTTCTGACCCACATCTAGCCCTAGCCAGGGTCACCTTTTCTTCTCTGCTCCATCCGTCCACGTCCAAGTACTTCGGCCTCCTTCCATATACCTGCCAACTCTCAATACATCCCTGTCTCCCCTGCACTTCCACTTTTTTCTCGCTCTCTCTCACCCACGTTGCCACATTCACCCCTCTCTCCAACCATTCCCTCACTTTCACTTCCGAAAGTTCTACTCTCTCATACATTTTCCTTCGTTATTTCCTCTATTTCACCCCCTCCCCCCACACTCACGCACGTCTTCCATACCACCTTCACCAATCTCTCTTCTCCTAACTACCATAACCTCATCTCGTACCTGGCCATTCTCTCCATTGCCTCACATCCTAAATTTCCTCTGTTTGTCTCCTGAAGCAGTATGTAGCCGGGCGTTGACCTTTCCACTCCCAACATACGTTTCAGGAACCACAACTGCTCCCTCTCCACACACTTATTCCCCTTCGTCCCCCATTTTTTCACTTCACACACGCATCCCAAACTTTACATGCCACTCTAAAATTGTTCCCCATTCCTTCTCCCCATTTTTCCCACGCCTTACCCCAAGCCTTTCTGGTCTTTTCCTGCGCCCATCTTAACTCTTTGCTGCACGAGATTTCACACAATTTAAAAGGCCTAAGTGCACTTCTTTTAGTTGGCACTAGAAGTGTAAAAGGTAGGGGTAGCTGGTTCATAAATCACGTCGCTGTTTAGCTTAGTATAATACTTACAGATATGTAAGTGATGTATTTTGTGGACCGATGTGCCACAACGAATTTGGTGGTTCAAATTGTAATCCCATATGCAGCAAAGAGTTAAATGCTCCTCATATCCCCCTGTTCCTTTAAATATAAAACCCAAATACCTAAATCTTTTTACCCTCTCAATCACCTCTCCCTTCCACTCTAACTTTTTTCCTCCTTTATTCCTGAATCTCATCCATTTCGTCTTCCCCACATTCACGCACAGGTCCGGTAGGGAGGTATGGAAGATTTGAACGGGGCGCCAAGCAAGGTGGGGTGAACCCAATGTTTTCGGAATAGGTCGTATCCACTCGTCACGAGATGCCATTTTAGTTACCATGGAGCCGTGGTCTATTGAACATCGTGTGTTTTCATTGAAACGGGTCGTTCTGTCATTCAAACACAGAGACGATTCCGAAATCATTTTAACGTTGGCCGTCACGGTCGTGTTCCGAAGTTTTAAACGATCATGAAGTGGGTGAATACCTTTCTAAGAACTGGACCTTTGAGACCTGAAACTGCGCGAGGAGGTGATCGAACGGTAAGGACCCCGGAAAACATTGAAAGGGTGCGTCAAGCAGTTGAAGCCAGCCCTCGTCGATTAGCCGTACGTCACGCTCGGGCTCTACGGATGACCGACCGCTCAGTTCGCCGAATTTTACACCTCGACTTGCATTTTTAGCCGTATAAGATGATGGTTGTTCAAGAATTGCAGCAAAACGACTACGGCAGACGGATGAGGTTTGCAGAAGCGATGTTGGAAATCTTGACAGATGATATTGTTTTGATAATGAGTGACGAAGCCCACTTTCATTTGTTAGGGGTGGTTAATAAACAAAACTTCCGCTATTGGGCCTCTGAAAACAAGCAACAGCTCCATGGACGACCTCTCCACAGCGAAGAGGTAACTGTTTGGTGTGGCATTAGTCGAAACTTTATTATTGGTCCGTACTTTTTTCGTGAAAACGGTCGGACCGTCACTGTCAACACATGTGTAGTGTACATAAACAAACCACGTACACTCGAAGCCCTAAGTGAGACAATAACCCAAGAGATTCGTGCAGTTCCACGTGAAATGCTTCGGAGGAGTATGCAGAACTTTTCACAACGTCTTCAGGAGTGTTTCGCCAAAAATGGACGGCTCTTTTCGTACCTAATCAATTTTTGTTTTCTTACTTTTAACTGGTTTTGTAATGTCAACATCTAAGGTACACATTCAACAAATAAAATTTGAGTTTAGGTAAAAAATGAGTGAGTTACAGCTTTTTCAAATCTTCTATACCTGCCGGACCCTGTACTTCTCCGCTCGCCTCAACATGTCTTTCATCGCTTCCCAATCTCTCGCTATCAACACCATATCATCCGCATACACCAGCATCCACACCTTATTCTTTTTTCTCACACATTCTAACGTTATATTTCCCAAGCTGGGATAAAATGCCAGAATTTAAGGCCAAAACGAACGAAGAAAATATTCCATTCGCTGGAAGAAAGTTCCTGCGCATCGCGGATAGCCACAGAAGTGTTTGGGTACGTGTGGAAGATTATCTAAGATGAATGCTACCCAATTCAAGTGCGATATAAATGAATTGTGAATAGTTTGTATGTATTTAGATTTTTATATTTGCACTTTGAACGAAACCAATAAATACAAATACAAATACAACCTCTCCCTCGGCACCGAGTCGTAAGCAGCTTTTAGATCCAGAAACACCGCATACATGCTTCCCTTCTCTTCCGTCATCCTCTCAACCATTCTTGCCAGGGTAACGATCTGCTCGCTTGTCCCCCTCCCCATCCTAAATCCCCCCTGCGTGACCGGTATTAACCCCTTTTCCTCTACCTCTTCCTCCAACCGATTCTTCACAACCATCATGGCTATCTTGTACCCGGTGCACATCACCGTGATTCCTCTATAGTCCGCCACATCCTTCTCGTCCCCTCCTTTGTGTACCGGGCACAACATACCCACTCTCCATGCCGCCGGTATGCTCTTTCCTCCCATCCACATTTGGTTTAAAATCTCCCTGAACCTCTTATTTCCCCCTTCTTCTATCTCCTTCCACATCTCTGCCTTCAGCCCATCCATTCCCCCTTTCACTTCCTCGAACGCTCTTTCCACCTCCTCCTCCTCCGTGAACTCTTCCGCCATATTTCGCCTTCCTTGTCCCACTTCCTCCGGGCATCCGCTAGTTTCTCTGCATTTTAAATTTACAAAATGACTTAGCCTTTATTTCATCTAATTATTCTACGCTTCCACACAAAATAACAAGTTTCGAATTTTGCTTGATTTCGTTCATATTGTAAATAATAGCAGTAAGGGCGACTTACACATTGTCGGTTTCGGAAAATCGATTTTTTTTCTTCATTTTTTTAATCTAAAGGGTCTCAGAAATGAGCCTGTAAAAGATTTTGTCAGATTTTTTTTAGTTCGAGAGTTTTAGCTAGTTAAACATAACGGTGCGTGGCCGATTCGCGCGCTGCTGGGTCGCGTCTACGTGCCATGCTTGTTTGTGAGTTTTTTTTAAATTGTGAAATGGGCCGTAAAGGGTCACGTGAACGTAATTACTGAGTGCGATCTAAAAGCTGTCGAATCCAAAAGCTGTTTAAGAAGGCAAGACGTACGTCAGCTCATCCGCGCAGAAACTCAAGAACAGGCATCTTGTAGAAGTCCCAATCACACCTGTGGTATATTTATATTTATATTTTAAATACAAACAAATGTATTTTATTTGTAATGCGGCGTAGCGCAGAATCCGTGAAGGTCGGAACAATAAAGGCGTTATTTGCTGAATTTACAAGACAAATGTCACCACTGAATTAACACATTGGCTGCCAACCAGTTTTTTTGTAAAGTGTCAAAAAGTTTTCTTTGTTTTTCAGTTTTATTTAATAAAATGAGTAAGAAAATGCTTATTTAATTCATTTTTGTGACTGACACCGCTAAATAGTAAGTTTAAAGTAGGTACTAGCTGTCAGTCATAGGTGACTGATATGGCCCCGTATGAATACTTTGGTGTCAGTCACTGGTGACTGACAAAGCGGTCAACGTGTTAACTATCGCCTTACTGATGCTTACATATTCTTATAAAAAATTATCTTCAACTTGATAGTAAAGCCGCAGTTATCGTTTCCGTAATCTGACAAAAAAACAAAACTCGAGTATTATTAAATGGAGTCGACTAAGAATTTCAATTACAGCCGTCGGCAAGCTTCCACAACCGGTATGTAAGAAAAGTATTGAAAACGGAATGGCCCCGATGCCACTGATGTAAAATAATTTTGGACGCTATTGATTAAAACCGTAATCTAAATTTTTCTTCATGCGACGCCACCGATGTACAATAATTTTGGACGCTATTAAAGTCGTCATAGCTACGCCAATGGACTGGAAGAAATTTTACTGATCGGACGATGAACAAAATTCTTTGCGTCGATTTCGGATTAATTGCTTTTCCCCGGACGAACGTTTTAAAATTCACGTCCCAAAAAAACTGAGCTATATGTAATGTGACAGATCCCATCGAAATCTGTAGATGAGATCGGTTCTTAAACGGACGGTGTGCGGACAAGCGTGCCTCTCCTCTCGTTCTTCAACGTCTCATAGCAGTTTGCATTGATTGTTGTGCCGGCAGGCATGAACTCGCACAACAATAACCCCTTCCTGTCCCAAAAGACGCTCGTCATCACTTTGCCGGCAGACAGTGTTTGTTTGAGCTTCCGTGGCTTCGGCGACACTGGATGTTTCCACTGACGGGATTGATCTTTCGTTTCCGGTGTCGTGTGGTGGACCCAGGTCTCGTCTCCAGTGACAATGGAGTCCAAGAATTCCTGGCAATGGGTTTCGTAGGCCTGAAGAAATTCGCGGGCCGCTTTAGCGTGACCCACCTTGCACAAACCTTGGCATACCCTAAATGGTCTGTCAAAATTTTTTGAATGAAGGCCTTGCTGAAATCAGGAATAATCTCGCAGAAGTCCCGAACCGTCACCCTTCGAACTTTCAGCATTGCTTCTTCCACTTTCGTAATCGTTTCGTCCGAAACCGATGGCCGTCCAGAACGTTGTTCGTCATGGTCCGTCTTTGAATTCTCTGCGCCATTTGCGCACGTGTTACAGACTCGTACATTTTTCTCCGGAGACTTCGATCAGTTGGGAATTAATATCCACTGGCGCAGAGTTTTTTGCACACAAATAACGAAACACAGAGCGTAATTCGCACCTGGCGGGAGAAGCGAGTGCGAGCTCCATCTCTAACGGCTGCCAAGGCAAAACCGAGCGAAGCAGGCAGGTCGCTGGGGTGGGGACTGAAAGAGAGGAAGTCAAGCTACACTACAGTGTTGCCAAATCCCGCGTAACGGTGTTCCTCGCGTCTGCAGCTTCTTGGGAACATTTTTTTAATGACAAACCCCTAAAATACAAATAACAAATACATAATTAAAAATACAAATGAAGGAAATATTAATTACGAGATAACAGAAATTATATGTTTTAAATTTGCACCAGTTACATCGGTAGACCCAGAAAGATCTTTTTCTCAATTAAAATATATACTCTTAGATAATTTATTTTGTTTTATGATCTATTGTAATAACATGTATGATTGTGCAATAAATCCATTTAAATAATAATGATACTTATTTTGTTTTATGTCCATGATTTTTGCCTGTTTTAACATTTTTTAGTGCCTAAACATCCTGACTAGATTAATTAGTATAGCTTTTTTGTTTCCAGAAATAAATTATACTGCAAAATATGCGATAAAAAATTTGATACTCAAACAAAATTCAGGAAGCACGGGAGAGCACATAGGGAGAAGACCATAAGCTGCCCTGAATGCCCTAAGAAGTTTTTATATAATTCATGCCTTAAACACCATTTGATAAATGGCCATCGGAATCCGGCTGACAGAATGACTTGCGAGGTTTGCAACAAGTCACTGGCGTCAAAAAGTACTTACGATACGCATATGAAGGGTCACCTAAACACTCATGAATTTAAATGTGATATTTGTGGGGTCGGTTTATCCACCAAAAGTAGTCTGTTGCAACATAAAGATTCTGTACATAAAGGAATTAGGCATAAATGTAATAATTGTGGTAAGACGTTTGCCACGATGTCAGCTTTAAATATGCATTTGAAATTGCATGATCCTTTGTTTTCTGAATATAAATGTGAATTATGTGATTATGTTGCAAAAACATATCATTCCCACCGTATTCACAAGCTACGCCATGACGGGGTGAAACGTCTAAATTGTGTGTGTGATGTATGTGGGAAGGTACTTACCAGCAAGGATGGTTTGACGCGCCATATGCGGATTCATACCAACGAAAAACCATTCTGTTGCTCGACATGTGGAAAAACGTTTAATGCCAGTGCTGTTCTTAAAATTCACGAAAGAACTCATACCAGAGAAAAGCCATATTCTTGTAAAGTATGCTCGAAGACATTCACACAGAAGACTCCATTAACTATCCATATGAGACTTCACAGTGGCGAGAGACCGTACAAGTGTAACATCTGTGAGAAAAAATGTATTTCAAGGTCAGCGCTTAATTTACATAGTAAAGTGCATGGCAAATCGCCCTCCGCTTGAATTATATTCACTTTATGTTATTTTAATATGTATCTTTTAATAAAGAATTAATAACTTGATATATATTTAATCAACTCCCTTATTTCGTATTTGTTTCGCTTCTTGTGTTTGACGTTGTGAAAGCGAAACTTAAAAACAATATTTCTAACTTTCGCCATGTTTGAAATAATGTTTAATTGTAAGAATGCGTCTTTGTGTCGAATAGCGATCAATTTTTAATAATGGCGGACTCTACAATCGAACTAGGGATGCGCAGACGGTTCAGGAACCGGTTCTTAGCAAACAGCGCTCAGGAACCGGTTCGGACAAAGGGAACTGCGGTTCCTCTGCTCTTTAATATGTACTTGGCTTTTTCTTCAAGAGTGAAGATCAGACGCGTACCCCTACCTGTGGAAGCACCGCATGAAGTCACCTGCGTAAACGTCATGTGGTTCCAAGAGATGCGCACTGCGAAAATTTCACTCTTCACTCCACTATTTGCACGAACTTCATGCGGTTCCTGGTATGAACCGCATGAAGTTTCCGTTGATAACTTCCTCGAAACGCATGGACTTTCCGCGGCAACGTTATGCGGTTCATACCAGGATCTGCATGAAGTTCGTGCAAATAGCGTTCCCGTTGTGAACCGCCGAAATTTCATGCCGTTTTCGTGAATTTTTTTTAGTCCAGACTTGTTTTATACTTCGAATTTTAAATGAAAATGTGAAAACGTTTAATTAAAGTCAACATTTTTTTAGGGTCCTAACTGCTTTAAGTCAAAATTAGTCTTTTTTTCAAGTCAAATTTTGACATTCATCTTTTAACTTTAATGAAATATGACATTTTTTAAAGACTTAACGGGTTTAAGTTAAAATTAGTCGTTTTTTTACGTTTGACGATTTTAAGTCAAATTTCGACAATAATTTGCACACAAAGTCTTTTCACTTTAATTCAGTTTGAAATATTTTCTAGAGGCTTAACGACTTTAGGTGAAAATTAGTCTTTTCTCTTGACGCTTGTTGACTGTAAGTCAAATTTACAAATTAATTTGGACATTAAGTCTTTTAAGTTTAATTATATTTGACATTTTTTTAGAGGCTTTAGGTTTTAAGTTAAATTAATCTTTTTTGACTTTAAGTCAAATTTCGACATTAATTTGTTATAGTCTTTTAACGTTAATTCAATTTGACAAATTTTCTAGAGGCTTAACTGATTGAAGCCATAATTAGACTTTTTTTCTTAACGCTTGTTGACTTTAAGTCAAATTTCTACTTTAAGTTGTCAAGTATTTGAACTTTAAATAAATTTAACATTTTTTTCCAGAGGCTTAACGAGTTTAAGTCTATTAGTCTCTCTTTTGACGCTTGTCGTTAATTTGTCATAAAGTCTTTTAAAAAAAATACGGGTGTATTTTAATTTACCTTAAGTTTGAAAATGATCAGCGAATGATCAAAACTCGAGGCACTGAAAAATAAAGTGTGATATTAAAAACTATTTTATTTAAAGTTAAAGTTGACTTGAATTAAATTTGTCCCTTTTTCTAGAGACTTAATGGCTTTAAGTCAAAATTAGTATTTTTTTCTTAACGCTTGTTGACGCCAAGTCAGATTTCGACATTAATTTCTCATAAAGTCTTTTAACATGAATTAAATTTTACATTGTTTCTAGAAACTTAACTATTTTAAGTCAAAATTAGTTATTTTTCTTACGGTTTCTTGACTTTAAATCAAATTTCGACATTAGTTTGCACATAATTCTACCCAAACCTGACATTTTTTCTAGAGGATTCAGGCTTTTAGTCAAAATTAGTCTTCTCAACTTTAAGTAAAATTTCGATAGTAATTTGGACTTAAAGTCTCTTAACTTTAATTAAATTTGACATTTTTTCTAGAAGCTAACGCCTTTAAAGTTAAAATTAGTCTTTTTTTCTTGATGTTTTTCGACTATAAGTCAAATTTTGACATTAATTTGGACATAAAGTCTCTTAATTTAACTCAAATTTGACATTTTTATAGAGGCTTAAGGGTTTAAGTCAAAATTAGTCTTGCTTTCTTAACGCTTGTCGAATTTAAGTCAAGTTTCAACATCAATTTGGACATAGTCTTTTGCCATTAATGAAATTTGACGTTTTTTTAGAGGCTTTAAAGTCTAAATTAGTTTTTTACGCTTATCGACTCTAAGTCAAATTTCGACATTAATTTGCTATAACTATAAAAAGTTGACATTTTTCTGGAGGCTTAACGTCTTTAAGTTAAAAGTAGTCTTTTTTCTTGGAGATTTTCGACTTGAAGTCAAATTTTGACATTAAATCTATTAATTTAACTCAAATTTGACATTTTTTCCAGGTGTTTGAGGGTTTAAGTCAAAATTAGTTTTACTTTCTTAATGCTTGTCGAATTTAAGTCAAATTTTTACATTAATTTATCATAAAGTCTTTTAAGTTTAGTTAAATTTGAAATTTTTATTTAGATGCTTAATAAATAAATAAATGAAAAATAAATTAACCCACAGCATAAAAAAAACATAAAATAATACTTTACACTTTCATAATAAAGAAATTATATCATTTTGAAATTATTTATTTCATTCAAAAATTAAGAAGAGTATGATATACCGGATGTGCATTTTACTGCTCTCCCGATTATTTTTTTAAATTACCAGATTTGATTTATACAGGGTGTTTCAAAGCTCCGGGAACGGTCAACCACGTGCTTGTTTTTCAAAATTTCGAAAAATGATTTTTACAAAAGTTGTGTATAATAGTGAGCTGCACGCCCTAAAAATATTTAAATTTATACAGGGTGTCTCATAACAAAGTTACAGACCAAACTTATGTTTTTTTAAATGGAACACCCTGTATTTTTTTGTCATTTTTGAATTATATGGAGCAAATAAAGGTGAGTTACTTCAATACTTCCTATACCTATTGTTTGCCGTTTTCGAAATATTTGAAGATTTGTTGAAATGCATGGTCTGGGTGAAATTTTATTTTTGCCCCAGTGATTGACGTTGAACGATTAAAATCATTTCAATTATTTGTTTAAAGGTTCGAACTATAGAGCTAACCATAATTTCATACAAAAAATTATACAGGGTGGTAAAAAAAATGCGGTAGAAAAACCCAACTTATAAAGTTGAATAATTTCGTTTTTTTAAATGGCACACCCTGTATTTAGTAACGTATTGTCAAGTAGAATCCAATTATCTTTCAGATTATAATAATTATTCCTGATATGATAATCGCCGAATACAAGAAAACTATTGAGATTAGAAACAGGGAACCCTTACACAATCTATCTTTATAGTAAAAAAGTTATAACCAATTTAAATTTTGTTTCCTACTTGATTTTTCAATTTTTGTTGATTAAAAATGTAGATTACATATATACTATATATTATTATAATTCACTTTACTATAATCACACATGAAGAAAAACATTTTTCTACATTGGTAACTATGTAATTTTTAGAAACTTATAAATTGATTTACACATATTTTTTTGTATTAAGGCTAAAAATATAAAACTAAAATTTTCGTCTTAAAAATCCTACAAAACATGTCTTATATGTTTTTCTGCTAAACATCCACCTGTGCGCTTATAATTGGTAAATATCGACAAAAATTGAAAAATCAAGTAGGGAAAAAAATTAAATTAGTTATAACTTTTTTACTATTAGAGATAGAAAAAAATTAAAAAACCAAAATTGTTGTCTTACAAAATGCTACAAAAAAGTTTTAATTAGTTTTTTTGGCTAGACCTCAACCCTTACCTGTAAAATTGGAAAAATCAAAAAGAGGAAAATAGATTTTTAGAGATGACGCACCACTCGAAATGTGTTAAAAGTTCCTGTCAGGGGTAAAATTAATCGACTTTTATAAAATAGTAAAAAAAAACAGCGTGCACCTCAACGATTTCTGCCTCAAAAAATGAAAAATTTGTTTTTTCAATTTTTTTGAGAAACCAAATGAACTTGGATGACTTCTATTGATAGGTCTCTTGGTAACCTACCTTGATGAATTTTGTCAGAATTTTAATTAAACACATGCTCAGTTAAAAAATTAAGGGGGTAAGTGCCGCGTCGAAAATCGATGCATTTTTGATGGTCAGCATATACATAATTCTGAAGTTAATATCAAATATTAAGAAATGATATTTTGCATATTTAGAGAGAAAGGGTTAAACTATTCGTCTATAGAATTTGATTTTTTTTTAAATCATCAGGCAAACTGTATAATTTATCCTGAAAATGACCAATATTGGTTGGATATGTGAAGGTTTTCTCTGCAAAGAACTAAAAATGTAATGCTACAGAAAAATAGTTTATACCTTTGAAAACAATATGTACGTAATAAAATTGTCATTCGTTATCAAATAAAGTTGCAAAAACGTAAGAGCTGCACCTCTACAAACATGAATTTGCTTTATTTTCGCCGTTGTAATGAACGCCACCTGCATGAAACATTTTGTATCAAAACTGGAGGCGCGTACAAAGATATTTACGTACTCGGTAAAATTTCGAACCAAGATTGTGGCGATTTTCATTTTCTATTAGGCCATTCTGGTCTTACTCTGGCGCGAGGCACTTACCTCCTTAATACAAATAATAACCTTCTTTGACCCCAGGGGGTGAGGGGAGGGGTGGGGACCATATAAACCATGTCCGCCGATAATTATTACCTCAAGATACAACATGATTTGATTAATTAGGAATTCCTAATCGGGGGGCATTTCATTTATCTTATCCTGGGGGACCCTTTGAAATGCATTTCGCACATCACTAAATTTAGTTACGAAATTCGCTAAGACAAAATTTTAACGTTACATGGTAAAATCTAATTTTTGCCAATCCTGTGAAAATCATAAGCACTTATCGTCAGATGATTTGCTAGATCGATATTTAGGAGCTCACACTGAAAACGGCTATGAGTCTTTGAATAGTTGCATTTCATTGATCTCGCCTAAACATTTGCATTCCGTGAAGAGTGTGTTTGAAATCACAACTCACTTGGCTAACTTTGAATGATGGACAGAAGGGGATATTGAAAGTAATGGAAACCTTGTGGATCACATTGGGGCTGTAAGTGTGCGCCACTCAACTAAACCCGTTGCGAATCGACCGTGCCGAGGGAAAGGTGAGCGACGCGACAAAACGAGCAATAATTCAACAAAGAGAAGAGCAGGTGGCCCATCGTGAATTTCGTCTTCATCAGGAAGGCTAACTACGGACCTGGCATTGCAGATTAATCGTAAGTCCCATCATTTACACGTTGTAATGTTCTTCCCAAAAGTTACATTTTTCAAACTGGTGTACGGATTACGGGAGAGCAACTGAACGTATCGCGATATTTTTTTATATAGTATACAGTATACACTTGGAAAGGTCCCGATCGTTCATTTTTTGAAAATTCCATTGTGCTGATTTCTGACATCTTCAAGGATAGTAAACATTTTTTTTTTAAATCTGAATTGCAAAAAATCTGAATTTTGAAAAAGTGAACGATCGGGACCTTGCTGACATAACAATTAAAAGTCTTGTTGAATATTTTATTTCAGATAACCAGGGTTGACCCAATCATGTACACCGTTTGACCCTTCACTTCTGACATGGGCGCTGTCAATGCCATTTCCAGGTCTTTGAAGTTAATCTTGACATATAAAAACAAATCATGTGTGTAACTCAATTGATCTACAATGACATAAAAAAGTTTAGTATCGAAATCTTCTAGTTTTTTTTACAATAAATTCTTGAAAATTGCCTCCGAAATTGTCATACAAGGTATTAACCTTTTCACGCCCAGGTCGCTGGCAAAAAACAAATATTTTACAAATAAAAAAAAAATTACCGCTTTAGCGCCATCTATGGAATATTTTTCATATTTTTTTGCATAAATGAGTTTATGACAGTGGAATAATATTTTGTAGAAAACCGTAACAACAACAAAAAAGTAATTTTTCAATAAACCTGGGATTATGCTATAACTCAATCAAAGCAACATGGGCGCGAAGTGGTTAAAAATATTTGTAGCATTTCTGGTAATAAGGGGCGCATCATACGGAAAAAATGTGAATCTGTGTTTAGTGCGAATAAAGAATTTGATATTGTAAAAAGCTTAGCCAACATTCTTTCAGGCAATATTTATTTATTTAATTTATTTAACGGAATTTATAAATACGAGGGTTGTCCGTAAAATAAGGTTCACACTAAAAAAACATGTTTATTGGCATTGAATAATATATTGTTGGAAAGCTTAGACTTTCCCCAATTTTTTGATATAATCGCCGTTGAGATCAATGCATTTTTGCATGCGGTGTACCATCTTCTTTATGCCTGAATCGTTGAACTCTTCCGCCGCGCCGCGAAGGTACTTAAAAGCTCTTCTTTCTGCTCCTCTTCGGTTCTGAAATGCGCCCAGTTGTTTCTTCAATTCAGGGAAGAGATAGTATGTCTGAGCTGTATGTAATGTGACAGTATCCCATCGAAATCTGTAGATGAGATCGGTTCTTAATGTTTCCACTGACGGGATTGATCTTTAGTTTCCGGTGTCGTGTGGTGGACCCAGGTCTCGCCCCCAGTGACAATGGAGTCCAAGAATTCGTGGCCATGGGTTTCGTAGGCCTGAAGAAATTCGCGGGCCGCTTTAGCATGACCCACCTTGCACAAACCTTGGCATACCCTAAATGGTCTGTCAAATTTTTTTGAATGCAGGCCTTGCTGAAATCAGGGATCATCTCGCAGAGGTCCCGAACCGTCATCCTTCGATCTTTCAGCATTGCTTCTTCCACTTTCGTAATCGTTTCGTCCGAAACCGATGCCACAGTGGGGCAGATTCACGAAAACCTGGCCAAAACCCAAATTTTTAAATCTGCGCTTTCACATTTATAACCTATATTGCCAGAAGAAGTGTTCATAGAAACCGTTAGTAAGGGGGGGGGGGGGGGGGGGGGAGATTGCTACTACGCTTATACCTGCCTCAGTCTAAAGTTGGATATTGCTCGGTACACAATTGTAACGACGAATTAGCGGTGTATTTAGTGTGTGTAAACGACACGTTAGAAGTCATTTACAAAAATGAATTTGCAACCTGGAGGTACGTACAACATAATACTATACTTTGGTGTACAAATTTGTAATGTCTCACTAGCTGTTATATTGTTTTAAACACATTAACAATATCCAACAAAATACTAGTGAATCTGTATTTTAATTGGTCATTTAGTAACTTTTGTGGTATTTGCGGGTAAAAAAATTTACAGAGTTTTTTAGTCCAATACTTTGGCTATTATAAACTGCAAAAACCCCAACAGCATCGAACGGCATTTTAATAATAATAATACATTTATTTCCTAAATTATACATACATCGTTGTACAAAATACGAAAAAGGTCAAGAGTACAATTTACTACAATCTAAGTATAGAAGAACAGTTAATAATTAAGAAAATCATCTACACAATATGGTTCAATGTTACATAAATAAGTAAATAGGGCGCTTTTAAATAATTTAATATTGGTTATATTTTTATATTCCATAGGCAGTTGATTAAATAATTTCATAGCAGTGTACAGTGTGCTTTTGGAGTAAATAATTTAAATGTAGTTGTATGTCATTCGACGAAATATTATAAATAATCAAATTGTATGTATTACATTTATTTTCACGGCAAAAGGAAATATTATAATGATTCGAAGTCATCAAATTTACAGAAATATCGCAGATCTCACTGATGTGGTTGTTTTCATTTTTCACAATTTTCAGTTTAAACCGTTATTTCAAAATTTTTTACTCAAAATTGATATTTTAACTTTTCCAAGAACAATATTAGTCTTCCATTTTACGCAGCTAAAAGTGAACGTCCTTCTCTTGCATTTGAGAAGAACAGTGAACGTTCCAAACGTCGAAAAACGGAATCATTACATACCGTAAGGCTTTTAGAGAGAGGGGAAGCAACGTCATAGAACTTACAGTAGATGAAGCCTTATCACTACTTGTAGAGGCAAAATTAACAAGGCACCAATATGATCTAATTAGGAGTTGTGGCAAAAAAAGGTTTCCTGCCTACAAAAAGGGACAAGAAGCAAAAAAACGCTGCTATCCTGACCTTGAAGCAATCGTAGTGACTGAAAAGAGTGCGAAAGTTCATCTGCAGGCATTATTGGATCATACAATTAGCCGAATTGTCCATATCCAAAAAGATGTTCTTCAAAGGCTAAAGCCAAAACAGCTGAACAATCTAGTATTAATTTCCAAGGGGGGTTGTGACGGAAGCTCCGGACAAAGTCAGTATAAGCAGACATTTGAGGATGGCGAAGATTCTGACGCAAACATGTTTATTACATCTTTTGTACCACTGCAACTAGTGTATAATTATCCAAATGCAGACAACAAAATAATCGTGTGGCAAAATCCACGACACGTTTTTGTCGCCCTATTAGGCTTCAATTTATTCATGAAACAACGGATGTAACAATTGCAGAAAAAAATTACGTTGAAAACCAAATAAAACAACTTAATTCATCTTCGGTGAATGTGGCAGACAAATTTATTAACATTTCCCATATTCTAGTATTTACAATGATTGACGGTAAGGTCTTCAATGCTGCATCCTCGACTACTTCAACTCAAAAATGTTATATTTGTGGAGAAACAAAGTCCTTTAATAAAATCGATCTCATGTTAAAACGAAAGGCAAACATCGATCATATAAAATTTAGCTTCGGACCATCACCTCTTCATGCAAGGATGAGATTCTTTGAGTGCCTTTTGCATGTGGCATATAAATTACCCATCCAAAATTGGCAAGCTAGGGGAAATAAAGATAAAATGATAGTTGCAGAAAGGAAGAGACAAATTCCGATGGAATTTAAAAGAAAGATGGGCCTTATAGTAGATCGGCCAAAGCCTGGTTTTGGTAGCTCCAATGACGGGAACACTGCAAGAAGATGTTTTGAAGATGTAGAAACTTCGTCCATAATTACTGGAATAGATGCAGAAATTATTGAGAGATTTAAAGTTATTTTGGAAACCATATGTAGTGGCTGTAGTATAAATGTAGATTTTTTTTAAATTATGCTATAACAACAGCCAGGCTGTTTGTACAAAAATATCCATGGTACAATATGCCAACCACTGTACATAAAATATTAATACATGGCCCTGAAGTAATTGCATCGGCAATATTACCAATTGGTCAGCTATCAGAAGAGGCGCAAGAGGCATTGAATAAAGAAATAAAAAAATATCGGCAAGGATATGCAAGAAAATGTTCACGAGTGAAAACATTAGAAGATGTGTTCAACAGACTTCTGCTGGCATCAGATCCTGCAATTTCAAGCATGCGAAAAAAATCAAAAACATTTAGTGCAAATGTCATAAGTATGTTAGTTCCTCCAGAATTGCCAACCACCTCAGAGGATTCAGATGACGATACATCTAGTGATTCCAGTGAGGATGACTCCTAAGAATTTTTTTTATTTTTTATTTTTATTTTTATTATTTTATTAGTAGTGATAATTATTAAAATTATATTATTAATTATTCAAAATATTTTTATTGTAACCCCAGCACTTTGCAATTTCTGGAAACAATTTTTGTACTATACACTATTGTTAAATACCATAATTTTTGACCATTACATTTCATTTTTACAATATTTTTCTGTTAATCGGGAGATCTAATACTATAGGAATCCAAAGTTTTAGAATTCTACAAGGCCATTTTAATTTTCATCCCCTTAGAACCACCCCAGTTTATCAAATCGTTGAAAAACCTTTTTTTTCTGGATCACGAGCTTAGTTAAGTTTCAGCTTCATAAGTTTTAATTTCATCCCCTAAAAACACCCCAATTTTTAAAATATTTTTTATTTAATTAATTTTTTCTGTAATCACGAACTTAAATTGGACAAGTTTTATAAGTTTCAGAATTTTGGCCAGAAAATTTTGATTCTGCCCCACTGTGCGATGGCCGTCCAGAACGTTGTTCGTCATGATCCGTCTTTGAATTCTCTGCGCCATTTGCGCACGTGTTACAGACTCGTACATTTTTCTCCGTAGACTTTGAACAGTTGGGAATTAATATCCACCGGCGCAGAGTTTTTTGCACACAAAAAACAAATCACAGAGCGTAATTCGCACTTGGCGGGAGAAGCGAGTGCGAGCTCCATATCTAACGGGTGCCAAGGCAAAACCGAGCATCGCAGGCAGGTCGCTGGGGTGGGGACTGAAAGAGAGGAAGTCAAGCTTTACGCCAGTGTTGCCAAATTAGTCCAGTCAAATTAGACCAAAAATGAGCCTTAGATGGAAAATGAATATGCATTCCCGGTTTCTTTTCAGAGGTGTAGGAGGAGTGGAGAATAGCTTATTTTTAAGTTGTCGTATAATTTTAGGTGGAGCTTTCTTTTTGAGAGCTTAAAGAACAAAAATATTAGTTTTTGGCATAACTCGGCCCCCGTTAATGCTGCATGAATAAAATACCCCTCATTTTGTAGCTCTTATTAAGCCCTACATTTATATTTACGATACTCTGACTTACGATCGATATTTTTTTAGTTATAGAACAAATAAATTGAAGAAAAAAACGGTACAGCGTGCTTTTGCGTTGTTCTCATTTCTCGTAACAGTTATCGAAATTCCGCCAGTAACAAAGTTATAGAGCTTAAAAATATCAAATTTGAGATATAACTTGTCTACATCCGTTAAGAATTGAGCCGGAAAGAGCCTCTCAAAATCGTGAAATACACATACAAATATCTCATGAAATACACATCGGATCGAAAAACAAAAACGCACGTATTTAATATCTTTCAAAAACCCATCTAATGACACCAAATACCACCCCCCCACCCTCAACCCCTGAGGGTGGAGCGGGGGGCAACTTTGAAATCTTAAATAGGAAGCCCCATTTTTTATTGTAGATTCGGATAGTGCGACTAAAGCTGCAATCGGAAAACATATTTTTTTTTGTCATGATACCGGAAGAAAAATATGAAAACGATCTTTCGAGAAATAGATTCAAATCAAAAACAAGAAAGCTCTACAAAAGTTGTTTATTTTCACATTGCTACAGCATGGTTTGTTAAATTAAGTGTTCAAATTGTTGACCATTATTGATTTGACAATAAGCCAGTCAATGATAAAACGCTATGATAGAATTCTTGAAATATTGTCCAGGTAATAGTTCACATTCATCAATGAGTCGCAATTCTTCTAAATCATTAAATTAAATATTCTATCTTTGAGATAACCCCACAAAAAAAAAGTTTAGAGGAGTCAGATCTAGAGATCTGGCTGGCTACTCAATTGATCCTCTTCTACTGACCCCTCAGTTAGGAAAAACTGTTTTTAAATAATCACGAACGTTGTGACCATTATGAGGTAGAGCACCATCTTGTTGAAACCATATTTGTGCAAAATTTTCACCAGCAAATTGTCTTATTTCCGGAACAATTAGATTTCGAAGCATAGCTTCGCACGTTTCGGCATTAAGATTACCGTCGATAAGAAATGGCCCTATCATATAGTCGTTCAGTATTCTTGCCCAAACGTTAAAATTTCTGTGGATATTGCGTTTTGCTCTCTCGCTTCCAAAAAGGATTTGTAATCGAATTGAAACGTAGCTTCGTCCGAAAAAAATAATATTAATTGGCAGGTCAGGATCATCGTCAATTATGTTCATCATATCCTCGCAAAACCGCAATCGTCGATCAAAACCATCTTCATTTAGTTCATGAACTAGTATCATTTTGAAAGGATGGAATTTGTTCATTTTTTAAATTTTGTAGACAGATGTGGCACTTATTTCATGCTCTTGTGCAGCTTCACGAGTACTGCTGTGTGGATTTTTAACGAAGGAGAGTGAAACCTCTTATGATTTATCGTCATTTGTAACCATTTTTGGTCTTCCAGACCTATCGCGATCTTCAACACTACCTGTCTCTTCAAACCCTCTAACAGTTATTTCAAATTTAATTAAATAAATGATCTTAAATCAATGTTATTTATCTAATAGTACTAGTAATAATGAGCACATTTCTTTTGTATCATTCAAAATCCAGCAGTTGTTTCAATAAGATATTTGTTTACCTGTATATTCAGGGTATTTTTCGTCTCTATTAAATTTAACGAAATGACCATTTCGTACCGATTAAACGACTTTAGGGCGCTCTACCAGTCGCAATTTTCATCTAATTTGTATCTTAACTAGTTTAGTATTGGTCATTCTTTCGATGGCAATCGCTAGAAATGAGTGAGAAGCGAAATATCGCGCAGTATACTCGACTCGCCGGTGGTGGGTACACTGAACTTTAAGAGAGGCTGCGACGGCCCAATTTTTAACCGATCAAATCGTATTATATCCCAAATTATAGATCTTTTCAGGTTCTATAACTTTGTTACTAGCGGAATTTCGATAGCAATTACGAGAAACGAGAAAAACGCAAAAAACCGCGCAGAATCTGAAATGTTCCCTTTCTTTCTTCGGTAACTCCAAAAATATTAATTATAGGCCAGATTGTTATAAAAATGAATGATAGGGCTTAAAAAGAGGTCTAAAATGACGGGTTATTCGTTCACGTAGCATTAACGGGAGCTGAGTTATTATAAAAAAACACAAATTTTGTCTTTTTAGGGCCCAAAAAGAAACCTCCACCCAAAATTATACAACTTAAAAATAAGCTTTTGTAAAGCCCCCCTAGACCCCTAAAAAGAAATGAAGAATGCATATTCATTTTCCGGATCAAATGTCTAATTTGACTGGATTAAATCCCGCGTAACAGTGTTCCTCGCGTCTGCAGCTTCTTGGGAACATTTTTTTAAGGGCAACCCCTAAAATACAAATTACAAATACATAATTAAAAATACAAATGAAGCAAATTTTAATTACGAGATAACAGACATTATATGTTTCAAATTTGCACCAGTTACATCGGTAGACCCAGAAAGATCTTTTTCTCAATTAAAATATATACTCTCAGATAATTTATTTTGTTTTATAATCTATTGTAATAACATGTATATAATCCATTTAAATAATAATGATACTTATTTTGTTTTATGTCCATGATTTTTGCCTTTTGATTTTTTTAGTGCCTGAACATCCTGACTAGATTAATTAGTATAGCTTTTTTGTTTCCAGAAATAATTTATACTGCAAAATATGCGATAAAAAATTTGATACTCAAACAAAGTTCAAGAAGCACGGGAGAGCACATATGGAGAAGACGATAAGCTGCCCTGAATGCTCTAAGAAGTTTGTAGATAATTCATGCCTTAAACGCCATTTGAAAGCTGGCCATCGGAATCCGGCTGACAGAATGACTTGCGAGGTTTGCAACAAATCACTGGCGTCAAAAAGTACTTACGATACGCATATGAAGGGTCACCTAAACGCTCATGAATTTAAATGTGATATTTGTGGGGTCGGTTTATCCACCAAAAGTACACTGTTGCAACATACAGATGCTGTACATAAAGGAATTAGGCATAAATGTAATAATTGCGATAAGACGTTTGCCACGATGTCAGCTTTGAATATGCATTTGAAATTGCATGATCCTTTGTTTCCTGAATATAAATGTGAATTATGTGATTATGTTGCAAAAACATATCATGCCCACCGTATTCACAAGCTACGCCATGACGGGGTGAAACGTCTAAATTGTGTGTGTGATGTATGTGGGAAGGTAGTTACCGGCAAGGATAGTTTGACGCGCCATATGCGGATTCATACCAACGAAAAACCATTCTGTTGCTCGACATGTGGAAAAACGTTTACTGCCAGTTCTATTCTTAAAATTCACGAGAGATCTCATACCAAAGAAAAGCCATATTCTTGTAAGGTATGCTCGAAGACATTCACACAGATGTCTACATTAACTATCCATATGAGACTTCACAGTGGCGAGAGACCGTACAAGTGTGACATCTGTGAGAAACAATGTATTTCAAAGTCAGCGCTTAAGTTACACAGTAAAGTTCATGGCAAATCGCCCTCCGCTTGAATTATATTCACTTTATGTTATTTTAATATGTATCTTTTAATAAAGAATTAATAACTTGATATATATATTTAATCAACTCCCTTATTTCGTATTTGCTTCGCTTGTGTTTGACGTTGTGAAAGCGAAACTTAAAAACAATATTTGTTACTTTCGCCATGTTTGAAATAATGTTTAACAGTAATTGTCGTTGTGTCGTTGTTGTCGATTCATTTTTGATAAAGGCGGACTCTTTACAATAGAACTGTCACGATGGTTTGACTATCAAATCGCAGCAGCAACAATGGAGTCACATTTAAATTCACCGATCTTGTTTGGACACCATTTAGAATCCCTTAAAGTACATACATTATGTGGTAATTTGAAGATTCTATTAATAACAGATCATGTTGACCTAATATACACTCCAATTTTCAATGCTCTCTGTAAATAATCCCTTCTACAGATTATCAACAGTAATATAACGAGTGCCTATGATTTTGCCGGCAATTATTAGCGGCAGGATCACGATTGCTTGTTGCGACGAAAATCGGCACGACTGCGAAGCAGGAGTGCCGATTTTCTAGAAGCAACAAGCAAGAGTGATCCAGACGCTAATAATTGCCTAGGAAAAATCAGTCACGAGTTAGATTCGGGAAGACAATTGGCCGAATAAAAAGTTCACACTTCATAATTTGAAAAGTTAAATTTAGTGACACCAAGTGTCAGACGTGTATTAATTTGCGGCACAATAATTGTAATAAAAATGAGCTTACCAAGATTTTGAGAAATGCCTATGAATACTATTACTTATGAAAGCACTAACACTTCACCCGAAAATACAAACAGATCGAATGCAGGAGCAAACTGCTTAAAAGTCGGGCAATAACTGATGTTTTATACGTTATATAAAATGAACTAACGCGTTGCTAGGCAATACCAACATGAGAGATTATCTGATTAGATACCACCCAGGGTTAATTGCCATGCATAACATAGAGCGTGGTCTGTTACGCATCGTAATTAGAATTTTATTGGATCATCTCATCAACGTTATTCGATTTTATTGGTTAATAAGTAAATGAGGGCAATTGTCTACGGAATTGCGTGGCGCAGCAATCGTGGATAATCCGAAAGGACAAAAATGCTTTTTCCATTATCAATCCTAAAGTCCGCATTTTGGACCTGATTTCTGAAGAACTTCACGCCCTAGGGCAAAAATGACATTGTTGAGCATTGTTGACTAGCGGATGGGCTATAAAATGCAAATAGTTGTTTCTTAGTTTTCTTGTAACACTCACAAACAGCCTCTCTCAAATTTGAATGAATAATTTTCTATAAATTAAAGCTTAATGATAGCAGAAAAAAAACAATGGCTCAAATGCATAAAATTAAGTAAATGCTTTTACCAGAAATTTATTAGTATATACTAGCAATTATACAGGGTCTTCATTTCAAAAGGAGCTACCCTGAATAACTTTGGATCTGAAGTAGTTACGGTTTTAAGAAAAAATACGTCAATTTTGTTTTGGAGGGGGAACTTAAAAACACCGTTTTTAGAATGTTATCTTTCACCCCCTCACCCCCAGTCACCCCATATTTATAATTTCAAATGACACCCCCTATTGTGCGACACCTCATTTTAAAGGGCATAAAAAATATTATCCAACAAAGCAAAAATAATTGATATCCGTTCATTTGTTTTAAAGAGAGAGGGTATTCATTTCAAAAAAGCCACCCTGAATAACCCTGGTTCTGAAGTAGTCACGGTTACAGGGAAAAATATGTCAATCTTGTTTTCGAGGGGGGACTTGAAAACACTATTTTTAGAATTTTATCTTTCACCCCCTTACCCCCAGCCACCCCATCTTTATAATTTCAAATGGCATCCCCTTTTTTAAAGGGCATACAAAATGCTGTCCGGCAAATAAAAATTAATTTGAATCAGTTCATTTGTTTCAGAGATATTAATTTCAAAATATGCCACACCAAAGATTGTGTGGCTGGGGATGAAAGAAAAAAATATAGAAACAGTGTTTTTTAAGTTCCCCCTCGAAAACAGAATTGGCTTATTTTTTCTTAAAACTACTTCAGATCCAAAGTTATACAGGGTGGCTCCTTTTGAAATAAAGCCCTGTATACACAAAAGTTAGTAAATACTTCTGTTGTCTAGCATATGCGTATAAACGCTTTACTGAATTTCCTAGGAAAAGTTTGCATCGAAATGCATAAAAAACAAGCATTTACTTGCAAACTGTATTAAAAACACTACCATTTTTTCAAGCTGACATTTGAGAGGCTTGACTTGTCAAAGTTTGTTACAGAATTTCAGAAAATGGCTTTTTGCCAAATCACGAGAATAAGCTTGTGAAATCGTTTAAAAAAAATTAATGTAGAATATTTAGCCCAATTATTTTTGGACACGAGAAATTCGCAATTTTTAATTTAAAATAACTTTAATTCTCTTGTGATTATTTTGAAATATAGTGAAGGAATGTTTGAAGATTTTATCTAAATGTTAAATAAGAAGCAATTTTCAGTAAATTTGCAAAGTTTCAAGTTTTTAGCAATTATTTTTGTATATTTTTTTAGCGCTCGAGAAATTCGCAATTTTTTTGTTATAATAACTTGAGTTCTCTTGTGATTATTTTGAAATCTGGCGAAGGAATGCTTACAGCTTTTATCCAAATTTTAAAGCAGAAGTAATTTTGAGTAAATTTGCATTTTTTTAACGCTCGGAAAATTCGCCATTGTTTATTTATAATAAATTTAGTTCTCTTGCGATTATTTTGAAATCTAGTGAAGGAATGTTTACAGATTTGAACTAAATCTTAAATCAAAAGCAATTTTGAGTAAATTTGGAAAGTTTCAAGTTTTTAACAATTTCATTTTTTTAGCGCTCGAGAAATTCGAAATTTTTGATTTATAATAACTAGTTCTCTTGCGATTATTTTGAAATCTAGTGCAGGAATGTTTTCAGATTTGAACTAAATCTTAAATCGTAAGCAAATTTGAGTAAATTTGCAAAGTTTCAAGTTTTTAGAAATTGTTTTTATATATTTTTTAACGCTCGGAAAATTCGCGATTTTTGGTTCAGTTTAACTTGCGATTATTTTGAAATCTAGTGAAGGAATGTTTTCAGATTTGAACTAAATCTTAAATCGTAAGCAATTTTGAGTAAATTTGCGTAGTTTCAAGTTTTTGGCAATTATTTTTGTATATTTTTTAGCTCTCGCGAAATTCGCAATTTTTGATTTATAATAACTTTAGTTCTCTTGCGATCATTTTAAAATCTAGTGAAGAAATGTTTGCAGATTTTGTCAGAATTTTAAAGCAGTAAATTTGCAATTTTTGATTTATAATAAGTTTTTTTATTGTTTTTATATATTTTTTAACGCTCGGAAAATTCGCGATTTTTCGTTCAGTTTAACTTGTGATTATTTTGAAATCTAGTGAAGGAACGTTTACAGGTTTGAACTAAATCTTAAATCATAAGCAATTTTGAGTAAATTTGGAAAGTTTCAAGTTTGTAGCAATTGTTTTTGTATATTTTTTTAGCGCTCGGGAAATTCGGAATTTTCGATTTAGAGTAACTTTAGTTCTCTTGTGATTATTTTGAAATCTAGTGAAGGAATGTTTGCAGATTTGAACTATTTCTTAAATCATAAGCAATTTTGAGTAAATTTGCAAAGTTTCAAGTTTCTAGCAGTTGTTTTTGTATATTTTTTTTAGCGCTCGAGAAATTCGCAGTTTTAGATTTATAAAAATTTTAGTTCTCTTGCGATTATTTTAAAATCTAGTGAAGGAATATTCGTAAGCAATTTTACGAAGTTTCAAGTTTCTATGAATTGTTTTTATATATTTTTTTAACGTTCGAGAAGTTCGCAATTTTTGATTTATAATAACTTTAGTTCTCTTGCGATTATTTTGAAATCTAGTGAAGGAATGTTCGCAGATTTGAACTAAATCTTAAACCATAAGCAATTTTGAGTAAATTTGCAAAGTTTCAAGATTTTAGCAATTGTTTTTATATTTTTTTAACGCTCGGGAAATTCGCGATTTTTGATTAATTATAACTTTAGTTCTCTTGTGATTATTTTGAAATCTAGTGAAGGAATGTTTGCAGATTTGAAGTAAATCTTAAATCATAAGCAATTTTGAATAAATTTGCGAAGTTTTAAGTTTCTATGAATTGTTTTTATATATTTTTTAACGTTCGAGAAATTCCCAATTTTTGATTTATAACAACTTTTTCTTATGATTATTTTGAAATCTAGTGAAGAAATGTTTAAGCGGTCTGGCCACCCTGAAATTTAAAAAATACGATTTTTTTCGTTCCTATAATGAAGGCCAAACCCACAATTAAAGCCGTCGCCTGTGGTAAAATTCCAAAAAATGACTTTACAGCGAATAAACCTATTTTGCATGCCGATAGGGTGGGCAGACCCCTTAAAGATTTTATACAAACCTAAAGCAGGAGTAATTTTGAGTAAATTTGCAAAGTCTCAAGTTTTTAGCGATTGTTATTGTATTTTTTTAAGCGCTAGAGAAATTCGCAAATTTTGATTTATAATAACTCTAGTTCTCTTGCGATTATTTTGAAATCTAGTGAAGGAATGTTTGCAAATTTGAACTAAACCTTAAATCATAAGCAATGTTGAGTAACTTTGCGCAGTTTCAGGTTTTTAGTAATTGCTTTTCTATATTTTTTTAACGCTCGAGAAATTCTCTTCTCCAAAATAGAAAATCAAAATGTCATTGCGGTACATAGGATCCGGATTTTTAGATCTGTATTGTACATTTATAAAATATGTTGCTCAATATAAAAAATCTTAGATTGTAAGAAGATGGCCGAAGTAACCGACGAGAAGTTTTACAAAACTTCCAGCCATAGATTTCCCGGCGGATCCACCGAACGGGAGTGCGATTTTTAAATTTTATTTGTGTAGTGCCTTACTGCGGGTGTATTTTGCAAATACAAACTGTCAAAAAGCCATGAAAATTAATATTTTTTAATGGAGCAAATTAATAAGAATCCGCGGGTGGCGTTTAAAAAAATCGTAACTCAAAAAGAGCATTGCAAAAAAAAATATTTTCGCAATGCCTTCCTGCAAGTGATTTAATAATTACCAGTTGTCAAAAAGCCGTGAAGGATTTTTCTTATATTTTTTATTTGACATTGAACCTAAATCCGTTGCTGGCACATTAAACAACAAGGGCATTGCAATTTTTTTGCAATTTAGCACATTTAATAATTACAAGCTGTTAAGAAGCCGAGACGGGTTTTTCTTATATTTTTTTATTCAACATAAATCCGTGGCTGGCTTATTAAATAACAAGGGCGTGCAATGCTTTCCTGCAAGCACATTTAACAATAAATAACAGAGTTATGGCGCTGGGTGTTTTTTTATCGAACACCTGGTGTATCAAAGAAAGGCCCTTTTCATAAGTTTTAAAATGACATTTACAGGTTTGGCGGTGAGCAATTTTTTAAAGTCAAAAACTCCAGAATCGACGACAAAAGAAATTTTAAAAAAATATTTATTTGTATTTCAGATGATAAGGAACAAATATCGCAAAAAATTGCCAAATCCACGACTTCAGGTTCCAAAACTTATTATTTATTGGTTGATTTCATATGAAGTCTAATGAGTAGACTCTCATAAATATTTGACTAATTCTCCAAAATTTGAAAAAATATTTATTTATATTTCCGATGATAAAGAACGAATATCGCTAAAATTTACCAAATCCATGACATTAAGCTCCAAAACTTATTTTTTATTGATAGATTTCATATGAATGGGTTTGCCAATTTTTTTGCGATATTTGTTCCTTATGATCTGAAATATAAATTAAATTTTTTCAAATTTTTTCTGTCGCCGATTTTGGAGTTTTTGAGCTTCAAAAATTGCCAAAATGTCACAAAATCGGGGTGGATGTGGATTACCCTACCCTCCGGTAGGATAAGAACAAATAAGGATAGGGTAATCAAAACTCACCACCCTGATTATTTTTTTATAACCTACAAAATAATACAAAATACTGGGTAATTTCTTAGCTAACATCTTTAATTTTCAACATCTCCAATCTTCAACATCTTTAAACTTCAACATCTTCAATAAAATAAAAAAATAATTTTAACACCGGAACAAGATATGTGTGGGATAAATGAAAGTTTATAAGGAGGGTGGGGGTGGACCGTATCTAAGAATCCAGCCAGTTGAACATACGCCAGGGATGATACGAATAAATTATTTTATCAATGGAGCACAAAATCTCTTGTGTCTTTTTTTTGTTCCGAATTAATTTTAACTTTTTTGAACCTCGTTTATGGTTGATGAATTGGAGGGTAGGATAGTGACTACCCACCACCCCCATCCCGGTTAAATCTACAAAATCACGTTCTGGGTGATTTCCTAACTTACAACTTTCTTTTTTTTTTCTCCATTGAAATGACAAAGAAATGTCAACATTCGAACAGGGTTTGTAGGTTCAATTTAAGTTTATAATATGGGTGGTTGGTGGGACCTATCCTACAAACCAACTAGTTGAACAGACGCCAGGGTTGATATGAGAAATTATTTAATTAAGAGAGAGAGAGAGAGAGACAAATTCATTTATTGAGACACTTTTACAAATGACCTCAAAAGGCAATTAATCAGAGGTCTTTCAGCTTTATTTTATTAATGTAGTGTCTTTTTTCAGTGCTAAATTGATTTTCAATTAGACTAATGTTTAACGAATTGGAGGGTAGCCGCCCACCCACTGTTTCATTTTATCTACAATATCTCGTTTTGGGTGATTTTTAAACATTTCACTTTTGAGGAGAAGATTCACGAGCCGCCGCTAGTATGGATGGTTCTCTAGTTTATCACTCCAATATAACCATGAACGTCGCGACCTCAACTTCACGTGAGCCCAGTATTGTTCAGAATGTCTGCCCTGTTGTTCATGTTCTTTGGAATATCAAGTTGCGTCGAACATAACCGTCTTAAAAGTTGTTTTGGTTATCTCATTGTAAAAGGTGGCATTACTTACCTTAATTTACGGATTTAGTGCGACCGAAAACTAGTTTTTGTGTTTTTTTTTTGTGAGCAAGTTATATTATATCTAAAACTCTAGGAGAAAAAATGGCAGGTATTATTTTTCATTATTATTTTATTTCGTGTTATTTTTTAGTTACTTTCGCGTAGAAATGCTCAAAACTGACAATGAGTTAGATGATTTTGTAGATTTCGACTCAGATCGCGTTTACTTCTGCTAGAAGTCTAAGTGGATGAGAGGAGCAGTGCAAAAGGTACCCACAAATAGGAATTTTGCGAAAATAAACGTATAATATAATAAATGGTAAAGGATAATATTAATTCAAAAGACAATTAACGAAAAAAATATTTAACGACTTTTAAAAACTGAAATTTGTGAATTGCGTTCCGTAACTTCCGTTATTATCAACTTTTATTTTTTCAGAGATGGATACACTTGTAAAATATGTGACAAGAGATACGCCACGAAAATTAAGCTTAGTAATCACGGAAGGGCCCACAGAGAGAAGAAAGTGCAATGCCCAAAATGCCCCAAGAAGTTCGTAGTTAATTCATACCTCACACGCCACTTGAACTCTTTCCATCGAAATCCCACTGAACTACTAACCTGCGAGTTCTGTGGCAAACAGCTGGCAAAGAAGTTGAATTACGATATTCACGTGAAGGCGCATTTAAACGAGTTCACCTTTCGCTGCGAAATATGCGGGATTGGTCTATCGTCCCAAGACTCGTTAACACAACACAAGGACTCTTTGCATAGAGGAATCAAATACGAATGCGCGACCTGCCATAAAATATTCTCACAGAGATCAAATTGGAAAGTGCACTCGAAGACGCACGATCCGCTGTATGTAACCCCCGCGTTCAAATGCGATTTATGCGAGAATAGTTACGCCTCGAAGACTAGCTACAATCGCCACATGCACCTCCATAATGGCAAACGTTTCGCGTGTGATATTTGTGGAAAGAAGTTAACGTCGAAGAACAGTTTGGTGGATCACATTAGAGCCCACAATAAGGACTATACATTTGCTTGCTCTTGCGGACAAACTTTTCCAACCAGAGGCACCCTCAAACATCACAAGAGAAGTCATACGGGTATCGAAAAGCCCTTTACATGTAACATGTGTTTAAAAACTTTTTCCGAAAGATATTTAATGGTAATGCATATGAGACTTCATACTGGTGAGTCACCGCACGTGTGTTATATTTGCGATAAAAAGTTCACTTCTAGATCAGCTCTTAATATACACAATAGATCAAAACATGTCGAAACGCTTTCCATTTAAAATATGTATGTTTTACTTACTGTGATGTATGTGTTTGAATAAATAGTTTAAACCCAGTCTTTACGTTAATTGATCCCAAGATGATAGTTCGACTGGTTTTTCTTTCATTGGTACAAAATGATCTTCTGGGTGTATCTACAGGGAACCGCACATTAAAAGTATATGGACTTCTAATTAATGTATTATAGTGAGATTTTCGAGTGTGTTTTTAAGATTCTATGACTGGTTATACCGGAAGTCAACACCATCTCCCATATTTTAAATGGAATGCTATATTTTTTATTGCAAATTTGAATTCTGCACAAAATTCTGCGAAAACATCATTTTATAAGATAACCTTTAAATTTAAGCCTTTTCGAGATATTTGACATTTTTTTTAATACAGTGCTAAACCGAATGGTTGTAATGTTGACTTTAAAAAGCCAATACTCGAAGGTACTTAATTAACTTTAAACCAATAAATCTCGACTCCGTATACATATTCTGACACAGAATTAAATTCTGTATTAAACCATACCCATCTTCTTTAGTTTTTAGGATATTAACATATTTGTAAAAATACATCAATATTCTGTCCAATAGAAAAACAATAGGAATTTATCAAGCGGGTCTAGAAAACAATTTTTGCGGTCGAACATAATCCGCTTCTCGATTATCAACAAATGTGGTTTCGACATGATGGCGCACCAGCTCACTTCAAAGGTTGCAAGTACATTTTCATGAACGATAGATTGGTCGCGGAGGTTACTTGACTGAGTAATAATCATATTGAATGAAATGCATCAAGATGCTGTAACTATAGCGCGTGTTTACGACTCAATCGTTCACTAAAGTCATACTTGCATTCGAGTCCAAGATGGACATTTTGAACAAATCTTATAGGCAATAAATATTTTTCTTACATAACCATTTGTGTACTCTAGTTATTTTTCTGTAACTAATTTTTTCTACAACCGTCAAAAAGGGTGACATTGACGCATTCGAGGGACTTCTTTGTCTCGACGTTTTTGTAAAATTTATTGGTTATAAAAATTATTTGTGAGACTTACAGAAACTGAAAACGAATAAATTTATATTTTCATCAAAAATTTATTTTTGTATTTTTTCAAGTCTAGAATCCCATTCTGAACACTATTTGGTTATAAAAATTATTTGTGAGACTTACAGAAACTGAGACAAGCAACATTTCTTTTGACGTAAATCGTTCGTACAACTGCTGGAAACGCCGAAAAACGATTAAATTTAATTTTTCTTCAAAAATTTATTTTCGTATTTTTTCAAGTCGAGAATCACATTCTGAACACTATTTTGTTATAAAAATTATTTGTGAGACTTACAGAAACTGAGACAAGCAAAATTTCTTTTGATGTAAATCGTTCGTACAACTGCTGGAAACGCCGAAAAACGATTAAATTTAATTTTTTTTCAAAAATTTATTTTCGTATTTTTTCAAGTCTAGAATCATATTCTAAACACTATTTGTTTATAAAAATTATTTGTGAGACTTACAGAAACTGAAAACGAATAAATTTATATTTTCTTCAAAAATTTATTTTTGTATTTTTTTAAGTCCAGAATCACATTCTGAACACTATTTGGTTATAAAAATTATTTGTGAGACTTACAGAAACTGAAAACGAATAAATTTATATTTTCTTCAAAAATTTATTTTTTATTTTTTCAAGTCCAGAATCACATTCTGAACACTATTTTGTTATAAACACCGGAAGCGGGTGTTTGCCTTAACCGTTTTTTTTTTGTTTTTTCCAATAATTTTTTAAATATGAAAAAATTACAAAGACATTTCAACAGATGTTGAAGACAACAAATAAATCAAATATATTTTTCATAAAATGTTTAAAAAATTTTTTTTTTAGGAAATTCATTTTTAATTTTTAATTATTTTATTTATTATTTAAAAAAACACAAGTCGCACACCCACCAAACCCTATATAATTGTAATTGTTGAAAAGGTGTCTATTTAAAAATGTAAAAATATACGGGGTGATTCATTTAAAAAAAAACTGGCGATCAGGTCATATCTCGAAAAATAGGGTAACTGTAGAAAATAAAAATTCGTCACAGAATAGAATAAATTAAACTATACACATTTCTGTTTAAAGTAATAAGAAAACTACAGACGTTTAGAGAGAAATCAGGTGTTCCGACACATTTGTCCAACCCTGCATAATAAAAATAATAAACTATTGTCTCAAAAATCAATATCATCCTCAAAAATGGACACATGGTATAATAATTTCTTTTCCTAAACCCAATACGGACCAGAATAATCCAACAAATTATAGACCCAAAACGCTACTTTCAGTACTGGGAAAAATTTTGGGAAACATAATAAAAAATTGTGATGTGGCCATCATGTTACTTTCTCCGACTTGATGGTATCATTTATATTCACGCTTTCATGGTTTATTTTTAATTGAAATAATGAAATATTTTAAATGTACATCGAGCGTTGCGTAAACTCGGATGAAACTGACGTTTAAAACGTCAAAATTATACTTGAAATTCAAAAACTCGGTTTACTCAAAAACTAACGAGATTTCGAAAAAAACTTATTGTTTAGAAGTTGTTAATTTTGGTATTCTCTACAATTATTATTCACACAAATTTGCTGTAACTATTATTGTTTCATACTTATAAAGCAAAGTTACGAAGTCCGAGAAAGTATTGTGATCGTGATTTTTTTTCCAAAATTTTTTTTTTACGGAAATATCCGTTAAAATAATAGAGGGATTTTATCCAGCCCATGAGCTTAACAAAATTTTCTAAGCAGTTGAAGGGAAGGGAAGTTTGGGAACTACAAATTACGTAATTTACGTAAGTTTTACTAAAAAAAGAATATTTGCTGTAATGGAATTTTGTGAATGGATGGGTATATTAAACCAATATGAAAAAGTTGGTAAAATAGCACTCCTACTTTTATTAAAAAATATCATCATGTTGAACGACACTTAAAATATAAAGAAAACAAAAGTGTGGGCTAGAGGAAATCCTTGTTTTACATTAAACAGACATGCATAATTAATTTCGTTAATTTAATTATTTTTTTAATATACAAAGTATTCAACAAAGTTGTTCAGAACTTGCTGAAATTTGCAAAAGAAAAAACATTAACTTGCATACAAGTTTTAACATGTGTTTGGTGTATTGATATAAAACGCACTGCCTAATTAATCATAATAATAATAATACATTTATTATAGTAAATCACCATTTTACAATTAAATATACAACATACATTTTTTAAGTGTATTTACAGCAATTTAAGTACTAAAATTACTATTTAAAATAAATTAAACAAAAAAATCGATATTCACAAGAGGTGTTTACTAAAATTAACCAGTCCACCGCAAAGAGCAAAATGTTACAACAATCAACCAACAAAGCGCAGAATTAGGCTGCCACATACTTGATTCGGCAATTTAAATATACGAAAGCAGCCAGTTTTGTCGCTGTCTTAAGAAACTGCTACAGTTTGATCCATTATCCGGATTTAAGAAAAAATGCAACCAATAACAATATAATGGTCATAACATATCTACCATTTCCTGCGAAGGAAGTAAAGGGTGTTTCAAATTGCGCGTTTTTTTTTAAAGAATAAATAAAATATAGATGGCGCACTCAATTCGTCTGTTTATTTTGACATGTAAGAAGTGTGATGTACGACATTTATAAAAATGGCTTCGTACACGATACAATAACGCGTTCAAATTGTTGAATTATTTTATGAAAATCAGCGTGTTTTTAGAAAATTACGTGAATTTTATGCTTTACATAATCGTCCATCTGAAAGCACTATTGGTCGAATTATTAAAAAAAATTCTAGAGTCCGGTTCGGTGGAAGATAAAAAAAATGGTGATGTGGCCATCATGTTACTTTCTCCGACTTGATGGTATCATTTATATTTACGTTTTCATGGTTTATTTTCAATTGAAATCATATTTTAAATGTACATCGAGCGTTGCGTAAACTCGGGTGAAACTGACGTTTAAAACGTCAAAATTATGAAAGATGGAAAAATTATACTTCAAATTAAAAAACTCGGTTTACTCAAAAACTAATGAGATTTCGAAAAAAACTTATTCTGTAGAAGTTGTTCATTTTGGCATTATCTGCAATTATTATTAACTTAAATTTGCTGTAACTATTAACGTTTCATAATTATAAACCAAAAATTAAAAAAAAATAAATAAATTTCTTTCTCGAATAGCAATGATTTTATGAAAAATATTTTCAAGCAAAAGATGTTTATTTCTTTGTTGTCTTTGATGATTGTTTTAATGTTTTTGTGATATTTTTCATATTTAAGAAAATATTGGCAAAAAACAAAAAACAGTTGAGGTAAACACCCACTTCCGGGGTACGAAATTTTACCAAAAGCTTTTCAGTTCTCCGGATTATCAAATAAGACGTATGTTCAAAGTTTCATATCAATTGCTCTATTAGTTTTTGAGATACAGCGCACACAGACAGACACACACACACAGACACACACACACACACACACACACACACACACACAGACACAAAAAAAATTCCAGAAATTGTTGAAATGTCATCTAGGGATCCCAAAACGGATATTTCCGTAAAAAAAATTTGAAAAAAAAATCACGATCACAATACTTTCTCGTACTTCGTAACAGAGAAAGTAATAAAGAATACAGTCATAGCGGTCGTTAGAAAATATTGATGTGGTTCGTGAAAGTGTTGCTGAAGACCCTGAAGTGTCCATTAGACGATGTTCGCAACAAGTTGGACAACATGGCGGATTTTACACAAGGATTTAGCTCTGAAGGCATATAAAGTTCAAATAACAGAGGAACTAAAGCCATTAGATAATTTAAAACGTCGTTCATCTGCCAATATCGTCAATGAACAACCAGCTGATTTTTCTCAAAAAATCATGTTTTCCGATGAGGCACATTTTGAACTTGGTGGCTGTGTTAATAAACAAGATTGCCATATTTGGGGTGAGGAAAATTATTCATGAGAAACCTATGCATCCTAAATGAGTAACTGTTTGGTGTGCATTATGGTTAGGTGGTGTAATTGGACCTTACTCTTTTCAAAATGCTGCTGGTGAAGCTGTAACTGTCAGTGGTGATTGATATCATCGACTGATAACCGAATTTTTCTGGCCTGAAATAATGGATATTGATGTAGAGGACATTTGGTTTCAACAGGATGGAGCTACACCTCATTGTGCTAATGAAACAATAACTTTATTGCGTACCCAATTTCCTGGACGTGTTATCAGCAGAAATGGTGATGTTAATTGGCCAGCAAGATCATGTGATTTATCACCTTTGGATTATTTTCTTTGTGGTTACGTGAAAAGCCAGGTCTATAAGAATAATCCACAGTCGATTCCTGAACTTAAGGATGAAATTATTCGTGTTATTGCTGAGATAGAGCCTCAATTATATTAAAATGTCATTGAAAATTTTAACAAAAGAGTGGACATCTGCGGAGCTGCAAGAGGAGGCCATTTGGCAGATATTGTTTTCCGAATATGGGACGTTCCGCGTCAACCGGATCATCTTTACGACCAAAAGCTGATCCGGTTGAGGCGGAACGTCCCATATAAATGTCATAACTAATACTTCAATTACCAATGCAAAGTTTTTGATGAAAGTTAAGTGTTTTATTTATTCTTAAAAAAAAACGCACAATTTGAAAACATAAATTCTAGATTAAAACTATATTCCCATATCCTTAAAAAAAAGTATTATTATGACCTTTATTTGTTCCAGAAATGGGCACATCCGTAACATCACGTATGATACAAAACAGAAGCTTCAAATTATACACAACGAGAAGGCTGTAAAATGTCCAAAATGCCCCAAGATGTTTAAATGTGCATCAAACCTTATACGCCACTTGGGGGCTTTTCATCAAAATTCAACCAAGTATCTAACTTGCCAGTTTTGCGGCAAGAAAATATCTAAGAAAAATAATTACGTTATACATGTAAAGACGCATTTAAACGAATTCCAATTTCACTGCGATATTTGCGGGATTGCAGTATCCACCCGAACGAAGTTAATGCAACATAAAAAAACTTTGCATACCAGAAACAAATATGAGTGTACGCATTGCGATAAAACATTTACGCAGAAGAAACGTTTGAATTTGCACATGAAGGCACACGACCCTTTGTACTTAGCCCCTTTCTACAAATGCGATGTATGTGAGCATACGTGTAACACGGAGGACACCTATAAGCGCCACATGGGGCTTCACGCCGATAATCGGTTCGTATGTGATGTATGCGGAAGAAAACTTTCTTCCAGGAATAGTATGTTGAGTCACATAAAAACACACGATAGCAATTATACATTTCATTGTTCGAGCTGCGCGAAAAAATTTCCTACCAAGTATACCCTCCAAAATCACGAAAAATGTCATATTACTGAAAAGCCATTTTTATGTCCAATGTGCCAGAAGGGTTTTCGTCAGAGATATCTTTTGGTTAGACATATAAGAATCCATACTGGGCAGATACCGGATCAACGTGACATGTGTAAGAAACATTGTATTTCTGGTTCAGAACTTAAAACATGTAAATAGATATCATTGTATTTAGTAGATGTAATTAATAAAATAAATAGTGAACCCTGGATTTACCTTAATTTCATTTCTCCCACTCGATTGGTAGATCTTGAAGAAGGGAAATTCGAAGTACTTTTGTTGCTAAAAATCATCAATTACTGACATCAGCAGTTTGAATAAAAAAAACGTGGTTAAGTTAACAAACTGGACTCTCATTGATGGTTTCTGAAGACTCCTAGAATTTGACATTAGCGGCCGTTAACTAGTGCAAAAGTTGTAGTGCGATACGCGGTGTCATCAAGTGAAATTATTGGGACATATTTGGAGATGACGATGACGGCACAATTGATCCGTGGATTGTAAATTTCGGAATTTGGCCACGAAAGAGTATCACTTCTACATTTGCAAAAACACGTCTTTCTAGCGGAGAAATATTAATTAATGTAATCAGGCTTCAGAACTTGGCTTCAATGTATCTCATGACAAACTACAGAAACATCCAGTGAATAAGTACATATCCTAAGTCCACGTCACATGATGTGAACAACTCATAAAAAAAGAATAAACAAATTGGAAATAACCTTACTTGTTGCAGAAAGCATTAGATATATTCAGGCTACATTTCGTTTGATTGTATTTATCATAAAAAAAAGCATTAAAAAGAAAACGTTTTCTACAAAAAAGTTTGTATTTTTTCCCGTAGAATACGATCCCGCAATAAAAAATAGGGGATCCCATTAGAAAAATCAAAGTTGACCCGGAAAATTATGCCAAGGTCATTTTCAAGGTCACCGGCATATGTCCCCCTCCGAACCCTACAACTTTCATCTGAAACATTTATTACCATGTTTGCTCAGGTTTCGAGATATTTGGGGTGGCAATGTAAAATGGGACACCATGTATAGTACATTTGAAATTTTTGTAATTGGCATTTCAAACGATATTCTTTTTAACTTTATAATAATTTATTCATTTTGCGAACAGCCATTACAATCAAGAAAATTTGCATTAAATTATTATTATATCTCCAAGAATGTATTATACTTGTTAATTTATAAAGGTAAAGTAAATGTTGTATGTAACCTTAAATTACACGTTTCAACACTTCTGTCAGAGGATTCAGAAGTTGCACCTTTGTAAAATTTGGATTTTCAGAAATAACACTACAGCCAAAAAACTGCAATTTAAACACTTTATTACTATAAATTGTTGGGATAATTTTTTAACCCTCTCTCATTAATTTTTCGAAATAAAAAAAAAAGATTTTTTTGTGAAATTCTCGATTTAATACCATTTCTCACTCAAGAAAATTAAATAAAAAGTCTCCCTATTTTTCCAGAAAACAAAATTATGACTCCATATGGAGTCCTTGAGAAAATTGTATCGAAAAATAAAAATAAAAAAAGTCTCCCTATTTTTCGAGAAAATAAAATCATGACTTGAAAAAATTGTATATAAAAAAAAATCAAAACAGATTTCGAGGACCTGATTAAAATAAAAGATATGACGCCATATGACATCTGCGGGAAAGAAAAGGTTACGAACATAAAATTAGCTAGATTTTGACGTTTCTATTGCAAAAATCCGTCGGAGCATTAAGAAGTTGCACGCTTGTAAAATTTTGATTTTTAAAAATAATAGCTCACAGCAAAAAGACTGCAATTTTAACACTTTCATAGAAATTACTATTGTTTTTTTTTAGAGAACGCAAAATTCGGTAGATTTTGGTGTTTCAATTGCAAAAATCCGCCAAGGGATTCAGAAGTTTCACGCTTACAAAATTTGTATTTTCAAAAATAACTTGCTCACGGCGAAACAATGGCGATTTCAACACTTTAAAAAAATGACTACAATGCTTTTTTTAAAGAACATAAAATTCCATAGATTTTGACGTTTCAATTGCAATTTTTTTTTGTAAAATTCTTGATTTAATACCATTTCTAACTCAAGAAAATTAAATAAAAAAAGTCTCCCTATTTTTTCCAGAAAACAAAATCATGACTTCATATGGAGTCGTTGAGAAAATTGTATCAAAAAAAAATCAAAACACAGATTACGGGGATCGGATAAAAATATTGATTTTGACGTTTCTTTTGCAAAAATCCGTCTGAGGATTCAGGAGTTGCACGCCCGTAAAATTTGTAGCTTTAAAAAGAAAAAAACTGTAATCATGCCATAAATTTGTGTATATTTTGAATTATTAAATCGAATTCACAAACAAAAAAACAATCTCACGATTTTTAGAAAAATTATTTCAACTTTTTGAAGACGGCCAATTTGTGCACTTTTCGACATTTGAATGGCCAAAATCCGTCAAAGCGCTTCAGAATTATCGTCGCGAAAATTTGAATTTTCTAAAGCAATTTACAAAAAACAATCTTCTCACGATTTTTAGAAAAATTATCTCAACTTTCTTGAAGGCCGTCAACTTGTGCCCTTTTTAACGTTGGAATTGCCAAAATCCATGAAAGCGTTTCGGAATTATCCTCGCGAAAATTTGAATTTTCCAAGGCATCAAACAAAAAAATTATTTTCTCACCATTTTTAGAAAAACTATCTTGACTTTCTCGAAGGCTGTCAATTTGTGCCTTTTTTAAGGTTTGAATTGCCAAAATCCGTTAATGCGCTTCGCAAATATCCTCGCGAAAATTTGAATTTTCCAAAGCAACAAACAAAAAAATTATTTTCTTTTTTGAAGACCGTCGATTTTTTGCACTTTTTAACGTTTGAATTGCTAAAGTCTGTCAGCTCGCTTCGGAATTATCCTCTAGAAAATTTGAATTTTCCAAAACAAACAAAAAAACAAATCTTTTCATCTTTTAGAAAATATATCTTGACATTTTTGAAGACGATTTGTGCACTTTTTAACGTTTGAATTGCTAAAGTCCGTCAACGCGCTTCGCAATTATCCCCGCGAAAATTTAAATTTTCAAAACAACAGACAAAAAAATAATCTTCGGGATTTTTAGAAAAATTAACTCACCTTTTTGAAGGCACCTTTTGGCGTTTGGATTACTAAAATCCGTCAACGAATTTGAATTTGAATTATCCTAGCAAAAAATTAAATTTTTCAAAGCAACGAACAAAAAAAATATTTTCTCAGGATTTTTAGAAAAATTATCTTAACTTTTTTGAAGACCGTCAATTTGTGCACTTTTCGATGTTTGAATTGCTAAAATCCGTCAACGCGCTTTGGAATTATCCACGCGAAAATTTGGAATTTTTCAAATCAACAAACAAAAAAATTGTTTTCTCAGGATTTTTAGAAAAATTATCTTAACTTTTTTGAAGGCGGTCACTTTGTGCACTTTTTCACGTTCGATTTTCAAAAAATCCGTCAACGCGCTTCGGAATTATCCTCGCGAAAATTTGAAATTTCCAAAGCAACGAACAAAAAAAATATTTTCTCAGGATTTTTAGAAAAATTATCTTGACTTTTTTTAAGACTGTCAATTTGTGCACTATTTAACGTTTGAATTTTCAAAACCACCAACGTTCTTCGAAATATTATCCTCTCGAAAATTTGACTTTTCCAAAGCAACAAACTAAAAAATATTTTCTCAGGATTTTTAGAAAAATTATCTTAACTTCCTTGACGGCCGTCGATTTATGCACTTTTACATGTTGGAATTGCTAAAATTCGTCAACGCGATTTGGAATTATCTACGCGAAAATTTGAATTTTCTAAATCAACCCACAAAAAAGAACATTTTTACGATTTTTAGAATAAACAAATTACCTTTTTGGAGGTCGTGCACTTTTTGGCGTTTAAAATGTCAAGTTCCGCCCACGCGTTTGCGAGTTGGCAATAAATCAAAATGATCGTTTGACTACCGCGCCATCTGGTAGTTTCTGAGAAAACTCTCTTGAGAAGTTCTTAAAAACCATAAATTTTGCACATTTAAACATTTGAATTACGTAAATCCGACAATGCCTTTCTGAATAATCTCCTCCACAGTAAAACAACTGCAATTTCAACACTTCAAAAAATACTGTTAAACGGTTTGGGTGTTTTTTTTAAGTACATAAATTGTCTAGATTTTTCGTTTCAATTGCACAAATCTGTCGTTACTGTTACTCGCTCATAAAATTTACATTTTCAGAAATTGCAAATTCAAAATTTCAATTCAATTTCAAAACTTTCAAAGAAATTACCACAACGTGTTTGAATGCTTTTTAATGAACGTAAAATTCGCTAGATTTTAATGTTTGAATTGCAAATTGCAAAAGTTGCACGCTTGTAAAATATGGATTTTCAAAAACAACTACCTCATGGCGAAAAAACTGCAATTTGAACACTTTCAAAAATATTGCTGCAAAGTGTTTGTATGGTTTTATGAAGAATATAAAATTCCCTGTATTTGACGTTTTAATTGTCAAAATCCATTGGAGGATTCAGAAGTTGGACGCTTGTAAACATTTGGATTTTCAAAAATAGCATGCTCAAAGCAATTGCAATTTCAACACTTTCAAAAATATTATTTCAAAGTTTTTGATTCTGAAAGAAAGTCTGACGCACCATTGGTTTAACATGTTCATATCATCAAATCACGACCGTGCTTCGATTACCGTTTCAGTAACCAACGTTATTGAATTGCTACGACGCTTCAGATTCGTCACGTGGTTTTTTTTTTCACTGGCGGCTAGAAGAGTTACTGTACTTAAGAAGTGATTTGTTATTGAACTTGTCATTGTTATTGGTTACCGTTAGTAAGAACTAATACGTTATTGAATCAGTTACTATTACTAAGAACTGATACGTTATTGAATCAGTTACTGTTACTATGAACTGATGCGTTATTGAACCAGTTACTGTTACTAAGAAGTAATTCGTTATTGAATCGTTTATATGGCTACTGTTACTACAATTTTGGACATAAATCAACGCCTCAATATAAAAAAAAATAAGCGGTACAAATTCATTATAAACAAAAAAAATCAAAACACAAATATGTTAGTGACTTTTGACACATCGGTTATTATTGTTGGCAACTTTTCACTCTCGATGAAGGCACTGTATCGCTTTTATTAGTGTGTGGTTAATATCTGAGCCTTCGAGGATCTGGCATAATTTTATGGTAGATACTTTGTCATATGCTTTCTATAGGTCAACAAATTATCATTAACAATGAAGAAACTGCGGCAGCCGATTCTAGGCAACAACGAGGACACACGTTGTATGACCCTGTACCAAATGTAAAGATTAATAAAAACAAAATAAACATTAATAAAAGCCTCCTGTGTTTTAATTGAGCAATCGGCGCTTGTGTAATTTTAAGGTTTTCTTAAAATACTTATTACAAATCCAAATATTTCTGTAACATATTTAGAATAGATAAATTGACTTAGAAGAAGACAAGTAATGCTACTTTGAAGAACCTGCTGTTAGTAGGTTTGAGGGGAGTAACATTTTCTGCAAATAAACTACGCCCGTTCCTCTACGTTAAAAATTGTATGTGATATTTATTTATTAAGAATAATGGCGGTGATTCTCTGAAGATTAAATTTTAGTTGCATATACAAAAACTGAAATGATTTAGTCATCCGTAGCCAGCGAGTCTATAACATTTACCACTACTCTAAAATGCGGATTCAACTTGAAACAACATCATATTAAAATATCGTTCTGAACACGCTCATAATAAACTGGACGTATAAGAAATATTTATGTTTTGTGAATTATGACCATGTTTTAATGTGCTTTTATATTCCCGATAAAGACCTCTGGTCGATAGCCAATTAATAATAGTGATATGCCAAAATTGTTTTGAATGTTTCTTTAAAATCTGTAAGATATTTGTATGTATATAATAAAATCTTTGTTCTAATATTGATTGTATTAAATTTTTAGCCGTTTGGCGATGTCCAGGCTGAGAGCGAGAGAGGGCATGAGAAAGTACAGGGAGAAGATAAGGAAAAATTCGGAAACGCGCCAGGCGTACCTCGAGAAAGAAAAGGAGAGGTCGAGAAGGAGGCGACTCAAATCGAAAGTTGTGGAAAATATGGAAACGTACGAAAGAATGAGACAGCAACAGGATCAGGCCAAAAATCGCGTCAGAGCACACCGAGAACGCATGAAAGCCAAGAAACGGCAAGAAGAGCACGATTTCACCCAAAAGATGATCCTTGCAATGCAATGGGATAAAATAATGAATGCGTAGCAAGTTGCGTCGATTAGAGGTCATGCGGTTTAACTGTAACAGATATAATAAATCTTTATGGCCTGCTTTAAAAAAATTGCAGTAATTATAGTTTTATTTTGTACATAAGTTTTGGTTAGGATTATAGTATATGTGTAAACTATTAGCGACATTTGATTTTTGATTAATAAATTAAAGTTATACAAATTCGCAGGATTTCCTTGACTTTTTTTATACATCCAATGTATTGTTTCTTAAATCCGTTGATTATATTTACGAGTGCCTGCGCCTTAACACGATAAAAAATAAACTTAAATCAATGTTTTGTGATAAAAAGTGCCTCAACAACATATAACTTTCATTATTATCAAATGATAAACAACTGAAATATTGCAATATATCGAAAATTGAAAAATTGACTTTTTGGCTATAACTCGAAAACAAAAGAAGATAAATAAATTTAGTTTTCACCATTGAGTTTTTCTCCAAAAAAGAGATCGAGGATGCGGCAACTGGTTTCTCAATCTATTATAGTTATCGTAATCCCAAATAGAAACGTCGAATTTTGCCCACCCTGTACTAGTAAAGTTGAAATGTTGTTGCTCTTACCCTCTAATCCTGTTCCAAACAACTATATGCGGTTCTGTGCAAAACTTGTGTTCAATCGAACAACTGCTAGGCAACCCTCAAACGCCTTGAAGTTGTAACATAGTATATGCAACTATTAATTCCGTTTAAACTCTTAATCAAAATTTCTTTTTCTGTTTGGTGGGTGTGCGACTTCTGTTTTTTTAAAGACGTTAACACAGACGTTTTTCAAATCTGCTTAGCTGATTTTATGCACCTCAGTATTTTTCTAATTTTGTATTGCGCCTGGCCTAAAATAATATTATATATTGCGATTTTATGTTTTGCTATAGTTTTATCTACTGATAATTAGTTCGTAACGTTTACGTTGTAAACGTTTATCATTCTGAATCTGCATATAATTTAATAATAATAATAATAATAATACATTTATTAACGGTGAATCACCTTTTTACAGTATAATAAAAATAAATAATAATTCAAAAATCTTAAAACTAAAATTAATAACAATTAAATTTTGTTCAATTTACTTTTAAACGATGTGTATGATTCCCTAAATAAATCAAACCAAAAGTTGTTCCAATGGGTATTCGCAAGATTCATGAGACGGGTCACGGAATTATGGGTGTCTGCAGCGGTTCGGTACGTTCCCAGGTGAAAAATCTTGGCTGAGCGAGTTTGCCTCTGTGGAATGTGAACTGACAATTGTTCCAGGAGATATGGCGAATCCAGAGTTCCATTTAAAAGACGATGTAAAATACATAAATCTGCTCTCATCCTACGCTCTTCCAACGTTGTTAAATTAAGACTATTGATTATAGTTGAGTATTCACCCTGTACGTGATGTAACCCCTTCTTGTACTCGATACATCGTAGAAATTTATTTTGAACCGATTCTAGTCGAGTTATGTTGACAGCTGAGTGTGGAGTCCATACAGTTGACGCGTATTCCAGATGGCATTGGACTAAAGAACAATATAATGTTTTCAGACATTCAACATTAAATTGTTTTCCTATCCGCCAGACATATCCCCATACTTGCAGAGCCTTCCTACTAATGTTTACTATATGAGTGGTAAACGTGTGTTTTGAATCGAACGTAATACCGAGATCTTTTACTGTTTCAACTTTAACTAATTCGGAGGAATCGATGGTATACGTAAAATTAATATTATTTTGACATCTTGTTGTAGTCAAAGAGTAGCATTTGTTTACGTTGAGATATAATCTGTTTTTAATACACCATTCATTTATGTTAGTAATATCCTCCTGAATAGATAAACAATCATTATAAGTGTGAACAATTTTGAATATTTTTAGATCATCTGCATATAACAAGAAGTTACAATGTTTAATAGTTTGTTCCAAATCATTTATGAACAAAGTAAATAAAATTGGTCCACAATGCGAGCCTTGAGGCACCCCTGAAGTGACAGTGATAGGATTCGAAATGAAGTTATTAATACGAACATTCTGTATCCGACCCATTAGAAATGAGGATAACCATCTCAGAGTGCTAAGGCAAAAGCCGTAGGATCCCAATTTATCCAATAACAGACCACAATCAACCCTATCGAATGCCTTGGAAAAGTCAGTATAAACAGTGTCTATTTGACAGCGAGAATCCAAGGCATTCGATATAAATTGCTTATATTCTAATAAGTTAGAGGTAGTCGAGCGGTTGGGTATAAATCCATGTTGATTATTACACACCATTTGTTTTGAAAACCATGCTAATTGATTTGCCACTAACTTATCAAGAATCTTTGGAATAACGGACTGTATAACTATTCCTCTATAATTTGGAATTAGATGTCTTGGACCTGATTTATGAATCGGAATAACGAAGCTCGTTTTCCATTTAGTCGGCACTGTACCAAGGGATAAAGATTTAGAAAATAAGTTGTATATTGGACGACATAATGAATAAACGCAACTCTGAAGAAAGTAGCTCGACACTTGATCAGGCCCGTGGGCGTGTGATGGTTTTAGACTAATGATGGCATTAAATACCTCTTCCAGAGTAACAGATAGATGATTATCCAGAATAATATTTGAGCGTGACTGTAACTCAGGCATATCAGTTGATGTAGTATACACTGAAGAGAAAAAGTTGGAAAATAAATTGACAATATCTGGTCCATTGTTTGCATTAATATTATCATAGCTCATTTTATTTGGATAACCATCTTCTTTTTTAAGCTGTTTAGCGTAATGCCAAAACAATTTTGGGTCTAATTTAAGTGAAGACTCAATGTTGGATAAATAATTCTTGTAACATGCTTTACTTAATTTCTTACACTCATCACGTAAGTATGAAAATGAACTATAATCACTATGTAATCCATGTTGTTTGTATTTTGTGTGAGCTGCTTTTTTTAGACGTATTAAATTAATCAATTCCTTAGACATCCACTGAGGAAAAGATGATTTATTGCGATATATATATTTGTAAGGAACAAATCGTTCAATTGCCTCTTGAATGATATCGTAAAACTTATCAAGGACAAAATCTATGTCCGACGATGATGAAATGAAATCCCAACAGAGGGAGTTAAAGTACATGTTTATTAATTCATAATTTGCTAACTTAAACAAATATTTTTTTTCTGTTGTAACAATATTATTTACATAACTAACGGGAACCTCAATATCATAGGCATAATGATGTGTACTAATTGGAAGGAGATATCATCTGCGAGGGATACCGTCACGTCTGATGCTGAAGAAAAACATAGATCTAAGTACACTCCACGCGAATTAGGTATATTATTGATTTGAGAACCATTCAAGAAATTAAAACAATTTACTAATGTATGTATAGCTGGATTATGTTGACTACATTCTACATTATCTGGTTTAAATTGAGGAAGGTTATAATCACCACAAATCAAAAAATTGTTGCATTTAGTATGTTCAGCCATCTCTTCAAGACTGTTGCAGTGACTTACATATTTTTCAATTGAAGAACCCGGTTTCATATAAACTCCACCAATTATATATGACAATTCTTTTGTCTTTAATAAAATAAATAATTGTTCAATTGAATGGTTGCAAGATATCTGAAACGACATTAAATGTTTTTTAACGCCGATCAAAATTCCACCACCTCTGACATCTCCATCAATGGAACGATCACATCTATAAATAATATAGTTTAACAGTTGAAGTTGACTATTGGAAATATTTTCATAAAGCCAGGTTTCAACTATAATAATAATGTCATAATTATTTCGATTTACACTAATTAAAAAGTCGTTTATTTTTGTTCTAAGACCGCCACAGTTTTGATAGTATATATTTAGTTTTTTTGTAACCGTTTGGGTGGAGTATTATCATTGGACAGGCAAGGTACTCCATTGCGATGCACAATGCGCAAGTTAACTTCACCGTTTAATTTTCTGTCATTTAGTTCTTTCTTTAACTTATTAAAATAATCAATTTGCTTTTTTGTTCTATCGGGATGGAAGAAGACACCATTACTAGATATGCCTGAATTGCTACGTAGAACAGTTTTAGCCTCATCGTTCGTACTAAATATTATTTTCAACGGTCTGGGTTTATTATTATTTGCTAATTTTCCCAGTCTAATTGCTTTTATTGGTTTGACATTTAGATTACGGGACTCCAATAAGTTGTTAACACCAGTGACATCATGATTTATACGATCCTCAACTACTTGAGATGACGACTCTTTAAAGTTAAAAATAATTAAATTATTTAGACGATTGCGCCTGTCTTCAATCTCTCCTATTATTTCTTCACAAGTCTCGCCAGACATTACTTTTATTTGAGACAGCTCTGATACATAATCTGAGTGCTTATTTTCCAGTTGAATAATACGAGATTCGATATTATCAAATCGATTACTTATGGAATTTTTAATTTCATCTTTAAATGAGTTAAATTGTTCAATTATTAATTTGTACAAAGAATCAATCGTCAAAGGTAGATTTTCGGTTGTGACAGGAGAAATACATTTCGGGCAAATCCATTTGGTCTTAGATAATATTATCAGAGCAATTTCATTATCATTGATACCAGTGCATTTATAGTGTATGTGTTTAGAACATTTTCCGTGACACTTAAGAAATGGGGTATTGGGTGTAACCCCGCGATCGCATACGCCACACCAATTAACCATGCTTAATTATAAATCACAAATTTACGAAATTATATTAATACACGGGGACACACTCTTCACACCAACGCGGTCTGTCGTGGTGACTAACAAAAAACGAACAAGGATAGAAGACCACGGAATGGGAACAATGAATTTGAACACTGGGCAAAAACAACATAAAAATGAATGGATCGGGCCAATATCGAGAATTAATTTTGAGGTTAATCGTCAAATTGGTAATTAACTGGTAAATACTTACAGTTTTGTAATAACTGATAAGGCACTAGTTGCTAACACTATCAACTATCTATTATCAAGAATTATACGAAATAAATTCAGCTAAATACGTAGAAAATTGCAATTAAATTCGGACGCATGTAGCACAGCACAGACCAATACGACCGTTCGTTTGTATATATTTGTAATTTACATGATTTTGAATCGATAAATTGTATTTACCGTGAATTTTATTTTAGATTTTTAATTATTGTGTACTTTTTTTCCAGAAATAGATTATACTGCGAAATATGCGATAAAAGATTTGATACCCAAACAAAGTTTAATCAGCACGGGAGAGCACATAGAGAGAAGACTATACGCTGTCCTAAGTGCCCCAAGAAGTTTTCTTTAAATTCAGTCCTTACATGCCATTTAAAAAATGCCCATCGAAATCCGGCGGAGCGAATAACTTGCGAGCTTTGCAACAAGACACTCTCAACAAAAAAAACTTACGATACACACATGAAGGCGCATTTGTACACTTACGAATTCAATTGTGATATTTGTGGGGCCGGTTATTCCGGCAAACAGTCACTGTTGCAACATACAAATTCTGTACATAAAGGAATTAGGCATGGATGTAATCATTGCGGCAAGACGTTTTCCACGTTGGAATACTTGAATTTACATTTAAGAAAACACGATCCTTTATTTAAAACACCTGAATTTAAATGTGAATTATGTGATTATATTGCAAAGACATATAATTCCTACCGTGTTCACAAGCTACGTCACGATGGGAAGAAAGGCCCAAAATGTGTGTGTGATGTTTGCGGAAAGGTACTTGCCACCAATGGTAGTTTGACGAAACATATGAGAATTCATACCAACGAAAAGCCATTCTGTTGCTCGACATGTGGAAAAATGTTTGCGTCTGTTTTTGTTCTTAAAACGCACGAGAGAACTCATACGGACGAACGGCCATACTCTTGCAAATTATGCCTAAAGACGTTTACTCAGAAGTCTCCGCTAAATATTCATATGAGACTTCATAGTGGCGAGAGACCGTACAAGTGTAACATCTGTGAGAAACGATGCATTTCAAAGTCAGCGCTTAATTTGCATAGCAAAGTACACGGTGAAACGCCCTCCACTTAAAATATTCTCACTTTCTGTTAATTTGTAGCTTTTAATAAAGAATTTATAACTTAGTTTATACTTAATCAACTCCCTCTATTTCGAATTTGTTTTATTTATTTTATTTTGCGGTGATATTTTGTCTCCGGTGCTACCCGGATTAATATTCAAGAGTAATCAGGAATAGAATAGAATAGAATTTTTATTGGTCCATCACATTGCAGATTTACAACATTAGACAAGTCACGTAAAGTAAATATAAAGAGGAGGAAGCAAACTAGAACTCCGTATGCCTTAGTAGTGCTTTTCCATGGCGAATGACCTTAGCTATCGATGCGTTCCATCATTCAATAAAATTCAAAAAACAGTTGAAACCCGATGCATTTTTTCTGTGATGATTTTAAAAGATCTTCGAACACCTAGACATGCTAAACCATTTGGAATTCGTTGAGTAAATCAAAAATGAATGCGGCGAAAAATGAATTTTCGAAATAATTCTAAAACTACTTACTTTAAGAGTATGTTTGCATAATACTTTTTTGTAGTAAATTTTCCTCCCAATCGTGTATGTGATAAAAAAATGGGCCATTCCATTGAAAACAATTGAATTACGAGATATTTAAGACGGCACTTAGATATTGACATATTAAGAATACTTATGTCAAAATTGGCAGTTTCCAATTATTTCACTTATAGGGACATCCGCTAGGTACAGTCCAGAGATATAAATCATTTTTTTATCTTATTCTTGAGAGAAATTACAGACAGATTTCAAGCTGCCTTTTAGAGGTCAAAATTTTAGAAATAATTAATTTCCTTGAAAACTAAAATAGATAAGTGTACAAACGTCCCTAATAAATAAGTTGAAATTTAAACGAGGAAACCAAAAATTTAATAACATACAGGGTGTTCCATTTAAAATAACAAATTTGGTGCTACTTCCGGTGGAACCGGAAGTGATAGAAAGTTGAAAATATTTCACATGAGGGGAACTGATTCAAAATCCTGAAACTATATTATTCGAATATCGACTTAAACATTACGTAGTTGTTCAAAGTGTCGCAATATCTACTAATAACGTTGTGATGTAACAATAACAGTCAAGGCGTTTTCTTTATAGAATAACGGGCCAAAAATTCCAAAGACGGATACTGCCCACCACACAATTACCTTTTCGCTGTGTAGTTGCTAATAATTTTTCGTTTGTTAACAAAACTTGACTGGTGAAAATGAGCCCCTTCTGGTATCTACAATCAATTCGTGATCCCTGAGTTTTCCGCAAATGTCTGATTGAAAAAGTTAAGGCATATTCCAATATCTCGAGGAAAAAATATTTGTACGATTTTGTAGGAAGTGTAAGTCTTTCAGAATTCGAAATATTGAGTGCTAATGCTTGTCAATAAACCGATCGTTTATTGCATTTTCAGGTATGCGTACAGAACGAGTATTTCTTTTTGGGTTTTCTTTGGCGATTGAAGCAGTAGTGCAAAACTTGTGTACCCTGTTTTCAATTGGTATTCTAGTTGGAACTGGATCTCGTCGAAAATCAAAATGAATTTGAATTGAAATTGTTGAAGTAGAAGTTCTGTCGGGGGCCGCGGTGGCCTAGTGGGTAGCGTTCCTGCTTCTGGGCCTCGTGGTCGTGGGTTCAAATCCCATCCGTGCGGTCACTTTTTCGGAGTGAAGAAGTGGCCGTGCGGGTCCATGGATGTCTAGTGTATGTCCCATTCATTATCAAATGAATTTATTACAAAGAATCGGTTGTGGCAGAATAGCCAAGTAGCTTACGCCAATTTCCCTAATATCATTCACTCTCCTTAACCCGAAATCCCATCAACCATCCTTCCTTTTTAATAAAAAAAAAGAAGTTCTGTCGTTACAATAGAATTTTAATTCTTCAAATGAGCTTTAACAGCAGAAGAACGGCAAATATTGTACCCACGCTCCATATAGACAGCTAAACTGACAACTGCAACTTGTAGTGAATTTATATCTTATTATTACGGAGTGATTGAATTCTGAAAATGTATACTTCATTCTGCCTAATCTTATATAATTGAAGGGTTTGGAATAAAACGGGTATAACTGCATTTTTTTTAAATTAGAGGTAAGTGCAGATTGTCATAGTTAAGTGTAGTACAACTCAGATTAAAACGAGTTTTGGTGCCCAGTGCCAAGAAATGGCATAACCTTATCCTTGTTCGCGTATATTTGTTTTGGAATTTTGTACAATTTATTGATTTTAGATTCAATGATCTCAAAACTAATATTTATGTATTTATACCCGTTTTATTCCAAACCCTTTAATTGTCATTTTTTTAATATCTGATAAGAGTAATAACGTCATATTTTTTTTATACGACTTATAAATAAAGAGGGCCTTTGTGCATTCATTTGACAACGCCAAGTAGACGTTTTCCGAACAGCTGCACTTTCCCTCACTCTTGAATTAAATGTAGGTATATTCTGTGTATTTGCCACCTTTTTTGTTTCTGGCATCAATCCTGGATTTTTCATACTTAATCTTAGATTTTTCCAGTAGTAAATTCGGCGCGATAGAGCTCGCAACATCTTCATTATCGGGCGGCGTACTTATAGAATCACTGTCGTTGCTATTTTCACTGTTTTCACTCATAATTATTTGTTAAAATAACAATTTGATGGATGTCAAATTTTGAATACGGCTTTACACGATAAGTCAGAGATAAAAGAATATTTTAATGGCAGGGGATAAATGGGCAACCTTTTTAAAAAAATGTGTTTCCAAGAAAACGGTTCTCTCAGATATTTTGGGCATTTTATTTAAATCCACCGTCACCCAACTTATCAACCCGTGGAACGAAACTCAAGAAAGTTGTGGATCATATCGACGACAAATGTAGAGAATACTACATTCTTGAATATAAAATTGCAGTGGATGAAAGTACTGTTGGGTAGGGGTATACGATTATGAATATGAATAATCGATTATTCGTTATTTTTATTAATCAATTATATCGATTAATCAAATAATCATTTGATAAACTGTTATTAATTGTTTTAATATTTATGTATTGATAATTCATATTATTAAGGACAGTAATATGAAATAGAAATTAATTTCACCAAATAAAAAGAAAAAAAAGACCTTATAAGGCGAAACTAGTTGAGAATTTTGAACATTCAAAGTATAAACTGTATATTTATTTATTAGAATTAATATTTATTTCATTTTAATATGCTTAAATAATGAAATAATTAAATATCCTCGAAAACTTGTTATACGTTCAGTAAAATACACAAATAATCGATTGATTACTTAAACAAATAATTAATTGATAGTTTAATTGATTTCTTTTCTAGTAATAACCAAACAATCGATTTATCGATTAGTCAATTGTTTTACACGTCCCTACTGTTGGGTTCAAAAGAAGGCTGATCTTTAAAATGTACAATCTACAAAAGCCTACGAAGTGCAGACTTAGAGAGTCTAAGAGCTCATTCTGAACACTATTTGTCTAAAAGAAAACTGTGGCACTTTCGGGAACGGAGATACGCAAAATGACTCTTGTCAGATAGTGCTTAAATTGACTGGAAAAGCCTAAATAACGATGAAACATTTTTTCTACAAAATTTTTTCCTTATTTTTCTTCAAGTCTAAGAGCTCATTCTGAGCACTATTTGTTTATAAACTTTTTTAAGACACTTCCAGGAACGGAGATACGCAAAATTACTTTTGTCGTAGATAGTGCTTAAATCGACTGGAAACGCCTAAATAACGATTAATTTTTTTTTTCAAAAATGTTTTTTTTTTTCTAGCCCAAGAGCTCATTCTGAAAACTATTTGTCTAAAAAAATTTTTGTGTGAACTGCCGTGAACGGAGATACGCAACATGACTTTTAACATGGTACTTAAATCTCTTAGAAACGCCTAAATAACGATTTAAAAAAAAATCTTCCAAAAAATTTTCTATTTTTGACTGGAAAAGCCTAAATAACGATGAAACATTTTTTCTTCAAAATGTTTTCCTTATTTTTCTTCAAGTCTAAGAGCTCATTCTGAACACTATTTGTTCATAAAAAATGTTTGTGGGTCTTTCGGGAACGGAGATCGCAAAATGACTTTTGTCGTAGATTAAATCGACAGGAAACGCCTTAAATTATTTTGAGACTTACAGGAACCGAGACAAGCAAAATTTATTTTTACGTGGATCGTTCTTAGAAATGCCGAAAAACGATTAAATTTAATTTTATTTTAAAAATTTATTTTTGTTTTTTTTTTTCAAGTGCAGAAGACTAATCTGTTTTTCCTTTTTACGTGGATCGTTCTAACATCGGCTAGAATTGCCGAAAACCGATTAAATTTACTTTTTCTTAAAAAAATTATTTTTGTTTTTTTCAAGTCTAGGAGACCATTCTGAACACTTTGTTCATGAAAATTATTTGTGAGACTTACAGGAACCGAGACAAGCAAAATTACATTTTTCGTGGACCGTTCTTACATCGGCTGGAATTGCCGAAAAAACGATTAAAAATTTTTTTCTTCAAAAAAAGCTTCTTATTTTTTTCAAGTCGTAAGACTTCATTCTGGACACTATTTGTCTACATTTTTGTGGGACGTTCGGGAACGGAGATGACTTTTATCATAGATAGTGCTTGAATCGATTAAAAACGCCAAAATTACGATAAACAATTTGTTTTCTTAAAAAAATTTTTTTTTTTTCAATCGGAAACTGGTTTTTTATATCATATTACGGGTCCGGTATAACTTATGATTTAATCCACTCAATAATTGAAAAAAGTACATAATAGTTTTTGATCTGAAATATAAAAATGGAAGGTGGCGCATCGATCAAGATGTAATCGGGTGCAATGCGATGATGGGAAATCCAAAAGAATTGACAAGAAAAAACCTAAACCAACCTTAAACCTGACCTAACCTGACCTAACCTGACCTAACCTGACGTAACCTGACCTAACCTGACCTAACCCAACCTAACCTGATTTTCCTGTCATATCAAAGATAATTTTACATTTAATGAACAGATTCTTGGATACATGTAATTGTACTAGGTACCACTTACATACTGATTTTATACTGGCACAGGCTTGGCCAAGGAACCATTCGACCTTGAAATTTATACAGCAGGTACCATAATGCTCAACAGGAAAGGTTTACCGGAAGAAATTATGAGAAAAGTATTAAACTCCCAAAATACTGCAAGTCAACAAATGGAAAGGTTGATACAATGATGGTATTATCCTGGAAAAGCAAAATGTACATATGGTTTCTACAATTCCTAACTCAGATACAGAATGTACTGGAGCATTAAAACAAATTAGTAAACCTGTGAAAATTATTGATGATATCAACAGTATGGTGTTGACCATGCCTTTCTAAGAAGTCAGTAAAGTGGTAGAGAAAAAAAAATTTTTTTTGGCTTTTAAAGGTGGCCATAGTAAATAGTTATATGTTATTCTGTAACAAGTGGAAGAAGATGGAATGAGCAGGAAAACTAAATCTATGATATAGAACAAATTTACTACAATAACTTTTTGGAGACCAGTATGCTAAAGATCTGATACTGAAGTACGTCTAAATAACCAATCTCACTTTATTTCTGGAAACGAAAGAAGACATTCAAAGGACTATGCAGACTGTAACAAACCCGAGGAAGAAAAGAAACGTTTTTTTGTGACATTTGCATCCGTAAACCTGCACCTGGTGAATGTTTGAAGAAATATGTTACAGAGAAGATATACCAACTAACTCGGTAACAGCAAAAGTTTTATTATCAGATAAAATTGATGCAAGCGTATTCTCTTTCATTTCTACATTTGATTCAGAAATCGTTATTTATTTATTATAAATAAATTAAATATGATTCTTAATTAATAAATAATAATAATATATGTGTTTATATTAGTATATAACGAACCTCTTCTTATTATAAAGTAAAGAAGTAATAAAGTCTTGAAATGTGGCAAATTTTCTAAAGAATTTGTGAAAATATATAGAACCTACAGAGAATTTTTTTTTGACCGCAAAGGCTAAACTTGTTAATTTTGTCACGGCGAAAAGTCAACTCCTGGCTTAAATATATTATTGCGATTTTACGTTGTACTGTAATTTTATCTACTGAAAATTCAGATTATTACATTGGAAACATTTATTATTATGTATCTGCATAAAAATTGCGTTTAACCAATCTTATGTCTTTTTAAATCGATATATTGTAGTTGACATTAATCTTTAAGAATTTTATATTTTTAATTACCATGTACTTTTTTGTTTCCAGACATAATTTTTTCTGCAAAATGTGCGATAAAAGTTTTGAAACCCAATCAAAGTTTAACAGGCACGGGAGAGCACATAGAGAGAAGACTGTAAGCTGTCCTAAATGTCCTAAGAAGTTTTTAAATAACTCAAGCCTTAAACACCATATGAACCACGCCCATCGAAATCCAGCCGACCGAATAACTTGCGAGGGTTGCAACAAGACACTCTCCACACAAAAAGCCTTAGAGACACATATGAAGGCACATTTACACACCTACGAATTCAAATGTGATATTTGTGGGACCGGTTATACCTCCAGACAGTCACTTTCGCGACATAAAGAAGCTGTACATGAACAAATTAGACATGAATGTAATACCTGTGGTAATACGTTTGCCACGATGCAATATTTAAAGGTGCATTTGAGAAAACACGATCCTCTCTTTAAAACACCTGAATATAAATGCGATTTATGTGATTTTATTGCAAAATCATCTGATACCTTACGTGTTCACAAGAAACGCCATGACGGAATGAAAGGCCGAAATTATGTGTGTGATGTATGCGGGAAGGTAGTTACCAGCAAGGATAGTTTGACGAACCATATGAGAATTCATACCAACGAGAAGCCTTTCTGTTGCCCAACATGTGGAAAAATGTTTGCTTCCAATAAAGTCTTAAGAACGCACGAGAGAACTCATACGAACGAACGGCCATATTCTTGTAACTTATGCCTAAAGACGTTTACTCAGAAGTCTCCGCTAAATATTCACATGAGACTTCATAGTGGCGAGAGACCGTTCAAGTGTAACATCTGTGAGAAAAAATGTATTTCAAGATCAGCGCTTAATTTACACAGTAAAGTTCATGGTAAAACGCGCATCCCTTAGAGTATTTGCACTTTCTGTTATCTTAATGTGCAGCTTTTAATAAAGAATTTATAACCCAGTTTATACTTAATCTACTCCCTCTATTTCGAGATTGTTTTATATACAAACATCTTTATTAAATAATTGTTACAATTACAATTTTAGCTGAAATATAAAATTAAAACATAATGTGTGATATATCATCGTAAACAGAAAAAAATCGTGCATTAGAAAATATGAAAATCCAAAATGGCGGCCATAAGAAAAACAAAAGTTGTCTATTGTTTCTCCGCCATCTTGAAAGCTACAATAAATCTAGTAACATATTTATATCCTCCATTAAATAGTGCTTTAATAACGTCTTAGTACAAAATGCACAATAGTAATTGTTTTCGAATAAAAAAGTGAAAATGAAAATTGATTTTTTTTATTTTTTCGCGATTTTCTTAAAACAAAAAAGGTAACTCAAATTTCTCAACAGATTATTAATCAACGTTATAATATACAACTTTTCCCTAATTTAACCACGTATCCCTTAAAAAATACGATGCTTTTCGTCTTCTACAATCTCAGAGTCTCAAAGACTACAAAGTATATATTGAAACAACGACTTCCTTGGTATTAGTCAGGAGAGTAGCAGTTCCAATAGGTAATTTGTGTATAGTAGTATTTTTTTTTAAAGAATCTTAGATGGTAGAAGACGAAAGGCATCGTATTTTTCATTTTAATTTTATCTACATCTAATCAGGGAATTGTTACTTTTATTTTTTTGCAGCCGTCCCGAAAATAAAACTTTCGGTATGATTTATTAAATCGAAAGTACCACTTTACATAAATCGTACCGAAAGTAGTTATTTTCGGGACGATTTTGTTTCACTTTCGGAACGATTTCTTTACTTTCGGGACGCTTTTTTGTTACTTTCGGGTCGATTTTGCGTATATATGTAGGCGGCCTTGATAAAAACAAAACACCAACTTCGTATTTAATTATGACAGCGCTTGTCATATAACATTCGTGTGTTTGCTTTTTTGACATAAAAAACGGCTGCAGAAAAAATATTATACGTAACTAGTTTCAAAAGTGATTTAACGGGACTCGCAGGATTCCTACTCATCCCGTAATGTATCACTTTCGGAACTTGTTACGTAAATTACTATTTTCTTAGCTTAAGTGTTTGGCAAATATTTCCTGAATATCGGTTAATTTTGAAAGAAAAATGTTTTATGAATTTAAATTCTACGAGAGATGAGAAAACGCAAAGCTCCAAAAATCAAATTATCTATTGCAACAACTACTTGCCTGGCTTTTAGCCACTCCCAATAGATAATTTGTTTTATTGAAAAAGCGCAAAGCCCATGAGAAATACAGAAAGATGTGCTCGGGAAAAATGTGGGTAGAAGTGTTTCAATTTTTCAAAACACACAGCTAATGAAGGTTACTGATTTTCGCAAAATTACATACTTTTCAATTGTTGTCAAAATTAAGTTTTAAAATAGATTTTGTTGCCTAAATTCAAGAAGAAAAAAAAAACGAATTCATAATTAACCGTGCATATGTTTTGTATAATTTTATCTCTCAGATTTTGTTTTAGTATTCTTTACTCCTTCGCTGCAAAGTGTTAGAAAAGGCGAGAAATATGGCCAAGCAGGTCTAAAATGCTTTGATAGCTAAAAAATACAATTTATATAGGCGGGAAATGCCATTTTTGGCAGCTACAAAATATCATTTTTAACAGCTGAAAAATTACATTTTTGACAGCTGAATAATACAATTCTTAATAGCTGAAAATACCATGCTTGATAACAGCAACACACTATTATTGACAACTGTATAATACCAAATATGATTTTTGAAAGCCGAAAAATTCCATTTTTGACAATAAAAAAATGTCAAAAAATGCTGCCTTTGATAGCTGAAAAATACCATTTTTATAAGTGAGAAATATCTTTTTTAACAGCTAAAAAATAACATTTTTGACAACTGAAAAATATCATTTTCGACAGTTGAATAATACATTTATTAACAGCTGAAAACTACCATTTTTAGCAGCTGAAAATACCATTCTTGACAACTGCAATAAACCATTATTGACAACTGTACCATACCATTATTGTCAGCTAGAAAAACCCAATTTTTGACAACACAAAAAATACAATTTTTGACAGCTGTAAAATGCCATTTTGACAATTAAAAATGTCAAAAAATGCTACTTTTAAAAGCTGAACAAGACCATTTTTATAGGTGAGAAATACCTTTTTGACAGCTAACAAGTACCATTTTTGACAACTGAAAAATATTATTTTTAACAGTTGAATAATACTCTTCTTAACAGCTGAAAAATATCATTCTTGACAACTGCAACAAACCATTATTGACAACTGTAACAAACCATTATTGTTGACAACACAAAAAGTTTTGACAGCTGAAAAATGCAATTTTTAACAATTAAGAAAAATGTCGAAAAATGCTGCTCTTGATAGCTGAAAAATAAAATTTCTATCGGTGGGAAATCGCATTTTTGACAGCTGAAAAACATTATTTTTAACAGTTGAATAATACACTTCTTAACAGCTGAAAACTACAATTTTCAACAGCTGAAAACTACAATTTTCAACAGCTGAAAACTACAATTTTCAACAGCTGAAAAATACCATTGTTGACAACTGCAACAAATAATTTTTGACAACTGCAACAAATAATTTTTGACAACTGTAACAATTTTTGACTACAAAAAGACAATTTTTGATATCTGAAAAATGCCATTTTTGACAATTAAAAAATGTCAAAAAATGCTGTTTTTGATAGCTGAAAAAAACATTTTAATAGGTGAGAGATACCTTTTTTGACATTAAAAAAATACATTTTTGACAATTGAAAAATATCATTTTTGACATTTGAATAATACACTTCTTAACAGCTGAAAAATACCATTCTTAAGAGATGAAAAATGCCACTCTTGACAATTACAACAAACCATTATTAACAACTGTAACAAACCAATATTTTCAGCGAAGAAATACAATTTTTGACAACAAAAAAAAATTACAAGTTTTGACAGCTGAAAAATGCCAATATTGACAAATAAAAAATGTCGAAAAATACTTTTTTTGATAGCTGAAAAATACCATTTTTAATAACTGAAACATACTATTCTTGACAACTGCAACAAACCATTATTGTTAGCTAAAAATACAATTTTCTACAACAAAATGTACAATTTTTGGCAGCTAAAAAATGTCATTTTTGACAATTAAAAAAATCGAAAAATGCTGCTTTCGACAGCTGAATCAATTCTTAACAGGTGAAAATACTATTCTTGACAACTACAACAAACCATTATTGACAATTGCAACACAACATTATTGTCAGTTAAAAAGTACAATTTTTGACAACAAAATAAAGAACTATTTATTTTCCTAGACCAAAGTAATTGGCCAAAAAGTGTTTTAAGAATTGATTAGAAATTCTTGCTGAGCTTGAAACTGCAGGTACTGCCATGGCTCCTTTTCTCTACATAACGAGCCGCCCCTGGTTGCTGTATGTATAAAATATTAGCTGGGGTCAAGTGACTCCAGCCATCTTAGATAACCCACCGATGAGAAGTTAGCCACGAATTTCCAGCCACGGTTTCCCGGCCAATCCACTAAAATATTACTAATCTCAACAAGTTAATTAATCTTCCGGGGCCTGCCCAAAGTGCCGAATGTCCAAAGTGCCGAATCGGAGTTTGGCCGAATTTCATACTACCGACCATGCCCAAAGTGCCGAATGACGCCAAGCGACGTCGCATCGTTAGTAAACAAGGCGTCGGAGCCGAATGCGAATCGGCACTTTGGTCATTCGACAGAACATGTCTATGAGTACGGCCCAAAATGCCGAATGCACATCCTCATGAATGTTCGTAATGTGCGAAAATTATTTTTGATAATACATACAATTTTATCAATGAAGGGTAGATAGTTTCAGGGCTGGAGAATGTTTTTTTTAATTATAATAAAACAAATTGTATTTTTGTTTTAAACGTTTTTAAACGTATTATAACAACAATATTCGGCATTTTGGGCCTTACAGGTAGGTGCATGCGAGGACCAAAGTACCAAATCGGCGTGCATTCGGAAGTTTGGGCCTTACTGAGAGGTCGGCGCGAGAACAAAGTGCCGAATGTCCAAACTGCCGATTCGCATTCGGCTCTGACACCTTGTTTACGAACGATGCGACGTCGCTTGGCGTCGTTTGGCACTTTGGGCTTGGTCGGTAGTATGAAATTCTTCACTTTGGGCAAAATACCGATTTGGCACTTTGGGCATTCGCCACTTTGTCCCGGACCCAATCTTCCTTTTGGCCCTAACACGGAACATTTTATTGCGTTATATCTGATTTTGTATACCGATTGAGGAGTATTCGGCAAATATCTTTCAGGTCTGTTTTCGCTTAGTTGCCTCTTGTCATTTGGGAGTGCAATGATGGACGACCCATGTTTTATCAAACCTAAATATCTTTTCCGGTCTGTTTCTAATCATTTGTCAAAAACCCAGATGCGGTGTGATAATGGAATACGCACTACCTTGACTTATTTGCACTTTACTAGCGATTTCATCAATCGTACGGCGCCGATGACCCTCAATACGTTCACAATCTGTTCGAATGTTGTCGACAGTGAAACTCAACCTTGGATGCGTATTTTGACCTTCATTTTTTAGACCACTTTTTTAGCCCTCTCATATAATTAAGTACGCGACAACGTTGTATCCCCATACTGTACATTCAGTCCTGTGAGAATTTCTCTTAGCTTAATACCTCCGTTCGTCAGAAACTTAATAATAACTTCTAGCACAATCGCCGAGATAACCTCTTGCTAGACATTGTTCTACTGGACAACTACATGGCGTCACGTGCATGGGACCGCATCAATCCCTTCTCACTTCACCGTCCACCGCGTCTGAACACTAGCCGTGAAAACAATATTCCGGTTTATATTTGACTGACCATTTGAGTCCCAAGCAGCGCTATCGCGACCTCTTTTGATTTTTTGACCTCTTCGCAATCGACTGCGCCGTTTCGCGTTTTTCGACAATGTGCTTCCAACGACCCCTGGGATCCAAAGGGCTAAACGGTAGTGTTTTATTTCGTCTAAAGCATTATTTAATTTTTGACCACAACTGATTATGTATTTTATTATTTCCAGAACTGAATATCGCTGCAATATATGCGACAAAATATACCCGAACAGACGTGTCCAGAGAAAACACGAAGTGATGCACAAAGAAAAGACTTTGTCCTGTCCGAATTGCCCCAAAAAATTTGCGTGGCGTTCGAAACTTATCAGACACATGATTGGTTGTACTTACGACCTCTCCAAAATACTGGACTGCAAAATTTGCCACAGAAAATTCACAGCAAAATCTAGTTACGATGCACACATGAAGTTTCATACAAACGAAATGATAGAATGCGATTCGTGCGACGCTCGATTCACAACAACAAGCCATCTCTCGGTACATAAGGATGTAGTGCATAAGGGAAAAACGCACGATTGCCAATATTGCGGTAAGAAATTCAGGTATCCACGCTCGTTGAAGATGCACCTAAATTTGCACGACCCGCTTTACAAAGAAGAGGATTTTAAGAAATTCAAGTGTGACATATGCGGCAAGAACTTGATGTATAATTATCTATTAGTTAGTCATGTTAGAATGCATAGAAATGAGAGACCTTACGGATGCTCAATATGTGGGAAAACCTTTGTGACAAATACTCGTCTTCGAACGCATATGAAAAGTCATGTAGATTAGAATCTTTATAGCTGTATACAGTATGCAAGGAATTATAAAAGGAAACAAAACCTCTGTTTATACATGAAATGTCTTGGCTGATAATTAAAAAAATTATTATGGTAGGAATCCGTATGAGAATAAACCAGTTTGATTTCCAAGTATTTTTCCTCATAAAATGTGATAAAATAAATGGTATTTATGTTATGACTTTGTTGTTTTTTTATAACCTTAAACCTTTATTGGATCGATGAGGCTGTTACTTGTTGAAACTCCATGGTATCATTTAATAAAACACTAACACAGTGTATGGTTTCAAATTAATTTTATTGTTCTACGACAATTGTTTCACCACATAGTGGCTTTCATCAAGTAGATGAAAAATTCCATTTACCTGATGAAAGCCACTGTGTGGTAGAACAATAAAATTAATTTGAAACTATACACTGTGTTAGTGTTTTATTAAAAAAATTAAACCTTTATTACCGTAAGAGTAGTTTGATAAGTTTTTACTTTACACGGATCTTTACACGTGTCTCATAATATAACAAGTACTCCAAAAGATACCCCTTGTTTGAATGGAAATAGATTTATCCTACGATATTCATTATTTCATTGGTAAATAAACAAGACCACTGAATTTACCTTTTTTACCAAACATTTTGCTTCACTAAAGATAAATGCGCAATAATGTTCGCTCAGGTATCCGAACATTTCTAGTTTGCAGATGTGTATTTATGTGCTTGTAGGTGCCTATAATTGATCATAGATGTCCTTTCCTGAAGTTTGGGATTGATCCAAATCTTGCTCCACATATTCTTGTTCTCCTATATCTTCTTGTTCGCTGTTGTTGCTGGTCGTTTGAGACTATGCATTGCTCGAAGCCGGAAGCCTGATCGATGTAGTTTGTATCGTCATTATACACGACTGCATTACAGTTTCCTCAAATCTAGTATCCAAGAAATTAATCCTCTATGTAAGTTCTGCGCAAAGAGTGAGGTGCAATGACTTTAAGCACCCTGAATTTGACAGCACGCTTATGAAGCTGCTCACGTGCTCAAAAAAGTCAAATTGCGGGACTTTTATGTTCCTGCGACCTAGTTCCACTTAAGGGCTCTCGACCTTAGTGTTTCCAATGGGTCTATTCACCCTCCGATTTTTTTTTGCGTGGAGGGCCTCAAACGGGGCGAGCTGATCGGATTTGCGGATGACATGTCTTCAGGACGGAGGACGAACTTGGGTGTCTTAGGAATAAATCTCGCTGGCCGAAGACCAGCCGATGTTCGGCCAGCGAGATTAATCATTAAGACACCCAAGTTCTTCCTCCGTCCTGAAGACAGGTCATCCGCAAATCCGATCAGCTCGCCCCGTTTGGGAGCTCTAGTGGGAGAACCTCTTCGTACATAATGTTCCACAGAGTCCAAGGCCGATGCCTGTGGTACACCTCGGAGACCTTCACTCTCTCAATCGTTTCCCAGGCGCTTACCCTGACCCCTTGTCTTTCAAGTAGCTCTCCGCCATTATGGCGAGGTACTGCGTGGCCCTTCGGTCCTCCAGCGCCACCTGGCTGTTTTAAAGTACGTTGCATACATCTACCGTGATGAGGACGCACCGATGCACAGTGCGTCAGAATGAACATTTTTGTGGTCAAAATTCTGAAACTTATAAAACTTGTTCAAATTAAGCCCACGATTACAAGAAAAATCATTAAAAAAATTTAATTACAAATAATAAATTGGGGAGTTAATGGAAATGGAAATAGCCTGAATAAAATTCTGAAACTTATGAAACAGGGCCAAATTAAGCTCGTGATCCAGGAAAAAAAATTTATCTCTTTGATAAACTACCGATGTGAAGATAGCCACGGATTTTCCAGCCACGGATTTCCCGGCGCATCTACCACCAAATACAAATTTCTTTAATTTTAATGTTTTATAATAAATGAAACGCTGAGAATGTAATTGACATAAGCCTATAGATGTAGTCAATCCACAATTTCAAATATTTTTTCTCGAGTCCACGGCAAATCTCTTTTTAAAATGATAAGAATTCAAAGTCCAAAGTCCAATAGAAAAAAAATTCATAAAAAAGTTATAAACAATTTTGCCCAAAATTTAATGCGTTAAATCATTTAAGTAGACTCTTATCTACACGTTGTTGTTAAAAAATTTAATTTAAAACGCGTCAAACAGTGCCATATTGGACTTTGAAAGTTTGCTAAATTATATGTACAGTTTGGGTGGACCCGAGAAAAAAAATTCATAAAAAAGTTATAAACAATTTTACCCAAAATTAATTGCGTTAAATCATTTAAGTAGACTCTTATCTACACGTTGTTGTTAAAAAATTTAATTCAAAACGCGTCAAACAGTGCCATATTGGACTTTGAAAGTTTGCTAAATTATATGTACAGTTCGGGTGGACCCGAGAAAAAAAATTCATAAAAATGTTATAAACAATTTTACCCAAAATTTAATGCGTTAAATCGTTTAAGTAGACTCTTATCTATAAATTGTTGTTAAAAAATGTAATTTAAAACGCGTCAAACAGTGCCATATTGGACTTTGAAAGTGTAGACTCTTATCTATAAATTGTTGTTAAAAAATTAAATTTAAAACGCGTCAAACAGTGCCATATTGGACTTCGAATTCTTGTCATTTTAAAAAGAGATTTCCCGTGGACTCGAGAAAAAATAATTGAAATTGTGGATTGACTACATCTATAGGCTAATGTTAATTACATTCTCAGCGTTTCATTTATTATAAATCAATGGAATTGAAGAAATTTGTATTTAGTGGTGGATGCGCCGGGAAATCCGTGGCTATCTTCACATCGGTTGATAAACTGGGGTGGTTCCATGGGGATGAAAATTGAAATGGCCGTATAGAATTCTGAAATTTTGGATTAGTGCAATATTCGATCTTCTTTAATCCGCACAAAAATAGTGAAAAAAATGATTAAACATAGTGGTTTTTAACGCGAAGAAAACCTAAAAGAGTTCAATTCTTCGGTTTCATATAGAATTAATGAAAAACTAGTTAATAAAAGCCCGTGTGTTCTCACACAATGGACACTAAATTTCTTCTTGTAGAAATACTGCCATGTATAATTAAGACAACACACAGTTTGGAAAAATCGCGAAAAGCTGGCTAAAATTCAAAATGTGGTTTTGCTTAAGTAACAAATGAATAGCTTATTGTCATGTTGCATGATGCATGGTATAAAATTTGTGGCCAAAAGTGTCGGGGTTACAATACAAATATTTAGAACGATTAATAAATTAATATTAATAAAAATCACTTCTAATAAAATAAATACAATTATAAAAAAATTGTATATTCCGAGGAGTCGTCCTCACCGGAATCACTAGATGTATCGTAATCTGAATCCTCTGACAAAGAGAGGATCAGATGTGTGACTCACCGATTTGATCCATCTTTGGCACACGTGTAGGTCATGACTAGGAGTGTAACATGTGCAAGTAATAGGGCGCACTATTCAGCCGTTTTCGAGAAAAAAAATTGATTGATTCTAAAACTAAGATATTTAAATACACATGGATTTACAAAAACTATAAAAAGAACATGAATGAACCCAACTTCAACAATGGGGTTCGATCCTTCCGACTACGAATCGGTGGTTTTATCGATGCGCCAAAAGGTCGGTATATGTTTGTTAACGCAAAAGGTATGTAAACAAACGAATGAATAACAAATTAAACAACCATTTTTTCTCGAAAACGGCTGAATAGTGCGCCTTATTACTTGCACCTGTTACACTCCTATTTATGACCTACACGTGTGCCAAAGATGGATGAAATCGGTGAGTCACACATCTGATCCTCCCCTTGTGAGATGGTCAGTATTTCTGGAGGAACTAACAAATTTATGACATTTGCACTAATATGTTTTTCATTTTTTCTTGGCTTTGGCATTCTTGAAATTGCTGGAACTGATGCTAACATAAGTCTGTTGAACACATCTAATGTTTTCACTCTTGGACATTTTCTTGCATATCCTTCCCGATATTTTTTTTTATTTCTTTATTCAATGCCTCTTGCTCCTCTTCTAGTTGAGCAATGAGTAATATTGCCCATGAAATTGCTTCAGGGCCATGTATTTAATATTTCATGCACAGTAGTTGGCATATTGCACCATGGCTATTTTTATGGCATAATTTTTAAAAATTCTACCTTTATACTATAGCTACTTCCAAAATAACTTCAAATATCTCAATCATTTCTACATCTATTCCAGTAATTGCGGAAGAAGTTTCTACTTCTTCAAAACATCTTCTGGCTGTGTTTCCATCATTAGAGCTACCAAAACCAGGCTTAGGCCGATGGGAAATGTTGAAACTTGTCTTCCACATTTACCGAAGACGTATTAAATTGTTTTATTTGATTTTCGATGTAGTTTTTTTTTCGCAATTTGTTGTTTTGTGGATAAATTGACAGAAACGTGGCGAAGACGTTTGTGGATTTTGCCAGACGATTTGATATCCGCGTTTGGATAATTACATACTAATTGCAGTGGTACAAAGGATGTAATACAAACGTTTGCGTCGGAATCTTTAAACTTTTGCTTGTACTGACATTTCCCGGAACTTCTGTCGTCACAACCCCACTTGACTGCTAAGCTGTTCTTTTCGACTAATTGTGTGATCTAATAAAAGCCTGCACTCTTTATTGCTCCACGGCCAGGACAGCAACATATTCATGCTTCTTGGACCTTATTGTAGACAGGAAATCTTTTTTTTTGTCATAACTCCTAATTAAATCATATTGTAGCCTCGTTAATTTTGCTTTGACAAATAGTGGCAAGGCTTCACTAACTGCAATTTCTATTGCCTTCTCTCTAAAAGCCTTACGGTATTTATGAGCCCGTGTTGGCGATAAAAACTTAATTTCCTTAAAGATGTTTGCGCCATCATTATGTCTAAGTTGCGAATCCACTTTTTTAAACCACTTCAAACTTTGCCATTTATACTAAATACACTGCTAATTCGTAGTTACAATTGTGTACCGGGCAATACCCAACTTTAGACTGTGTGGTATAAGGGTAGCAATATCAGCCCCTCTAAACTAATGGTTAACTACGATCAGGTGACTTATAGGTAATGATTGTGAAATAGCAGAATTAAAAATTTAGGTTTTTTACCAGGCTTTCGTGAATTTTCCCCCTGTGTGACACCTTGTCCTCCAGGTGCCCCTCTTCGCCTCTTCCACCAACCGCATGATGGCCGTAAATATATTATTGCGATTTTACATTATACTACAGGTTTATCTCCTGAAAATTTTACATTGTCAGCATTTATTATTCGGTATTCGCATAAGAATTGCATTTAACCAATCTTTTTTTAAATCGATAAACTGTATATGACATGAACCTTTAAGAAATTAAAATTTTTAATTACGATTTTTTGTTTTCAGAAATAATTTATACTGCAAAATATGCGATAAAAGATTTGCTACCCAATCAAAGTTTAATAGGCACGGGAGAGCACACAGAGAGAAGACAATACACTGTCCTAAATGCCCCAAAATGTTTTCATCAAATTCAACTCTTATATGCCATTTGAAATCTGTCCATCGAAATCCGGCTGAGCTAATAACTTGCGAGATTTGCAACAAGACACTCTCGACGAAGAAAACCTACGATACACATATGAAGGCGCATTTATTCACGTACGAATTCAATTGTGATATTTGCGGGGCCGGCTATTCCTCCAAAAAGTCACTGTTACAACATAAAAATTCTGTACATGAAGGTATTAGACATGAATGCAATAATTGTGGTAAGACGTTTGCCGCGGTGGAATATTTGAACGTGCATTTGAGAACACACGATCCTTTGTTTAAAACACCTGAATATAAATGTAAATTATGCGATTATATTGCAAACACGTATAAGTCCTACCGTATTCACAAGCTGCGCCATGACGGAAAGAAAGGCCCAAATTATGTGTGTGATGTATGTGGAAAGGTAGTTACCACCAAGGCTAGTTTGACGAAACATATAAGAATTCATACGAACGAGAAGCCATTCTGTTGCTCAACATGTGGAAAAATGTTTGCTTCTAATGTTGTCTTTAAAACGCACGAGAGAACTCATACGGACGAACGGCCATATTCTTGCAAATTATGCCTGAAGACTTTTACTCAGAAGTCTTCGCTGAATATCCATATGAGACTTCATAGTGGCGAGAGACCGTACAAGTGTAACATCTGCGAGAAACAATGTATTTCAAGGTCGGCGCTTAATTTGCATAGTAAAGTTCACGGCAAATCGCCCATCTCTTGAATTATACGTACTTTTTGTTCTCTCAATGTAAAAATAAATAATTTTAAACATAATGTATACTTTAATTTAATTTAATATTACATACTGATTCCACTTTCTGATTCCCTTCCCCTTCCAATTTAAGGGGGGCGATACATGTAACCGCTTGAATTTTGACCGTTTTTCAGAGGGGTATTTAAAAGTGAAGAATGAATCGTTTTTAAATGAAGTGTGTTTATTCATCATATATTAAAATACAAGTATCTAAAAAAAAAAAATCCCAAAATGGCCGCCGTAGTAACTAATCTCCTGAGACCCACACGGCGAGAGGCATCGATCGGCGGGATTTTTAGTTTCTGTTACAGCGATCTGAAATCAGAAATTTTAGTTTAAGCGTGTTAATATAAAATATATCTTCTAGTTAAAGTAATAAAAAATCAAAAAAGTTAAAAAATCGTAAATTGGCACGCCTCAGAAAAAAAAAATTGAATTTTCAACCTATTTTTCGATGGTTTTTAGGTCAAAAATTGTAATTTTTGATTTTTTTTTGAAGTTCAACTAGAAGCTAATACTATAGAGAAGACTTGTGAAAAATTTCATAAGAATCGGTTAAGAACTTTTTGAGTTATAAGTCCCGCAAATTTAAAAAAGTAGTTTTGAGAAAAATGCGTTTGAAGTTTTGACACACAGAAACTCTACGATTACTGCGACTTACCAACTAGTTAGCGATTCCAGGGCCATACATAAGTTCGTGGTATTCGGTTTTCTTCTGAAGTTCTTCTTGACATGCTTGACGAACTTTTTTGGTTGTCAGATTTTCTCGATTCACCCTTTGGTCATCGACTTTGTCTTTGTAGGACATGCTTTGGCGGCCAATAACAATTTGTAAAATGTTCATTACACGTACGATATATGCGTATCCGTCATTGAACAGTCCAGCGGATATGAGAGGACTAATTTCTATGATCCTCAGTCCAGAATTCAGATGTTTTGGACACAGTTAAAACTCTTATTTGTATTCTGCGTGTGACCACGCAAACATCTTTCGAACAAGTCATCGCGGGACAAATCTTAAAAAATCGGCTTGACATGGGTTTGAACATCAGGATGTAATGGAGCAGGATGTTTAATTTTTTTAGGATTTTCCCCTAAAGCTTAAGCTTTGCGCCACTTGCACCAGCTATCGTAACCAGACGGACAGTACTCATGTCTCGGTTCGTCTTTCACGCTGTTAACATTTCTCCGAATGCTAATCCAAAGTATAAAGACAATTTTATAATTAGTGCTTCCGTGAGTTTACCTCTTCCTCCCAGGTGATTGCCTGTTTTAATTTTTCGGAGTCGAGTACCCATCCTCTTCTGAACGTGGCCGATGCATTCGCTTTTCACAACTTGAAAATCATCACCATACGGATTTAAATCAATAATTCCCTTGAAAGTTTTAGAATCCCCATCTCCTATGTAGTTTCCGTACTTGACACCAAATAATTCTTCAGATCGTGCAAATATTTCTTTTACAGCTTCGACTTCCATAGCGCCAGAAGAGCCTTTATGGTTTTCTTGGCAGTCTGGTTCATGCTCTTCAAACCATTCACGGTATTCTTCAGTATCAGTTATATTCTTCCAACGAGCACAGGCTGCATAGTGACTACTTTTAACAACTAAATCAATGACTTTTCCGCAGTAATATCCAATAAGGGTTGTGACCCCATACAACGACTTGAAACCCCGCTTCTTCCATGTACCGTCCCCAGAAACTTTCAAATTCAAGATTGGCCGTTCATGCTTTTCGTGTTCAACTTTTTCTTCATTAGCAGTTTGTACACAAGAAGCTTGAAATGCTGATTGTGTAGCGGTGTATACTAGCGAGATGATAGCGTTATAGGAACTTTCACTTATACCATTACAAATGTCCATCATGTTACAAAATAAGTTGATTCCTTCCCTCGCAACACCTAAAAGACGCATCATAAGCACAATTCTCCGATTTAGTTCAAATCCATTATTAATTAATGGCCCAGAAAAAATATCTGCGACCACACTGGCATAACACGACGATTTTGAAACCTAATCCTCTATTGCCACTTTCTTCAAATTTCACTGGTGATTTACACTCACGACTGCTAATGCTGTAAACACTGTAAGAAACTCAATGAAACGATACCCATGGAGCGCATTGTTGTGGACATCCTCATCGGCAGCGTTAGAGAGTTTTTCGCGCTTTACCTTTCCGGTTCTGTTTCAATTTTTGTGTAACTGATACATGTTTTCCACTTTTAGGATAAGACTCCATTTTTTTTTCACTGACGAAATCACTCCGCACAGAACTAAATGCAGAAGTATACTGAACTGAACTGAATAACAACACTGGTTTTAAAATAATTTATAGTAGCTATACAGACGTCCTTTCCAAAATATGGTCAAAGATAACTAAGTGATTTTATGCTCATAAATTCAAATTGAATGATAAAGACACGGAAATTACAGATTTCTCCACGTATAAGTGGAGTGACGATGTTAGGTATTCGTGTTGACAATAAATTAAAGTGCTCTGTTCCGAATTTTTAGTTCTAGATCAGCTGAACAGAATCCCACTGTTGGTGGTGATACTGCCGCTTGAAATTTCGAACAATTTGGACAGTTTCTCTTAATGACTGGCATCCGTAGCATCGGAGTCTCTGAAACCTCTTCTCGGCTGGCTGTGGTTTGCCCACTTTCTTTCTTTTCCGGCATCCCCTCTCAGTGTGGCGGCAACCTTTGCAAAACTTATACCTTGAGCGGTTTCTTTGTGGTTCCTGCCGGAAGTTTCTGTTGGGCTTCTGGTAGTCCTATCTGGTCCAACAGCTCCAGAAAGCAGCCAAAAGCTCGCAAGTAGCTTCCCAGCTTATTACAGAGTTCCTAACTGTTTGCAGCACCTTGAAGCAGGGTTTTTAGCCCCTTTTGAAGCATTCTCATTTGAGATGCCTTTACTAGTTATAAAGAGGTATCGACTGTCCTAGACATTTTATCTTCTGCCTCCGGATCTTTGGTTCCTCCAAGCAAGCTGTGCGGTGAGCAAAATACCTTTCTTGCTGTCCCGGTTGGTTGGCTAGGAGAAGTTGCTGTACCTAATGGTTTGACTCTTCCTGATCGAAATTTTTACTCTAGGTTACTTCGTCATACACTGTTTATTCTGTCGCTTACTCTCTCCCACTCGCTGAGCGTCAGTTTGTGAGAGGCTAGCTCAGAGTAAGATACGAATTGTTCACATCTATCTTTCTCCTTTTGGCACCACTTAATTTATTTTGTATTGATTTTAAGGCACCGCGCAACTACACCACTTGCAAACTCAGTGATATAAAAAAAACTAAAAGTAGATACTATTTACCGAAAACCAGTGGGTTTTTAAAGCATAGATCTTAAATATTGAAATAATTTTAGCATCAATCTATTTGCTTCTCTTTGTTTGTCACCGGCGCCGCACAGTGGGACGAACTGTAGAAATTCATAATAATAATAATAATAGTTTATTGATGCGAGAACATAGGTAGTTAGTGGACAATCGGAAAATCTAAAAAATTATAAGTGTTAGAAAGAAATGTTTCACATAAAAGTTGTAAGGTTTAAAAAGTTATATTTACTAATCTTATAAGTTTGAACTTGAGTGGTATCGCCAAGGTCAACGCAAGGTCACTTTATTACCCTATTTTTAATTGCATATTTTATAGGTCTTTTTGAGTCCCTTTCAAAACACTATAATTGAATTCATTTTGAGTTAGCCTTTTCAAAGTTATCGTGATTTTTACAATTTAATTTTTAATCAAAAAACTGGTAGTTTAGAATTTTATAATAATCTAATAATGTCATGTTTGGGATTATTCACATTTTTTATAATAAAACAATGTAGATGTAGGTATGTGTAACTTTTTTAAGAGACATTACGGGATAAAATAATAGGACCTTATCGTATAAAACACTGTACACTTCAAAAGACCGTAGCTAAAACCTACGCGATTTTTTACAATAGAAAATGCTGTATGACAAATCTTGAACAAATGTTTTTTTTTTAAATCACTGATTCTTTGTAGAGGAAAATGAATAAGTAGTAATTAAATCTGACAACGGAGATAATTAAAACATTTTATAGATATATTATAAAAAATTTAATCTACCAGTTTTTGTTGATTAACACGTTGAGCGCCGCGTCAGCCATCGGTGGCTAACACTGGACTTTCCCTTTAGGCCGCGTCAACCAGCGGTGGCTAACACTGAAGCCGCGTCTGCCACCGTTGGCTGATACTGACCTTTCGCATAGGCCGCCACAACCACCGCTGGCTGACAGCGTATAACATGATATCTAATATATAAAATTTTCGTGTCACAGTGTTTGTAACAAAACTCCTCCGAAACGGCTTGACCGATTTTTATGAAATTTTGTGTGTATATTGAGTAGGTCTGAGAATAGGACGTAAACTATTTTTCATACCCCTAAGTGATAAGGGTGATCCACCCCAAATTTTTAATTTTTATTTTTTTTTAAATACATACAACCCGAAATGTTCACCCTTCTACCACCAACCCCGTTCGTCACCAGTAATAAGCCAAGTATTGACGACGGCGCACCGCAGCGAAGCCGTCATTCGTTACCTTGCTTAATTTTTAAGAGCTACGCACGGAGGACGGCGCAGCATAGCGGAGCCGTTGTTCGTCACCAGTTTATTTGCTTAATTTTAATGGGCCGCACACTATCACCAGTTATCTGCCTTAATATATATGGACCATTCACAGACGACGGCGCAGCGCAGCGGAGCTGTCGTTCGTCACCAGTTGCCTTGCTTGGTTTTAAAGGGCTACGCACGGACGACGGCGCAGCGCAGTAGTTACTTTGCTCAATTCATGATTATGGTATCGATTTTAATACGTTAGCAGAAAATAAAACGAAGAATGTTGTGTATCATACAGCATTACAATAATAAACACTAAGTTTTTGAATATTTTTTTTTAAATTAATTATACCAATTCGAATTCAATATTTATAGTTAAGACAGGACAACGTCTGTCGGGTCAGCTAGTAGAACTATAAAATTTACACTGTTTTATGGAATTGCAAAAAATGTATTCAAAATTTACTTAATTTTGACACATTACAGAATGACATTAAGTGTCGAATGAATGAATGCCTATAGACGTCTCGTTCTAAACGTAAACGCTCTGCTACTGCGATAAGAGACATTGGCCTACAATATCAGCCCTTCAAAGTGGCACGCGTGGCCTGACGGGTACTGCCTTCAAAATCGGTATGGCGCTCAACGTGCTAAACATTGAATCATAAAAATCACAATAACTTCAAACGGCTAACTCAAAAGGGAATAAAATTACTGTTAATTGAAAAGGTCTCGGAAAGACCTATAAAATTGTGCAATAAAAATAGGGCATTTCATTTAAAAAATTCAAGGCGACCTTGCTTTGACCTTGGTGACACTGCTCAAGATCAAACTAAGAAGATCAATATATAGGTATTTTTAAACCCAACACCTTTTGTCTGAAACATTTCTTTCTGACACTTATTGTTTTTTAGATATTCCGATGTCCACTAATTTATACAATTCGTCCCACTGTGCGCCGGCGCCCCTAGGCAATTGCCTTTATTGCCTTATGGATAATCCGGCCCTGCTTCTACGAATGCTTATGCTTAGAGTATTTTTTTGCGAAACAGCTGCATCAACAAGACTAGAAACAGCAACAAATTAGTACTCTGAGAATGTCCAAAACCAATCTTTGTTCTTATGAATGTCTCTTTAGTTTTTTTTGGTATGGCTATGTTTTTTGCAAAACAGCTACAACATTAAAATCAGCAACACAGCAAATTTGTAGTCTAAGAATGTGCCTTTGTTTTCCAATTTTCAGTTTGTTTTATGGCGGGAGCAACAAAATCGGTAATACAGCAATAAATAAGCAACGAATTTGTACTTTAAAAATATGTCTTTGTTTTTTATTGTTAATGTTCTTTTTCGTATGGTTGTGTCAACTTTATCTTAAGATTGTTTAGTACATTTATTGCTTAACGATAAAAACGAAATGTGCGTAGGTTGGGTAAGACCAGACAAAATAATAATTTCTCGTTTTCTTTCCTTACTCTAGCCTTACTGAACATATATACGCAAAGTAGTCTGACGTCATTTGAATTTTTTCATCGTTATAAATGATTATTATACAAATTATCGGTTGTGGCAGAATGCCGTAGTTGGCTACGTCAATTTCCAAATCATCCGCGCTTCTTCAACCCGAATTCCTGTCAACCACCCTTCCTTAAAAAAAGATAGGAAATGTGGCAACTAATTAGCAACAAAAGAGCACTTAATTTTTATGCAACTCCCAAGTGGTTGTGCTAAAGTGGTGTGCCAGTTTTTTTTTACATTGTATTTTCTGATTTCTTTAGATACTAGACATATTCAATCCATTTTGTATAGCTAAATTAGACAATAAAGTTTATTATTATTATTATTGTTATTAATAGACCTTCGGAATCAAGCAACGGTGGTCCGAGTCTAAAGATGGAGGGGTGACCGTTGCCATTCATTTAATGTCGCTTCAGAGTAACGGCGGTAACCCTCTGAAGTAATAAGCTGAGTTACACACAAATCTACACGGCTGTACAATCTCGCAATCGATATTTAGGCAATTTGTTTAACAATTGCCGTTACTACTCTAATATTTCTTAGTAACCAACTAAGCTTAGAATTAAGTGTGCCTGGTTGAGGTGGTAAAATCTAAACTGTTAACACGGGGATAATTTATGGTGAAATTTACGTGGAGTGGCTGAGAGGTGGCAACATGCTTGGTACAGTAGTTTAGTTTTTGTAATAAATATAATTTTTGTATAAACATTGATTTACTCTTGAAATATAATTATTCCTTTGAATACATCCTTTGTTTGTGGGAATTTTTTTCGTTATAATATTGTACAAATTTTATAATTATTGCGCAAATTCTTTAATATTCGTATACTTTTTAATTACTGTTTACTTTTATTATTTCCAGAAATAAATACTACTGCAAAATCTGCGATAAAATATTTGATACCCAAGCAAGGTTTAAGAGTCACGACAGGGTGCACAGAGCGAAGACCATACCTTGCCCTAAATGCCCAAAGAAGTACGCGTTCAATTCGACCCTGGCGGAGCATTTGAAAACTGCCCATCGAAATCCGGCCGAGCGAATATTTTGCAAGGTTTGCACCAAGACACTGGCCACAGAGAAAGCTTACGATATACACATGAAGGCGCATTTAAACGTTTTCGCGTTCCGTTGTGATATCTGCGGGGTTGGTTTAACCACCAGAATGTCACTAGCAAGACATAAAAGTTCTGTGCACGAAGACGTCAGATTTGACTGTAGTCAGTGCGGTAAGATATTTGCCAATGAGAAGACCTTGAACACACACTTTAGACTGCACGACCCTTTGTACAAACCCACTGAATATAACTGTGCGTTATGCGAATATGTTGCGACTTCGGAGCTTGCCTACAATAACCACTTGACACACCATTACGGGAAAGAACACGTGTGCCATGTATGTGGAGAGGTAGTTGCATACAAGAGTACTTTGATTCGACACTTGAGGACCCATACCAAGGATAAGCCGTTTTGTTGCTCGGCATGCGGGAAGAGGTTTGCTACAAATTATAACCTTAAAATTCACGAGAGAACTCATGCGAACGACCGGCCACATTCTTGTGAATTGTGTCCAAAGAAATTTTTTCAGAAATCTACGTTAACTAAACATATGAAACTTCATGGTAGGGGTGTAACGGAGGTTATCATTGCGAAAGCAGAAGTGGACGCGGATGAGAAGGTGCTCCGCTTTATCTCCGCTGACTTGGAGGCGGAGATTAGCGGAGGCGACAGTTAAAAAAATTAATAGTAAATTTTAAGAAAAGGTAAAGTAAATAATAATAATAATACTTTTAGTAAAATAATATATATTCTATAATATACTACATATCAATATGTACTTTAATTATTATTTAAAAATGGCAAATTATATTTTGTAATTTTGTTTGCTGCCGTATCTCTTTCTAATTAATTTTTAAGTGGATCATATATTAAATCGATGGTGATTGGAGTGCGAAGTGGCACGCCGATAACCTCCATGGTGTCTAAGCAGCGGTTTGTCGTGCGTGTGGCGCGTCTATTCACACGTCGGGCGTGCCACTCCACACGCCGTGAAAGAACACGCAATTTGTAAGTTGTAATCAGTGGTGTATTGGTAAAATAAGAAGTAAGGGAACGGATGGTGAGAGCAAAAAAGTAGTCCGCGACTTTTCACAAGTAAACTGAAACTTATTTTAAGCAAACTATTGTTTTCCTTGTAAGCTTTTTTATTTATTTTTTATTCTTACTATACAAAATATTAACAAACACAAACGCGTTCCGTTTCTGAAACGTTCCCCCTCCAATACACCACTGGTTGTAATATTGTGTATTGCGATTATTGCATGCGTCGCGTAGGCCTATGGGGCAAAACGGAAACAATACCTCCGTTACACCTATGCTTTGAAAGACAGCGGAGGCGGAGGTGCGATGTCGTGCGGAAGCTTCGCACTTGCGGGTGCGGAAGCGGAGCTTCGTTACAACCCTACTAGTGGCGAGAGACCATATAGCACAATCAAATAGTACTTTAAAATGGCAAAACGTAAGGAACAGACAATTCTTGCGGGATTGATTAGGTCTGGGGTTCTCAAATTTTTTTCCCACTTTTTAGAAACCCAATTTATAGCGATCCCTATGGCATTGATTTCTTTCACTTGCTTAGTAAATGTAATAAAGACGAAAAATAGCCTGAATATGTGAATGTTTTCGTCTTTAAGACATTTATTTAATGCATTTGCAACAAGTAACATTGTCTCAAATTTGTTAACTAGATAGAAAAAATACTTTCATTTATTTTAACCTGTACCCTATTGGAGAAATAGGAAGAGCTATGGAATGCGCGTGGAATGTACCAATGGTCGTTACCAGTGGCGCAGCATAAATTCAGTAATTTTTTTTTTCGTTCATGGACAAGCGGAGCGATAACTTTTGATTGAGTGGTACAGCGGTCGGGTCATATGTTCAGCGAGATATGAACGAACTATCACAAAAAATATATTGGTCCACGGCTTATACCCTCGAACACACGGTGAACAGAGAGACCCATTGAAAATAACATGCCAAAAAAAAATTATTTTCTATCGTCGCAACGCTCACCATTTTAAAGGCGCATACTATTTACCTTCTTTAAATTCCATAGCTCTCTGTATTTATCCAATAAACTATACCAAACAACATCCCAACGAGCAGCACACGTTCTTGCCGAAAAGGCACTTCTATAAATATTTATTATCAAATATAATTTTGCAAAAAAAATTGAGCTTGTTTTCGAATGCCGTTGATGACGGCACTGAAGTACATGAAAATTCGAGTTATTTCACTCTTAGTTTGTAACTTGTATGGTAATTCTGGTGCCGGGTATTATTATGTTTATCGTAATATATATTTTTATTACAATAATTATTTAATTTAATTTTTTGTATTTTTATTCATTTATATTTACAGGTATTATTTAACTTAGCACGTATGACCGCAAATAAACATTATTATTGTTATTACTCTCACTTTCTGTTATATTTATATGTTTTAATAAAGAAATTTAACCTTAGTGTATTCTTAATTTAACTTAGTATTGCATATTGATTCAACTTCCCAATTCCTTTCCTATTCTAATTTAAGAAAATTGTGTAGGTGCGAAGAACATTGGCTTACCAATTTCAAAAACATAAAACCCGAACAGAGTGAAATGTAAATGAGATTAAACGTTACAGTTCGTTACAGGTTCAAAAACACATCAACGTACATTACAAATAAAAACGATTTTTTTTTATAGAAACAATTTTGTTTTTTTTTTAATGAGGGCTGGTTGGTTGAAGGGAATTCGGGCGATACAGGAAATTGGCGTAGCTAACTAAAATATTCCGCCACAAACCGATTTGCTAAATAAAATGTATTGTAACGGGTGGCCAATTTATCTGAAGACATTGAAATATTTCAAATACTACGCATGGGATCAAAAAAGTTCTGAACAAAATTTGTTCGCCTGGTTAATAATACCAAAGTCGACCCCCCACCCTATTTTTTTATTGCAGATTCGGATTCCCCATAAAAAAATAAGTAACTTTTATCTGAAACATTTTTTTCGATTCCTGATAGACGGCGCTGTAATCGCAAGAAACCTGATTTTTGCGAATATCTCGAGAAATTACACATCGAATCGAAAAATGGTGATGTGGCCATCATGTTACTTTCTCCGACTTGATGGTATCATAGTCATTTATATTTACGTTTTCATGGTTTATTTTCAATTGAAATAATATTTTAAATGTACATCGAGCATTGTGTAAACTCGGATGAAACTTCCAATTCAAAAACTCAGTTTACTCAAAAACCAAAGAGACTTCGAAAAAAACTTATTCTTTATAAGTTATTCATTTTAGCATTCTTTACAATTATTATTCACATAAATTTGCTGTAACTATTATCGTTTTATAATTATAAACCAAAAATAAAAAAATAATAATAATTTTTTTTCTCGAATAAAAATGATTTTATGAAAAATGTTTTCAAGCAAAAGATGTTCATTTCTTTGTTGTCTTCAAAGTTATTTTAAATGTCTGTGATATTTTTTATATTTAAGAAAGGGTTAACGCCCACTTCCGCTGTACGAAATTTTACCAAAACCTTTTCTTCAGATTATCAAATAAGACGGATGTTCAAAGTTTCATATCAATTGCTCTATTAGTTTTTGAGAAACAGCGCGCATAGACAGACACACACACAGCCAGACACACACACACACACACACAGTCACTTTTTTTTTTCAGAAATTGTTGAAACGACCCCAAAACGGATATTTCTGTAAAAATAATTTTTGAAAAAAAAAATCACGATCACTATATTTTCTCGTACTTCGTAACGGAGAAAGTAGAAAGGAAAAACACAATTTAATTTTATTCAATGATACGAAACTCGATCCACCCTCCCCTCACCCCTACCCCATTGGGGTGAAAACTGAAGCAGCTTCAAAATCGTGTTTTTTTTATAGCAAATTCTGGTTTTCTAATACAAAATCCATTGATTTGACTTTACTGTTGATATTAAATTTTCTGGATCGAGTTGAATAGCTTTTTGAAAAATTAAACATGTGTTTTTTTTTTCTTTTCTTGATCCCATGTGTGATTTCTCGATATATTCGCAAAAATCAGGTTTCCTGCAAGTACAGGGCCATCCATCACGAATAAAAAAAAATTGATAAAAATTACTTATTTTTTTTTTTTAGGGGGAATCCGAGTATGCAATAAAAAAATGGGGATTCCCATTTGAGATTGCAAACTTTTTTAGACCGTGGGTGAAGATCAGAAGTGTTGGCCGCTACCATCTTCGCTGGTATTGCTAATAGATTCCATAACTATACAGTGAGCGCCTAAAGTATGGAATATATTCAGCAAAATTGAAATAAAATATATTTGGAAAAAATCCTCAAACAGGTCGATTTTCTTTTATAAAAATACACATTTTTTCGTGAAAGTCGATTTTCAGTCGTCATTTGTTTTTGAGTAATGACGTCAGTCATTTTGTTTTTAAATGGCAATCCCCTATTTTTGTTCTTAGTCATTTTGTTTTTAAATGGTAACCCCCTATTTTTGTCCTTGATTTTGAGAGATATTTTCATTGTCGAACTGGAAGTGTAAAAATATTGCCATCTTACAAAAGAAATTTTTCGAGTAAATGACTTGATATTTAGAGTTTAATGCCTGTGTTCCATCGCTTTTTTTCCAAACAAAAATGATCTTGACCTTCCATATAATATATTATGGTTTCAGCAAGACGCCGCACTCCCGCACCATGCGCGTTTTTTGACAATTGCTTTACGAATAGGTAGATTGGTCGGCGAAGACCAATAAAATAGTCCGCGAAAGAGATGTATGCGCAGAATTAGCCTGGAAATATTCAAAATGTTCAAGAAGAATTGCTACATGTTCGGGGAAAAAAAACAAAACAAAAACAAAAACAACCGCGCCTAGAGCAGGGATGCGCCGTCTTGCTAAAACCGTATTGTATTATATGGAAGGCCAAGATAATTGTTGTTTGGAAAAATTGCTACTAGCGCTGGAACAAGGTCCTTTTGCAAAAACTTTAAATCTCGGGTTCTCACCTTCAATTGTCATTTACTCGAAAAATTTCTGATGTAAGATGGCAACATTTTTATAGTTCCAGTTCGACAATGAAGAGATCTCTCAAAATCAAGAACAAAAGTAGGGGGTTGCCTTTTAAAAACAAAATAGATGACGTCATTATTCAAAAACAAATGACGACTGAAAATCGACTTTTATGCTAAAATTTTCATGACAACCGTTTAAACACTTGATCCACTTAATATTCGTTGATGATGATGGTTTGTGGAGAGCGACCAAATGGTCGCAGCACTAAGACCATTCGTTGGTCCTTTGTGCCATTGATATTCGTTAATTTAATTCAATAATAAACGTCATATCTGACATTTATTTTTAATAATAATAATAATAATAATAATAATTACATCTAACTATTTCTTGCTATATTACGTCATTAAGGGATTTTATCGAGGTCCGTTTCGAAAATTGGATACACAAGGTGTCTAAAAAAGACACCACCAAAATGATATGGTGTATTCCTGAGACAAAAAACAAGCAAATTAATTGAATTTATCTATATGAAAAATTACATACTTTCTAAGATACAGCAAGTCAAAGTTTTAGATTTTTAAAATGTTTTAATCTATATCTCGAAAATGGCAGATGAGAATGATTTGTTTATTTTTTTCTGACAACTACATTAGGTGTACTACATTTTTGTATCTTCGAAAATATTTATTTGAGAGAAAAATGTTTCAGACAAAAACTGAAGCTCCTAACCCAACCTAACCCAACCTAACCTAACCTAACCCAACCTAACCTAACCTAACCCAACCTAACCCAACCTAACCTAACCTAACCCAACCTTACCCAACATAACCCAACATAACCCAACATAACCCAACCTAACCCAACCTAACCCAACCTAACCCAACCTAACCCAATCTAACCCAACCTAACCCAATCTAACCCAACCTAAGTAAAACTTTGTTTTAACGGACACTTCAATTGATGATGTTAGGTTCGGTTAGGGTGGGTTAGGTTAGGTTAGGAGCTTCAGTTTTTGTCTGAAACATTTTTCCCCAAAATCAATATTTTTGAAGAAAAATTTTTCACACAAAAACAGTAGCTCCTAACCTAACCCAACCTAACTCAACCTAACCTAACATAACTAAAACTCCGTTTTAACGGATACTTCTATGGATAATGTTAGGTTGGGCTGGGTTAGGTTAGGTTGGATTAGGTCAGGTTGGGTTTGGTTAGGTTAGGTGAAAAAACAGCTAAAACTTTTTTTGTTAATAACTTTTTAACAAACAATGTGCGCCGACTTTGACTAGGGAAAAAGTTGTTTGCCATGCAAAATCGCGTCAAATGAGCCTATTTAGAAAATGTACTTTCGCAAGAACAAATGTCAATTTGAAGCCCGTGTTGCTTGAGCAAAGAAAACTCGAAAATGAAAAAAATCGAAAAAATCAACATTCGTAGACCTTTATGTAGTACCTTTTTTTTACATTAGTAGAACGAGTTAAATTGATTGGCGTTAAAAAATTCCATCCAGAAAAAAATGCAAAAAAGTTAGCATGTTTCGGCCCCATTCGTTTTTCGCCAATTTCTAAAAATCTCCACCTCTTTGAGATACCTGTCTGCTGACTTGGTCGGAATTAACTTTTTCCTTGCAGCAACCGTTTTCCTCATTTTTAGCAAATGACAACTCAAACTAAAAATGTCAATAGCGCACAGGCAGGGCACACCAATTTTTCACTTTTCGACGGTTTTCATTAAACATTTTTTTAAATAAAATAAAAAATAAAATTACTCGTGAATTTAAAAGTACTCGCACCTACGTCGCTCATGCTTTCAAACTTCTCTCGTAATGTAAAAAGCTTCATAATGTTACTTATATAGTAAATTATTGCTAGATTCCTGAAGACAATTCCCAATCTCGAATTCCCAGCAACCAAACCTTATTTAAAAAAAAACATCTCAATTCTTGTAGTTATGGATTATGTAGCAATTAAATCTAATCGTTGTTTGTCGTCATTCCCAAATAACTGTGTAACCTTAATAATCGTAATCATTCCTTATTTTTATTGTTTGCAGAAATATGTTCTACTGCAAACTATGCGACAAAAGATTTGATACCCAAACAAAGTTAACTAGCCACGGAAGAGCGCACAAAGGAAAGACCGTACCGTGCCCTAGATGCCCTAAGAAGTTTGCAAACAAATCAAATCTTACATGCCATTTGAAAACTGCCCATCGAAATCCGACCGAGCGAATAACTTGCGAGGTTTGCAACAAGACACTGGCAACGGAAAAAACATACGATACACACATGAAGGCGCATTTAAACGCTTATGAATTCCATTGCGATATTTGCGGGGTTGGTCTATCTACTAAAACGTCACTATCACAACACATAGACTCCTTGCACAACGGAATCAGATACGAATGTAATTATTGTGGTAAAAAATTTGTCCGGGTGAGGTACCTGAATTGGCACTTGAAAACACACGACCCTTTTTATAAAACTCCTGAATACAAATGTACATTATGCGATTATATTACACACTCATATTACTCCCTCTATAATCACATGCAACGGCATGGCGGGAAACGCCCAAACTTTGTGTGTGATGTATGCGGAAAGGTAGTTACAACCAGGCGTAGTTTGACTCATCACATGAGGACCCATACCAATGAAAAGCCGCACTGTTGCCTAACATGCGGAAAAACGTTTAGTACCATGTTTAGTCTTCAAACTCATGAGAGAATTCATACGCAGGAACGGCCGTATTCATGTAAGGGATGTTTAAAAACATTTACTCAGAAATGTACATTAAACATCCACATGAGGACTCATACTGGTGAGAGACCTTACAAGTGTAACATCTGCGGGAAACAATACATTTCAATGGCAAAGCTTAATTCGCATAGTAAAGTTCACGGGAAACCGCCTCCGACTTGATATATTTTCATAAATTTAATAAAACGAAATATAGAATAAAAATAATTTATTTAATGCTTCTGCAACAAGTGAGGTTGCTTCTAATTTATCTGCTATTTCGATGTGTAGGTTTCAATAAAGATAATTTAACTCAATATTGAAAATTAATTTACATTCCCGATTCCTTTCCCTTCAAATCGAAAATATAAGATTATAAATGTACGAAAACAATTAGCTATTAGTTATTTGGCGATCGACAGATTATAATACAAACAAAACAATGTTATTCGGATACGCATTGTAGAATAAAGCTCGAAACAGTCAACTTTCCAATCGGAAAGAAAACTCAAGTTCTAGTTTTTATTACAAAGAAACGAGTAGTTCAGAGACAAGAGTGAATTTTTCCAATTACACTTTTCTTTTTAATACAAATTGGAATAGTTATTAAAAAAGTTATCAAATAAAACGCATATATTTTTAAGTTCAACATTATATCTGTGAAACTCAAAAACAAAGATGTTTTATTTGATACAGTCTAATGGATTTCCAGTAAAAGCCTCATCAATACAATACAAATTAATATAGTCCTTTAAGTAGCTTGGCATGGCTGATTAAGTATCCTTAAAAATTAGGATGAAGTTTTGACACTCAGCTTTTGCTTTTTCTTTGGTTTTAATTAATTTCGTTGTTTCTTTAAAATTTCCAAGTATTGGAGTTCCGTTTTAATAAATTTTGTTATTTGTATTGGATTTTCACCAAGTAGCATCCTCATCAATTAACAGTTTAAAAATACAGATACATATAGCAATTATTTTACAATAATATCTCCTGAAGCACAAGCATTTTTGTCATTAAAGAACTTAAAGAAATGTTTTCATAATAAGATTAAATGTATCTAATTTCATATTAGTTTGTAGCTCCGTATTAATTTTCAGCAAATGGTTATAACATTTGATGCCTATGGATTGGGAATTTTGTTAGGGCTTGAGAAGGGAACTTCTAGGTTGCTGAAGGTACACACATTCAGATGAATGAAAGAATTGCCAAATATGAAACCTAAAAAATTATTTTCCTGTACAATGATGTCTAGTCCGAATCAAAACTGAAAATTGTGAAATTAAACCAAGTGCCTTATTTTATCAATACCGTATTTACAAAATGTTTCACCGCGTGCTAAATGAGAATCAAATTCAACAAATTTCCAAAGGGCATAGCCCTATAAGGTGGTGAAAAGTCCCCCGTCCGGGATTTTGACCACTTACAGCATTCGATTCGGTATCAAAGAAGACTAAGCCTCCTAAATTTTCAGCATGCTAGAGCGTCTCTAAAAAAACGGTTTTTCAGTATTTTTGGGATAACTCGAGCTAAAGATAATATTTTTACATGCGGGTTGCGGCGTTCGAAATCACATTTGTCTGCCTCATTGTGGTATTTTTTTCAGATTTTTCGGCTTGATAACCGAAAACTGGCGGCCATTTTAATATTTGTAACGTAATTTTCAGTACGTTTTTTTTCGCGACGGAAAATCCAAAAAACTCTATCTTTTGGCATTTTTCATTACCTTCAAAATGATGTATTGCCAAAATGTTTTCAAGTGGTGCAAAAGGTCGAAAAACGTCGAAATACGCGATTTTGGTGATTTTTGACCGGTATTTAATCCTCCTGCGACGTGTTTGGGGGCATTGAGTCCCTAAAAGGGACTTCTTGGAGACTTCTATCCCTCGGAAATCGCTTTAGCACCCTCAAAAACCCCCCAAATGAGACTTTCAGGCCCTCGATTTTTTTTAATATAATTTATATAACCCCTTTAATAACCCTTCAAAACATTTAATTAAGAAACTGACCCCGGGAAAAGCATCACCACCACTAAAGCCCCTGAGTAGGCCTTTCTGACCTTGAAAAACTCCTATTTGTCGAGAACCAATTATTAACCAAATAATTAAAAACCAAGCAAAAACTTACCAAAATCATGTATTTCGACGTTTTTCGACCTTTTGCACCACTTGAAAACATTTTGGCAATACATCATTTTGAAGGTAATGAAAAATGCCAAAAGATAGAGTTTTTTGGATTTTCCGTCGCGAAAAAAAAACGTACTGAAAATTACGTTACAAATATTAAAATGGCCGCCAGTTTTGACAATACATCATTAAAAAATGCCTAAATTTACAGTTTTTGGAGTTTCTATGTTACAAATATTGAAATGGCCGCCAGTTTTCAGTTATCGATCCGAAAAATACCAGAATGAGATAAATGTGCTTTCGAACGCCGCAACCCGCATGTAAAAATATTATCTCCAGCTCGAGTTATCCCAAAAATACTGAAAACCCGTTTTTTGAGCTGGCGGGCCTGAAAATTTAGGAGGCTTAGTCTTTTTTGATACCAAATCTAATGCTCAAAGTCCGGTCAAAATCCTGGACTGGGGACTTTTCACCATCTTATAGGGCTGTGCCCTTTGTTTTATAATTAAACCAAAATTCTTTAACTAAAATCACATGAGAACACAGCCTATAGGCATGCAGAAGTCGCTCATTTTCTAATGACTTATAAAATATAAAAACAATTCCTAGAGACTTTAAACTTTGCAAATTTCCTTAGTGTAGATTGTGCTTCCTAAATTAAAATCTTAAAATACCTCTTTAATCGATTTAGAGATAAACTTGCGAGGATACACCTCATATCCAAACAAATGCAGCTCAGTTCCCAAGTGATGAAGGTGGTCACTTCTTCAAAAAATAAAAAAATAATCTTTTTTATCGTTGATTCTGATTCGACTCTCAATTCTGCGCATATTTTTTTTTTACATTTTTCCGTTTAGTAGATTAGAAGCTCTTGTATGAACTATTTTTAAGTTTCTTTGACTGTCCTGAAAAATTTACTTTTCTAAGTTTAAGTACAGTTTTCTTCAAAACTATAAAAGCTACCAACACGATTTTTGTTTTGTTTTAAAGGTGGTATCGATATCCACCAAAATGGCTGAGATTATTAACATACCGGGTGACCCAGGGATCTGTAAAAGCCCCATAACTTATTTGCTATTTGAGATATCGACTTCTAGTTTTCTTGAACTGGTACCCACACTTATTCTACATATTTTAAAAATATGTGTGTTTTCGTACAGGGTGTCCCAATATACATAACAGAACAAAGTTATGTTTTTTTTAATGGAACACCCTATATTTTATACTTTATTTTCAACCCTCTTGAGAAACTGATAAAAATAGTATAAGATACCATGGGTCTATTGCAGATTTGCAATTTTTGTTTAAAGTTGTCAATGGGATTTTGGACTGTCCGGAAATTCTGGAAAATATTACTTTTAATTATCAAGGCAGTGGTACTATTACCCGAAGCAAAGATACTTTTCGTTTGTCTCTTCATAGAACCAACTACGGTTACCACAAACCACTTACAAGAATGATGAGAATGGCCAACAAATTGCAGAGGAGCAATAATTTTTTAATTTTTGGCTTTAGTAAGGAGTCCTTTACCAGAGGCCTACGCGTTATTGACCTGAGCGTGATTAATGATTAATAATTAATGATTAGTGTCAACGTGTTTAAACTACCATTGTGCTATTATTAAATTATAATGTATTTATTTATTTTATCAATGTTAATTATTGTTGTATTGTCACTTAATTTAACTGCGGTACTATTTATCGGTGTAATACTAATGTATTTTGAAATGTTTTATATTCAAAAGGGTGAATCCCGTGAATAAATGAATTATTATTATTATTATTATTATTATGGACGGTTGGTTAGTTATGGGCAAATTTGTGGCAAAAACATATACACCTTGAAAAAATTGCAGAAGCGCTCCTAGCGAAGCTAGCGTCATTTTTTATACACTAAAGAATTTTCCACATCATGAAGAATAATACAAATCGGCTTTGGTTCTTTTTTGCTCATACTGCTATACAGGGTGTCAACATACGCAAAATATTGGATAACTATTTTTTTTCAAATGGAACACCCTATATATCTTACCACCAATGCATGGAACTTTTAATAAGCTTTTCAATGATGTCCAATTTGTATAATGAAATATTAAGGATTCTTGAGATTTATCCATAAAAACATTTTTCTTTTGTCACCTCCTGCTCATTTTTGGATTTTCAGCCAAAACTATGCATTTTCTGAAAATATAATAAGAGACCAAAGTTGTAGAGCGGAAAATTTTCGATCGACATAGGTCTTTCGACTTTGCCTGCATTGCCCGCCAGAGTGCGCAAAATCGTGACCGTATATGCATTTTAGCGTTTTTCTCAATTTTTTTGTTAATTAATTGCACTATACTTTATTTTCCACGTCCTCTAGCAGAAAAACGGGTAATTATAGAATTATACAAATGACCTACATCGATTGAAAATATTCCGCTCTACAACTCTTAAAAGAAGCATTTTTTGCCCAAAATGCATAGTTTTCGCTGAAAATTCAAAAAACCATTGAAAAACGCAAAAATTGATACATACATTTTCAATTTGCATTTTTAGGGAAAACTATGCATTTTTGGCAAAAATTGCTTCTATTAAGAGTTGTAGAGCGGAACATTTTCAATCGATATGGGCCATTTTAATTTCCCTATAATTTCCCGTTTTTCCGCTAGAGGGAGCGGAAAATAAAGTATAGTGCAATTTATTAATAAAAAATTTGAAAAGAAAACGCTAAAATGCATATACGGTCACGATTTTGCGCGCTCTGGCGGGCAATGCACGCATTATCTTAAAAGTTGAAAGACCTATATCGATCGGCAATTTTTCGCTCTACAACTTTGGTCTCTTATAATTTTTCCTGAAAACGCAAATTTTTGGCTGAAAATCCAAAAATTAGCAGAAGGTGGCAAAAGAAATATGTTTTTATTGATAAATCTCAAGAATCCTTAATATTTTGTTATACAAACTGTATATAATTGGAAAGCTTATTAAAAATGGCATAGACTGATGGCAAGATATATAGTGTTTTCCATTTGAAAAAAAATAGTTATCCATTGTTTTGCGTATGTTCACACCCTGTATAGCACTATGAATAAAAGATAACCAAAGTCGATGTGTATTATTCTTTATGATGTGGGAAATGTTCTAGTGTATAAATAATGATGCCAGCTTTGCTAGGAACGCGTCTGCAATGTTTTCAATGTGTACATGTTTTTGCCAAAAATTTGCCTATAACTAACCAACCGTCCATAATAGACCCATGGTATCTCATACTATTTTTATCAGCTTCTCAAGAGGGTTGAAAATAAAGTATAAAATATAGGGTGTTCCATTTAAAAAACATAACTTTGTTCTGTTATGTATATTGGGACACCCTGTACGAAAACACACATATTTTTAAAATATGTAGAATAAGTGTGGGTACCAGTTCAAGAAAACTAGAAGTCGATATTTCAAATGACAAATAAGTTATGGGGCTTTTACAGATCCCTGGGTCACCCGGTATGCTGAGTTGGCTATTTTAAAAAACCAAGATCATTTTCTTAATTAAGACACTTAATCCCCTTGAAGTGATGCAGATGGTGCCCACTTTCCAAAGAATTCCAAAAATATAAGAACAATTGCCACAGACATAAAACTGTAAAAAAAGTTTAAAATAGATTATTTTTAGTAATTCAAACACAACCAAAAACATCCGCTCACAACATTTTGAAGCAAACACTCGAGAACACACCTTATATTCATGATGATGTTTACTTTCCATGCGATTAAAAAAATATAGAAACAACAGCCGCATACTTTAAACTCTCCAATTTTTTTTTCAGATAACATTCTGCTATTTTAATGATGGAGAAAAGAGTAACGAAATATTGACACAACTTTTTTATTTTAGAGTTTAGCTAAAAATGTTTCCAATAAAATTTATAGGGACCGGAAGCAAAAATCATTATTTACGTAATTAAATGATTTTTCCTAATTAATTCCAATGTTTCGATGAAATCATGTTATCTTTTACCAGAAATAAAATAGTAGTAGTGTTTTTTTAAACGCCATTTCTTCGAAAACAGCTGAATATCGACATGGGGTATGCTACATGAAAAATACTTGGTCTTTTAAGCACTTGCTCTATGGCAGTGATGGGCAACCTATGACCCTCAAGCGGCCCGCTGTAGCATTTACATAGAATCCATAAATGCAACAAAAAATGGGGGATCACATTTGAAAATTTTAACTTAGAAGTCGTATCTCAATTTTGGGACACCCTGTACATTTGAATTTTATCTCAAAAATTGCGCGTTTAAAATAATGATACACGTGTCCGAGCATTTTTCTGAAAGAAAATGCCCTGAATTTCCTTACTTTATGTACACAGTGTATAGTAGTAACTATGAACTTCTCGTTGCTAAAACTTGCTGACAATTTTTGGGCAGCAAGCAATCGCGGGCCACATAAAATGCTACAGCGGGCCGCTTGAGGATCATAGGTTGCCCATCACTGCAATAGAGCAAGTGCTTAAAAGATCAAATATTCACGCATACTTTCTTTTTTATTACGCCAGTAAGATATCTTAGAATTAGCTATTTCGTTCGTATTCCTGAATTTTTTTGGAGTAGCCGCTTGACATAATGTCAGTTGAGGTTATGCTAAATGACTCAAGACAAAGTTCCTCAGAACTGCAGCATTGAGTTGATCAAGCCAAACCAGTCGAGAAACGCCTGCATTTCGTCGACGCGAGAGACAGAGCGTGGACAGTCTTGTCTAATTGATTTCGGAGAAGATGGAATATATTCTCGATCAGCGGCTTCAAGGTGTACCCCTATAGACTGGCCTAAGCGAAAGATGCAGAGTGCGATTACTGCGGAGAGGTCGACTTGGCAAGGCATGTTACAATTTTCCCGTTAGAGAGCTGGTGGATTTTTAGGTGTAAGGCGCCAGAGTTGACGCATCCTAAACCGTTCGTTTATTGGGTAATTTCTGAGGAGACGAAGAAGAAGGATGGAGCTGCAAAGATAGCGTGCGAGGCTTAGTGGAATAAAGATCAGAATAGTACGTGGTGGAGACGCAATCAGCAAGAGGGAGTTCCACTAATTTCTACCGTTCTGGGGGACCACTTGCTCCGGTAAAAAAATAACCAAAAGTTTCCGGCAACGTCCCCCCAATGCTAATCATTATCAACTAACAATTTTATACGATAAAATCATAATTTACGTCCGCAGCCAGAAAGTTTAAGCCGTTAAATCGAGTCAAATGAAACTCGCAAGGCCCTTACGGACGGATATTTTATAATTGTTAGTGTAACATCTCTACGATATTTAGAACAAGTTTTCATCGAAAAAAAGTGCGTGGAACCAATGGCTTTTATTGTTTCATTCTACCGAGTCCGCCAGAAAAATGTATACACACGTTAAAGAACGAAAACTATTTACTATGTTAATAGATTAGTGATTAATTACTTGAGCTTCTGCAGAGAAGTCTGCTAAATATAGCAAGAACAACAAATATCAATTAAAACAACTACTCTCCATGCTAATGCACCCCCGGGTATTGAATTACATGATTGATATTTGCTGTTACATGTTTAAAATCATATTCAGCTCAATGTACCATTTTGGGACTGATATTACCATTCATCGTTCCGTCGAATTATTTGAAAAAGATTATTTATTTATTATGTGTTTGTTTCACATTTAAATACTGATCACACATGTAGTACCGTCTTCAGTTAAGCACATGTTGACTAGATGTTCAAAATGTCCGCCGTTGGTGGCGAGACATCCAAAAGAACGATGAGTTGTTTTTCAATGAAGATCGCTGCAAACTTTCCACTTTAAAATTTCAGATTTTGGCGTACATATGTACTACTAATCTCTACTTCACGTGCAGATTGAGTAAGTAACACACTTTCTTACCAGAGAGTCAACGAAGCCGGACTTGCAGCTTTACGCGCTCTTCCCTATATTCCTTTATGAGTATCACAAATCGTTACATGCGCCTCATACTTGTCAATAATACTTTTAATTGTGAGGTGTGTTGGGGTTTCCGTTTCAAACTTCCGCTTCCACCGTCAACCGTTAACCTGGTAAACGACTTCAAAATGCCCTTTTGCAGCCTGAACATTAAGCGTGCTCCAGCCATTTTGTTTTCTCTCTCGTGATGATGAAAGTGCCGGTATCTGCTAGGCGAAAGATCGTACTACAACATACTCGAAATTGAAACCAAAAAAGAACGCATGTATTGCAATCTCTCAATATTATCTTAAATGGGTCGCCCATAATATTTTCGGACTGCGTTAGAAACTTAGTAGTCGCGTCAACCCTTGCGGAAGTGGGTACCATGCTGGGAAAGTGGTGCCAAAGGTCAGATCGGGATGCGGTTTTCTGCATTCACTTCCAAAACGATTATCTCGGAATGTGCCTGGGTAGAATTTCCCCGGGGACCGAAAATTGCATCGCTGCAGGCCAAAGTGCACGCGAAAAATGCATTATCTGGGAGGCATATAACACAACGTTTCGAAACATCAAAGTCAGCCTGGTCCTCAACAGGTTGAACATCATCTGAATTGTTGGCTACTCTTGATTTCTTGGCTTTGGGCTCTGAGAATGGATTCACAGCCTTAATATATCTGGCACGACACTTTTCGTGCACGTAAATGGAATCAAGATGTTCAATAACATTATGCAAACCATCTTCCCGTATTGTACGTGAAAAGTAGACCATGTTAGCGATCCCTCTGACCTGCACTTTGGTGATCGATTTGTCTGGGGAATAATTCACCCAACCTTCCACGTGGTCGCAAATAACGCACGATTCAGCATTATCCATGATCCTAGAAATGCAAAAATAGTAAATTTGAAGATTGTAAGAAATTTGTGAGACATTGTGAAAGAACTGTAATGGCATTGGGCGCCCGTGTCCTGACCCCCTGGAGAAGCAGCACAACGTACTTTACTGATTTACAGGAATCATTACAGGTTATAAACGTTAAATTATATCCAATTTATTAAACCAAATTTCCAGTAAATTGTAAAAGTTATGGAGAACTCACCCTGATTATCGATATGTTTCTATATGAGACTTCCACTGATAAATTACCTCTCTAATCAAGAGAGATGCACAGCTACGAGTTATCGTTGACTGAGATATAGATGATAAATAAATAAGCATTCACAGATATGCACGAAAAATGTCCCTCACTGATATGCACAAAAAATATCACTCACAGAACTATTTGTTATTATTAAATATATCTCGTGGCAACATAAATGCTCCAAAAATGAACACGTGTTTCTCCTGACTGTGGATGCCGGCAGCTACTCGATCTACGCTTCGTGAGAAAGTGAAAGGCCCGCTCGGCATGCTTTGGAGATCTGGGGGGGGAGGGGCGTGTACTTTGGCCTGCAGCGATGCAATTTTCGGTCCCCGGGGAAATTCTACCCAGGCACATTCCGAGATAATCGTTTTGGAAGAGAATGCAGAAAACCGCATCCCGATCCGACCTTTGCCACCACTTTCCCAGGGGTTCGCAAGGGTTGACGCGACTATAGGGTTACTATTAGATTATAAACTCCGTTTTAGGGAATATGTAGGTGCAATTACTAGGCGTGCCTTTATTGCACTTAAATCTATCTACATGAATAAGGATGTCATAACCAGAGAGAGTAGAACAATCCTTACCGAAGCTTTGGTTCTATCTAATTTTGCCTTTTGTGACACTGTATATGATACCTGCCTAGATCAACATTGTCAATCTCGAATTCAAAGAATTCAAAATTCATGTGCACGTTTAATTTTTGGTATTCGTAGAAGACAAACTATTCACCATAAGATTTCTGAGTTGAACTGGCTTACAATGAAGCGCCGCAGAACATTACACACTGCTTGTCAATTTTATAAAATTGTATGGGCAAAGTCTCCTCCATATCTATATAATAAGTTAACTTTTCGTACAGATATTCACAATATAAATATTCGTCGTAAAGATACTTTAACTATACCTTCTCACAGAACGGAGTTATTTAAAAGAGGATTCAGTTACACAGTTGCACTGTATTATAATAAATTTAACTTTGCACATTCTACATTGTATTCCTTCAAACAATATTTAAAGAACAAGTTATTAATAGAGCAAAATGAATTTAATTAATTTCTATTACGAGCATGGTATTTTCTATTTAACATTTAACATTGTAACGTTGAATATTATTTTATTTTTTTATATCTTACTTGTATACCTTATTTAGATATGTTATTATTATTATCTAAGTAACTTGAGTGCATACCGCACTATACCTTTGGGTTATTACGATCTAGGGGAAGTAACAGCTATATCAGATTTTTTTTTCTGATATCTAAGCTTATAATGTACAAACGAGAAATTAATGAATCTGGTCTGCATGAGTTTCGTACCCTATTTTTAAAACACTATAGTTTGACCATTTCAAATGAACAACCTGTTGATGATATATTTAACGAATTTATAACTACATGCTCCTGGTGTTTTGAGGTCGCTTTTCCTAAATTAAAAAAGAATATAAAAGGTAAATTAACTAAGAAAATTAAATTTTCTAGAGAACTTCAGATTGAATATAACGAGTACAAATCACTTATACATCAAAATAGTCCACTCGGTATTTTACAAAGAGATGTGTATAAGCAAAAAAAGAAAATTATTAATAGCAAGATACAAATTGAAAAAATTAATTATTATGAAAATATGATATCAGATGCTTCTAATAAAAGCAAAAAATTGTGGGAGCTAGCCAACTTGCCGAAATCTAAAGCTTACACAAATGAAATAAAAACTGACGATGATGATAAAATCATTAATAACATTGCGATTGCTAACGCATTTGGTAACTATTTTAATGACTCTATAAAACAATTAATACATAGCAACTCTAACTGCAACCCTCAGCAAAATTGCACACTTTCTCCATTTAATCAGAATTCAATGATTTTCACACCAACCACTTCTTTAGACATCATGAATGTTATACATAATCTCAAAGTTACGTCACCAGGACCAGATGAAATTCCAATCATTCTACTAAAAAAATGTTCAGATCTGATTTCACCACTACTGAGCTTCATATTTAATACGTCTGTTGCTCAAGGTAGATTTCCATCATCAATAAAATCAGCTCAAGTGGTCCCGGTTTATAAAAAGGGTAACAAAAAAAATGTGAAAAGCTACAGAGCAATATCCTTGCTAAGTTGCTATTCAAAAATTTTTGAGAAAACAATTTATAATCAGCTAATACTCTTTCTTGCCAATAACAATATCCTGTGTCCTGCGCAGCACGGTTTCAGGCCTGGTCTATCAACTGAAACTGCGTCAATCAGTCTTATTCAACATATTAATAGTGAACTTGACACCAACAAAAAGGTTGTAGGTCTCTTCTTTGATTTAACGCGTGCGTTTGACGTAATTAACATAAAATTTGTAATAAATAAACTAAATGCCATTGGCATACGTGGTGAAATTGGAAAGTGGATTGAATCATTTCTGGAAGATCGTTCATTTAGAGTAAAATATAGAGACAGCCTGTCCGAAGAATTCTTTACTGAATCAGGAACACCCCAAGGAAGTATATTGGGCCCATTGATATTCCTGATCTTCATAAATGATTTACCCTCGCATATAACGCAAGGCAAAGTATTTATGTATGCCGATGACACAACTATAGTCTTATCGGCAGATTCTAATGATGCTTTGCAAAACAATATAAATAAGTGTAGTAAAGAGTTTCAGAATTGGTGCAGTCAAAACGGATTAGTAATTAACCATGATAAAACTGTACTTTGCGAATTTTCAAACATCTATAACAAAATTGTCGATCGTGTTTACAACTCAGGTAACCACACTTTAACTAACAGTAGTAGCACCAAATTTTTAGGTTTAAATATTGATAATCATTTAAGCTGGGATAATCATATTACATCAGTTTTAAACAAAATCAATAGCTATTATTACCTGATATTTAATCTAACTAAAATGCTTAAAACTAAAAATATAATATCAGTGTACTATGGACTTATTTACTCGCAAATAAGTTACAACATCCAATGCTGGGGAATGTCTCGAGGGTCTAACAGGATTTTCATAGCCCAGAAACGTGTCCTTAGGTTAATTTTTAAAATAAGTTTGCGGAATTCGTGCCGACCAGTATTCATTAACAATCGCATCTTGACTGTACCTTGTATTTATATATATAAACTTTTGTGTATGGTTCACAAACAATCGGAGACAATTAAAGATACTTCACAAGCATATTACACGCGAAATAGAAATTTGCTTCCGACACCAAGACATCGTCACACATTTTTTGAAAAATCACCTTATTATTCCGGTATACAACTGTACAATCATCTTCCTAACAACTACAAAATTTTGAAACAAAATAAATTTAAAAATAATGTCAAATCGGTATTGATTGAGAGAGCATTCTACAGTGTTAGAGAATTCTTGGACTGCAACATAATGTAATAAATTTCACTGTATGTTCTATATGTTATTTTACAATAAGTCTGTATTTTTATTATGTATTTATATTTATTTTTGTCACTACCTGTTTTATATTATACATTATTTATATTTCTGACATGAGTATATACATATAAATGTATCTGTTCTCGAAAATAAATTCTATTCTATTCTATTCTAAGCTGATCTAGATTCGTTTTTGTTAATTCTTTTTAATTTAACGTTTATTATTTTGCTGAATTGTATTTGAGTTTGAGTTAACAAATAAAAAAATATTATTATTATTATTATATTCAATATCAATGTTCCGATACAGTCCGACAGAGAGTGTATACTTTTTTTTGGCGGATCGAGATATTCCTTTCAAAGTTTTTGTGCGTAAGTTCGTTTGCGCAGAATTTCCACCAAGAAAAATTAGAGCCCATTCCGAGAAATTATCAAAAAGATATTTAAAAGAGTTGTTCTTGAACGTTGTTCTTTAACTCGAAGAAAGAAAATATTATCCGTGGAGTGAATGAAAGGGTAGATTAGATTATACTGCAACGATTGGCTGCGGAAAGCCTTACAGCACTGCCACCTGATGAATACCCTACTTCTAGTAGTTTCCCAGGAATTGAACTTCTTTGGTGAGTAAGATAATTTCCTAGGAGGCAATGCCCTAACCTGTTCTGGAGTCATCGCCATTACTCCAGTTAGGGCCCGTCTCGTGGTAGCTGAAAGAATAACGCTTGTCTTCATTAAAGATCAATATGGGATGTTAAAATCGGTAAAATGCGTTGGTATTAAATAGTATATTATGCAACAAGTGTTATAAACTGCACTTTAGTCACGAGTTAATTAGGCACGAGCGGAGCGAGTGTTTAATAACGAGTGTCTAGAGAAGTTTATAACACGAATTGCATACTATACTTTTTCTACGACTACATTATTAAAACTTTGAAATTATTTTATTATCTTAAATGAACATGGTAATAGTACAATATTATTAAATTGGTCTACTTGGGTAAATATACATTAACAATTAACTTAGAGACATTATATCAATTACTAAATGAAATCATTGATTCTCCTAAATTTCTTGAATGGTGTGTATTATTTATTTGATTTAAGTTGAAAGTATTCCTTCTTTCATTTATTTGTTTTATTTTGACAGATTGTTGATAAGTGACAACTAACTTGATTTTTAATTTCAATTGATTTAAGCGATTTAAAAATCTGAAGCTAACTTCAGCCCATGACTAAAATGCACAAAGTCACAGTTTGTCAAGGTGTATTTAAAGAATCACTTAGCGTCATGGAAACATATGCGATAAATGGCATTTTAGAGGTGGGAGTAGAAAAAGGTAATTTTCGCTATTATTTTAATCTGTAATAATTGAATATATATTTTATACCAGATACGGAGAGTTACATCAGTAAAACTGCGGGTTGTACAAGCAGGAAATCCAATGTTCTGTGTCACCTTGAAGTCATAAGATTTTCAAACGAAGCATCAGCTTCATCAGATGATAATTATGTACTTTCGAAGGTAAATCGTTACACTTTGTGTAAAATATTTGTGATGGCATTAATTTAATTTTGCAGGTTATATTATTTCTTGGTAACTTTGGAGGGTGTCGTCTGGATAAGTTAATCAACCTTAAAAACCGCAATACTTTAATTAAGGTATGCATTCCAACATCTAAGATAAGAGCCAGTTTCGTCATAATTAATGAGGAAGAAGGATACCACCACTATCAGAATCAGAAAGTACATGTCTTTGAGACCTGCCAATATTATGAACAAACAAATTTTTGAAAGGATTCAGAAATTCAGTATGTTGAGATGCACACAGTCGGCAAATCACTCAAAAAAAATAACTGAATAATTATGGTTCGCTGATGCCCGGTAATACACAGGAGACTGGTTCCGACGTAGATCTTCTTCTCTTCTGGTGGAAGGAGGAGGCGAAAAGAGAACGCTTTTGGACGCAGTGGAAGCAGTAGCAGCAGCTTATGGAAGCAGTAACCATAGCCAGGGGCCATGAGGAACAATCAACACGAATGCAAACTGACATCTCAAAACAATAGTATATAGTGTATCAAGGGCCGAAAATAGGCTTTAGCAACACGATCGAGCGAATCGAACGAGGGTTGCTAAAAGTGAAGGGTTGCTAAACCATTTCGGCATGAGTTACACACGATATTTTTTCGCCTGCCTTAAGTAAAAACAGTGTTTCAGGAAATTTTATATCGCGCACCATTGAACTGTCACTGTCAGATTTTTGCATAGCCTACTCATATTCCGCGGAAGGTTGTCTAGATTATGCATATCATTTTTTCAGCCCTAGATACGTTAAATCGTAGTTTCTGCCCGATTTTTATGGCCGAAATATATGGTTTTGGTAGAGGCAGGCGAAAAAAGCATTTCTGCCTGCGGGACCCACGCTATTTTTCCGCCTACCGATAATATGGTAAAATAAATAAATTGTGAAGCACACTTCTGGATTTCGCGGGCAATAAATTATTCGAAGCGGCGGCGGCAATTTCCTTAAGTTCTGGTGGTGTGAGCACATCACTGCTATCATCGTGATTCATCGTTGCTGCTAACATCCATAATTGTAGATTTATTTACAAACGATTGCAGAACACAGGTGATTTGTATGTATCGCGCACTGACATTAGTTTGACAAGTATGTCGCCATCTATCGGAACATTTCTGCAACGCTAGATCATCACTTGGGATTCTAAACGGGATTTTCATCCCGCTCTGGCCCGAGGTTTGTAAGTCAACCGAGGGCGAAGAACATGGGTATCTCCCGCGGTGCATACAATATTTTATTTTTTAGTAATTCGTAAAAATATTCAGTATATCGATCTGCAATATGTATTTACATGGTTGCTATGAGTTTGTTTTAAATCAAATCGCCCGCATTTCATGAACTGACGTTTATTTATTTTGATTTGATTTGAACAACAAACGTACAGTAGTGAATAAAATAGTGAACAAACCTGAGAGAAAAGTTTAATTCCTGTCTCGCTATAAAGTTGGTCGTGAGCAGACGCTAGATTGTCTATCTTCAACCATCATCTTGAGCGGAGAATTTGGAAATTGTACATACTATTTGTCAGGTAAACAGGAGCAGACCTCATATCTCCCAAGGTAGATATAACTCATATCTCCCGTGGGAGTTATGAGTACGCTTTCATGCCTTGTATCCACGACGATAATAGTAAATATCATACTACTAAAAAATAAACAATATTTTTGAAAGTGACAAGCGATGAAATAAAATGATATAGCTTGAGGATTTATGAAATTTTAATTTTTTTAAATATATTTAGTTATTGGTAGAGCCGTCCCGCTTGGGGGTAAAATTTGCGCAGAGTGAGAAAGTATTTGGACAGAACGCGACAACAAATCTACGCGTGGACGCATCACTTAATTGAAGATGAATCATCACTTCGCTACCGATTCTGTGCCTATATTTATATTATGTTCACGCTGCGCTCGCTGAATAATTCTAAGTTTCCGGCGTTCCCTCTCTTGTAATTTAAGACGTTCACTGCGCAATGTGCCCTGACGGCTATACGTCACTATGTTATCTACTGTATACCGGCACATCTTAACAAGATTGGGAACCTTTGTTTTAGGCAATTCGGAAGAATTATGTCCTTAAAATTACCTTAATACAATTAAAGCATTTTTCAATTGCGAAACGAAACTGAAATTTATTTAATCTTCCTATTTAAAAAAAACGGAAATTCAGTTTTTTTGGCAGATTTCTGACATTGTTACGACCGTAATTTTCAGTTCAAAAACAAATAGGGCATATGCTATTGGTTTGCGGCGCCGAAAAACAAAAACAAAACTTGAATTTGACGCTTGTAGATTAGTGTCGTAATAGTATATTCGGTAAGTGCTCTCTGTTTGAAAACACTTAACGAACGTGTTGTATAATATTTTTTGCGCTACCGATTTAAATTGTTATAAAAATAGTAAAAAACATAGTTTAAAACGACTTTTATAACTCTTTTAACTAGCCTATAACGGTACTAGGACTGTCATGATTCAGAACAAGCTTGTTATTTTGTGAGTTTCCTAGCAACCGAAATTAGTCCGGGAAAGCCATTCGAACGTACACACACAGTAAGTATAGCAATATAGAACAGTAGCGCAAAAATATAATTGAATGGAAAATTTTCAAAAGATGCAAAATGAACTTTTTACTTTATACACATATTGATTATTTATGAGCCAGTCTATCTCTGGTTTTTGTTGTGGTGAAATCTGAAATAAATTTTGATAAGACCTTTTCGAAATTTATTGAAGCACCATAACTCGGCCAACCATTCCTCAGATTGACTGAACTTTTAATTAGCGAGGTTTATTTCTTGATAGGTGCTATCAGACATTATTCATTCAGTTTGTTTTGTTGCTGAACACTTATTTTTGAAAGGTTCTGCTGTCTAGTAGTGCTTTTAGTGTTGAGCAATAGTACTTGCAATACATTGTTGTTTTTTGCTTATTTTTAGAAATTAGTGAATCCAGAAGTACGGATGGTGATAAATCAGAATTTAATAAAAAAATTAAAAATGTGGAAGCAGCTCTTAACTGAATAAACATTTGGTTATTAAAAAGCTAAAATAAAGAGTCTTGCTCATGAAACCACGCTGGCAAATGATATAGTGTCAACTTTTTTTCAGTTTATCTTTAACCCTGAAAAACCGGGTTCAATCTTATGCCGTCTCTTCATTAGCAACGAAATAAATAAACTTTTGTCTTGAAAATCGAAATGTTGTTGTTCAAACATTCCTACTATTGAAACATTTTCGTCGGAGATGGGTGAAATTATAATTTTTTTTGTGAGTCGTGAAGAGTCCACTGAAAAGACTCTTTTGAAAAATTAAAAAGGATGTCTGGAAGAATGTCTGATGAACAAAAAAAAGATCCTCACTTCAGAAATTTTGCAATTTACCCCAAAAAAACCAGGTTGACCTGATGGCTTTTTGGTATTTTTGAGTTTTGGAGCTGCTACATTGGAGTCGCCATGTTTTTTTTAATAGTTTCTTAAAGTAGGCACATTAATACAAATTTTCAGATTGTAAAAGAATTTTTAGGTCATACAAATTTTTGTACAGAACAGATTAATAAATTAGTTTGTGTTTTCTTGAAGATAAAACAGCCATTTTATGGCCGCCATATTGGATTTTGCTAAAATACCACATGGCATTATAAAATAGATATATTGAAGTAATTTTTCCGGCCAAGGGAAATTTTTTAGCTAGTCCTCAATTTTGGTCGTAAAGCTGATCCGGTTGACGCGGAACGTCCCATATATACCTTTGTATTGCGTATTTTAAGTACTTAGTTTGAGAATAATTACCGTGTAATTGAAACAAAGTTAAATAAAAGTGGTTTAAAGGAGTTAAGTGTTTTCTTTATATCGAAATATAAATTTAAACATCTCTACATAATGGAATCACAAGGTAACACAATTGCAAAATTGAGTATTTCACCATCAGACGACAATCCGATTTCGAACTCTTAGGTCTCATCAGTGCAGAAGAGGATTTTTGTTCTTTTCAATGTTTTGCGTTCTTTACTTGTGCCGTTTTACTAATAAAACGGACTCAACTCCGGAAATTAACGACCATTTCCTCCAATTTTTTTTTCAGGCATACTATTTAGCTTTATCTTAAAGTACACAGTGGTTGCCAATTTGAGAATAACAAACTGCCCAAATAATTCAAATGGTTCTACAGAAATTCATTTTTTTTGTATCTCATGAAAAATGTATTATTTCCCTTTTAGAAATTTCCAATTCAATTATATTGTGAAAAAATTATCACTGTTGATCAAAATTATTATTCGCCTCGAAAAAGGTGATTTTTAAAGGCCTCGCTAGTTTGCTTTAAAATGAAAACACAACCGAATTTATAGTTGAAAGGAGTCGCTTGCAAATTGCATTTTAGGTTTTGGCGGAAGACGGTTTTTAAGATATTTTGGCAATTTTGAAAATTTAATAACTAAAAAACGGCAACAGGAAAGGTAAATGATACGGAACAAATATTCCAAAAATTAGCCAAATCCATGACTTCTCTTAAGTTTCGACGTTTGACGATCATTTTCAAGTAAATAAATTGTGGTTTTAAAACATAGTGTTTCATTCAGTGTTATCATGGATTACCACGTAGTAACGGTCGCAACCATAATCTTGTTTATGCTTAAAATTATTATCCAAGTGATTTAAAGTCCATCACACATGTTAAATTTTGACCGAAATCAGTTATCGCTTTATTTATGTTTTTAATGACTCAATCTTTATTTCTCACCGCCCGCACTGCTTTAATTTACTCATGAAGCTACGAGTAACCATCAATACATATTTTTTTTAAATTTTACAAATTATTCTCCTTCCTAAATAACTGTAGATCCTTTGACTTGATAATCCTAATCAGAATGTATTTTTATTGTTTTGCAGAAATGCGTTCTACTGCAAACTATGCGACAAAAGATTTGATTCCCGAATAAAGTTGACTAATCACGAAAGAGAGATAAAGCATAAAGGAAAAACTCTATCTTGCTCTAAATGTCCCACGAAGTTTTCAACAAAATCAAATCTTATTCGCCATGTGAAATATGTCCATCGAGATCCGGCGGACCGAATAACTTGTGAGGTTTGCAACAGGGTACTGTCAACAGAAAAGACTTACGAGACACATATGAAGATGCACTTGAACGCTTATGACTTTCATTGCGATATTTGCGGGATCGGTGTATCCACTAAATCGTCACTGTTACAGCATAAAAACTCCCGGCATAATGGAATCAGGTACGAATGTAATTATTGCGATAAAAAATTCCTCGAGAGAAAACTGCTGAGCAGGCATTTAAGCACACACGACCCTTTTTACAAAGCTCCTGAGTACAATTGTAATTTATGCGAATACACTACAAATTCGTATTACACCCACTTGGCTCACATGCAGGGCCATCGCGGGAAACGCTCGAACTTTGTGTGTGACGTATGCGGAAAGGTAGTCGCGAGCAGGAGTAGTTTGAATGATCACTTGAGGACTCATACCAATGAAAAGCCTTATTGTTGCCAGACATGTGGAAAAACGTTTGCTACTAAAGCTGCTCTTAGAACTCACCAGAGAATTCATACGCAGGAACGGCCGTATTCTTGTAAGGAATGTTTGAAAAAATTTACCCAGAAATCTTCGTTAAACACGCACATAAGAATTCATACTGGGGAGAGACCGTACAAGTGCACCATCTGTGAGAAAACGTTCATTGTAAGATCAATGTTGAATACGCATAGTAAAGTTCACGGTAAAACTCCTTCCTCTTGATGTATTCTTAGTTTTTGTTATGTGTTGGTTTCAATAAAGATGTTTAATTAAACTTAATTTAAATTTATAATTCCCTTCCTTTTAAATCGAAAATATAAGATTACAAAGGTAGGAAGAGCATGTGGTGATTTCGTCTATCGTGGGAGACAGGAAGTGGACAGTTCATGGATCAAATGGGCTTCGGGGGAAATGGACCAGCGGCGGCTTGAAGGAGTAGTTCTGTAGGCCTATAGGGTGGACCGAGCACGTAAAACCATTCCCTAACATTGCACAAGGTACACTTGTGTTGTAACGTGATATGTTAGGATCAATCTCTACGTTTAATCGTGCACAACAATTAATACCACCCTATAGATAGAAGCGGCTTTTAAGCTCCGATAATATCACGAGTTACCTTAACATTACCGCCTCAGCTTGCGCCTACGTAACATTATAGTTTTTGTTTTGATGGTATACAGCGTGTCCCATTTCAAATTGCCATCCCAAATATTTCGAAACCTGAGCAACATGGCAAAAAATGTTTCAGATCAAAGTTGTAGGGTTCGTAGGAGAACATATGCTGGTGGCCTTGAAAATGACCTTGGCGTTAATTTTCAAGGTCAAACGAAGGTCAACTTTGATTTTTCAAAAGGAAACCCCTATTTTTTATTGCAGGATCGTATTTTACGGGAAAAAATACAAACTTTTTGTAGGAAACGTTTTTTTTTTTTTGAAAATGCTTTTTTCTGCATTCATTGAAAAGTTTGAATATTGATTAAACTTAATGACCTGGGCGTTAATTTTCAAGGTCAAACGAAGGTCAACTTTGATTTTTCAAATGGGAACCCCTATTTTTTTATTGCGGGATCGTATTTTACGAGAAAAAATACAAGGTTTTTTTTTAATGCTTTTTTCTGCATTAATTGAAAAGTTTGAATATTGATGAAACTTAATGCCATCAGACGTCGCGCGGAACACCTGACGGCTCGTCGCATTGCTCTGCTCCCGCTCTTTTGAAGCTAATGCCGAGGGTAATGCATGAATCACAGCCTGGATTCTGGATTCATCCGAGTTTTCAAACAAACATGAGGAAAAACTCTTTAAAAAAAGCTTTTTCAAAAAAACGTTTCCAACAAAAAGTTTGTATTTTTTCCCGTAGAATACGATCCCGTAATAAAAAATAGGGGGTTTTATTTAAAAAATCAAAGTTGACCTTCGTTTGACCTTGAAAATTAAAGTTAAGCTCATTTTCAGGGTCACCAGCATAATTCCCCCTCTGAACCCTACAACTTTCATCTGAAACATTTTTTGCCATGTTGCTCAGGTTTCGAGATATTTGTGGTGGTAATTTAAAATGGGACACCATGTATATAATTAAGAGCTTTACGTGCTATCACACATAGTTATAAAAAAACGAATTACTTGATAGTTTTATGATAATTGGAATTTTTGACATATGTTAATTTTCAAGAAATAAACAATGAATTTTTTAATTGTCTGGAAAATTATTTATTTTTATGCAAAATTGACTATTAGATATTTCAGTAGTTGATGTCATAGTATTTTTCTTATTGTAAATATTCGCTGTGGTCATAAAACACGTTGAAACGAGTCTGTGCGGGCGCAGTGTTGCCAGATTGGGTTTTTTTCCCAAAATGGGGGTAACTTAAGGTTTTGGGGTGTATTTTAGGGAATTCCAATTAACAGGGTATTTTTTGGGATGGGTATTTTATACGAGGGGTATTTGAGGTGAAATGAGTATGAATGAGCAGTTAATAGTTGAATAAACTAACTGAACTTCGCCTACTCTTTTATAATTACCTTTTGATTAATAAAGACAATTTATTATTATTATTATTATTATTATTATTATTATAATGAACATATTATTACATTTGCTAGAAATCACCACTATAGTCTGGCCGCGCTATGAAGACGTCTGAGGTGATTAACGAAGGGTCGGAAGGTTCGCCCTCATCTGAAGTGATTGGATTTTGTTACTTCACACTCACAGATGTTTACAGTTTACTTGCCAGCTATTGGTGCCACTATCCGATTCTCTTCATACATCAGTGGTTTTTAAAAGGTTACAGATAGCACCTCAGATGCCTTCATAGCGCGGCCAGACTTAATCAATAGTGCGCAACCGTAAAGAGATCAGTAATTTTCCTCAGCGACGAGGAATTCGTTTTACTACATTAAACACTAGAGATGGGCAAAACTGCTACTTTTGAATCAAGTTGCTACCTGTGACTGTTACTTTCCAATATCAGTGATTTTAAACTGTGACTGTGATCACGATTAGTAAACGTCGTGAAGAAAAACAAAATAAGGTGTGGATGCTGGTGTATGCGGATGATATGGTGTTGATGGCGAGAGATTGGGAAGCGATGAAAGACATGAAATTGTTAATGGTTTCTCAAAAATGTTTTCGATATGATTCTGCTAATATTTGTCCACCCGGTTACGTAAATAGTGTTCCTTTTGATATTATACCTGTGACTGAAGGTCATATTTTGGCTATATTATCTGTTATACCAAATAAATATACGACTATCCTTGATTCAGTTCAAAATTCGAGAAGTATTTGGAGATTTTTGCAGAAAAAAAAATATAATGTTTATCCAGTAAATTTGAAAAGTTGCCAAGTGTTAGGTATGTGGTAAATGTTTTGCTATTTTGGTTTTACCTCTGAAAAACGCATCTTTCGAAAGATTATTTGCTCAAAGGATTATTTTAAAATAAAAACATTAACCAGTAGGGATATGGATTTTTGAAAATGTTCGTTTTAATTTTTTGAGCACTTGGCCAAAAACATCGCAGAAAAAAATATAAAACGTGCAGGCAAAATTCCATCAAAAATTATCCTCAATTGCCGAAGTACCGCTTATTCGAAATCAATTTGGTTTTTGTAAATTCAACAATTTTCAATACAGAAAATCCTCAAAAATCATTTTGAAGATTTTCGTTTTAATTTTTTAACACTTGAACAAAAACATCGCAGAAAAAAATATAAAAATGCAGTCAAAATTCCATATGAAATCATCCTCAACGGCCGAAGTATCGCTAATTCAAAATCGATTCAGTTTTTGTAAATCCAACAATTTTCAATTGAGATATTGATGAAGATTTTCGTTTTAATTTTTTGAGCACTTGAATGAAAACATCGCAGAAAAAAAAATATAAAACGCGTAGAAAAAATTCCTTAAAAAAATATCCTTAATGGTCGAAGTATCGCTACTTCAAAATCAATTTGGTTTTTGTTAATTCAACAATTTTCAATAGAGATATGGATTTTTGAAAATTTTCGATTTCATTTTTTGACCACTTGAACAAAAACATCGCAGAAAAAATATAAAACGCGCAGACAAAATTCCATAAAAAATCATCCTCAATGGCCGAAGTATAGCTAATTCAAAATCGATTTAGTTTTTGTAAATCCTACAATTTTCAATAGAGATATGGATTTTTGAAGATTTTCGTTTTAATTTTTTTAGCAGTTGAATAAAAATAAATTACACATGCAGTTTTGCCATTCTTTGGCTGCGATTGTACAAAAAAGTATTTTAAATCCCCTTTCTTCATTATCAACGTTTCTTGTTTTCCTTTCCATGTTCAAAAACAAGCGTTCATTTTAAAGTGGGGTCAAGTCTGCCGTGTTTAGGAAGAAAGCAGTAGCTGCAAAAAAATGAATTGAGACATGGGTATCATTAGTTTCGTCCAAGTTTCCTTTATTAGTGTACAATTAAAAAAAAACATATACAAGTATCCTGTCCAAATTATAAGTCAAAAACAATTACTGTTTTTTTCAACTTTTAGCTTTACTGGAACGAAATGAATTTATTCAGATGAGTTTTACTCAGATTCAGTGTTTTGTAGTTACTGCGCTCTTTCTAAGGACGGCAGAAGTGGGCTTTATTTATTTATTTATTTTTTAACGGTACATTTATTTTACAAATAATAACTTATTTCTAAAACTATAACTTAAAAATAAACAGTCTTTGGGACCAGAAAAAATAATGATAATACTTTGAAAAGTCATGTCGAGTAATAATCCAAATGGTAATACCATCAAATATTAAATATTTGACAGTTTCTTAAAATAATACATAAATATTAATATGCACCATTTTTCGATTTCGACATGAAATACGATATTTTTCGTCTTCTACAATTTAAGAGTCTCCAAGACTACAATTAACAAACCGAAACAACTATTTTGGCTAGTACTACCATGACGAATATTGAATGATACAATTGATAATTTATGTGTTAAAAATATCAAAGATATTAAAATAATTGTTAATTGTAGTCTCTTAGAGACGAAAAGTAGCGTATTTCTCATTTGATTGTATTTTATTGCAAGAAGTCAGGGAATTTTTATTTTATTTCGATATACATTTTAAACTCAAACGGATTCGCGCGAAAAAAAAAGTTTTTTTTAAAAAAAACTTCGCGCCGGGCCTGGCCCGCGGGCCGTAGTTTGGATACCTCTGATTTAGACAAGCGTTTGGAGATTGTCCGCAATTGTATGTTAAGAAAAACAATTGAAGGACACAAAATTAAAAGTACTTAATAAATAAAATAATATACAATACTAATAACTATAAGACAAATATGGAGATTATTAATCATAAGGGCGATTCCATGTCGTGAGGTTGGTGAGTCATATTTTTTTTCCCACACAAAACTATTTCATTCTATTGTAGGTTCGATTACAAGTATTATCCCAAATTTTCAGCCAAAAATATTACTCCTAGCGTTTTTTACGGCCAATTTTCGTTTTTTTTCGCGTTTTCTGTTTTCGATGGCAAATTTTCTCCAAAACGTTACCAGAAATACATCGTACGCTGGACAAATTTAAGAGTACCTATAATCGATGTAAAATTCTCCAAGGAATCCATTCCCGCCCCCAGAATTGCTCTAAAATGTTTCCATTTGCAAAAAATCCCAAAAAAACATTTTTTTTAAACTTGCTCTAAAATTAAAGAATTAAGATACATTTAGTATTACAATTTCCAAAATATAATTGCTATCTTCTTGGGTAATTTTACTACCGTATGCTTTGTGATGTTGAATCAATGATCCAAACTCTCCTAAATGTCTGTCCATCCATAGAAAAAATGTTCACTGGCTAATACCGTATTTCTATTTACTAAATTATCGAACGACATTTTTATTCATAAAAAATAATAATGTTTGACAAACAAAGAGCTATTCAGATGTTTCATTGTTTTTAACGGCCATGGCACCGATGAATTTTAGAAAGCACTACAGAGATTGCCAATAAAAGTGATTTAGAAGATTATATGTTCATTTATATGAAAGTAAATGTATGTTGTGTTATATTGTTGTCATCACAAAAAATTAAGCATTCAGATGTGACAAAAAATAAATATGGCATCCATAAGGAATAAGAAAGTTGATGATGGTTTAAAAGAAACAAAACATGTTACAACTAAAAATCTTATGCCATCTATTAGATAATAAAAAAGTGCTATAAGAATGTCTTTACTATTTTTAAATATCTCCTCAAATAACGAAGATATAAAGAAAAAACGAAATTCGTTTTTTTCGGTTTTTTTTACTTTACTCGAAAACAAAAGAATTTAAGTGATTTTTTCCAGTGGATTATTAATCAGCATAAAATTCTGCAAAAGTGCCAAATTTAAATATACCCTTTATCTCTTCTAATAAGCGAGATCCCCATGGTGAGCCTCGAATTTGAAACACCCTGTATACAAGTGCATGCCTATTTACAAAATTTACAAAATCAGCAAATGGTTTTAGGTCCGTTAACAATAGAACTCTTAAAATGAAATGTATTGAGCGATTCCCCGTAGGTATTCTTTCAGATCCTGATTGTCATCAAATGTATCTACTTATCTTGAAATTCGAGATGACAGATCCCGATATTTTTGGTACAGCACCAGCCACAAATTGCTCAATTTTGAGTTTATTTAGGCTTTGTTCCCTTTTGTTGGCATCCAAAAATTTCCATATAGTCGGGTAACTGCATTCAAAGCCTCTGTGCCATTTCTTATGTGCATCCATAGTAAATTCAGGTTCTATACTCGGCGCGCCGACTCGGTGGTATGATCACATCGTGTCCTCGTGATAGTTCTTCAAGACGTTATGAAAAGCCTGATTCACACTGCCTTGCCACATTTTAGATTAAAAATTTCGAGTACGTGGCACACGCTTCACATGCGTTTGCGCTGACCAATCAGCGAAGATCACGCAAACCCAATATACCACGGGTTCGGCGCGCCGAGTATAGTATGACGGTTAATCGCTATTTTTTGTCACATATTTTTAGTAAAAAAAAAACACCTTTATTGGCATATCACATAACTCTCCTGCATTCCTTTTCCCTCCCCAATTTCTGCAGCGTCCTTACTCCGGCCCCATCATCTCTCATCCATTCTGTAACCCTTCTGTTCCCTTTCACTCCCACCCATTCCTCATTCACTCCCTCACATTCCTCTGCCAGATGCCTCCCCCCTTCACACATTACACATCTCATATACTCTTCACCCATCAATTTCTTCCTCCCTCTCACCCCTGAACCACACCTAGCCTTAGCCAGGGTCACCTTTTCTTCTCTGCTCCATCCGTCCTCGTCTAAGTACTTCGGCCTCCTTCCATGCACCTGCCAACTCCTATACATGTCATTGTATTCTATTCTCTCAATACATCCCTGTCTCTCCTGCACTTCCACTTCTTTCTCCCTCTCTCTCACCCACGTTGCCACATTCACTCCTCTCTCCAACCATTCCTCACTTTCACTTCCGAAAGTCCTACTCTCTCATACATTTTCCTTCATTCTTTGCTCCATTTTCCCACGCGATACCCCAAGCTTTTCTGACATTTCCCTGCGCCCATATTAAATGCTCCTCATATCCCCCTGTCCCTTTAAACATAAACCCCAAATACCTAAATCTTTTTAACCTCTCAATCACCTCTCCCTTCCACTCTAACTCTTCCCTTATTCCTGAATCTCATCCATTTCATCTTCCCCACATTCATGCACAGGCTCCTCTTATCCATACACCTCTCCGCTCACCTTAACATGTCTTTGATCCCTTCCCAATCTCTCGCCATCAACACTATATCATTAGCATACCTTATTCTTCCCAATCACTACCCCTTCCGCCTGCCCTTTCCTCATCACCTCCTCCAGTTCACTTAGATATAAGTTGAATAATATAGGACTTAACGGGCATCCCTGTCTCAACCCCACCCACATATTTTAGTAATATTTTCTTGTACGAGCATAAGAACCATCTGACAAAAATTGCTAGCCCTTTCATACCGCATTACTGTAGATTGTCTGTGCCGTGCAATGGCAGCAATGGGTTTTACGCGGGCTGGGCGACAGGTGCAGAGTCTGTGTATCACAGAGGGACGGACATGGCGAGCTTGGAGAGGAGAGCTGGCGGACCTGCTGGCGCCATCTTCGAGAAAGAGACGGAGGAGAAGAATGTAGCTGCAACGGCGTAGTGAAGTGAAGAGTAAACTAGCGAAAGCAGTGTAGGGTAAGCAAAACAGATGGGGTTGCCAGATTTATTCTGCAGAGACACAATCATCAAGGGGGAGTTCCACTAATGACGGTCATTCTGGGGGACTACTGGCTCCGGTAAAAACGATCACCATCCACTATTACACTATTTATTTTAAACTCCTGTTTGCTAAAGGTGCATTTTCTGTAGGAAATTGAATAGTAACAATCTACGCAATTTTTGTAGATGTGGATAATGTAACAATTAAAACTAATCGTTGATTGTCGTCATTGCGAAATTACTGTAGAACCTTGAACTAAATGTTTTTATTATTTGCAGAAATATGCTCGAATGCAAACTACGCGAGGAAAGATTTGATACCAGAAAAAAGTTAACTATCCACAAACGAACTCACGAACCAAAGATAATATACTGTTCTAAATGCCCCAAGAAGTTTCCATATAAATCAAAACTTAAACGCCATCTGGAAACAGTCCATGGAAATCGGGGTGAGCAACTAACTTGCACGGTTTGCTGTAAGAAACTGGCAACAGAAACGAGCTACGATAGGCATATGAGGGCGCACGTAAACGCCTACGATTTCCGTTGCGATATTTGCGGGGCTGGTTTGTATTCTAAGGCGTCGCTGCTGCAGCACAAAAACTCCGTGCATAACAAGATCAAATACGGTTGCAATCAATGTGATAAGAAATTTGTGTGTAGGTCAAGGCTAAAAATGCATTTAAACACGCACGACCCTCTTTATAAAACCACTGAATTCAAATGTGAATTATGTGATTTCGTTACATCTGCGTATTCCACCTTCTGGAGTCATATGAAGCGCCATCGCGGAATAAACTCAAGATGGGTGTGCGAGGTATGCGGAAAGTCACTTACCCGCAAGGAAAGTTTAGTTTATCACATGAAGACCCATACCAATAGGAAGCAAAAGTGATTGTGTGGATAAAGGTTTGGTTATACTTCGAATCTTAAAATTATCGAGAGAACTCATACGCATGAACGCCCTTATTATAAGGTGTGAGCCACAGAATTTTATTTCGAAGTTTTTAAGTTTATGTATGTAAAATAGTTTTTTAATGTGAAATGGTGAAATAATAAATTAAGAAAAGTAACTGGTGGCGAACGACGGCCCAGCGCAGCGGAGAGAGAGAGAGAGAAACATAGCAGTCATGTCTGAGATTAATTAATTTTTTTAAATCTAATTCAATTGAACTAATCTAGTCTCATGACGTAGTGATATGCGACATACCTCATTTATCTCAAAGCCAACTCTGAAACAAAATTTTTGTGGCTCACACGATACAAAAACATTTACATTAAAAGCTGCATTAGACATCCGTATAAGAATTCATACTGGCGAGAGACCGTACAACTGTAACATCTGCGTGAAACAATGTATTTCAAGGTCAGAGCTTATTTTACATTGTAAAGCTCACTTTTAACTGTTAACTTTATGTACCACTTTCAATAAAGATACATAGTTTCTCTCAATTTGTAAATTAATTTAAATTCCCGATTCCTCTCTTTTCAAATCGAAACTATGAGGAGATTACGAAGGTACCAGCGGCGGCTCGTGGATGTTCGGCGGTGAGGCAACGGAAAAAAATTTGACAGAAAAAGCAAAGGAATATTTACTTCCTCTATTAGAGTAAGTAGTGCAGCACGAGCGGCATCTTTGCCTTTGCCTCACCTACGGAAATCCACGAGCCGCCGCTGAAAGGTACGAAGAAGATTAGCTATAGCATGGTGATTTCGTCGACGCGAAAGATGGGGCGTGGGCAGTACTGTTTATTTCGCTGGTGCAGCCATGAATTGCGTAAACCCCCGGGGAGATTGATCTAATATCCCCTCCCCCAGATGCTGTCAAGGCACTGCTCTTTCAAGCGTCTAGTGTCGAGGAGCTCTGCCATGGGAACACCATGATTCGGTGGGGAGTGTTTCAACTTGGCACCCCAATGAAGAGTTCTTGTAATTCTTTAAAATGTCGGAAATGCGAGCCAGAAGAGGAGACCCTAATACACATCCTGTGTGAATGTGAGTCACTCAAACAACTCAGGTGATCCCTATTCGGAGAGGAGTGGCCAGATTGGTCACAACTGGGCAACACTCCACAAGAAGTTGACTTCACAAGAAGTTTAGGTTGGCTTGAGGAGTAGGGCTCAGGAGGTGGCACAAAGTACCAACGAATGGTCTAAGTGCTGCGACCGTTTGGTCGCCCTCCACAAACCAGCATCATCATCATCTTTAAAAAAAAGTTCTATGAAATTGAGCCGACAGGAATTTTTTGAAAAATGGGGTGCCAACTTGATACCGCACCCCAAATTTGTAATCGAATAGTTCTAAAGTAGTTTCAAGATGTGTTTGGGTTAGTACTATAGTTCCTGGTACTTTTATAAAAGATTTCCAGAGATAAAAATTTTCGAAATATTCAAATTCATATTATTTGTTTAATCAAAATATTTCATAACAGTTATGGATAGAACTCCCAAAGAACCATGGCAAACACCAATTAGAACTATTCGGAACTATCAAACATGTTTTTTGAAAAAAGTCGCAAAGCCAAAGAAGAACTGAACTGATAGTTCTATGAGTTCTGAGTTATTTTTCTGTATCTAATTAACAAATACAATAATTATTTCTTATAAACCATTTTGATTTAATCACGATTTATAGCATTATTAAATAAAATCGAAATTCGAAAATAGACAATTTAATTTTGAAAATACCTATTTCCTGTCATTTAATCGCAATTTTTCATTAGATTTTCCGTTATAACTCCTTCAGTACAGTACGTAAGTCATATCAGAACTTCTAGAACTATTAAGGGGTCACCCGCACTCGCAGTGTCAAAAAACAAAGTAATTTTTATGAATTTTTTTTGAAGCCTGGTTTAAATGTATTTGACGATTCCTTTTTTATTCGATTAGTACACATTTCAAGTTATTACATAATTTTTAAATCGCGTATTTGAAGTAATTCCGCGAAGGGTCGGCAAAAAGAGACCTCTTGCGGTGCCAATCGCCATTTTGGACATTTCTCGGATTAAAAAAAAGACTTCTTGGGGTAGCAATCGCCGTTTTGGACTGGATCATCTCGAATCAAAAAAATGATCTCTTGCGGTACCAATCGCCATTTTGGACTGGATCATCTCGGATCAAAAAAACCGACGGGAATGTTTAGTAAATTGCATTGATGTGTGCTGGATCGGCGTTTTTTTTATTTCGTTCTGTTAATTATTTTTTATACAGTCAAAAACCGAACCGTTTTTGTGAAAAAAGAATTAACTGTCCGCCATTTTGTAAAAAAATTGCAATGTTACAAAAAGCTCCGATCCAGCACACATCAATGCAATTTACTAAAGATCCCCGTCGGTTTTTTTTGTTCCGAGATGATCCAGTCCAAAATGGCGATTGGTACCGCAAGAGGTCATTTTTTTGATCCGAGATGATCCAGCCCAAAATGGCGATTGTTACCCCAAGAAGTATTTTTTTTTTAATCCGAGATGGTCCAGTCCAAAATGGCGATTGTTACCCCAAGAAGTATTTTTTTTTTTAATCCGAGATGATCCTGTCCAAAATGGCGATTTGTACCGCAAGAGGTATTTTTTCGTTGGTCCTTCACGGTATTGTTTCAAACTCGCTTGTATATGACTATTTTGTGATGTAAAATTTTTTGTAATAACTTGAAATGTGTACTAATCGAATAAAAAAGGAAATAGAAAAAAAATATTTAAACCAAGCTTTAAAAAAATCACAAAAATTACCTTGTTTTTCGACACTGCGAGTGTGGGTGAACCCTTAAAAAAAAATTTGAAAAGAAAATCAATCTCCGAAAAAAAAATGTTAAGAGTTCCATTAGTTCTGAGCACATTTTGTGTTTCTAATTTTCGAGTACAATATGTTTTTTATTAACAACAATTTAGAGCATTTTTAAATAATGTTGAAATTGTAAAATAGACAATTTAATTTTAAAAATACCTATTTCCTGACATTTAATCACAATTTTCCATTAGAGTTTTCGTTCGAACTCCTTGAGTACAACCCATAAGTCAAATCAGAACTTGAATTATTTAAAAAAATATTTCGAAAAATGTTTGTCCAAAATTGTAAAAATGTAACTTTCTCCGAAAAGGTTTTTCTTTTATTGGGTATTTATCGATTTTTCTAATATTTTTTGTATTCATCGATATTTTCCATACTTCGTACGAAATAAAATACATTTTACAAAGTTAAAATCAATTTTATAAGAGTTACACATTTAAAAGAAAAAACCGAAATAAACTTGACATTGGCATTTCTGTTTAAATTCTTGAGCTTGATGTACACATCATTACGAATATATAAAAAAATTGTATTGAAAAATAATTCACTAGATCTACTCATAGATAAATTAATTTTAATATTTAATTATCAAAATCTTCTTCTTTTTAACCAAATATTTCGACAATATCTTCAATTTCTTCTCGGCTTCTTCTCCCCAAAACCCTTTTTCCAACAATCTTGCCTTCGATAATAACCTGCAGAATATTATACTTCCGATTTCATATCTCATGTCCTAGATTTGCAGTTTTCGGCACTCAAATTTTACCTGGACTTTGGGCTTCCTTCCATGTTTTTCTCTTGATTCTATCTCTTTTTCCCTCGATAGTCTAGGTCTTCCTTCTTTCGCGTTTCTTGTCTCTTGGCTCCCAAATTTCTGTTTCAACCAATACAAATGTTGAAAACGTTTCAATTTCTAATTCGTGTAAACAGGCCTATTTGATTATTTGATATTTTTGTCACAGATTCGTTTAATTGTCATATTGATCATATTTCTGATTAAAGACAATTTTCGATCATCAAATTTCAGTTTTGACCGGTGCCTTTTGTCTTACAGTGAATTTAGAAAAGTTTTAATTTAGAATTTGTAAAGATACATTTATTGGTATTGTTCTCTCATAATTTAAAGAAATTGCCACATTAGATATGGAACCCACTATCATTTTTCTCCTAAAAGTCAGTTTTTGATCATGAAACTTCAATTTTGACCAGCGCCATTTTCCTTCTGTTAAAGTTGGAAAAGTTTTATTGAGTAATTTACAAAGGCACACTTTTTGGCCTTAATTGATTACAATGTTATCCAATTGCCATATTGAATATGGAATATACGAAATATCTCTGCATTTGATCATCAAATTTAAGTTGTTAACCAGTGCCATTTTTCTCTCAGTGAAGTTAGAAAAGTTTTAATTAACAATTTGTAAAGGCACACTTTTCTGTATTAATCCGTTACAGATTAATTTAATTATCGTTTGGGATATTGTATCTACGACCATGTTTCTGAAAAAAGTCAGTTTTTGCTCATTGAATTTTTATATCGACCAGCGCCATTTTTCTCTCAGTAAAGTTGTAAAAGCTTTAATCACCAATTTTTAAGGGCACACTATTTAGCATTAGTCTGTTACAGTTTCATCAAATTGTCATATTGAATATGAAGGCTATAAACATATTTCTGTGAAAATCTAAAAGAATCTTGGAAGAATCTTCAGTGGAAACAAAATGGCGTCGTTTAAAATTTGAATTAGGAATTGCACCGATCTGATAAATATAGCATCTATTGGTTTAGCTCTCTGTAGCTGTTTATATAGTTTCAAAAATGATAAGTCTTTAATATTCTGAAAGAATCTTCAGTGGAAATAAAATGGCGCCGGTTGAAAGTGAAAATTTTTAATTAGGAATCGCACAAAAATAGTTTACAATGTGATACAAAAATGCATCTGCAATTGTAGCTGACTCTATTTAACAAAATCGCTTAAAACATGATCAGTGTTTAAAATTCCGAAGAAATCTTTAAAAACTCTTAAGTGGAAACAAAATGGCGTCGGTTGAAAGTCAAAATTTTGAATTAAAAATTGCACAAAAATAGTTTACAATGTGATAAAAAATTGCATCCATTATTTTAGCTAGCTGTAGCTATTAAAATCATTTCAAAAATGGACAGTCTTCAATATTTTGAAAGAATCCTACTAAAATCTTTAGTGGAAACAAAATGGCGTCAGTTAAAAGTCAAAATTTGGAATTAGGAATCGCACAAAATTAGTTTACAATGTGATTAAAAATGCATCTGCAATTGTAGCTAGCTCTATTTAACAAAATCGCTTAAAAAATGATCAGTGTTTAAAATTCCGAAGAAATCTTTAAAAAATCTTCAGTGGAAACAAAATGGCGTCGGTTGAAAGTCAAAATTTCGAATTGTGAATTGCACAGAATTAGTTTCCAATCTGATAAAAAATGCATCTGCCATTTTAGCTGGCTATAGCTATCACAATCGTTCTATAACAACATTTTTAAAGAATCTTCAGTGAAAACAAAATGGCGTCGGTTGGAAGTCAAATTTTTGAATGAAAAATTGCACAAAAATAGTTTACAATGTGATAAAAAATTGCATCTGTTATTCTAGCTGGCTGTAGCTATTAAAATCGTTTTAGAAATGGACAGTCTTCAATATTCTGAAAGAATCTTAAAAAATCTTCAGTGGAAACAACATGGCGTCGGTTGAAAGTCAAAATTTTGAATTAGGAATCGAACAAAATTAGTTTACAATGTGATAAAAAAATGCATCTGCAACTGTAGCTGACTCTATTTTACAAAATCGCTTAAAAAATGATCAGTGTTTAAAATTCCGAAGAAATCTTCAAAAAATCTTCAGTGGAAACAAAATGCCGTCGGTTGAAAGTCAAAATTTTGAATTGTAAATTGCACAAAATTAGTTTCCAATCTGATAAAAATGAATCTGCCATTTTAGCTGGCTGTAGCTATCAAAATCGTTCTATAACAACATTTTTAAAGAATCTTCAGTGGATACAAAATGGCGTCGGTTGGAAGTCAAATTTTTGAATGAAAAATTGCACAAAAATAGTTTACAATGTGATAAAAAATTGCATCTATTATTTTCGCTAGCTGTAGCTATTAAAATCATTTTAGAAATGGACAGTCTTCAATTTTCTGAAAGAATCTTAAAAAATCTTCAGTGGAAACAAAATGGCGTCAGTTAAAAGTCAAAATTTGGAATTAGGAATAGCACAAAATTAGTTTACAATGTGATAAAAAATGCATCTGCAATTGTAGCTGGCTCTATTTAACAAAATCGCTTAAAACATGATCAGTGTTTAAAATTCCGAAGAAATCTTCAAAAAATCTTCAGTCGAAACAAAATGGCGTCGGTTGAAAGTCAAAATTTTGAATTGTAAATTGCACAAAATTAGTTTCCAATCTGATAAAAATGAATCTGCCATTTTAGCTGGCTGTAGCTATCAAAATGGTTCTATAACAACATTTTTAAAGAATCTTAAGTGGAAACAAAATGGCGTCGGTTGAAAGTCAAAATTTTGAATTAAAAATTGCACAAAAATAGTTTACAATGTGATAAAAAATTGCATCTGTTATTCTAGCTAGCTGTAGCTATTAAAATCATTTTAGAAATGGACAGTCTTCAATTTTCTGAAAGAATCTTAAAAAATCTTCAGTGGAAACAAAATGGTGTCAGTTAAAAGTCAAAATTTGGAATTAGGAATAGCACAAAATTAGTTTACAATGTGATAAAAAATGCATCTGCAATTGTAGCTGGCTCTATTTAACAAAATCGCTTAAAACATGATCAGTGTTTAAAATTCCGAAGAAATCTTCAAAAAATCTTCAGTGGAAACAAAATGCAGTCGGTTGGAAGTCAAAATTTTGAATTAGAAATTGCACAAAAATAGTTTACAATGTGATAAAAAATTGCATCTGTTATTTTAGCTGGCTGTAGCTATTAAAATCGTTTCAAAAATGGACAGTGTTCAATATTCTGAAGCAATCTTAAAAAATCTTCAGTGAAAACAAAATGGCGTCAGTTAAAAGTCAAAATTTTGAATTAGGAATCGCACAAAATTAGTTTACAATGTGATAAAAAATTGCATCTGTTATTTTAGCTGGCTGTAGCTATGAAAATCGTTTTATTTGCCGGGCTACCCTTAACGTAATGATTTTATTGTGGTTATTGTTAATACCGCCAAAGCCATATTATTCCTTTAAACCTGGAGACAACATACATCAAAATGAATTGAGAACTCTATTCAGAACCTTCAAAATTGGGGTGCCAACTTGACAGACTCTTCGGTGGGAGAGTTGGTGCTGGACCCGCGTGGCGTCGGAGCTGTCGGATTCATCTTTTACAAACACAGAAGTTACGTTGAAGAATCCAAAGAAATAAACATTTTTGTTGCTAAATATAAACAAAAAATGTAACGATATTTAATAATGCTAACTCACTGTTAGAAAATTAAATCCTTTAACCTTTTCAGGGACAAATTAATTTTGAAGTTTCAAGTCCTTTAAGAAACAATTGATATCTCGCCAGTAGAGCCGGACAGGAGGTATCTGAATGGAAATGTGCAACTGTAGCAGCTTTCAGAGCTTGACATGAGATGGCAGTATTGAGCTAAATGTGTTCATCATTTTTTAAAACGTACACAAATGTGTTTCTGTCCCTAAAGAGGTTAAATCACAGTCGCATCAATAACTTGATGTTTAAAAGTAGGAAAGGGTATTCCAAAAATAGTGATGTTATGAGTCTTGTAAATAATAAGGTGTGAGCCACTGAATTTTGTTGCTGAGTTGGCCATGCCTGAGAGAGAGAAACATAGCAGTTACGTGTGAGATTAATTAATTAATTAAGTCTCATGGCGTAATAATATGCGACATACCTCATTTATCTCACAGATAACACGGAATCAAAATTTTGTGCGCGCTGTATCTAAAAAACTAATAGAGCAATTGACATGAAACTTTAAACATACGTCTTATTTGATAATCCGAAGAACTGAAAAGCTTTTGGTGAAATGTCGTACACCGGAAGTGGGTGTTTACCTTAACTGTTTTTTGTTTTTTGCCAATATTTTCTTAAATATGTAAAATATTACAAAAGCATTCAAACAAACTTTGAAGACGACAAAGAAATGAACATCTTTTGCTTGAAAACATTTTTCATAAAATCATTTTTATTCGAGATTTTTTTTTTTAATGTTTGGTTTTAATTATAAAACGATAATAGTTACAGCAAATTTATGTTAATAATAATTGTAGAGAATACTAAAATGAACAACTTATAAAGAATAAGTTTTTTTCGAAATCCTTTTAGTTTTTGAGTAAACTGAGTTTTTGAATTTGAAGTATAATTTTTCCATCTTTCATAATTTTGACGTTTTAAACGTCAGTTTCATCCGAGTTTACACAACGTTCGATGTACATTTAAATATGATTTAAATTGAAAATAAACCATGAAAACGTAAATATAAATGGTTATGATACCATCAAGTCGGAGAAAGTAACATGACGGCCACATCACCATTTTTTAAAATGTAAATCCGATTTGTATTTCTCGAGATATTTGTAGTGTACAGGTGGTCTGAAACACCCGATATACAAATATGAGCTATCTCTTTATTTATGTTATTATTGACTTTAATAACCCTTGATGCGTTAATTTATTCATGAACCAACGGTGCAATTTTTGTAGATGTGAATTATGTAATAATTAAATCTTACCATTGTTTGTCCTTATTGCCTAATAATTCTAATCACTATGTACTTTTATTGTTTGCAGAAATATGTTCAACTGCGAACTATGCGAGAAAAGATTTGATACCCAAATTAAGTTGATTTTACACGGAAGAGCACACGCAGAAAAGACAATACACTGTCCTAAGTGCCCCAGAAAGTTTTCAGCAAATTCAATTCTTGTGCGCCATTTGAAAACTGGACATCGAAATCCGGCAGAGGGGATAACTTGCGAGGTTTGCAACAAGACACTCGCAACAAAAAAGGCGTACGACATACACGCGAAGGCGCACTTAAACCTGTATGAATTCCATTGCGATATTTGCGGGGTTGGTTTATCCACGAAAAAGGCACTGACGCGACATGAAAACTCCTTGCATAAAAGAATCAGATACGAATGTAATTATTGCGATCAAACGTTCGCCGAGATGAGAAACCTGAACAGGCACTTGAAAAAACACGACCCTTTATATAAAACTACTGAATACAAGTGTAGTTTATGCGAGCAGATTACTCACTCAAATTATGCTCACTTGGCTCACATGCAACGCCATCGCGGTGAAGGCTCCAATTGTGTGTGCGATGTATGCGGGAAGGTACTTTGCAACAAGCGTAGTTTGAGTGGTCACATGAGGACCCATACCAAGGAAAATCTGTTTTGTTGCACAACTTGTGGGAAAAAGTTTTCCACCAATCCTTGCCTTAAATACCACGAGAGAACTCATTCGAAAGAACGGCCGTCGTATTCTTGTAAGAAATGTCCCAAAACGTTTCCTCATAAAGGTACACTAACCATCCACATGAGGCTTCATAGTGGCGAGAGACCGTACAAGTGTAATGTCTGTGAGAAAGAATGTATTTCAAGGACGGCGCTTAATTCGCACAGTAAAGTTCACGGCAAATCGCCTTCTGATTGATCTGTTATTTTGATGTGTGGCTTTTAATAAAGATACTTAATTCAGCTTAATGTTGCAAATTAATTTACTTTCCCGATTCCTTTCCGTTTAAATTAAAAATATAAGGCACGATGAGATGGTAATTTGATAATTGAATAGTTGTTGAAAGCTCATGTTCACTTTGATAAATTCATAAATAATACATGAAACAATTGTTGCGATTTTGCACAATAAACGATTTAACCCTTTGCACTCGAGTCCTTTTTCGCTTGGGCGAACCAGCAACTCGAGATGATTTCGGCTGTATTAGGGAAGTGTTTTACAGATACTTTAAAATTGGGGAAAAGTAGGAATGACCTCACTTTGGACGACCTTGAATGACCTTGAAGTTGTATATGAAGTTGCGTAACGTACAGGCGTAGGTCGCGTGCTGGATGCATCAAACCGCCCGGGCGCCGCCGCACAGTGGTTCATAATTCGAAAAAGCTGGCCAAAAGTCTAAATCTTGATAAATTTGAACATAAATGGGTACTAATCGCAGATTATGAATTTGATGTCAAAATTGAAAAATTCAAAATGACGGATTCTATATGGCGGACATAAGTGATAAAATTATTATTGTCCGCACTGGAGAAATCCAATATTTTAGAATAACAATGATCCCAGCTCACCGATGATTATTTTATAATTTAGTCAGGGTGTGTAGAAGATCTTTTTTATACCATAAAATGGTATAAATTTCGAGTAAATTTTGAAAATTTTAAGTTGGTAACAATTGTTTTAATATTTTTTTGGCAGCACTGAAGTAATGCGCAATCTCAGTATTATAATTAACTCAATTCTCGGGTGATTTTTTTTTTAATTTAGTAAAGATGTGTTTGAGATTATTTTAAAACCATAAACAAGAATCAATTTTTAGTAAATTTTGAAAATTTCAAGTCTGTATCATTTGTTTTCACATGTATTTAGCTACACTGGAGAAATTGGCAACTTCAGTATAACAATTTAGTGGGATATCACATGATTATTTCCAAAGTTAGTGAAGGGACTTGTTAGATTTTTCTTAAATCATAAAACAGAATCAATGTTGGGCACATTTAAAAAATTTCAAGTTTGTCACAATTGTGTTTACATTTATTTGGCCACTCTGAATAAATTCGCAACTTTAACAACAATTTATTAATTATTTTCAAAATTAGTGAAAAAAAAACTTCCGTTCTTATTTACACCTATTACCATAGTTACGTACAGAATAAACGTGTCATGTAAATTGCGATTATTTCTGTTCTCAAGCCCGATTGCCACCCCCTGGGTGCGCGCCTGTCAGGGTGTGTATTGTGATCGTAAAAAATTTCCAAACATTTATTTTTGTGAAAATATTCATTTCGTCGATTCTGACAATTTTTGTAAAAAACTGTGTGTCTGCCTTTATGTCTGTCTGTCTGTCATATTGATTTTTACTTTATCCGTACAAACTACGGAAAAGTATTGTAATTGTAAAAAAAAATCCAAATTTTTTTTACGGAAATATCTGTTTCGTCGATTTCTACAATTTTTGTTAAAAAAAATGTGTGTCTGCCTTTGTGTCTGTGTGTCTGTCATATTGATTTTTTAGTTTCTCCGTACAAACTACCGAAAAGTGTTGTGATTGTAAAAAAATTCCAAATATTATTTTTGCTGAAATATCAATTTCTTCGATTCTGACAATTTTTGTAAAAAAATATGTTTGTCTGCGTTTGTGTCTGTCTGCCTGTCATATTGATTTTTACTTTATCCGTACAAACTACGGAAAAGTATTGTTATTGTAAAAAAAAAATCCAAACATTTTTTTTTACGGAAATATCTGTTTCGTCGATTTCTATAATTTTTATTAAAAAAATGTGTGTCTGCCTTCGTGTCTGTGTGTCTGTCATATTGATTTTTTAGTTTCTCCGTACAAACTACCGAAAAGTGTTGTGATTGTAAAAAAATTCCAAACATTTATTTTTGTGAAAATATTCATTTCGTCGATTCTGACAATTTTTGTAAAAAACTGTGTGTCTGCCTTTATGTCTGTCTGTCTGTCATATTGATTTTTACTTTATCCGTACAAACTACGGAAAAGTATTGTAATTGTAAAAAAAAAATCCAAACATTTTTTTTACGAAAATATCTGTTTCGTCGATTTCTATAATTTTTATTAAAAAAATGTGTGTCTGCCTTGGTGTCTGTGTGTCTGTCATATTGATTTTTTAGTTTCTCCGTACAAACTACCGAAAAGTGTTGTGATTGTAAAAAAATTCCAAACATTTATTTTTGTGAAAATATTCATTTCGTCGATTCTGACAATTTTTGTAAAAAACTGTGTGTCTGCCTTTATGTCTGTCTGTCTGTCATATTGATTTTTACTTTATCCGTACAAACTACGGGAAAGTATTGTGATTGTAAAAAGAAATAATCCAAACATTTTTTTTTACCGAAATATCTGTTTCGTCGATTTCTACAATTTTTGTTAAAAAAAAAATGTGTGTGCCTTTGTGTCTGTGTGTCTGTCATATTGATTTTTTACTTTCTCCGTACAAACTACCGAAAAGTGTTGTGATTGTAAAAAAATTCCAAATATTTTTTTTGCTGAAATATCAATTTCTTCGATTGTGACAATTTTTGTAAAAAATATGTTTGTCTGCCTTTCTGTCTGCCTGTCTATCATATTTAGTTTCTACTTTTTTCGTACAAATTACGGAAAAATATTGTGGTCGTAAAAAAATTCCATTTTTTTTTGCAGAACAGCCGTTTTGTCGATTCCGACAGTTTTTGTGAAAAAAGTGTCAGTGTGTGCGCCTTTGTGTTTGTCTATCTGTCATATTTATTTTTTATTTTCTTCTTACAAACTAAGGGAAAATATTGTGATCGAAACAAATTTCCAAATATTTTTTTTGTGGAAATATCAATTTCTTCGATTCAGGCAATTTTTGTAGAAACTATGTGTGTCTGCCTTTACGTGTGTCTGTCTGTCATATTTATTTTCTACTTTCTCCGTACAAACTAAGGGAGAGTATTGTGATCGTAAAGAATTTCCAATTTTTTTTTGCGGAAATAGCCAATTCATTGATTACGATAATTTTTGTGAAAAAATGTGTCTGTATGTCTGCCTTTATGTCTATCTGTTATATTTATTTTTAATTTCTCCTTACAAACTAAGGGAAAATATTGTGATCGAAACAAATTTCCAAATATTTTTTTTGTGGAAATATCAATTTCTTCGATTCAGGCAATTTTTGTAGAAACTAAGTGTGTCTGCCTTTATGTGTGTCTGTCTGTCATATTTATTTTCTACTTTCTCCGTACAAACTAAGGGAGAGTATTGTGATCGTAAAGAATTTCCAATTTTTTTTTTGCGGAAATAGCCAATTCATTGATTACGATAATTTTTGTGAAAAAATGTGTCTGTATGTCTGCCTTTATGTCTATCTGTTATATTTATTTTTAATTTCTCCTTACAAACTAAGGGAAAATATTGTGATCGTAAAAAATTTCCAAATATTTTTTTTTACGGAAATATCCATTTCGTTGATTCCGACAATTTTTGGAAAACAAATGTGTGCCTGCCTTTGTATCTGTCTATCTCATTTTGTACTTTCTCTGTACTAACTACGGGAAACTATTGTGATCGTAAAAAAATTCCAAACATTTTTTTTTTCTGGCAAAATCCATTTCCGTCGATTCCGACAATTTTTGTAAAAAATAATGTGTGTCTGTTTACCTGCCTTTATGCCTGCCTGTCTGTCATATTTAGTTTTTACTTTCTCCGTGCAAACTACGAGAAAGTATGGTGATCGAAAAGAATTTCCAAACATTTTTTTCGCGGAAATATCCATTTCGTCGATTCCAACAATTTTTGTTAAAAAAAGTCTGTGTGAGTGTCTGTCTTTGTGTCTATCTGTCTGTCATTTTTATTATTTACTTTCTCCGTACAAACTTCTTTCAAATTCCTTATTTGTTCTTTTTTTGCTAATTTTACTAGGAGATCTTTCCTCTAAAATGATCAGGAAAGATAATAAAAGAATTAACATTGAAAATCTTATGTTCCTATGTTCCATTTTGTTCATCTACACCCTGTATATATACACATCATAAATACAGGATATTCAATAAAATATAAAGTCGATTTTTTTCAACGATATTGCATATCAGCAATAAAAATAATCCTACACTAAGGAATGCAAGTGAATGCAGCAAACTCTTGTTTATCACGTTCAAGGACCTTATAATACATATTTTTATTTCTATACGAATACAGGCATGCACAGGCAAAAAAATATTTTCATGAATGTTTAAAATGTATTTACCTATTTTTAACGCAAATTCCTATAATTGCTAACAAAAATTTTGTATGCATATTAAATGTAATAACCATTAACTTACCTTCAGGAAGATTCATAATAACAAGGAAAAAAATCCCAGCACATAAAGATTAGTATTTATAGTTAAAAACCGACGCCAAACTTTCACCTTGTCCGAACGTCTCCCACGTGTCTAACAAGTTTTAACGTGGATTACGAGGCATTTTGCAGTAGATATAATCATATTCTTCCATTGTGGCTTCCAGTGGAGCCCTCTGGACACGACTATATTGTACTAAACTCAAAATATTGATTTTCATTTTTCGACTTTTGGCCAGATTTTTCTAATTCTGAACCACTGTGCGCCGTTCGTGTGCAAAGGGTTAATAGTGCTAACGTGCATTATTTACGAATTTATCAGAAATGGTAAATTTGTCGACGCGAAAGACATTGAGAAACTCCTCGCAGTGTATGGAGGCGACCCTGAGACCACCTATGGGCTGTGCGGTCCCAGGAATCCAGAAGAAAATTCAATTATTTTTCCGCCTTGAGGCCGCAACAGAGCACTCAGATGCGCGATGCATTAAAATAACATCATCCATTGATGCCATGACGACAAAGTAAATTTGCAAAATCAACCAACAACCACCACCAGTCAACATCGAAACTTAAAAAACCTTCTGAAATACATCCCAAAGGCTGTTTTCTTGATCATTTTCTCAAGGAAATCCTCTCCGTGTGCGGGCGGTATAGGAAATCCCGGAGGCTTTACCTCAAGGATTTCCACTACGTGTATGGCTACCTTTAGAGCAGTTCGTGTACTGGTTTATCCGGGAAGAAGACGGAGGAGAAAAGAAAGGAGCCGAGGCGTAGGGAAGTTAAGAGCAGAATAGTGACAGCAATGTAGGGCAGGCGAAATTCATGCTGTGTAGACACGATTACCAACGAATGTCTGCAAATTCTGGGGGACCACTTGCTCCGGTAATAAATAGCCAAAAGGCTCCGGCAACGTCCCACCAAAAAAGTCGAGGGTTTCGAACCAGCAATTTTTCGTTACGATTTTCGTCCCGGTTCTATTAAAAAAGAAAAAATCGGTCCGATTTCGGTTTTCGGTTCAGCTCCGAGTGGTTATTTTATAAATTACAGTTTATGTCATACTTCTTTATTATTGAAATTATAATGGCATCGAAACAATAACGATCTAGGGCGTTATTTTCATAACACCCGCTTATAGTAATTATGTATCTATCTACTTTAATTTGTGGAAAATGAATCTGAAAGTTGCATGTTTGCATGTTTCGACGTCTTGCCACCGTTTAAACCAGTGCGTCAAAACGCGCGGAAACGCGGAAAACTCGACCAGCAACAGATCGACTGTCAACAATTCGCCAAACGCAAATCAAGCGTGTGAACGCCGTAGACATCTGCGCGGCGCGGCGCGGCTTTCGTCGCGACAATCTGTCGGCCCATGGTCGACGTACATCCCTCGGGCTGTTGACCAACGACCTGGGGCGTTATTGTACTCATAACACCACAGATACCTTAATTACTATAATACTACCATTCTTTCAAACTGACATTTGATAGGCTTGACTTGTCAAAGTTTGTTACTGAATTTAATATCGTGGCACTTTATGTCACTCCTCAGCGCAAGGCTTATAAACCACGGAAATAGGGTACTTTGACATCTTAAGTAGAAACCACAATTCCAAAAACTCCAAAAATTAAATACAGAGATCAGAAAGTCAAAAATAGTTGTAGCACATTTTCTGAAATTCCCCATAATAATTCAAGTAATATTATATTGGCTGTCTGAAATTCTCCAATGCAGTGCAGTGTACATTTTGTCAAATTTTTAAGGTTTCTTAAAAAAATAGTTTTGTGTTTTTATCTGCCGATTTTGCCTATTTTTAACATTAACAGTTATTTCTAGAACTTATCATCACTATCAATAATACATTTAGGATCGATAATCGAGCTGAGTTATTTCAATTTCAGGGTTTTCCATGCCAAAATTCCCATTCTTAGTGACGCCACTGAACTTCTTCTCTTAGATAGGTTATGTTTTAAGGGCTGCTAACTATTTTCAACTACTAGTTCTCACGGTAGGTTTTATCTGAGATTTCTTTGAATTCGTGATAGATGGCGCTGTAATCGCAAAAATGAAAATATTCTCGTAAACCTGAAGTAAACGGCGCACAGTGTGTCGAAACGCGAGATTCTGCCCAGAGGTAGAGGGGGCAAGAAAAATAAAAATGAAAACTAGCGGAAATAAAAATTACTACCACATTCTAAAATGTCTAAATCTTCACAATTTAGGTTGTTTATATTTTTGCAATAAGCTCTTGTCCTGCAATTAATTCCTAAAGTTGAACATTTTTATATTGTGAGCGGTGCGCGAAAAATGTACATTGTCTTAACAAGTGATTACTTTGTTCTCGTTTTATTAAGTACTGTCATTTGAACACACATTATTAACATTGTATTGATACTTTATTTGGTGTTGATTTTATTTTAATAAACTTATTAGAAAAAATGTTACGAACGCTTAAAAAAATTACATTTTAATTATTAATTTTTAACTTTAACAAGACCCAAATTAAGTATATTAAAACGTAGCAATTAGCGAATACGACCAAAAAATAGCCCAAGGTGTTCTCTACTTACCTTGTAAAAATTATTCCCATATCGAACCAATTAAGGGTTTTAGAATGTATTTAGTTCCGCGAGACAGTTTAAATCTGACCGCAAGCGAGGCGCAAGAAATGAAATTTAATACTTTTTTTCTCGTTTTATCAAATGCCATCATTTCGATGTCTATTATTAACATTGTATTGAGGTTTTATTTGGTGTTGATTTCATTTTAATAGACAAAAAACGAGAAAAGGTAATAAATGCATTTTCGGCGCGTCGCTTGCGGTCAGATTTAACCTGTCTCGCGGAACTAAATAAATTCTAAAACCCTTAATTGGTTCGATATGGGAATAATTTTTACAGGGTAAGTAGAGAATACCTTGGGCTATTTTTTGGTGGTATTCGCTAATTGCTACGTTTTAATATACTTAATTTGGGTCTTGTTGAAGTTAAAAATTAACAATTTAAATGTAACTTTTTAAAGCGTTGGTAACATTTTTCCCAATAAGTCTATTAAAATAAAATCAACACCAAATGAAGCATCAATTCAATGTTAATAATGTGTACCAAAATGATAGTACTTGATAAAACGAGAACGAAGTAATCCGTTGTTAAGACAATGTACATTTTTCGCGCACCGCTCACAATATAAAAATGTTCAACTTTAGGAATTAATTGCAGAATAAGGGGTTATTGCAAAAATATAAATAACCTAAATTGTGAAGGTTTAGACATTTTAGAATATGGTAGTTAATTTTATTTCCGTTAGTTTTCATTTTTATTTTTCTTACCCCCTCTACCTCTAGGCAGAATCTCGCGTTTTAACAAACTGTGCGGCGTTTACTTCCTGATAGATGGTGTATTCTACCACCATCTATCAGGTCAATTATATTTTTTTCAAAAATGTTCCATGTTTTTTAAATGGCCATTCAGATGTGGTAAATTTTAATGTTAAATGCGTGCAACAAAAAAATGTTTAAAAATTAAGATTTTGTTTGTTTGTCAAAGTGAAGACTGGTTTTAACAGAAAATATTAATATCTTTATCACCATTGAAATGGTGCATCATCTTATTGCCGGCATTGGCATACACGGCGTGAAGGTAGCACTTTTGGATTTTCTACATCATGTAGCCCTAAAAAGGCCTAATTTTTCATCAGACATTTTATCAATTATACGCTAAAAAGCCGCAGCGTTCTCCTGACAAAATTCTTCACTGGAAAAAAAATTAGTACTGTTGCACGCTGCTTGGGTCCTTTGAATCATCTCGGCCCTAGTAGTTGGTCTTTCTCGATAGACAGTATCTTTAAGAAATCCTGACAAGAAGAAATAAGGAGCTGTCGGATCTGGCGACCAATAAATGGTTCCAATAAAAGTCCTAAAACTTTACCCTCGAAATTTTGGGATAATTTAATTTGAACAAAAAGGCGATTTGTAAGAAATGGTTAGTGATTTTGTAGACTCGAGAACTTAAAACAATTGCCAATGATTTGAAACTTTCAAAATTTATTCAAAATCCATTTGATATTAAGGCTCCATAAAAAGTCCCAAACTTTTACCTCCGAGATTTTGGGATAATTACACATTAATAAAGTGAAGATTTGAAGGAAATTGTACGGATTTTGTTGACTCAAAAGCAATATAAAAACAATTACCATCGACTTGAAATTTTTAAAAATTATGCATTAACAATTTGGCATTAGACTCCATAAAAAAGTCCCAAACTTTAACCCCCGAGATTTTGGGATAATTACATATTAATAAAGTGAAGATTTAAAGGAAATTGTACGGATTTTGGTGACTCAAAATTAATATGAAAACAATTGCCATCGACTTGAAATTTTTAAAAATTATGCATAAACAATTTGGTATTAAGGCTCCGTAAAAAAGTCCCAAACTTTTATCCCCGAGATTTTGGGATAATTACATATTAATAAAGTGAAGATTTGAAGGAAATCGTACGGATTGGTGACTCAAAAGCAATATAGAAACAATTGCCATTGAGAAGAAATTTTCAAAAATTATGCATAAACAATTTGGTATTAAGGCCCCTTAAAAAATCCCTTGAAATTTTGGATTAATTTCATTTAATCAGAAAGGAAATTAAAAAAAAAGGTTATTGATTTTGTGGACTCGAAAACAACATTAAAACAGTTGCCATCGACTTGAAATTTGCCAAAATGATTCATAAACAATTCGGTATTAAAGCTCCATAAAGTCCCAAAAATTTACCCTTGAAATTTTGGGATAATTTCATTTGAACAGAAAGGAGATTTGTAAAAAATGGTTACTGCTTTTATTGACTGGAAAACAACATAAAAACAATTCGAAAATTCATTCTGTATTAAGGCTCCATAAAAAGTCCCAAAATTTTAGCCCCGAGATTTTGGCATAATTACATATTAACAAAGGGAAGATTTGAAAGAAATTGTACGGATTTCGATGACTCAAAAAAAATTGCTGTATATACAGGTGTTCAATTTAAATGAAGACATTGAAATATCTCGAAAACTACACATCGAATAAAAAAATTATAATTAAAATTTGTTCGCCTCGGAGGGAGAGGAAACCCCCATTTTTCAAAGATTTTTTCTAATTTTGAATTTTGTCGATATAGCGTCGTCTGTCACGAATACAAACAAAATTTCAGATAAAACTTTGTTATTTTTTCCCGGAGTATTCAAATCCGTACAAAAAAATGGGGGTTCCTATTTAACTTTTCTATTTCTCACCCCCTACCCCCTAAGGGGTTGAGGGTAGTGGGTCGATAGATGTCCCCCTCCGAGGCGAACAAATTTGAATTATATTTTTTTTTATTCGATGTGTAGTTTTCGAGATATTTCAATGTCTTCACTTGAATTGAACACCCTGTATTATATCTCACGTAATTTCCCCGTAACTGGACTTGCAGTCTGTTGGGTTTGAAATAAATAAATAAATAAATTGCCATCGACTTGAAATTTTTAAAAATTATTCAAAATTCATACGGCATTAAAGCTTCAGAAAAAAAACAGGCCATCTAACTGGATCTCCTTATCCACCTGCCAGGATACGTTATATTTACTAGACTTACAGGAACCTAGACAAGCAAAATTTCTTTTCACGTGGATCGTTCTTACATCGACGAAAAACGAACTTTTTTTTTGTTTTTTTTTTCAAGTCTAGGAGACATTCTGAATACTATTTGTTTATGAAAATTATTTGTGAGACTTACAGGAACCGAGACATGCAAAATGTCTTTTTACGTGGACTAGAAATGCCGAAAAACGATTAAATTTAATTTTCCTTTAAAAATTTATTTTGTTTTTCCAGTCCAGGAGACCATTCTGGACACTCTTTGTTCATGAAAAGTTTTTGCGAGACTTACAGGAACCGAGACAAGCAAAATTTATTTTTTTCGTAGATCGTTCTTACATCAGCTGGAAATGCCGAAAAACTAGGTCTCCACGATATTTGCAAAATGTGGAGGAGCACCATCTTGCTGAAACCGCAGTCTCATCCTTGTCTCTAGGTCCACATTTTCCATTAAGCTGCGAAGTTTTTTCATGTTTCCATTTTTACGACTACAGCGCCATCTATCACGAATTCAAATACAAATTTCAGATAAAACCTAAATCATTTTTAGTGTAGAATCCGAATCTGCAATAAAAAATAAGGGTTCCTATTTAATATTTCAAAGTTTTGTGTCGATAATCGACAAATTTTATTTGTTAAACGCGGGTTTTGCCGATAGAAAGTGATGAATAGAACATCGAAATATTACATTTGTATTTCATATTTTGTAAATTTTTTCATTTGTAAGAACCCTTGGCTATTAACCATAAGTTGGATTGTAGGACAGGGCCAACCCAGCACCCTTCATTTATCTTTTAATCTAATTTACAAAACCCTGTTGATTGCATAAAATTGCTCCGTACGTCCATTTATGGTGTTTGAAGTTTTTTAACATTTATCAGGAAACAGAGTTTGTCGTTTAAGTTAAAATAATGTGCAGGGTGGTGGGTGTACACATCGAGCAGATCAAGCTGACGTTTAAGACGTCACAATTATAAAAGATGAATTGACAAATTATAATAGACGGTTTTCTCAAAAACTAAAGAGATTTCGAAAAAAACTTATTCTTTATCGTGCAAGTTTGTAGAGTTGCCACTTTGTTCATAGCTGTGATATATCAATTTTTGAGGATGGATGTCAGAAACGGGTTTATTTTGAAAGTATTTTCAAGTTTTAAAGCTAATTCTAGTTGAAATTAATTTTTTACAATTTTTCCAATCGCCGCGTGCAGTTTTCTTTACTTCAATTCAAGTTTGTGGCGTTGCCATTTTGTTCATAGCTGTCATATATCAATTTTTGAGGATGGATGTCAGAAACGGGTTTATTTTAAAAGTATTTTGAAGTTTTGAAGCTAATTCTAGTTTGTTTGAAATTTCTTTAATATCCGCGTGCAACTTTCTTCAGTTTAAGTTTGTAGCGTTGCCGCCTTGATTTCAGCTAGAATGCGACAGTTATTTTTAAGTATGTCAAAAACACATTATTCCTTAATGGATTTAAGAAAAATAGAAGTAATTCCTCAGTTGATTAATTTTTTTTATGCCCCAAAAAGTTTCAAGTGTCGCTATTTTGATTTCAGGCGAGGGATGATAATCGTTTTGCAGGACGTCAAAAATACATAATTTTTTATTGTTCATTTTAGTATTCTCTATCATTATTATTAATATAAATTTGCTGTAACTATTATCGTTTCATAATTATAAACCAAAAATGAAAACATTTTTTTTTCTCGAATAACAATGATTTTATGAAAAATATTTTCAAACAAAAGATGTTCATTTCTTTGTTGTCTTCAATATTTGCTGGAGTATTTCTGTAATATTTTTCATATTTAAAACAATATTGGAAAGAAAACAAAAAAACGGTCAAGGTAAACACGCACTTCAGGTGTACGAAATTGTACCAAAGGCAGTACCAAAGGCGGTTCTTCGGATTGTCAAGTAAGACTTGTGTTCAAAGTTTCATATCAATTGCTCTATTAGTTTTTGAGATGCAGTGCGCACATACAGACAGGCAGACAAACAGACAGGCAAACAGACAAACAGACAAACAGACAAACAGACAAACAGACAAACAGACGGACAGACAGACAGACAGACACACACACAGACAGATAGACACACAGACACAAAAAAAATCCAGAAATTGTTGAAATCGCTTTTAGGGAGTTCAAAGCGGATATTTTCATTTAAAAAAAAATTTAAAAAATTTTCAAACCACAAAACTTTCTGGTACTTCGTAACGGAGAAAATAAAAATAGTGTACAAGTTTGATTTGATTTTCACAATTGTATTTGAGACGAAGATAAATAAATACCACTCGGCTATAATAAAGTGCCCGACGAGGCCAAGTGAAAACATTGTTTTTAAAATCGTGCATTGACTTCGGAAAAGGTCCGTCGTCGGTTCGAAAAAAATACTCACGGTGTGCCTTGTGACCTTAGCAATGTCTAAGTAATCTAACGTAAAAATTTGCCAGTGTTCGCCCCTCCTCCTCCACTTGAATTTTTTACCTTCCTCTCACCGTTACCCCCTTTAGAAACTCTAATACGGGAATCTAGGGGCCTTAATATAATTATTTTGAAATGTATAAGAATGTGTAACAAAAATACTTAGGTTCACCAGATAGTACTATCATATTCTTTTATTATTTCCAGAAAAGGACACGTCTGCAAAATATGTAAAAAACGATTTGCCAGCAGTGCAGAGCTCCACAAACACGCAAAGACACACAAAGAGAAGACCATGTCTTGTTCAAGGTGCTGCAAGTTGTTTTCTCTTAAATCAACACTCAGAAAACACACGAAGACCTGCGTCCAGGATCCGACCAAACTCCTAACCTGCGAAATTTGCGACAAGAAGTTGACCACGAGAGAGAGTTACGATAGGCACGTGAAGAGCCATTCGAGCGAATTGAAGTTCAAATGCGAATTATGCGGGCTCAGATTGCCCACTAAATCTTCGGAGGTGAAGCATCGAGAGGCCATGCATAACGGAATTAAGTACACCTGCAAACAATGCGGCAAACAGTTTTCGAATAAGGGAAATTTGAATGTTCACATGAAGAAGCACGATCCGATGTATAAAACTCCCGAATATAAGTGCAACTTGTGCGAGTACGCCGTTGTCTCGAAGAGGAGCTACAATCGTCACATGCGGCGGCACAAGGGCGAAAATGTGAATTTCATGTGCGACATTTGCGGAAAGGAAATTGCTTCTAAAGAGAGTTTCGTGGTTCACTTGAGAATTCACAATAACGAGAAGCCGTTTTGTTGTTCGGTGTGCGGAAAGGCGTTCGCTTCGAGGATTGTTTTCAAAACTCACGAGAGAACGCACACCAATGAGAAACCCTTCGCTTGCAAGGAGTGCGGAAAGACTTTCTCGCAACGATCTCCACTGACGATTCACATGAGACTTCATACTGGCGAGAGACCGTACAAATGTAGCATTTGCGAGAAGCAATTTGTTTCTAAAGCTGCTCTTAATATACACAGTAAAATCCATGGTAAACCCCTTTGCACATAAATAGTACTACTGCAGAAGATTTGTGTAATGTATTGCTTTGTAGTATTTGTATGTTTAATCTTTGAATAAATAATTTCCCATGCACAACTAAAAATTACTTAACTTCTCTGACCCATACTTATGATTATTGTGTAAATTTATTTTAGTGACGAATTAGACTTTGCGGAATCTGGAGTTGAAGAGTTGCCCGAATATGAAGATGTATAAGCAATACAATATTAGTCGATTATTTATGTACCAAGTACGGATGTAAATATCGGTTACATGCCCGTGAGCCTGCGGAATATTTTGTTTTTTTTTATCGTTATTTAGGCGTTTCGACAAAGGTTATTTTGCGCATCTCGGCTCCCAGAAGTCGACAAAAAAACACTTCAGACAAAGTGTTCAGAATGGTTAGACTTGAAAAAAAATTCGTTATTTAGGCGTTTCAAGTCGATTTAAGCACTATTTTCGATAAAAGTCATTTTGCGTATCTCAGAAGTCCCACAATTTTTTTTTCAGACAAATACTGTTCAGAATGATTAACCAAAAGCGCAAATCGAGAAATTGAAACACAATTTTAAGATTTTTGATTTTTAAATAAAGTCCGATTTTTGCATTTTCTGTTAATTTCAGGTACATTTTTTAACGCCCATATTGTTTTGCATTTTTAGCTTTTATTTTAGACGTTTTGTCAAATTTTGCTTATTTTTTAAAAACAATGCATTTTACTCTTTTTTTTAGCGATTTAGAATATTTTTTCCTGTCACCAAACGAACGAAAGTTCTTAAAAGTATAGTAATCCTATAGTAATTCAAAAATTTTCTTACCGGACATATCCGTCTTGAGGTCCTTAAACTATTTTCAATAGGTTCAAAGCAATTTGGGAAAACAAACAACGAAACAGTATCAAGATTTGTAAATGAGGCGCTACCAGGGGCGGCTCGATATATAGAGCCAAGGAGCCATGGCACTACCTGTAGTTTCAAGCTCAGCAAGCATTTTTTACTCATTCTTCAAACACTTTTCTGCCAGTTACTTTGGTCTAGGAAGATAAATATGCTATCAGCCTATCATCATGTGCAATATGATATTGACATATTTATGTCAAACTATAGTAAATTTATAAAATCTTTAAAATCATGTATATATATATATATATAGTATAAATTAGGTATGAAATTATGTATATGTGTGCATGTATGCATATTTGTATATTTGTAAATGTTGTATAGACGAAATCTAGATTATTTTATTTTGTATTTTAGTTATACTCTGTATTATGTTTTATGTGTGATATTTCCCCTTATATTGGGATTGTCCTGTTGGGAAATAAATAAATAAATAAATAAATAAATAAATCGTTCTTACTTTCTTCAAAAAAAGAATTGTATAAGTGGCTATACCATCAACATACGGCCTTTAGCAATGCGATTGTGATAAAATATTTCTAAAACATCTGCTCCGTATGTCCGAAAAAAAATTATTAGTATTAAAAGTCCTGATATTGATAAGTGATTTTGAGTGACAGTCCGTTGTGATTTCCTTTGATTTTAACCGAAATTTTACTTTTTCACAATATTTGTTACAAAAAACTGATATTTTCGAGTTTCTAATTGAATAACTCAAAATCAATCTGCAGAATGTTTTGATCTTCTGCAAAAACTCTGATAACTATAAGTGATTTCAAGGGACAGATCATTATGCTTTGCTTTGATTTTAATCTAAATTTCACTTTTCCTCAATATTTGTTACAAAAAAACTGATATTTTCAAGTTTTTAGTTGAATAACTCTAAAACCAACTTCAGAATGTTTTGATCTTTTCTTTGAATATTAGAGTCTTGACAATGATAAATAATTTTGAGTGACAGTTCGTTGAGATTTGCTTCGATTTTAACCGAAATTTTAGCTTTTTCAAACATTTGTTCCAAAAAATTGGCATTTTAGAGTTTTCAGTTGACTAACTCAAAAACCATCTGCAGAATGCTTGAATATTTTGCATAAATATTGAAGCCTTGATATTCATAAGTGATTTTTAGCGATAGTTCATTGTGATTTACTTTGATTTTTTCAACTTTTCGTCAATATGTGTTACAAAAAACTGATATTTTCAAGTTTTTAGCTGAATAACTCTAAAACCAACTTCAGAATGTTTTGATATTTTGTTTGAATATTAGAGTCTTGATAATGATAAATAATTTTGAGTGACAGTTCGTTGTCATTTGCTTCGATTTTAACCGAAATTTTAGCTTTTCCAAACATTTGTTCCAAAAAATTGACATTTTCGAGTTTTCAGCTGAATAACCCAAAAACCATCAAGCTTGAAAATTTTGCATAAATTCAATATTTATGCAAAATTTATTTATTTATTAATTTATCAATATCAAGGCTTCAATAGCCTTGATATTGATAAGTGATTTTCAGTAATAGTTTATTGTGATTTACTGTGATTTTAACCGAAATTTTACTTTTCCTCAAAGTGTGTTACGAAAAACTGATAATTTCAAGTTTTTAGTTGAATAACTCTAAAACCAACTTCGAAATATTTTGATCCTTTGTCTGAATATTAGAGCCTTGATAATGATAAATAATTTTTAGTGACAGTGCGTTGAGATGTGCTTCGATTTTAACCAACATTTTAGCTTTTCCAAACATTTGTTCCAAAAAATTGATTTTCGAGTTTTCAGTTGAATAACTCAAAAACCATGTGCAGAATGCTCGAAAATTTTGCATAAATATTGAAGCCTTGATATTGATAAGTGATTTTGACAGTTCATTGTGATTTGCTGTGATTTTAAACAAAATTTCAATTTTTTTCAAGATCTATTACAAAAAATTTACATTTTCTGGTTTCTAGTAAAATAACTCAAAATCTATCTGCAGAATATTTTGATCTTCTACATAAATATTAAAGCCCTAATATTAATAAGTGATTTTGAGTAACAGTTCATTGTGATTTGCTTTTATTTTAACCCAAATTTCACTTTTCTTCAATATGTGTTACAAAAAATTTATATTTTCAAGTTTTTAGTTGAATAACTCTGAAACCAATTTCGAAATATTTTGATCTTTAGTTTCATAATTAGAGTCTTGATAATGATAAATAATTTTTAGTGACAGTTCGTCGTGATTTGCTTTGATTTTAACCGAAATTTTAGCTTTTCCAAACATTTGTTCCAAAAAATTGACATTTTCGAGTTTTCAGCTGAATAACCCAAAAACCATCTGCAGAATGCTTGACAATTTTGCATAAATATTGAAGCCTTGATATTGATAAGTGATTTTCAGTAACAGTTTATTGTGATTTGCTGTGATTTTAAACAAAATTTCAATTTTTTTCAAGATTTCTTACAAAAAATTTACATTTTCTGGTTTCTAGTAAAATAACTCAAAATCTATCTGCAGAATATTTTGATCTTCTACAAAAATATTAAAGCCCTAATATTAATAAGTGATTTTGAGTAACAGTTTATTGTGATTTGCTTATATTTTAACCCAAATTTCACTTTACTTCAATATGTGTTACAAAAAATTAATATTTTCAAGTTTTTAGTTGAATAACTCTAAAACCAAGTGCGAAATGTTTTGATCTTTAGTTTCATTATTAGAGTCTTGATAATGATAAATAATTTTAAGAGACAGTTCGTTGTAATTTGCTTCGATTTTAACCAAAATTTTAACTTTTGCAAACATTTGTTCCAAAAAATTGACATTTTCGAGTTTTCAGCTGAATAACCCAAAAACCATCTGCAGAATGCTTGAAAATTTTGCATAAATATTGAAGCCTTGATATTGATAAGTGATTTTCAGTAACAGTTTATTGTGATTTGTTGTGTTTTTAACCGAAATTTTACTTTTCCTCAAAGTGTGTTACAAAAAACTGATAATTTCAAGTTTTTAGTTGAATAAGTCTAAAAGCAACTTCGAAATATTTTGATCTTTTGTTTGAATATTAGAGCCTTGATAATGATAAATAATTTTTAGAGACAGTGCGTTGAGATGTGCTTCGATTTTAACCAAAATTTTAGCTTTTCCAAACATTTGTTCCAAAAAATTGATTTTTGAGTTTTCAGTTGAATAACTCAAAAACCATCTACAGAATGCTTAAAAATTTTGCATAAATATTGAAGCCTTGATATTGATAAGTGATTTAGAGTAACAGTTCATTGTGATTTGCTGTGATTTTAAACAAAATTTCAATTTTTTTCAAGATATATTACAAAAAATTTACATTTTCTGGTTTCTAGTAAAATAACTCAAAATCTATCTGCAGAATATTTTGATCTTCTACAAAAATATTAAAGCCCTAATATTAATAAGTGATTTTGAGTAACAGTTTATTGTGATTTGCTTTTATTTTAACCCAAATTTCACTTTTCTTAAATATGTGTTACAAAACATTTATATTTTCAAGTTTTTAGTTGAATAACTCTAAAACCAAGTGCGAAATGTTTTGATCTTTAGTTTCATTATTAGAGTCTTGATAATGATAAATAATTTTTAGTGACAGTTCGTTGTGATTTGCTTCGATTTTAACCAAAATTTTAACTTTTCCAAACATTTGTTCCAAAAAATTGACATTTTCAAGTTTTCAGTTGACTAACTCAAAAACCATCTGCAGAATGCTTGAATATTTTGCATAAATATTGATAAGTGATTTTGAGTGACAGTTCATTGTGATTTGCTTTTATTTTATCCCAAATTTCACTTTTCTTCAATATGTGTTACAAAAAATTGATATTTTCAAGTTTTTAGTTCAATAACTCTAAAACCAAATTCGAAATGTTTTGATCTTTAGTTTCATTATTAGAGTCTTGATAATGATAAATAATTTTGAAAGACAGTTCGTTGTAATTTGCTTCGACTTTAACCGAAATTTTAGCTTTTCCAAACATTTATTCAAAAAAATTGACATTTTCGAGTTTTCAGTTGACTAACTCAAAAACCATCTGCAGAATGCTTGAATATTTTGCATAAATATTGATAAGTGATTTTGAGTGGCAGTTCATTGTGATTTGCTTTGATTTTAAACAAAATTTCAATTTTTTCAAGATTTCTTACATAAAATTTACATTTTCTGGTTTCTAGTTAAATAACTCAAAATCAATCTGCAGAATATTTTTATCTTCTACATAAATATTAAAGCCGTAATATTGATAAGTGATTTTGTGTAACAGTTCATTGTGATTTGCTTTGATTTCAATATTCGTTACAAAAATTGACATTTTCGCGTTTTTAGTGAAATAACTCAAAAACCGTCTTCAGAATGTTTTGATATTTTGCATAAATATTAAAGTTCTGATATTAGTAGATAATTTTGAGTGACAGTTCGTTTTGATTTATTTTGATTTTAGCCGAAATTACCCTTTTTCCCAATATTTATTCCAAAAAAATAATATTTTCGAGTTTTTAGATGAATAACTCAAAAGCCACATTCAGAATATTTTGATATTTTGCTTGAATATTACAGTCCTGATGTTGTTAAATAATAGTCCGTTGTTATTTTTTTTATTTTAGCCGAAATTTCACTTTTTCCCAATATTTGTACCAAAAAATTGAATGTTTAATGTTGGCGGCGTTTACTTCGTGGTACATCTTGATTGTAGATTGGAATAAAACACTTTAACTTTTTTATACCACTATATTTTGGAATAAAACACTTTCGAAACTAGTCACATAAATAAAATATAGTGGTATAAAAAAGTTAAAGTGTTTTATTCCAATCCCCAAAAAATTGATATTTTCGAATTGAATAACTCAAAAACCATCTGCAGAATGTTTTAATCTTTTTAATATTGAAGCCCTGATATTCATAAGTGATTTTGAGTAACAGTTCATAGTGATTTGTTTTGATTTTAAACGATTTTCACTTTTTCTCAATATTTAATATAAAAAGAAAAATAACATTGTCGTTTCTAGTTAAAAAATCAATCTGCAGAATAATTTGAACTTCTGCATAAATATTAAAGCCCTGATATTAATAAGTGATTTTGAGTAACAGTCCATTGTGATTTGTTTGATTTTAAACGAAATTTCACTTTTTCCCAATATTTATTACAAAAAATTGATATTTTCGAGTTTTTGGTTGAATAATTCAAAAAGCATTTACAGAATGTTTTGATATTTTGTTTGAATAAAGTCCTGATAATGATAAGTTTTGAGTGATAGTACGTTGTGATTTGGTTCGATTTTAACCGAAATTTCAGCTTTTCCAAATATTTGATTAAAAAAATTGACGTTCTCGAGTTTTTAGTTAAATAACTCAAAAAAAAACATTTCCAGAATATATTGATTTTTTGCTTAAATATTTAAGTCGTGATAATTATATGTAATTTTAAATGACAGTCCGTTGTGATTTACTTCGATTTTAGCCGAATTTCATGTAGTCACGTATTTTGTATTTTAAAGGTGAAATGGGGATGTTTCCAGTGAGATATCATAAATGTTTTTATCTTTTAGGTTAGGCAGGGGCGGCTCGTTATATAGAGTTAACGAGCCATGTCACTACCTGTAGTTTCAACCTCAACAAGAATTTTTAATTAACTCTTAAAACACTTTTTCGCCAGTTACTTTGGTCTAGGAAAGGAGGGGGGTATATATATGTGGCTCTACCATCAATATGTTCCACGAGCCGCCACTGCACTTATTTTCAAAGTGCTTTTTTGTCCGGGCTTAGTGAGGAGTAATAAGTGTGTAAACAGGAACAAACGGACATGTGTACTTAAAAAAAACCCAAACCCTCCTTAAACCTGGCGTGAATCTGGTGACTTTTCGAAACAACAATACTGAATAACCATCTTAAGAAAATAAAAAATTTATAGAATAATATCTACAACATTACATTTTCTAACGTTTAAAAAACTGTATCTTAAAAAGTAATGAGAAAAACATAACTCTGGCTATTTTCACTACAACAAACTTAAACTTATGTTGACTATAGTTGTAGTGATACCAACGCATTAGCAAAAATGTCGAGATTATTTATGAAAAAAAAAATTTAAAAGGTCATCAACCTTACTGCATTCCAGACAGTAAATAATTGCACGTTCTAAGCATATGTGCGTTTTGTAAGTACTGCAGCTGTACCTGGCCTTCCTATTTTTCTTTTTAGGACATACCTGACATCTTCCTATAATATTTTCTTGATTTGGGATCCGAAAGGACGATTTTCCATTAATTTTTAGAATTTTTGTCCAATTTTTTTGTTTTAACTTATAATCGTTAGTTTTACATCTATAAATAACTTGAGCTTTTACTGCAGTGTTTAATAAGGAGTACCAAATTGTGAGTAGCCATTACCTAAAATGTCTTGATACACTATAGGTAGCAGAGTGTTCATCCATTACGTCGACACCACATTTAGTAAAATTATAAAATCCGATAATTTCGGGTTTAAGACGATCGCCTGATTCTTCTTCAATTTTATTATAGTAGTGAAAGGTAGAGATAGGAAACACAATCTTGCTTTTTTTAATAGTAACTCCGCAGTGTAATGTCCTTTTGGAAACCAAATAATAAGAAACAACCTTACTTTTCTGTAAAAAACTGTATCAATAACATTTTAAATAATTAAAATGATTGTACTCTCCACACAAATTATTCCATGTGATCCCAATATTTATGATGTGAACTTTGATTGTTTCCAGAAGCGGGTACAATTGCAAAATATGTGGAAAAATGTATGCCACCAAAGTAAAACTTAGTGCTCATGGAGCTGCCCACAGACCTAAAACTATACAATGCCCACTATGCACGAAGATGTTTCCAACTAACTCAAGGCTCAAAAAGCACCTAAACTGTTGCAATCGGGATCCCGCTGAGAAACATACGTGTGAATATTGCGGAATCGTCACAACAACTAAAGATAGATTAAATGTTCACATGAAGGGACATTTAACAGAAAACCTCTTCCGCTGCGATTTATGCGGGCACGAGGTGCGTGGTAAAACCAACCTGAAAAACCACATAGATATCAAGCATAAAGGAATCAAGCAAATCTGTCAAGAGTGTGGTAAGGAATTTTCAAATTTATCAAATTTAAGAAATCACGTGAAGTTGCATGATCCTCTATACAAACGTCCTGAATATAAATGTGATTTATGCGAGTACAGTGTTCTAAGAAAGCAGACTTTAATTCACCACAAGAAAATGCACGAAGGTGAAAATGTACATTTCGTTTGCGAATTATGCGGAAAAAGGCTGTCGGTTATGAGTCGAGTGGTGCATATGCGAAATCATAAGATGAAGCCGTTCTGCTGCACGAAATGCGGGAAAAACTTTACAAACCAAGATAACTTGAAAGCTCATGAGAAAATGCACATAGTAAGAAACGTAGCACATGGGGACAGACGTTCTTCAATCTGATGTAATGAACCAAAGCTTTAATAGAGTAATCATGGTAATCATGAATTTTATACACTTGATTTGTAAGGTGAGAGCTACACAATTTTGTTGCTGAGTTGAACATGCCTGAGAGTGAGAAGCATAACAGTCATGTCTAAGATTAATTCATATAAATAAATATGCGACATACCTCATTTATCTCACAGCCAATTCTGAAACAAAATTTTATGGCTCACATGATATGTTAAAATAATGAAATATTAATAGCTAACATAAATAATAAAAACTGAATCGTATTTTAGCTATTAATATAACGAGAATATTATACGATTCATAGCAATCGAGGGCAACGTCCGAGTTTATTATAAATCGAAAATATTCGTGTTATATTCAAAGCTTTATCGTATCATCGACTGTGCTGATGCCATCAATGCCATGCTGATCAAATCAATAAATTATGTTTTACATATAAAAAATTGCATGTTCGTTTTAATGTTTGTTGATTGGTAACTAATAATTCATGAGTAACTAAGGTCCATTGATGATATATACAAAACAGTGGTTTGTTAATTCGTAACTAACGCATTATGAAATAATAGTACTATTATGGTCCTAATAATGATCAATCAATGTTTAGCATAAAATGAACATAATAGATAATAATAATAATAATAATTTTATTGGTGCTAATAACATAGTTTTACACAGGTCAAGGCAATGTTGATAAATGAAACTGTTACACATGGATTTATAAAAACTAGTGTGTACACACATGATGATATGATAAAGATATTATTATTATTATTTTACATATTGAGCAAGTTTTTGGTACATATAGCAAATACATTGTATGTGTTTACTTTTATTGTATTTATATTTATGTATATACACTGCCATGAATAAATGTATTATTATCATTATTCATGAATTTTGTACATTTTCTGCTTTTCTCCATCTTGTTTCCTGCATCGCCGTTATATCTATGTTATGTTTTTCTATTTCTTTTACCTGTTCAGAATATTGTTTTAATGTTGAAAATATACATCAACAAATAAACAATTCATACAATAAACACGTTAGTCCCATAAAAAATGGTGATGTGGCGATCATGTTAGATAAGATAAGATAAGAATTTCATTGCTTATAAAACAATATTAGACACGTCATAATTTAATTCTTTACTTTCTCCGACTTGATGGTATCATTTATATTTACGTTTTCACGGTTTATTTTCAATTTAAAGCATATTTTAAATCGAACGACAAATGATGTTTCAAATTCTATTATCCTTTACCGTTTACTGAAAAATTAAAAATAATGCAAAAAAAGTCCTGAAAAGATTTCTAAAAATAGTCCCGATTAAAAAGTCCTAAGAAACCTAATAAAAGCCCTGAGTAAGAAAGTCCTGAAAATATAAATAGTCCAGATTAAAAACTTCTAAGAACCTAATAAAAGTCCTGAACAAGAAAGTCTTGAAAAAGTTCCGATAAAAAAGTCTTGATAAAAATCCCGATAATAATGATCCCCGACAAAAAATGTCTTGAAAAACAGAAATAAAAAAAATAAAGTCCTGCAAACGAGTTGACAAAAAAAGTCCTGGAGAAACAGTTTTGGAAATCTTGAAAAAGGAGTACTGTTGAAAAGTTGTGAAAAAGAGTCGTGATAAAAATCCTGAAAAGGGTACCGAAAAAAGAAAAAAATTAAAAAATTAATAAATGTCCTTAAAAAAATCCTAAAAGAAGTCCGGAGAAGTTCTAAAATAAATCCTGAAAAAGTCGTTAATAAAGTCCCGAAAAAAGTGCCGAAAAAGAGTCCTGATAAAATATCCTGAAAAAATATCCTGTAAAAACAGTTTTAAAAAAGAGTTATGAAAGAAAATAAAATTAAAGATGATACTGATTTCACACAAAAAATTCTGACAACACGTGGTTTGGATATTCGACCGCAAAAGGTTTTAAGATTAGGTAGATACAAATCTGGCTCCAAACCAAGGCCTCTCAAAATAGTATTTCGTAATGATTCTGAAGCAAGGGATGTTCTCAAGAGCAATGCTCTGGATAATGCCCGTAACCATCAATTTCGGGCCGACCGCACAGTGAAACAAATAAGTTATTTCAAGAAAATTCAAAATGAACTCGTCAGCAGAAAATCGAATGGAGAATCGAATTTGGTTATCAAATTTAAAAATGACATTCCATTTATAACTGAATATACAAGTTTGCCAAATCCTTCAACAGCAAAAAACTAACAGTATATTATCAGAATGTGGGGGGGGCACGTACAAAAATTAAAGAACTGATGCTGGGTGTTAATAGGAATAGTTTTGATATTATAATTATTACAGAAACATGGTTCTATGATGAAATTCTTAATAGTCAATTACAGTGGAGTAACTACAATATATTTAGAACTAATCGTACCGTGCATGGCGAAACAAGAGGAGGTGGCATATTAATCGCGATTAAACGCTCTTTCATATCTTCCTTAATTCTCTATGACAACACGATAGAACACATTTTTGTCTCAGTTACAATTAATAAATTGAATTACGTTATTGGTGGATTATATATACCTCCCGGATCACCTTCAGATGTATACGAGGAGCACGGTAATATTTTAGAATCCCTATATCAGTCAAAGAATTCTTCAAAGTTTTTAATCTGTGGTGACTATAACCTTCCGTCATTAAAATGGAATATACACGGACTTGTTTATGATTCAACATACTCGCCTGACCATAAAGTTGAGGCAATCGTCAGTTCATACTCTATGATTAATTGTAATCAAATTAATACTTTACCCAATGCAAGAGGGGTGTTTTTAGATCTGTTTTTCACAAATTTATTTAATGTCAATATTCATTTATCTGTCGATAACTTGTTAGCTACAAGTTGTCATCATTATGCCTACTGTTTAAATTTTCCGATTGAAATTCCCATACATAATTTAGTAACCCTTGAAAAAGTATATTTATATAATTTAGCCGACTGGTATTCTCTTAACGATTATTTTGCTTCGGTAAATTGGAACGATTTGTTGAAAAATGAAAATATTGACATAATTGTTGAACGATTTTATGAAATAATTCAAAATGGTATTGATTCTTTTATTCCATTTAAACTCATAAAAACCCATCAGTCAAAATATCCTAAATGGGTATCTAAGGAATTACGTGAACTTATTGTAAAAAAGAAAATTGCCCATAAAAAATATAAGCAAAATGGCTTTGCATCTGATTATTCTTCTTTCAAGGACCTTCGCTCAGCTTGTTCGTCATTATCAACAAATCTATATAACAATCACATTAAAACAGTTCAATCAAATATTAAAACCAACCCACGTTCGTTCTTTAAGTATGTAAGAGATCTAAAAAATGAGGACGGAATTCCTAAAGAAATGCATTTCAAAAATATAACGGCTTCCGGTGGTAAGGATATTGTTAATGCTTTCTCTAATTTCTTTTCCTCCGTTTTTGTCAAGGACGTCTCTCATACTATTTCGCACACATGCGACAACAATATGCAAATTAATGACACAATATTAAATGTTAATTTAGAGCAAGTGTTCAATTGTATAATGAGTCTGGAGGATAGCTTTTCTTCGGGTCCTGATGGGATTCCAAGTGTTTTTCTTAAAAACTGTGTATGTACTTTAAGTACTCCGATTCATGGAATATTCCTTAAATCACTATTATCAGGAAAATTTCCTTCAAAATGGAAAGATAGCTTTGTTAAACCCATTTTTAAATCTGGTCTTCGTAACATGGTTGACAATTATAGAGGTGTGTGTATTCAGTCAGTGATACCCAAAATGTTGGATAAACTCGTTGCAAACCAGTTGCTATGGATGTCTCGCCAAATAATTTCTAGTAATCAGCATGGTTTTGTACAGGGGCGATCTACTACTACAAATTTACTCGTCTACAAGCAGTTTCTGTCTAATGCTTTGGAGAACGGTTGTCAGGTGGATGCATTATACACGGACTTCTCTAAAGCATTTGACAGGGTGAATCATAAAATTTTATTATGTAAACTAAAAACTTTGGGATTCAACGATGTCACCATGTCTTGGTTAGAATCATTCCTGACAGATCGCCGACTTAGCGTCAAAATAAATAATTATGAATCTGAGTACTTTGAAGTAAGTTCAGGTGTTCCTCAAGGCTCTCATTGTGGTCCTTTACTGTTTGTTCTGTTTGTAAATGATTTACAAAATGTAATTAAGCATTCAAACTTTCTACTCTATGCCGACGACTTAAAATTATTCAAAATTGTTACTTCTTATAATGACTGCATAGAGTTGCAGAATGATTTGACCAATGTAGACAATTGGTGCCAAAGAAACTTGTTATTTTTAAATATAAACAAGTGTAACTCGATCACGTTTTACAAAGGTAGAATCGTTAACAATTCTGAATACGATATCAATGGGATGAAGTTAAACAAAGTTAGTGTTATAAAAGACTTAGGTGTGCTATTTGACCAAAGCTTAAATTTTAAAAATCATATTTCCTTTGCATGTGATAAGGCAAGAAGAATGTGGGGTTTTGTGTCAATAACAACTAGAGATTTCTCCAGTGATTGTTTGAAAATTCTGTATTGTTCCCTTGTTCGCTGCCATCTTGAATATGCGTCTCCAATCTGGTCTCCTCATTTCCAAGTTGATGTACATAGAATAGAACAAGTACAAAATAAGTTTTTCCGTTCTATGGAGTGGAAGTTAGGTCAACGGCATATATTTGGATCATATTCGAACATCAAAAATCAATTACATATGCACTCGCTAAGTGATCGAAGAATCTTCGCCGATTTGTGCACACTTTATAGGCTAGCTAACGGCATAAGTGATTGCCCAGATTTACTGGCTCGGTTGGATTTTTATATATCTAGCTCCCACCGGATGCTTAGAAGGACCCCTCTATTTAGAATAAAAGCCAATAACACCAACTTTGCCCACAACAACACCATTACTAGAATGATGAGATGTGCCAACGACTACTCCCAAAACAATTGGTTCGACCTGTTTGCTGATTCTTTGCCTACATTTAGGAGGAAACTACAACGTCATAGCAGCATAACTTAATCCTTCATCCTCGGCAAAATAAAAATTAAGATTGTAATTAATTTTGATTTTATTTAAATTATTTTTATTTTTATTTAATTTGTTTATTCTGAAGAGTGTTTAATTATAATTTTATTTAAATCAATTTTAGTTTTATTTAATTTTATTGAAGTTAATTTTACTTTTATTTAATTTGTTTATTCTGAAGAGTGTTTAATTTTAATTTTATTTAAATCAGTTTTAGTTTATTTAATTTGTTTGCTCTGAAGATTGTTTTAATTTAAATTTATTTAAATCGATTTTGGTTTCATTCAATTTGTTTATTCTGGAAATTGTTTATTTTTTTTTTATATTGTATTATTATTTATTATTTTATATAATTAATTAACGATTAATTTATGATACTTTATGTAAATGGGATTACCCGTCAATAAAGTTATTATTATTATTATTATTATTATTATTATTATTATTATTATTATTATTATTATTATTAAATTACATCGTAAAAAATTTCTTAAAAAGTCCCGAAAAAGTATCCTCGAAGAAAGGTCTTTTGAAAATGTTCTTAAAAAAGACCTGAAAAAGTTCTGAAAACATTGTCCTGACGTCCCAAAAAGAAACACCAGAAATAAAAATCCTAAAAGAAGTCCGGAGAAGTCCTAAAATAAATCCTGAAAAAGTCGTGAATAAAGTCCCGAAAAAAATCCCGAAAAAGAGTCCTGATAAAATATCCTGAAAAAATATCCTGTAAAAACAGTTTTAAAAAAGAGTTATGAAAATTACATCGTAAAAAATTCCCGAAAAAGTATCCTCAAAGAAAGGTCTTTTGAAAATGTTCTTAAAAAAGACCTGAAAAAGTTCTGAAAACATTGTCCTGGCGTCCCAAAAAGAAACACCAGAAATGAATGTCCTTAAAAAATCCTAAAAGAAGTCCGAAGAAGTCCTAAAATAAATCCTGAAAAAGTCGTGAATAAAGTCCCGAAAAAAATCCCGAAAAAGAGTCCTGATAAAATATCCTGTAAAAACAGTTTTAAAAAAGAGTTATGAAAATTACATCGTAAAAAATTTCTTAAAAAGTCCCGAAAAAGTATCCTCGGAGAAAGGTCTTTTGAAAATGTTCTTAAAAAAGACCTGAAAAAGTTCTGAAAACATTGTCCTGACGTCCCAAAAAGAAACACCAGAAATGAATGTCCTTAAAAAAATCCTGAAAGAAGTCCGAAGAAGTCCTAAAATAAATCCTGAAATAGTCGTGAATAAAGTCCCGAAAAAAGTGCCGAAAAAGAGTCCTGATAAAATATCCTGTAAAAACAGTTTTAAAAAAGGGTTATGAAAATTACATCGTAAAAAATGCTAATAAAATATTTCTGAAAAAAAAACACTGCAAAAAATTCTTAAAAAGACCTGAAAAAGTTCTGAAGAAATTGTCCTAAAAAAAATCCCAAAAAGGGTCTTGAAAAAAGTCCCGAACAAGAAGTCCTGAAAATTAATTTTTTAATTAAAAAATCGTTCTGAAATATAGTACTGAAAAAAGTCCTGTAAAGAAGGCTTGAAAAAAATTCCCGGAAAAATAATTCTGAAAAATGTAACGGAGAAAATTTTGAAAATAATCCAGTAAAGTAGTCCCGAACAAGAGGTTTTTAAAAAAGTCCTGGAGGAACAGTCCTTGAATAAATGTCCGGATAAAAGCCGTGAAAAAAAAATCCAAAATATAGCCTTCATACAAAACACCAGAAACAAATGTCCCGAAAAGAGACCTAAAATAAGTCCTGAAGATAGTTCAGAAAAAGAGTCATAAGAAAATTGTCCTGTAGAAACAGTCTTGAAAAATTTCCCAGAAAATAATATCTTTAAAAAATAAAAAAAAATAAAATTGAAAATGTTTCCTTAAAATCAAATCAAATCAATTTATTACACTTTTTGCCACCCTAATACATATATAAATATAGTTAAAAGTATACAATTAACATATTAATACATATTTGTGGATGTGTTTGTCAACTTAAAAGTAAAATTAAAATTAAAATATAGCCTTGAATATTATTATTATCATTATAATATAAAAGATCTGAAGAAATTGTCCTCAAAAAGAAATCCCAAAAAGTGTCTTAAAAAGTTCCGAAGAAAGTCCTACAAAATTCCTGAAATAAAAAGTCTTGAAAAAAAAATGCTAAAAATATCTGAAAAAGTCCTTAAAACGGTCCAAAAACGGCCATGAAAAAAAAAATTAAAAAAATTGTCATGAAGAACATTATAAAAATTTGTTCTAAAAAAAATGCCGAAAATAAGTCTCAACAAAGGGTTCTTGAGAGAATCCCGAAAAAATGTCCAGAGAAAAAATTTGGTAAAGAAATCCTGAAAATAAAGGTCCTAAAAAATGTCTTAAAAATATCTGAAAAAGTCCTTAAAAAGGTCCAAAAACGGCCATGAAAAAAAATACCAAAAATTGTCATAAAGAACATTCTAAAAATTTGTTCTAAAAAAAATTCCGAAAATAAGTCTCAACAAAGGGTTCTTGAGAGAATCCCGAAAAAACGTCCAGAGAAAAAATTTTGAAAAGAAATCCTGAAAATAAAGGTCCTAAAAAATTTCTTAAAAATATCTGAAAAAGTCCTTAAAAATGTCCAAAAACGGCCATGAAAAAAAATTGAAAAAATTGTCATGAAGAACATTCTAAAGATTTGTTCTAAAAAAATCCCGAAAAACAGTCTCAACAAAGGCTTCTTGAGAGAATCCCGAAAAAACGTCCAGAGAAACAATTTTAAAAAGAAATCCTGAAAATAAAGGTCCTAAAAAATTTCTTAAAAAGTCCCGAACAAGTATCCTCGAAGAAAGGATGGTCTTTTGAAAATGCTCTTAAAAAACCTGAAAAAGTTCTGAAAACATTGTCCTGACGTCCCAAAAAGGCTAAAAGAACAAAAAAAAAACTATTAATATAAATAAACGGCCATGAAAAAGAAATTCCAAAAATTGTCATGAAGAACATTCTAAAAATTTGTTCTAAAAAATATCCCGAAAATAAGTCTCAACAAAGGGTTCTTGAGAGAATACCGAAAAAACGTCCAGAGAAAAAATTTTGAAAAGAAATCCTGAAAATAAAGGTCCTAAAAAATTTCTTAAAAATATCTGAAAAAGTCCTTAAAAAGGTCCAAAAACGGCCATGAAAAAAAAAATTAAAAAAATTGTCATGAAGAACATTATAAAAATTTGTTCTAAAAAAAATCCCGAAAATAAGTCTCAACCAAGGGTTCTTGAGAGAATACCGAAAAAATGTCCAGAGAAAAAATTTTGAAAAGAAATCCTGAAAATAAAGGTCCTAAAAAATATCTGAAAAAGTCCTTAAAAAGGTCCAAAAACGGCCATAAAAAAAAATTCCAAAAATTGTCTTGAAAAATTTGTTCTAAAAAAAATCCCGAAAATAAGTCTCAACAAAGGGTTCTTGAGAGAATCCCGAAAAAACGTCCAGAGAAAAAATTTTGAAAAGAAATCCTGAAAATAAAGGTCTTAAAAAATTTCTTAAAAAGTCCAGAAAAAGGATCCTCGAAGAAAGGTCTTTTGAAAATGTTCTTAAAAAAACCTGAAAAAGTTCTGAAAACATTGTCCTGACGTCCCAAAAAGGCTAAAAGAACAAAAAAAAAATGGTGATGTGGCCATCATGTTACTTTCTCCGACTTGATGGTATCATTTATATTTACGCATTCATGGTTTATTTTCAATTGAAATCATATTTTAAATGTACATCGAGCGTTGCGTAAACTCGGATGAAACTGACGTTTGAAACGTCAAAATTATGAAAGATGGAAAAATTATACTTCAAATTCAAAAGCTCGGTTTACTCAAAAACTAACGAGATTTTGAAAAAAAAGAAATTGTTCATTTTGGCATTCTTTACAATTATTATTCACATAAATTTGCTGTAACTATTATCGTTTCATAATTATAAAGCAAAAATTAAAAAAAAAAAGTAATAAATTTTTTTCTCGAATAGCAAAGATTTTATGAAAAATATTTTCAAGCTAAAGATGTTAATTTCTTTGTTGTCTTTAATGTTTGTTTAAATGTTTTTGTGATATTTTTCATATTTAACAAAATATTGGCAAAAAAACAAAAAACAGTTAAGGTAAACACCCACTTCCGGTGTACGAAATTTTACCAAAAGCTTTTCAGTTCTTTGGATTATCAAATAAGACGTATGTTCAAAGTTTCATACCAATTGCTCTATTAGTTTTTGAGATACAGCGCACACAGACAGACACACACACAGACACAAAAAATTTTTTTCCAGAAATTGTTGAAATGGTATCTAGGGACCCCAAAACGGATATTTCCGTAAAAAAAAAATTTGAAAAAAAAATCACGATCACAATACTTTCTCGTACTTCGTAACGGATAAAGTAAAAACTGTAGGAATGTAATAGTAAAGGCTTTGTCAATCGGTCCAATTTAGGAGGCTTAGGTTTCAAAATTTCTCTGAACTGTAATTGTGCCGCAGATTATCAGTTGGTGCCCTATGATTAAAATTGCACATGAGATCTTTTTTTTTAACTTTTTCTGCGGCTTGATGGATTTATATCAAGGTATTGGTAAATCTACGTATTTCGTAATGATTATGTAAAAACAAAGCGATAGGACAAGCCATCGAAGATGCAATCTAAAGTTTACACTATATGTGAATGATTCACACTTTTTACGAATAATTATTTTAATAGAAGTTAATTATTTGCAAACGCAAACACTTTTCGGAAATAATCTCAAATAATTAGATTAATAGTGTGAAAGAGCTTCCGACAAGAATCCAACCTGCAACCTCTAGTCCGGAAAACGAAATTCAATCCCACTGTGCTTTTACGCACTTATGAACGATTATTTTTGGAAATTATTTTGATTTAAATTAAATGTATTCTTCCTAGAACGTGGTCATCATTTAAACAGTTTTAACTCCTTCTCGATTCTCCTTAAAATATATTATTATCTTAGTAAATACTGAAATTAATTCTGATTCACCTCAATTCAATTAAATCTACTATTACAAATTATATATAACCGATCCCGATCTTATGTTTCTTGTGAGGCTACTGTATATGTTACATAACTTTATTGTTTCCAGAAATGGATACCAATGCAAAATATGCTACAAATGGTACATTACCAAAAGAAAGCTTCAAAAGCACGGAGCGGCGCATAGAGCCAAAACTATACGATGTCCAAAGTGTCCCAAGTTGTTTTCAACAAACTCACTGGTCAGAAAACACCTAACATTGTGCCTACGCAGCCCGACCGAACTACACACGTGCAACATTTGCGATAGGAAACTAAAAACGGATCTGGGCTATAAAAGTCACATGAAGATTCATCTAAACGAATACAGTTTTCACTGTGATTTATGCGGGATGGGTTTGAGTACTAAAGATTCCTTAGCACAGCACAGAGATACTATACACGAAGGCATCAAACATCAATGTAAGGATTGTGGCAAGGAATTTAGGCAGCGGTCAAATTTGATCCAACATGTGAAGACGCACGATCCTTTATATAGACGTCCTGAGTATAAATGTGACTTATGTGAATACGTTGGTAGCAGAAAGCAACGTTACATTCACCATATGGAAACGCATAATGTGGAAAAAATAAAATTTATGTGTGAAATATGTGGTAGAAACGTCACTTCCAAGAAGGGTCTAGTGTTACACATGGCGCTCCACAGCAACGAGAAGCCTTTCTGCTGTGCGGTATGTGGGAAAACTTTCGTGAAGAAGGTATACCTTCAAACTCACGAGAGAACGCATACTAATGAAAAGCCATTTCCTTGTGAGGTGTGTGGAAAGCATTTTTCGCAGAGGACCCCGTTGACTATACATATGAGACTTCATACGGGCGAAAGGCCGTTCAAATGTCAAATGTGCAAGAAAACATTTGTTTCTAAATCGGCTCTAAATGTACATACTAGAGTTCATCTTAAAGGCCGTTGATGAATTGTACTCCTATTATGTTTTGGTTTGGTTTTATTTGAATAAAGATTTATAAACGTTTATGTTCTATTAATCTTACTTAACGAATTGTATCCTTATACACTAAAACAGGCGTCGGGGGCTTTTTTTGGCTGCGGGTCTAAATGTGATGGAGATTTTTGGTGAATAATATACATTTTATTGGGAGAACTATTATATCGTAATAAAAATCGAAATGTGTAGAGCAAATAGCAATTACAATTTAAGTCAAAAATTAAATCCCTCCTGCTGCAAAATTTTCTCTATTCGAAGAATTAGTTTTTTAATTGTAATCTTTGTTTAAAGTAAGTGTATTTAATTAGTTTGTATATTTAATTTTATGCAATTCGAACTGTATTTTCATCTGCTAAAAATGACAATTTTCAACTGCCAAAAAAGATAATTTTCAATTGTCAAAGATGAGCATTTAACTGGAAAAATAACAATTTTCAACAGCCAAAACTGGAAATTTTAACTGTGAATATTGAAAAGTTTCTACTAGTAAAAATTACAATATTCAACTGTCAAAATTGACAATTTTCACTCTTTTAAAAATGATAATTTACAACTACTCAAAATTATTTTCAACTAACAAAAATGACAATTTTTAACTGCCAAAAAAACAATTTTCAATTGTCACAGATGAGCATTTTAACTGGCAAAAGTAACAATTTTCAACTGCCAAAACAGACAATTTTTAACTGTGCAGATTGAAAAGTTTCTACTAGTAAAAATGGCAATATTCAACTGTCAAAAATGACAATTTTCTCTTAAAAATGATAATTTTCAATTACCCAAAATTATTTTCAAATAACAAAAATGACAACTGGCAGAAAAAAAATTTAAATTGTTAAAGATGAGCATTTTAACTGGCAAAAATAACCATTTTCAACTGTCAAAATTGACAATTTTTAACTGCGAAGATTAAAAAGTTTCTACTATCAAAAATGGAAATATTCAACTGTCAAAAATTACAGTTTTTACTCTTAAAAATGATAATTTTCAACTACCCAAAATTATTTTCAACTAACAAAAATGACAATTTTCAACTGCCTTAAAAGACAATTTTCAATTGTCAAAAATGACCATTTCAACTGCCAAATATAACAATTTTCAACCGCCAAAACCGACAATTTTTAATTGTCAAGATTGAAATATTTCAACTACCAAAAATGACAATATTCAAATGTCAAAAATGACAATATTCAACTGTCAAAAATGACAATTTTTACTCTTATAAATGATCATTTTCAACTACTCAAAATTATCTTGAACTAACAAAAATGACAATTTTCAACTATCAAAAAAGACAATTTTCAACTATCAAAAAAGACAATTTTCAATTGTCAAAAATATGCATTTCAACTGGCAAAAGTAACTATTTTCAACTACCAAAAATGACAATTTTCAACTGCCAAAAAAGACAATTTTCAATTGTCAAAAATGTGCATTTCAACTGGTAAAAATAACAATTTTCAACCGCCAAAACTGACAATTTTCAATTGTTAAGATTGAAATATGTCAACTACCAAAAATGACAATATTCAACTGTCAAAAACGACAATATTCAACTGTCAAAAACGACAATTTTTACTCTTAAAAATGATAATTTTCAACTACTCAAAATTATTTTGAACTAACAAAAATGACAATTTTCAACTATCAAAAAAGACAATTTTCAATTGTCAAAAATGTGCATTTCAACTGGCAAAAAGAACTATTTTTAACTGCCAAAACTGACAATTTTTAACTGTTAAGATTAAAAAGTTTCTACTAACAGTAATGGCAATATTCAACTGTCAAAAATGACAATTTTTACACTTAAAAATAATCATTTTCAACTACCCAAAATTATTTTCATCTAACGAAAATGACAATTTTCAACTGCCAAAAAGACAATTTTCAATGGTCAAAAATTAGCATTTCAACTGGCAAAAATAACAATTTTCAACTGCCAAAAATAACAATTTTTAACCGTCAAAACTGACAATTTTTAATTGTCAAGATTGAAATATTTCAACCACCAAAAATAACAATATTCAACTGTCAAAAACGACAATTTTTACTCTTAAAAATGATAATTTTCAACTACCCAAATTGACAATTTTCAACTGCAAAAAAAAACAATTTTCAATTGTCAAAAATGAGCATTTCAACTGGTAAAAATAACAATTTTCAACTGCCAAAACTGACAAATTTTAACTGTGAATATTGAAAAGTTTCTACTGTCAAAAATGGCAACATTCAACTGTCAAAAATTCTAATTTTTCTGATTATAATGATCAGTTTCAACTACCCAAAATTACCTTTCAACTGCCCAAAAATAATTTTTTTATCTGTCAAAATGACGATTATCAGGTGCATAAATGACAATTTTAGACTGTCAAAATTGATCATGTTCAAGTGCCAAAAATGATCATTGTCAAAATCAGTGTCAAAAATGGACATTTTCAAATAAGAAAAATGACAATTTTCACCTGCGAAAAAAGACAATTTTCAAGTGTCAAAAATGATCATTTTAACAGCCGAAAATGATCATTTTAACAGCCACAAATGACAATTTTCAACTGTGAAAAATTACCATTTTCGAGTACAAAAGAAACAATCTTTAAGTGCCAAAATGACAATTTTAAACAACCAAAAAATGACAATTTTAATGTGTCAAAATTGGTCATGTTCATCAAAAATGATAATTTTTCAAGTGTCAAAAATAACCATTTTCAACTAACAAAATTGAAAATTCTCAACTGCCAAAAATGACAATTTTCAAATGCAAAAACGACAATTTTTAACTGTCAAACGCCAATTATCAAGTGCCAAAACGACAATTTCCTGTCAAAAATAACAATTTTAAACTGTCAAAATTTACTATTTTCAAGTGCCAAAACTGACAATTTTGAAGTGGCAAAAATAACAAGTTTCACCTGCCAATAATGATAATTTTCTATAATCAAAATTGTAAGGGAAATAAAGATATTATTTTTAACTGCGAATATTGAAAAGTTTCTACTAACAAAAATGACAATTTTCAACTACCAAAAAAGACAATTTTCACATTGTCAAAAATGAACATTTAAACTGGCAAAAATAACAATTTTCAACTGCGAAAACTGAAATTTTTTAACTGTTAAGATTGAAAAGTGTACTACAAAAATGGCAATATTTAACTGTTAAAAATGACAATTTGATTCTTAAAAATGATCATTTTCAACTACCCAAAATTACCTTTCAACTGCCAAAAAGGAAAAATTTTAACTGTTAAAATGACGATTATCAAGTGCATACGTGACAATTTTAGACTGTCAAAATTGACCATGTTCAATTACCAAAAATGAACATTTTCAAATAAGAAAAATGACAATTTTGACCTGCTGAAAAAGACAATTTTCAAGTATCATAAATGAGTATCATAACTGCCAAAATTGACAATTTTCAACTGTGAAAAATGGTGGGTGGGTCCTATCCCACTCTCCTATTCGTTAAACACGCCCCAGTGTTTCCATTAACAAGTTCATTTGTCGAGGAAACAAAATATAAAAAAAAAAATTGTTCGGTACTTCTTCAAATAATTAATTAACAATTGCAAAATCCTCGCTTGTGTTGTTAGAGTGTCAAAATTGATCATGTTCTAGTGATAAAAATGATAATTTTCAAAGTGTAAAAATAACCATTTTCAACTAACAAAATTGACAGTTCTCAACTGCTTTAAATGACAATTTTCAAGTGCAAAAACGACAATTTTTAACTGCCAAACGGCAATTATCAAGTGCCAAAACGACAATTTCCTATCAGTAATGACAATTTTAGACTGTCAAAATTGACTATGTTCAAGGGCCAAAGCTGACAATTTCCTGTCAGTAATGACAATTTTAGACTGTCAAAATTGACTATGTTCAAGGGCCAAAGCTGACAATTTCCTGTCAGTAATGACAATTTTAGACTCTCAAAATTGACTATGTTCAAGGGCCAAAACTGACAATTTCCTGTCAGTAATGACAATTTTAGACTGTCAAAATTGACTATTTTTAAGGGCCAAAGCTGACAATTTCCTGTCAGGAATGACAACTTTAGACTGTCAAAATTGACTATGTTCAAGGGCCAAAGCTGATAATTTCCTGTCAGTAATGACAATTTTAGACTGTCAAAATTGACTATGTTCAAGGGCCAAAGCTGACAATTTCCTGTCAGTAATGACAATTTTAGACTGTCAAAATTGTCTATTTTTAAGGGCCAAAGCTGACAATTTCCTGTCAGTAATGACAATTTTAGACTCTCAAAATTGACTATGTTCAAGGGCCAAAACTGACAATTTCCTGTCAGTAATGACAATTTTAGACTGTCAAAATTGACTATTTTTAAGGGCCAAAGCTGACAATTTCCTGTCAGGAATGACAACTTTAGACTGTCAAAATTGACTATGTTCAAGGGCCAAAGCTGATAATTTCCTGTCAGTAATGACAATTTTAGACTGTCAAAATTGACTATGTTCAAGGGCCAAAGCTGACAATTTCCTGTCAGTAATGACAATTTTAGACTGTCAAAATTGTCTATTTTTAAGGGCCAAAGCTGACAATTTCCTGTCAGTAATGACAATTTTAGACTGTCAAAATTGACTATTTTCAAGGGCCAAAGCTGACAATTAACAACTGCCAATAATGACAATTTTCTCAAAACTGCAAGGGAAATAAAGATATTATTATTATTATTGTTATTATTAATGTTGTTTATGATACTACAATTCAATAAAGAATTGTGAGGTAAAGATTTTTTTTCGCCGATTATGCTATGTATAAAGTAATTTTTTTTTTTTTTATGACTTAAGCCTTCGCCATTCAGTCACGACCGATAAAGTAATTTAAAAATATATATTTTCCTAGTAAGCACTTGTGTTTTATTATAATTTATCCGAATTATTATAATTAATCTAACGGATGATGTATCAACAATGATTATAATCCTGGTGGCTCTAGAATCAAGCATGGGCGATTGTCACACAAAATTGTTAAACCTGCATTGGTAAAATCAAAGTCAATTTTGGAGAAAGACCCACCTGCACCTTTTCTGTAATGCAGGCAACTTGCATCACGAAGCAAACAATTGCTTTCACATCACGTAAGCAATAATTTATTGATCAATATTTGAGATGCAAATTAACAATCCCACCCCTCAGATATATTTTGTCAATAAAATTGTATGTATTATATAATTAACCATTAGATTTATTCAATGCCAAATTTAATTATGTAACTTTATGTTTTCCAGAAATGGATACCCCTGCAAAATATGCGGTAAAAGTTTTGTTACTAAAATAAGGCTTAAGACGCACGAAGAGGTACATTTAGACAAAACCATACGATGTCCGAAATGTCCGAAATTATTTACAACAGAGAGATTACTTAAAAGTCACTTGCGATCATGCCTACGAAGTCCGAGTACGTTCTACAAGTGTCAAATTTGCGACAGAAAAATAACATCAGAGATCGGATATAATAAACACATGAAGGTGCATTTAAAGGATTATAGTTACCACTGTGATCTGTGCGGACTGGGGTTGAGCACTAAAACAATCCTCTTACAACACAAAAACTCTGTGCATAACGGAGTCAAATATAAATGTAAGGATTGTGGCAAGGAATTTTGCCACCCGTCAAGTTTGTCTCAACATTTGAAGACGCACGACCCTCTGTACGAAACTCCTGAATACAAATGTGATTTATGCGAATATACCGTTATCACAAAGAATTCCTACTTTCGTCACATGCGAATGCACAAAGGTTTAAATGTAAATTTAGAATGTGAAATATGCGGCAAAACTTTTTCCACCAAACGGGGTATACGGGCTCACTTAAGCGTCCATAGAGGGGAAAAGCCCTTTACTTGCGCACACTGCGGAAAAACTTTTACGATGAAGCATCACCTTCAGAAGCACGAGAATGCGCATACGAAGGAAAAGTCGTTTTCTTGTAAAATATGCGGAAAGAATTTATCTCAGCGTTATTCATTGACTGTGCACATGAGACTTCACACCGGCGAAAGACCATACCAGTGTAAAACTTGCGGAATAGGATTTATCTCAAGGCCGGTTTTCAATAAACATAGATGCATTAATCTTTAAAATTTATTGCAGCAATTAAAATGTATGTAGGTAATTTATTGAAGAATACACACAAACACAATTTATTATACACAATACGGATACAACTATAGTTTCAATAAATTCTGCAACAAGTAAGGTTGTTTCTAATTTGTTTAACTATAGTTTTAACCTTTACAGTGTCGTATTTTTTTAAATTCTGATTATGCCTAGTGTTTTTGTGTATTGCTCAATAAATCGTGGTGTAATACGTCGAAAGTTTTTTCATTTCAAATTGATTAATATGCATGTATCTTATCCATGTTTTTCATGTGTAGCGTTCCAATAAATTAAAACCAACAAATCTTTGGCTTACTTTCCTTCATGCGAGGGATGAGGTTGCTTTGCAGAAACGAGTTGTATATTTGGAAATATTTATTCTTAAATCTGCTTCAACATTGGGATTGAATTACTTATATCTCTAAAGAAGTATTATTTGCGGCACTAAAGCGACAAAATTTGCTTCATATCGTCGGTAAGGTTAAAATCATAGAATATTTGATCTAAACCTTCGTCGTCGAAAATGATTGAATCAAAAACTGTAGATAATTATCAAATTTCAACACCCGAACTTTAGTTGCCTTCAGGAATAGTTATTAAAAATTGTATCAACTGTACTTTTCATTCAAAAAAATGTAAACAAGAATCACCAACAAATAATTGAAAAATATACATTGGAGGAAAAAAGAATGAAACACTTTAAATTCGTGAAATTTCGACCATTTTCAAACCGCCATAACTCGGCGTATTTTCAATCGATTTTGATGAATCTTTAAGGGCGAAAAACTTTGAAGTGTCTTCTTTAAAGGCATGCATACGAACTTAAGCGTAACCCCTTCCGGCACTCTCTAGCACCCCTGTGAAAAAAAAATGTTTTTTCAGGAAACCATTTTCAACTTTGACGATGTCTATGGAGTTAGAAAAATTTTATCGACTCGATCCACCATAAAGGCATTAAAACTTGATCAATTCCCTATGCAGGACTCGAAGAACGAAGATCCTACGACGATTTGGTACCAAGTTATGGCTGTTTGAAAAAAGTGCATTTTGAGGTTTTTCGCACTCAGCCAAATTCGATTATTCTTTCGGGAAAAAAACTCTTTTTGGCCCTACTTTAAGGGGGGTAAACTCAGATTGGAATGATCCCTTACCGAACCCTTAAACCCCCGAACAAAAAACACGTTTTTGGGCAAAAAAGTTCAACTTTGGTAACGTGTACCGAGTTAGATAAAGTGTGTCGACTCGATCCACCAAAAGGGCATTGAAATATGTTCAATTACCAGTGCAGGACTCAAAAACAAAGTTCCTACTTTAATTTGGCACAAAGTTATGGGTGTGCAATTTGTGGTCCACACCAAAACGGCTGTAAAAATTTATAAAATGATTTGCCGCCCATTATTTGACTATGGTTGTGTCCTATATTCAAATTCCTGTAATCCAACCATTCATAACATCCAGGTTAGCGAGCGAGCTTCTCTTAGAACATTGACCAAACTCCGGCATCCTCTTAATCCTTTGCAAAATCCTTCCAATGAACTCCTATATGACACCACCTTAGTTATCCCTATTGAAGAACGCCTTCTATTCCTATCCGAAAATTTTTCTAAAAATCCTTTTAACCTCCACATCCTCTCCTTATATTGTTTACGCAGAGATCCCAACATTCAAAAATCCTCCGCCCACAACATTCGAGTTCATTTCATCATTTCATCCATCAACATCTCGAGACTGACTAACGCGACAAGACAGACATATTCGGGCTGAAAGACCTCTGGTCGATAGCCAATTATCAGACTAATCATACTATCATTAGGAAATATTGTAAATTTGTGTATAGGTTAAAGTTTAATAAAGATATTGTATATATATATATATATATATATATATATATATATATATATATATATATATATATATATGGGTAATTCCACTAATTTTCACCGATGCAAAAAAATCGGGGTCCTTGGATTTTTTTCAAACTTTGGGAGATGGATTGTAGTATCGAAAAACTAAGTTTTCTCAAATTTCAGCTTCCCAGATATTAAACTTACAATTTGAGGTGTGAATTGCGATTTTTGAAAGATCAGCATTTCCACGAAATCTTATAATTTCCAATTTTTAAACCTACGTAACTTTTGTCGTTATGAAGATTTTGAGTTAAAATTTTGAGAGTGTATTTCGGAAATGTTTTTAAAGATTCTCTGGAAGTTTGATGTTGAAAAATTTAGAGGTAACAAAAATACAGCGGTTCAAAGTTCGTTATTTTGGGGAAAATAGCCGAAATACCAATTCTTAAACTTGCATAACTTTTTCTTGAATGCAAATTTTCAGCTGAAATTCAATAGGTATACTCTATGAATGTTTGTGAAAAACTTCTGAAGGTTTGGTGCCAAAAAATTAAGAGACGCCCGAAATACAATGGTTCAAATATTGAAACTGACATGTTCAAAACCACGTAACTTTTTTCCACCTGAATATTTTGAATTGAAATTTGGAGAAACTACTCTTGAAATGTTCCGGAAGAACCCCTAAAATTTTTGTGCCAGTGTTTCCAAGGAATCCCTAAAAGTTTGGTACCAGGGGTTTTAGAGGCGGTAAAGATAGAGCAACGAGAATATCGATTGAATTTTTGTAAAAATAACATTCTACCTAATTCCCAAGAACCCTCGCAGAGAAAATACATAACGTCTAATAATTGTGTAATTGATATTGAAAAAAGCAAATTCAAACTTGAACAAATAATATTTTTTCATAAAAAAAGTTCATCTCAAATTCAATTTTGAATTTGCAATTTTCATCGCCTTATTGTAAGATGACCATTGTAATGTTTATTGTTCGAAACAACCTTCCAACAACAGACAACTCCCCAACTCGTTCCGCTCCTCTCTCGCTTTTCTCTCAATACAAATTTTCCAATTTTTCTCGCAATAGAACTTCACTCATATCCATACAGGGTGTAGTCTAACAAAACGGAACATAGGATTTTCAAAAATAAAAAATAAAAAAAATAAAAAAAATTTAAAAAAAATGATAAAATAAAAATTATAATTTTCGCGAAAATAATTGTTGCCATAAAATTAAACAAAAACCGTACGCTGTTAATTTGTTGGCTTCTGTCAAATTTATCATCTACGACTCGTAATTCGCAGTTATAATTCTCAGTTGTAACAATTTACATAATACTTGTGATAGATTAGATTGGAATAAAAATTGTGCAATTGTTTTAAGAATGGAAGTAGATATTGATAATTGTGATGTGCAGCAATGGACAAAAATGAATGTCACCTGGGTACATTTTCTGCATAATATAGCAGATTTAACTAACAGTGAGAAATTACTTCTAAAATTCAGAATTGATGGACTTCATGACACAACTACAGGAACAATTTGTCATCATCTCATTTATAGAAATACTTGACATTTTATAGTTTAATCAAAAAGGTTTGTTGTGATCCATTCAAGTCACATAAAACTAAAATCATGGCAGATTTGAGAATAATTAATATGGAGACATGTCAAGATTCATGGAAATATACTTTGATAAAATTAATACCAGGTGATAAATATTGTAAAACATGTCAAAACAAGATTTCATTACTTATTAAACAACAAAAATATCAAGTAAGTTTAAATTTTAGTAACTTTTAGCAATGATCGTTTTTGGAAAATTGCTAATCTTTGAACCACTGTATCTCCGGTATCCCTTAATTCCCTGGCACAAAAATTTCAGGGGTTCTTTCGGAACATTTCAAGAGTAGTTTCTCCAAATTTCGGTTCAAAATATTCAGGTAGAAAAAAGTTACGTGGTTTTGAAATGTCAGTTTTAGCGATTTTCGATAAAATACGTATATTTGAACCATTGTATTTCGGGTGTCTCTCCATTTTTTGGCACCAAACTTTCAGAATTTTTTCAGAAACATTCATAGAGTATACCTATTGAATTTCAACTGAAAATATGTATTCAAGAAAAAGTTATGTAAGTTTAAAAATTGGTATTTCGGCTATTTTCCCCAAAATAACGAACTTTGAACCGCTGTATTTTTGTTACCTCTAAATTTTTCAACATCAAACTCCCAGAGGATCTTTAAAAACATTGCCGAAGTACACTCTCAAAATTTCAACTCAAAATCTTCAGAACGAAAAAAGTTACGTAGGTTTAAAAATTGGAAATTATAAGATTTCGTGAAAATGCTGATCTTTCAAAAATCGTAATTCACACCTCAAATTGTAAGTTTAATATCTGGGAAGCTGAAATTTGAGAAAACTTAGTTTTTCGATACTACAATCCATCTCCCAAAGTTTGAAAAAATCCAAGGACCTCGATTTTTTTGCATCGGTGAAAACTAGTGGAATTATCCATATATATATATATGTGCAGTTTTTTTCATTAATTTGCGTTCGTAAAATATGTGATTCTCGAAGCCTTCAAAAAGCGTGAAAAAAAGTGCCACAAGAGTTCATTTTTTCACTCTTTTGCGTGAAAAAAGTGCCGTATCGGTTAATTTTTTAACACAAATTAAAATTTCGCAACACGCCGCGAGTTCCGCCGATAAACGTCAAACATTGATGATTATTATTATTTTCTTCATTTAAAAGAAGTATTACTTATAAACATTGATTAAGGTTTTATCGAATTTATTTTATCAAAGTTACGGACGTAGAAAAAAATTGTATGAAACTCGAGAGTAGAGCAACTTTTTTTCACTTTCCTACTCGTGAAAAAAAGAATTACTTGTTACTCACTTGTTGCATAAATAACTATTTTTTGTGTAATAATATTTGCTTTAATTTCCCTTTCAACTTTAAATATACTATGATTATAATTAAACGCTGCGTTTTATTTTAATTCAATATATCCAATTACACGTTATGGAGCATACTACACACATACATATTATTACATATATTTTATATTTTTGTTTCAGGAATAAGTACTGCCGTAAAATAAGCAACAAGTGTTCAAAGTGCTTCCGGATGTTCGCAACTACAAGAAGACTCAAAGAACACTTGAGATATTGCGCAATATCTACGTTTTACACGTGTCCCACTTGTGGGCGAGAATACACAACGAAATTGGATTACTATAAACACATTAAGACTCATTTAAACGAATTTAAATTCCATTGCGATCTGTGCGATGTAAACTTGTATACAGAAGCGGCATTATCACACCATAAAAACTCTTTACACCCTGAAATCAAATATGACTGCGAAATATGTGGCAAAACAATGTCAGGCATGTACAATTTGAAAAGACACTTAGAGATACACGACCCTCTGTATACTCCAACCGAATACAAATGTAACTTATGCAAGTATACTGTTTTATCAAAAGATGCCTATGTTCGTCACATGCGAATTCACAACGGTGAAAAGGTGAAGTTTCCATGTAAAATTTGTGGAAGGGAGCTGACCACCAAAAGTAATTTAGTGATTCACATGAGAATCCATACAGACAAAAAGCCCTTCTGTTGTTCAACATGCAAAAAAACTTTTACGAGTAAGATTTTGTTGACGAGGCATGAAATGATTCATACTAAGGTAAAACCGTATACTTGTACAGTATGGAAGAAATCTTTCCACCAGTGTGGTGCTTTCACCATCCATAAAAGATGGCATACCGGCGAGAAACCGACGTGTGAAATTTGCGGGAAACAGTTTGTTTCTCAAATCGCATGATTAAGTTCACTATAAATTCGATTAAACTTGGATTATTTGCATAAATGTTACTCATTCAATAAATTGTATTGATTATTTTAAATATAGGATTTTGATCATTTATCTTATTTATTTGTCTTGATCTTAACCTACTAGCCGCCAATGTCTCAGTTTTGGGATACAGATTTAACATTTTTTGCAAAAATTTGAGAAGAGGTAAATTTTTTGGAAATTTTTCCGGCACGGTCCGATGCACCCCCGAGAGCTCTATCGATCCCTCCTGGTGCCGCCCCTCTAACTCCACCCCACCACCCTCCGGTAATAAAAAAAACCCAAAAAAAGCAAGTGTCAAAGCTCAAAAACGTACAGTCCGATTTTTTTCTAATTTTTTCCAGATACTCCCCTCGGCGAGCAGAACATCCCTGCCAATTTTAACAAAAATCGTTAGAGCCGTTTTGGAGCAACGGCCACGAGGCCGAAAATTTTAGGTCGCTTTTTGAAAAATCATATCTCGTTAAGGGGGCACCAAATCAAAAAGTGTGCCAAAATAAATAATGTGGACTGATGTTTTGTGAAGAGATCCCGCTACCTACGGATCCTTCAGGAGCAAAAATAAAGTCAGTGGCGGCGTTTTGGCGAACGGCTGCAATTTCATATTCATATATAAACATAAACATTCATATATAAATATAAACGCCGCCACTGACTTTATCTTTGCTCCTGAAGGATCCGTCGGTAGCGGGATCTCTTCACAAAACGCCACCAACGGATCCTTCAGGAGCAAAAATAAAGTCAGTGGCGGCGTTTCGGCGAACGGCTGCAATTTCATATTCATATATAAAAAATATAAACGCCGCCACTGACTTTATCTTTGCTCCTGAAGGATTCGTCGGTAGCGGGATCTCTTCACAAAACGCCACCAACGGATCCTTCAGGAGCAAAAATAAAGTCAGTGGCGGCGTTTCGGCGAACGGCTGCAATTTCATATTCATATACAGTGCGTTTTTTTTATAGATGCACCATAGGGATTTACATGTTAAATTTTGTATGCCTGTTAATGGTTGTCCTATTGAGAATTTCGGTATCATTTTTGGTACACTTTAAGTTTGCATTGTCTTTCATAACTTCAGTTTTTATTTTTAAAAAAATCGTAAATTTTAAAGAAATTTAAGAAAATATTTTTCGGTGCTTATTATTTGTTTTATTAATAGGCGCGTTTGTTGATAATCAACAATAAATAACTTATAAAAGTTGTAAATACGAATTAGAATATGAAATACAACGTAATAAAAATTGGTCTGGAAAATATTTAGATTTATTCACTTCATAATAAATATTCAAATCGTTTGCCATAATAAGCTGAACAATAACTTAGTGAAAATGTCTTTTCAAGTTTTGCAATTGCCTAACTATAACCTTAAAACAGTTGTTTTATTTGGGATCGGCGGGTCGGGATAATTTATCGCAAAGTGATCGACAACAAACACGCCTACTGATAAAACTAAAATAATATTTAAAAACAAAACTGGTCACATATTTTCTTTAATTTCTTTAAAATTTACGATTTTTTTATTATAAAAACTATTAGAAGTTGTTACAGACTATGCAAACTTCTAGCATACCAAAAATTATACTGAATTTCGCAATGGGAAAACCATTAACAGGCATACAAATTTTAACATGTAAATCCCTATGGTGCATCTATAAAAAAAAGCACTGTATAAAAAATGTAAACGCCGCCACTGACTTTATTTTTGCTCCTGAAGGATCCGTCGGTGGCGTTTTGTGAAGAGATCCCGCTACCGACGGATCCTTCAGGAGCAAAAATAAAGTCAGTGGCGGCGTTTATATTTTTTATATATGAATATGAAATTGCAGCCGTTCGCCGAAACGCCGCCACTGACTTTACTTTTGCTCCGGAAGGATCCGTCGGTGGCGAGATCTCTTCACAAAACATCCGCCCACATTATTTATATCGGCACACTTTTTGATTTGGTGCCCCCTTAACGAGATATGATTTTTCAAAAAGCGACCAATTATTTTTTCAAATCTCCTCTATCTCGGAGGTTTCTTTCGCGGACGTATTTTTTTTTTTCTATTTAAATCCAAGAGCTCAAACTTTCAGGATGAGAAGAGGTATAACGTGCTTTAATTTTTTATTTTTTTCAAAATTTTTAAAACACCCCCTACCCCTTCCAGAGCCGTCATTAGGCCCGGGTCCCGGGTTCGTTTTGCTTCCATCGAGGATGTATTTTTTTGTATTTAAATCTAAGAGTTGGAACTTTTACAATAGGTAGGGGGTCGAACGAGACTTGAGCTGTAATTTTTTCAAAATTTTTAAAACACTCCTCCGGAACCGGGGCGAATTTTTAAACGACGAAAAAACGCGACGGAGGTGAAGTTTTTTGGCGGCCAAGCGGGAGCGTGGCGTCAATTTTTTTTAGACTTTAAAAAAATGGTGGCCGAGCGGGAGCGTGGCGCCAATTTTTTTTTTTACTTTAAAAATATTTCAAAGAGACTCGTGGTCTCTTTTTTTTCAATTTTTGGGCTTTCCACCAAAAATTTTACCGCCCCGTCGGTCAAAATTGGTTAATTTCGACAAATGGAGGTCTATCGCTTTGATTTTTTCAACAGACACACTTCTCCCCCTCCAACGCATCCCCAGCAAGTTTTGCCGGCGCACGTAGACCGGTTTCGCCGTAATTGGACGAGAGGTAAAAATCACCCCCTGGGGTGGAGGCATTTTTTTTGGAAATTTTTCTGACACCGACCGATGCACCCCCGACAGCTCTATCGATCCCTCTGGGTGCCGCCCCTCTGACTCTACCCCACCACAACCCGTGAAAAAAAAACCAAAAAAAAGAAAAAACAAGTCTCAAAACTCGGAAACGTACAGTCCGATTTAAATTAATTTTTTTCCAGGTATTCACCTCGACAATTCGTATCAATTTTAACAAAAATCGTTATAGCCGTTTTAGAGCCGTGGCCTTATATTTGAAATTCCAGGCGTGCGCCAAAACGCCGCCACTGACTCTATTTTTGCTCTTGAAGGATCCCTTGGTGGCGGAATCTCTTTAAAAAGCATCCGCCTCGATATTTATAACCAAAAACTTTTTGATTTGTTGTCCCATTAATGAGATTTGATTTTTGAAAAAGCGACAATTTTTTTTAAGTTTCCACCCTCATTTTCGGGGTCGTATTTTTTCTCAACTGAAATGTCAAATTTTTAAATAAGTATTGAAACCAAATCGAAAACATATACAAAATTCTTACATAAAGTGCATATTTTTTATAATATTGATTTTTTTGCCAAACTGCCCAAAACAATTAAAAATCATGTTTTATTTTTTTTACCCTCTTCAGTACTACCGATGGAGATGACCTGTTGAGGCAATATGGCAGCTATGTAGAGGTGTGGATTGAGCAAATTTGATCGTCCCAATAATCCTCTTTGAGGCCTTCAGGGCCTTCTTTCAAAATTATAGAAAAAAATTCGTAAAGGCTTCCCTGTACATCCTGGATGATTTAAAACCATTTTGTCCTCTTCAATGAAGACAGCTCTATAACATTTATTCTTTGAATTTTTTCGATTTTTCTAATCGTTTGCGAGTTATGAATTTTTTTATGTTTCAAGGAACCACATTTTTCATTTTTCATGAAATTTGAGTGAAAATCGCATGACATGGATTCGGCTGAAATTTTCACCAACGATACCTCTTACCAGAAGGGTTGAAAAGCGACAACAATTTTATCTCTGGAGGGGGGGCGCCGTTCCGGGACCCCGGCCTTCAAAGTGAGCGATTCCAGATTATTTTTCGGGATTCTTCATGCCTTCAGTTTTGACTTTAAAGGGTCTGTCAAAGCTTCATTATATTCATAAAGCATGCCCCTATAATATTTATTTAACAACATTTTTGATTTGTTGCTTCCTTAAGAAGATATGATTTTTTAAAATTTGACCAAAATAATTACACCAATTTTGATGTTTATTTCAAGGATTTTATAGAGGAAGAGTTGAAATGATTAAGGTCAGTAGAACGTACGACTTGCTTTCATCAATAATTTTTTCAAATTTTTTGAAACAATCGAAATCAAAATTTTCGATCGTCAAATTTTGAAACCTCGAAAACGGGACTGTAAAGTGTATAAATTTCTCAGATACTCACCAAATAATTTTCAAATGATCAAAATTCATCCAAAATTATGTCAAGTGATTAGCTATCCATAGACACGTTTCGAGATTTATCTCTCATCAGTTCAACTGTGCTTAACATTATTTATTGTTTTTTTTTTTAACAGTCAAGATTTATGTATTGATATTATCGATTATTGTAGTATCGGGCACAGAACTGCTTTTTGCGCGAAATCTTGTTGCGACCATGGCGACTTTTGATCGGGAAGACTTGGTGAATATTTTTCAGTTGGTTTTTAAGGAGATTTACTGAAAGCCATTTCCCTATCAAAAACTGCCGGGTCCTTTCTTCATTTTTCCATCTCAATTCATTCTCGAAATTTGTGTCGATTCAATGGCTCGTGCATGGAAATAAAATTTATCCGGCCAAATTCTAACGTCTTGTGCTATTACCCTCGAAGAACCTCTAGGTTATAGAGTAGTGAAAAATTTAATTAAAGCAATCTCTCCTAACACTATGGAAGATCATGAAGTCTTCGTTGATTATTTTTTTACGGGGCATGAAATTCTTGCTGAACTTGAAAGCAACTGGAATCGTTCGTGAAAATCGGACAAAGCAGTGCCTTATTATGGGAACGTAAGAAAATTGAGAAAAAGACAAAAAGGGGCTATTTTGAGAAACGGTTTGATAAAGATGATTTAGTTATCATGGTATGTTGAAATGACAACAAGGTAGTAAATTGTTAAAATTCAACAATAAATTATCTTTTTTTGTATTGACATTTACTTTTATTTCCCTCTCAGCATTAAATATACTACGATTATAAGTAATCGGCGAGTTTTATTTTAGTTCCACATAACCAATTACAGATTATTGAGCATAGTATAACACAAAATATTACAATTTCCTGAAAATTTGTATTATTACATATTTTTATTATTTCAGAAATAAATACTGCTGTGAAATATGCAACAAAAAATTCGTAAGTCATGGTAATCTTGTGAATCACCTGCAGGTCCATGTGAAAAGTATACCTTGTTCCAAGTGTTCCCGGATGTTTTCAACTACGAGACGACAAAAAGATCACTTGAGACATTGTCTTCGTGATATACCTTTTTATACGTGTACAACTTGTGGGAGAGAATATTCAACGAAAGTGAATTACAATAAACACATTGAGACTCATTTAAACGGATATAAATTTCGTTGCGATCTGTGCGGTGAAAGCTTGGATACAAAAGCTGCATTATTACAACATCAAAGGTCTCTACACCGTAGAAAGACTTATGACTGCGAAACATGTGGCAAAAAATATGCAAGCATGCACAATTTTAAGGAACACCTAAAGACACATGACCCTTTGTATATACCGATCGAATACAAATGTAACTTATGCAAGTATACTGTTTTCTCAAAAACCAGCTACGATCGTCACATGCGCGTTCACAAGGGCGAACAAGTAAATTTTCCCTGTGCAATTTGCGAAAAGGTGCTGACCACCAAGAATGGTTTAGTGGTTCACGTGAGAACCCATACAAACGAAAAGCCCTTTCATTGTTCAACATGTGAAAGAACTTTTCCGAGTAAGTATCTCCTGGGAAGTCACGAAAGGATTCATACGAAGGAAAAACAGTTTACTTGTACAATATGTAAAAAATCTTTCCGCCATTGTAGTACTTTGACTATCCATAAAAGATGGCATAGTGGCTTGAGGCCGTACACGTGTGAAATTTGCGGAAAAAAGTTTGTTTCCAAATCTGCTCTCAAATTGCATGATAAAGTTCACAATAAATCCGCTTAAGCTTTACTTATTTTTGTAAATGTTATCAATTGTATTGATTACTATAAATAAAGGATTCTGATAATTTATCTTATTTATTTGTCTTGATCTTAAACATACCAGAAAGCTTTGAGATAAATGGATGCGCAATTGTTAATCGATAAATTAATTGTTTGTATATCTTCACAGTAACCAGTAACAGTAAGTTTTCGTATACGGTAAACTCCCGATTATCCGCGGAATTTGAAGGCGCGGCAACCGCGGATAGGCGAATTCATGGGATACATCAATAACATTCATCCAAACATTACATTTCCCATAGAAAAAGAAGTCGATAATAACATTCAAATATCACTAAATTCCAGTGGCGGTTTCAAAGGGGGGGTAATCGGGTAATTACCCCCCTTAAGAATTTTTCGCTTATCAATTTTTATTGTTAAAAATTACCTGTATTCCATATTCCAAACAAATAATATAATATATTTTACATTATTTAACTTGGATTATTGATTTTATTTCGTGATTTTTAATTTTTTGCTAATATTTTCGAATTTCTGGTCAGAAACTTATTTTTGGTGGCAAATTATTTTGCTTCTACCTTTCGATTTTTTGGTCTGCTTTTTTATTTTTAGATCAGGATTCTTGATTCATTGGCCCATATTTGAGATTTCTGCATTTCCAACTTTTTTTTATTTTTCTTTATTTTTACCAAAATATTCGATTGGTTTGTAGAAATGTTCGATTTTTTTTGTTTGCAATTTTTATCTTTACGCTCGTTTTCGATGTTTTGTTTAAATTTTCACCGTTTTAGGCTATATTGTAGATTTTTTTATTTTTTGGTCTAAATATTCTTTATTTTGACGAAAAAAATAGATTGGTTTGTAGAAATTTTGGATTTTTTGTCTGCATATTTTATCTTTACGCCCGAATTTCGACTTAAATTTTCGATTCGTTTGTTAAAAATTTTGATTTTTTAGTCTACAGCTTTGATTTTTGGGTACGAATTTTAGATTTTAGGTCTTCATTTTTTATTTTTTGTCCCATATTTTAGATTTTCTTGCGAATTTATTTTTTATTTTTATATATACAAACATCTTTATTCACAGAAATAACATCTAAATACATTATGTTAAAAACTTAAAATCCGCTTTCCGTTGGCTGTGAAAGGGCTATCGATTTTTATTTTTGCTATTATTTTCAAATTTCTCTTTGGAACTTATTTTAAGCTAAAAAGAGTTATTTTGGGGCTAAAAATGACAAATTATTTTTTTTTTTGCTTGTATTTTCAATTTTTTTGTGTGCATTTTTATTTTTAAACCAGGTTTTTGATTTTTTGGCCGATAATTTAGATCTTCGGCTGTTTTGTTCCAAATTTTTGATTTTTTGGCCAAAATACTCGATTTTTCTAGCAAGATAAATGGTTCTTTGTTTCTTCAAAAAAGGAGGACGGATATTGTATAAGTGGCTCTACCATCAACGAGCCGCCACTGATTTCATTTAGTAGAAAAGTGCCTTGTCTCAACTTTTAAAGCTAATTAAAGCGAAAATTAAAGAAAAATATTTTCTTATTAAAAAAAAAATTGGAAAATGATTTTGAACAATAGAGTGATTTTTGAGACTAATTTAAACCCTTTTCTTAGAATATTCTGCATTTTTTATTTTTAAGCCTGTATTCCCGATTTGTTTTTTGGCTAAATTTTTGATCATTTGGTCTAAATATTCTTTATTTTTACCTAAATTTTCGATTTCATTGTTAAAATGTTCGACTATTTGGTCCGCATTTTTTATTTCTCCTGACGAATTTTTGGTTTTTAAATTTTTGACCTGTATATTCGATATTTTTGGTCAAAATATTTTAACTTTTAGCCTAAATATCCCTTATTTAGACCTTTTGCGATTTAATTTTTTACTTTTTTGCCCAAATTTTTAGATTTTTGACCTGTATTTTCGATTATTTTTGATCTGTTGACCTAAATATTCTTTATTGTGACATAAATTTTCGATTTAATTGTTAAAATTTTTGATTTTTTGTCCGCATTTTTGATTTTTCGGGCCGATTTTTTAATTCTAGTTCCAAAATTTTGAGTTAATTTTGGTTAAAATATCTATAACCTGAACGATTGATTTATATGCGAGATTTCTTTTTATTTTTTTCGGTATTTTCGAGTTTTGTTTGTTGAAATTTTCAATTTTTTAGTTTGCAATTATTATCTTTCGATATACTGTCTGAATTTTCGACTTTCTGGCCAACATTATAAATATTTATTATTTTTTTAAATCTTTTGACCTAAATTTTTCTTTTCGATTTTATTGTTAAAATTTTTCGGTTTTTTGGCTCCCATTTTTGGTTTTTCGTTTAGTCTGCATTTATTATGTTTAGGTCCGAATTTTCCATGTTTTGTCTTAATTTTCGACTTTTTGACCAACATTGTAGATTTTTTGTTAATCTTTTGCCCTAAATTTTTCTTTATTTATATTTATTTGTCTGTTCAAATGTTTGTTTCCTTGGTCCACTATTTTAATTTTTTTTTAATTTTTGGTATATTTTGCAGTGGCGGTATCAAAGGGGGAATAATCGGGTAATTAACACCCCCCCCCCTAAGAATTTTTCGCTTATCAATTTTTATTGTTAAAAATTACCGGTATTCCATATTCCAAACAAATAATAAAACCGGTAAATTTTTCCAACGCTTTAAAACGTTGGAAAAGGATAGGGAGATTTCACGGAACAGGTGTGGTATATGAGAGCGGAAGCATTTATTATATTTCCTCACGGCTACCCGTGATCCTCATTTTCCGTTTTCCTATTCCCCGGTCCAGGCAGTCACCACAAAACTATAATAAATTCCAGCTTTTACGCTCTTACCATCGTATTCCACCGACACCTGCTATTTATGTTAATGAAATCCCCATTCCTTCAGAACTCTTGTGCAAATATGTAAATGTAACTTACGAGAAACGTTAATTGACCAAATTGTTAAAATTCAACAATTAATTATCTTTATTTTTGTATTGATATTTACTTTTATTTCCCTCTCAACGTTAAATATACTACAATTATAAGTAATCGCTGAGTTTTATTTAAATTCGACATATCCAATGAGCATGCTATAACCCAAAATATTGCAATTTCCTGCAAATTTGTATTATTACATATTTTTATTATTTCAGAAATAAGTACTGCTGTGAAATATGCAACAAAAAATTGGCAAGTCATGGTCATTTTGTGAATCACCAGCAGATCCACGTGAAAAGTATACCTTGTTCCAAGTGTTCCCGGATGTTTGCAACTACGAGACAATATAAAGATCACTTGAGACATTGTCTTCGTGATTTACCATTTTATACGTGTACAACTTGTGGGAGAGAATATTCAACGAAAGTGAATTACAGTAAACACATTGAAACTCATTTAAACGGATATAAATTCCGTTGCGATCTGTGTGGTGAAAGCTTGGATACAAAAGCTGCATTATTACAACATCAAAGGTCTCTACACCGTAGAAAGACTTATGACTGCGAAACATGTGGCAAAAAATATACAAGCATGCGAACTTTTAAGGAACACCTAAAGACACATGACCCTTTGTACATCCCGATCGAATACAAATGTAACTTATGCAAGTACACTGTTTTCTCAAAAACTAGTTATGATCGTCACATGCGCGCTCACAAGGGCGAACAAGTAAATTTTCCCTGTGCAATTTGCGAAAAGGTGCTGACCACCAAGAATGGTTTAGTGATTCACGTGAGAACCCATACAAAGGAGAAGCCCTTCCGTTGTTCAACATGTGAAAAAACTTTTCGGAGTAAGCATCTCCTGTTAAGTCACGAAAGGATTCATTCGGAGGAAAAACAGTTTACTTGTACAATATGTGAAAAATCTTTCCGCCATGGTAGTAATTTGATTATACATAAAAGATTGCATACTGGCGTGAGACCGTACACGTGTGAAATTTGCGGAAAAAAATTTGTTTGCAAGTCCGCTCTTAAATTGCATAATAAAGTTCACAATAAATCCGCGTAAGCTTTACTTATTTGTATAAATGTTATCAATTGTATTGATTACTATAAATAAAGGATTATGATCATTTATCTTATTTATTTGTCTTGATCTTAAACATACCAGAAAGCTTTGAGATAAACGGATGCGCAATAGTTGGTCAATAAATTAATTGTTCGTAAATCTTCACAGTAACCAGTAACAGTAAGTTTGTCACGGGGGGTCGCAGCGCGGGGTGTGACAACTGCCCTCGTTGACCTCCAGCTAGTTCTTGGAGTCGGTGTCGCTGAGATACCACAAAAATAAAAACAACACGAAGGATGGGGTGGAGGCTGAGGAAGTCTTATGGGCGCGATAACAATCGCTATTATTTACACACGGAGTTACAGAAAAAAATGTTCAAAGTTAAAAAAAAAAAATATGTACACGGAAAATGCCAATAAAATGAAGTCACGAAAAATAAACAGTCACAAAACAATAGTCACCAACACTCAATGTTCAGTCAGGTCAGTCTCTTCAGCTTCGTTGCTTCCTGGGGGTATACTAATCCCGTTTTCCACCAATTTTTTTTCTATGGAGCTTATTTTCATTTTTACTGTAGATCTATGTTCGTCGTCGTTATCATAGCCGAGAGATTTTTGGGATTTTCTGCCAAAACTATGCATTTTCTGGAAAAATTATAAGAGACCTAAGTTGTAGAGCGGAAAATTTCCGATCGAAATAAATCTTTCGACTTTTCCAATAATGCGTACATTGCCTGTCAGAGAGCGCAAGATCGTGACCGTATATGCATTTTTGCGTTTTTTTTTTCTTCAAATTTTTTATTTTGTTGTTCTCCGAGAATCACCCATTTCTATTCTGGCTATATAATATAAATTCCCATTACCATAACCAATCCAAATCCTAAGTTATATCCGCTACAATTTGCAGAAGACATAAATGCACATTCCGCCTTCATTATGTAAGCACTAGAATCCCTTCAAATATTGATTAACACCACATTAAAATGATTTGCTAAGTGGAAACTTATAACAAACTATAATAAATTCCAGTTTTTACGCTCTTGCTATCGTATTTCACCGACACACAGTGGGGCTGATGACCCTAAAAGCTGGTATTAGTTCAAAAATGAAAGTGTAACGAATACATTCGCTTTTACGGCACTAGTGCAGACGAAGCGTTGGCACATAAAACTGCGCATGTCTCGGGACCGACAACGCCATTACAGCCCCTTGCCGAAGTCGTGAATAATCAGTTGTGTTGAAGTCGTGAATAATCAAAAAGTGGCAAGCGCGAGGTGACAACAGCAATTTAGAGAGAAAATGGGATTAACCGTGGACGTCCCTAAACTCGGTTTTGGAAACTCCAATGACGGCAACACGGCCAGACGATTTTTTTCTAACGCTGAACTCTCGGCGGAAATCACCAAAATAGATGCAGAATTGATTACAAAAATGCATATTATATTAATAGTAGTATCATGTGGACATTCAATTAACATCGATAAGTTCCGGGAATTCACACATAATACTGTTAGACATTTTGTGAAAAAATATCGTTGGTATTGTATGCCTCCGACCTTGCATAATTTTTTTATTCAAGGGCCAGATATAATATTATCTGCTTTGTTGCCCATTGGCCAGTTAAGTGAAGAGGCTCGAGAAGCACGAAACAAGGATTTTAAAAACTTCCGTGAGCATTATTCCATAAAATGTAGTAGTTTATTTCTGTTAAGTTCGGATCCCATAATTACCAGCAAAAGAAAGCTACCTAAAAAGAAACTCAGAAGCTTGCCAAAAGAGGCATTAGCTGTGTTGGTGCCTCCACCTGTCTTCGAATATCAAGATGATGATGATAATAATGATTATGATGAAGATAATGATGATGATTATGATGATAACGAAGAATTACATTTTAATTCTGACGAGTGCTGTTCACAATTATTGTAGCCACATTTTACTAAGTATACTTTATTGAAATAAAATAAGAGTTTTTTGTGTACCAATTATTTGTTATGTTTCTGAATACTTTTGTAATTTTAATGGTCAATAAATTAATTCATTTTTGCGATGCGATGTTTTAATTGTTCGTGAAAGTATTTATACAAGAAACTTTTAGTTTCCACCTTCTGAGAATGAATGGGATTTTCTCAACTACTTTTCCATTGATTTGAGGTTGAATTCTATAGGAATCCGAACTTTCAGAATTTTGCTCGGCCATTTCAATTTCCATCCATTAAAAACCACCTCAATTGATAATAATAATAAAGCATTTATTTCTTTGAAACATACTTACATATGATAAAATATTATATACAAGTAACAAAGAAAGCGTCCAAGAAAGCGTAATTTTTAATAATATACAACAGTATATTATAAGTTGGCGTTGAAGAATTCACAAAGAGTGTATGGCTCCAATTTATAGAGTAAATCATGAACTTCGTTTTTCATTATTCCGTAGCTTTTTACATTTTTTATCCGTTGTGGTAGATGATTAAAAAACTTTAATCAGGCATAATGTGCTACTTTTTCAAAAGACGTTGTTCGGTGCTTCGGCAAAATAAAATCGTGACAGTATCGGGTGTTAATAGACATAGGTTTACTGTTTACTGAAAATTTATTATGGTGTTTGAAAGCAAATTTGATACACTCAAATATACCGGGTGACCCAGGGATCTGTAAAAGCCCCATAACTTATTTGCTATTTAAAATTCTTCAAAAAATTCCCGGAAATCAATCAAAAATCGGCCGTGGATCGTAAACGGCGCGCCCTACAAAAAAAACATAGCCCATACCTAGATATCGAGATATCGACTTCTAGTTTTCCTGAACTGGTACCGACACTTATTCTACATATTTTAAAAATATGTATGTTTTTGTACAGGGTGTCCCAATATACATAACAGACCAAAGTTATGTTTTTTTTAATAGAACACCCTATATTTTATACTTTATTTTCAACCCTCTTGAGAAGCTGATAAAAATAGTATAAGATAGTATGGGTTTATTATGGACGATTGGTTAGTTATGGGCAAATTTCTGGCAAAAATAAGGACACATTGAAAAAGTTGCAGAAGCGCTCCTATAATGCCGTAACAGTAAGCATTTTATTTTTTTTTAAACGCCCCTGCAACTAGATAAATAATTCATTTGGAAAACTATACGAATAGCCTTTTTTTGTATTACAAATACGCTATCAACTGAATTACTGCTACCCCAGAAAATAATTCCATACCTCAATAATGAACAAAATTTTGCAAAATAAGCTGTTTTCACTACACTCACATTGCTTTAACCTATCATCTAAAGTTATTCCAAGGAAACGCGATTGCTTACTTAATTTAATAATATCTTCACCAAAATGTACATGTGACGGAGTCTTTGTATGTTCAGTACATTTGAATAAAACGCAGTCTGTTTTGTTGTCATTTAAGGACAGCTTATTTTCTTTGAACCAATTTTTGACTTTACTAAGAAGTTCTGTTCCTTTGTTTACTATCTCGGTGAAGTTGAGACCTTTAAGAAATAGGTTTGTATCATCCGCATAACAAGTAAGTTCATTACTTTGACAGATACTGTCTAAATCTGTTGTAAATATTATAAAAAATAACGGTCCCAAAATGCTACCTTGTGGAATACCCATATTTACAGACATTTTATTTGATTGGCATTTGGCTCCATCTTTTTCCACTTGAACAATTAGCGTTCTGTTACTAAGATAAGTTGTTGCCCACTTTTTGCCTACACCGAATAATTCCGTACGCTTCCATTTTTTGTAGCAATATTTCATGATCTACGCTGTCGAAAGCTTTTGACAGATCAAGAAATATGCCACATGCAAGATTGCTTTGATCTAATGCATTTAGTATTGACGAGATGTAGTCAAACAGTGCAGTTTCCGTTCCTCGATTTCTTAGAAAGCCATGCTGTGATTTGCTAAATATATTATGTTTCCAAAGGAAATCAACTAACCTGTTGTAGAATGCAATTTCTAAAATTTTTGAAAATGTGCTTAAAATAATAACAAAACGATAGTTTTCATAGTTATTAAGATCGCCTTTTTTTAAATAATGGTTTAGCAATGACAAATTTAAAATTAGTGGGAAAAGTCCCAGTGGAAAAATAAGTATTTATTATGTCACACAGTGGACTTGCTATCGAAGTGACAGCAGACTTTGTTACATTTATTGGAATTCCATCAAAACCGTAACTACGTTTATTTGCCATATTCATAACTATAGATATAACTTCATTTTCATCAATAGAATACAATAGAAAATAAGCTGGATTAGACTTGATTCTATAATTATATGAATGAACTGAAACATTGGAAGTTATATTAGTAATACTTGCTTTAAATTGCTCAGCAAACCGATCAGCGCAGAGTTGTAGTGTGCTATGCTCAGGAAGTATTATATTTTTCTTATTATTTCCATTAATATCATTTATTACATGCCACATTGCTTTGTTTTTATTGACAGAACTATTAATCAATTCACTGTAGTAATTATCTCGTGCATTGTGCAGTAAAGTATTGCATTTTAATTTAGTTGTCTTCAGAACATCCTCTAACTCTGGCTGATAAACTACTACAACTTCCAACCAATTTAAAATATTTTTGCAATCAGTTATTGCATTTGATAGAAACTTATAATTGCATGTCTTCTTTTTATTCCGTACTTGTCTTAATGGAAAATGTTTATTGAAGTATATAATAAACGTATTTAAAAATTTTGATACTTTCATGTCCACGTCCTCGTGATCAATATAATCATTTTCGAAATGTTCTTGCGATATATCCGCAGCAAATTCATTTAATGCATTGACTGAGTATATACGAGTACTTATGCTGTGTTTAGTATACAACGGATGTGTAACTTGGTAATTAACTACCTGGGCAAAGTGATCGGATATTCCTGTAGCTAAAACTGAGGTTCGATAATTATTGTTGCAGTTAGAAATGACAATTTATCAGTATGATTTTTTAAATGATTTTTTCTGTAATCACGGGCCCAGTTTTATAACTTTCGGCATTTTACTCGTTCATTTCTATATACATCCCCTAAAACCCACCCCAATTTATTAATAGGATTTTTAAAATTATTTTTCCTGTGATCAAAAGCTCAATTTGGATCAGTTCCGTGAGTTTCAGAATTTTAGCTGGAAAAATGTGTATTCTACCCCATTGTGCGACACCCGCTTTTTCCCCATTCCCATCCCCATCCCTTCAGCACTCTTGTGCAAATGTGTAAATGTAACGGACGAGAAACGATAATTGACCTAATTGTTAAAATTCAACAATTAATTATCTTTTTTTTATTGATATTTACTTGTATTTCCCTCTCGGCGTTAAATATACTACGATTATAAGTAAGCGCTGAGTTTTATTTTAGTTAGACATATCCAATGAGCATGCTATAACCCAACATATTGCAATTTCCTGGAAATTTGTATTATTACATATTTTTATTATTTCAGAAATCAGTATCAGGTCCATGTAAAAAGCATACCTTGTTCCGAGTGTTCCCGGATGCTTGCAACTACGAGAAGACAAAAAGATCACTTGAGACATAGTCATCGTGATGTACCATTTTATACGTGTACAACTTGTGGAAGAGAATATTTAACGAAATTGTACAATAAACACATTGAGACTTATTTATATAAATTCCGCTGCGATCTGTGTGGTGAAAGCTTGGATACAAAAATTGCATTACTAGAACATCGAAGGTCTCTACACCCAAGAAAGACACATGACTGCGAAACATGTGGTAAAAAATATAAAGGCATGCAAAATTTTACGGAACACCTAAAGACACATGACCCTTTGTATATCCCGATCGAATACAAATGTAACTTATGCAAGTACACTGTTGTCTCAAAAACTAGTTATGATCGTCACATGCGCGCTCACAAGGGCGAACAAGTAAATTTTCCCTGTACAATTTGCGAAAAGGTGCTGAGCACCAGGAGTGGTTTAGTGATTCACGTGAGTACCCATACAAACGAAAAGCCCTTCTATTGTTCAACATGTGGAAAAACTTTTCGGAATAAGTATCTCCTGGGAAGTCACGAAAGGATTCATACGGAGGAAAAACAGTTTACTTGCACAATATGTGAAAAATCTTTCCGCCATTGTAGTACTTTGACTATGCATAAAAGAAGGCATGCTGGCGTGAAGCCGTACATGTGTGAAATTTGCGGAAAAAGGTTTGTTTCCAAATCCGCTCTCAAATTGCATAATAAAGTTCATAATAAATCCGCTTAAGCTTTACTTATTTGTATAAATGTTATCAATTGTATTGATTACTATAAATAAAGGATTCTGTAAATTTATCTTATTTATTTTTGTTGATCTTAAACATACCAGAAAGCTTTGAGATAAATGGATGCGCAATGGTTAGTCGATAAATTAGTTGTTCATATATCTTCACTCCCGATTATCCGCGCTATTGGATGGCGCGGGATGCATTATTAACATTTATCCAAACATTACATTTCCCATAGAAAAAGAAGTCGACAATAACTTTCAAATATCACCAAATTCCTGCTAATTCATCTCACCTTCATAAATACAAAATGGCAGAATTGACCACTCTTCTAAATGATGCCTTCGATAAAGAGCTAAACATATATTTAGTGTAGGGTTAGATCAATGTGGCTGTATTAAGGGTTAACCCTTAAACGGCCGATGTACAGTCAGAGAAAATACAAATGCGAAACCCGGTCGGCGAGGGAATGCTGCCGCATGTCGGTGCTTAGTTCGGTCGAAACCCGTCCCCGCTTAAAATACAATAATGAGATAATCAAATTTACAAGCCTAGTTCCCTTCTTGCCCCTAAGTGATCGAGTGACGGATTCCTATCAGTTAGTACCATATCTGTATTTTTTTTTCATGTTCCAATCTTCAAAAATTCGAATAACTGAAATTTTTACGTTTTTTATATAACGGGTGCGCCATCTGTTGCGATATAATAATAAATAACTTTTGTTGTGAACAACTTTTTTTATTTCTTATTTTTATACAAACTTGATTTGTTCCTTTCTATTTTATTTCCATCATATTTTGAATATAATATCCAACAAATGACCGCCTTTATTTTTGATGCAAAAAGTTGCCCTTTTTCGTGCATTTTGCATCACATTTTCCAGCGTCTCTGTGGTAATAAGCGATATTTCCCGGCGAATATTGGCTTTGAGCTGAGCTATGGTCTGCGGCTTGTCGATGTAAACTTTGCTCTTCAAATACCCCCACAAAAAGAAGTCCGGCGGCGTCAAATCGGGTGAGCGCGGCGGCCAGTCGAAATCGCCATTTTTCGATATGACGCGTCGGTCGAACATCGCGCGGATTAGCGTCATTGAATCGCAGCTAGCGTGTACTGTGGCTCCGTCCTGTTGGAACCAGAAGTGGGCCATGTCATTTTTAGTCACGCAGCATCGCTCTGTAGTGCGCGCCATTGATCGTAACGGCGTTGCCAGTCTTGTTCTCGAAAAAATACGGCCCGATGATCTTTTTGGCCGATACGCCGCACCAAACGGTCACTTTTTAATCATGGAGAGGCTCCTTGAATATCTCACAAGGATTTTCGTCGGCCCAAAAGCGGCAGTTTTGCCTATTAACCGCGCCATTCAATGTGAAATGAGCTTCATCGCTCATGATGATTTTGAACCAAAACTCACCATCACCATGGAGCATGTTTTCGACGACATGAGCGTACGCAAGACGTCGCGGCTTGTCTTGCGGCAACAAACGTGTAATTTGCACTTTGTAAGGGAAAAGATGCAAGTTGTCCTTCAAAATGCGCCGCAATGTCGTTGCGGACAAGCCCAACTGCAATGCACGGCGTCGATACGATGTGTTTGGGTTTTCACGAACATCAGCTTCTACGGCAGCGATATTTTCATTTGAGCGCCTTGGTCTCGGTCTTCTGGGTTGCCAATTGGTCGCACAACTGCCGGTGGCCATAAATTTTTGCACCAAATTGCGAATTGTTGTGTGTGAAAGCCGTGTTTCACGCGGATATAAACGTTTGTAGGCACGTTGCGTTTTGACAATGGAGGACCCATTTTCAAAATGCAATTTGACGATTTCTGCTCGTTGTATCGGTGTTAGTTAATTCATGGCACAAAATAGACTGAAATGACGCGTCGAACAAGCCACTATATATGTCAATACGTCAAAAAATGGCGGAACTACTCAAGTTTCAAATGCTATCGCAATAGATGGCGCACCCGTTATTTATCAATTGAAGAGTAATTTTATACGGCTCCATCAACTTAGCCCCCCGAAGTTCGACTTTTTTTAAAAAACCTATTGCGCCAGAAGGTACTTAGCTAGCGCCACCTAGCGCCACAAAATTTAGAGCTAGCGCCCCTAAGGCGAGAAAGTTACAAGGGTTTGAAATTCCGGGGGGCCAAGTCGACGGTTGCCCCCCGAACTTTGATTTTTTAAGTTTTTTCACTTGATTCGGATTCCCCTGAGCTAGCGCCACCAATTTAAAAGCTAGCACCACCCCCACAACCATAGAAAATAAAAAATAAAAATTGACCCCAGCCCCCCGAAATCGGATTTTTTTACTGAAATTGGGTGGAAATAATAGCTTAGAGCTAGCGCCAACCGAATATGAAAAAACATTTCTCTCAAAAAAATCTGGTGAAGAATTATTCACATCCAAATTTTGATAGAAGAGCTTTCAGATCCCGTATGCGTATGCTGAATTTCTTCGTATCGTATTCGAAAAATTCAATGGAAATAATGGAAAACAAATATGTGTGCATACTCTTTTGGCACTGCAATTACTTAATTATTGTTCAGTGGTAGTCATCATCACAAGGGTCGATTAAGAGGAAGCACAATAGGGAATTAATTTTAAAGCCATAAATAATATTAAACGGAGCATATTGGTACACAAACCAAACAACAAACGATGTCAACAAATTTTCCTGCATTATAACAATGTCTTCAGTTTTACTTATCACGATCAAGTATAATAAAGACAGTGGCGTACCCAGCTTTACATTGTTCCCCTGTTAATTTTAAAATTATTTTAACTTGACAAATAAACCACCGATTTCAAAACACTTTACAGCGTTCTAAAGACCTTCATCCTGCTAATTGACATGAGTACTTAGAAAGCTAGCGCCAGTAAGGCAGAGGCGTACGTAGCGATTGATTTTTTACCCCCGAATAATTTAAATTGTTCTAACTTGACAAATAAACGACCGATTTCGGGGGTAAATAATCAATCGCTCCGTACGCCTCTGCCTTACTGGCGCTAGCTTTCTAATTACTTATGTCAATTAGCAGTATGAGGGCCTTTATAACGCTGTCAAGTTCTTTGAAATCGGTGGTTTATTTGTCAAGTTAGAACAATTTCAATTATTCGGGGGTAAAAAAACAATCGCTGCGTACGCCTTTGCCTTAATGGCGCTAGCTTTCTAATTACTCATGTCAATTAGCAGTATGAGAGCCTTTATAACGCTGTCAAGTTTTTTGAAATCGGTAGTTTATTTGTCAAGCTAGAACAATTTCAACTATTCGGGGGTAAAAAAAACAATCGCTGCGTACGCCTCTGCCTTACTGGCGCTAGCTTTCTAATTACTTACGTTAATTAGCAGTATGAGGGCCTTTATAACGCTGTCAAGTTTTTTGAAATCGGTGGTTTATTTGTCAAGTTAGAACAATTTCAATTATTCGGGGGTAAAAAAAACAATCGCTGCGTACGCCTCTGCCTTAATGGCGCTAGCTTTTTAATTACTTATGTCAATTAGCAGTATGAGGGCCTTTATAACGCTGTCAAGTTTTTTGAAATCGGTGGTTTATTTGTCAAGTTAGAACAATTTCAATTATTCGGGGGTAAAAAAAACAATCGCTGCGTACGCCTCTGCCTTACTGGCGCTAGCTTTCTAATTACTTATGTCAATTAGCAGTATGAGGGCCTTTATAACGCTGTCAAGTTTTTTGAAATCGGTGGTTTATTTGTCAAGTTAGAACAATTTCAATTATTCGGGGGTAAAAAAACAATCGCTGCGTACGCCTCTGCCTTAATGGCGCTAGCTTTCTAATTACTTATGTCAATTAGCAGTATGGGGGCCTTTATAACGCTGTCAAGTTCTTTGAAATCGGTGGTTTATTTGTCAAGTTAGAACAATTTCAATTATTCGGGGGTAAAAAAACAACCGCTGCGTACGCCTCTGCCTTACTGGCGCTAGCTTTCTAATTACTTATGTCAATTAGCAGTATGAGGGCCTTTATAACGCTGTCAAGTTTTTTAAAATCGGTGGTTTATTTGTTAAGTTAGAACAATTTTAATTATTAGGGGGTAAAAAAAACAATCGCTGCGTACGCCTCTGCCTTACTGGCGCTTGCTTTCTAATTACTCATGTCAATTAGCAATATGAAGGCCTTTATAACGCTGTAAAGTGTTTTGAAATCGGTAGTTTATTTGTCAAGTTAAAACAATTTTAAAATTAACAGAGGAACAATGTAGAGCTGGGTACGCCACTGTCTTTATTATACTTGATCGTGATAAGTAAAACTGAAGACATTGTTATAATGCAGGAAAATTTGTTGACATCGTTTATTGTTTGGCTTATGTACCAATATGCTCCGTTTAATATTATTTATGGCTTTAAAATTAATCCCCTATTGTGCTCCCTCTTAAGCGACCCTTGTGATGATTACTGAACAATAATTAAGTAATTGCAGTGCCAAAAGAGTATGCACACATATTTGTTTTCCATTATTTCCATTGAATTTTTCGAATACGATACGAAGAAATTCAGCATACGCATACGGGATCTGAAAGCTCTTCTATCAAAATTTGGATGTGAATAATTCTTCACCAGATTTTTTTGAGAGAAATGTTTTTTCATATTCGGTTGGCGCTAGCTCTAAGCTATTATTTCCACCTAATTTCAGTAAAAAAATCCGTTTTCGGGGGGCTGGGGTCAATTTTAATTTTGTATTTTCTAGGGTTGTGGGGGTGGCGCTAGCTTTTAAATTGGTGGCGCTAGGTGGCGCTAGCTCAGGGGAATCCGAATCCAGTGAAAAAACCTAAAAACTCAAAGTTCGGGGGGCAACCGTCGACTTGGCCCCCCGGAATTTCAAACCCTTGTAACTTTCTCGCCTTAGGGGCGCTAGCTCTAAATTTTATGGCGCTAGGTGGCGCTAGCTAAGGCCCTTCTGGCGCAATAGGTTTTTTTCAAAAAAGTCGAACTTCGGGGGGCTAAGTTGATGGAGCCCTTCAATTTTAATTATTAATTAATCTTTTTTAGTGTGTTAATATTTACTTCCGTTTCCCTTTCCCTTTCAACTTTAAATATATGATGATTATAATTAAGCAGCGAGTTTTATTTTTATTTTTATTCACATTATTGAGCATACCATACTTTAATCCTAAATATTGCAATTTTCTGGAAATTTATATTAATAAAACTGTTATTGTTTCAGATACTTATGTAAACTATGCAACAAAAGATTCCAAAATCATGGTAGTCTTGTAAATCACTACGTGGTCCATAGAGTGAGAGATAAACCTTGTTCCAAGTGCCTACGGAAGTTTGCAACTACGAGAAGACTCAAAGAACACATGAAATATTGTCTTCGTGGTATTTCTACATATTATATTTGCAGAACTTGCGGGAGAGAATATATAACGAAAGGGACTTACGATAAACACATTGCTACTCATTTAAACGATAATAGCTTTCGTTGCAATATATGTGGGATAAGTTTGTATACAAAAGCTGCTTTATTAGAACATAAAAACTCTTTACATCGTGAAATGAAATACGACTGCGAAACTTGCGGCAAAAAATATGTAGGCATCACAAATCTTAAGGCACACTTAAAGACACACGACCCTTTATATATACCACCCGAATACAAATGTAACTTATGCAAGTATTGCGTTATCTCAAAAAGTTCCTACATTCGTCACATGAAAATTCACAACGGTGAAAAAGTAAATTTTCCCTGTGAAATTTGTGGAAAGGAGCTGACCACCAAAAGGGGTTTAGTGATTCACGAGAGAAGCCATACAAATGAAAGGCCCTTCTGTTGTTCAACGTGCAAAAAAGCTTTTACGAGTAAGTACATGCTGATAAGTCACGAAAGGATTCATACTAAGGAAAAACCGTATACTTGTACAATATGTGAAAAAACCTTCCGCCATGCTAGCGGTTTGGTTATCCATAAAAGATTTCATACTGGCGAGAGGCCGTACATGTGTAAAATTTGCGGGAAACGGTTTTTTACCTCATCCTCTCTCAAGTTGCATGATAGAGTTCACAATAAATCCGTTTCAACTTGAATTATTTGTATAAATGTTAGCAATTGTATTGAGTATTATAAATAAAGAATTCTTTACTTTGTGAATTACAAACTACAGCTCTTTAAGAATCCAGGCAGTCTACTGCAAATTTTTTTATTAAAAATAACAAACACATGCCCATTAATAAACAATAATCCATCTAAAGTCGAAAACAATGCGGATGAATTCAATTTATTTTTTCGCATCTTATTAAATAATATAAACGTTGTTGAATCGTTTTTGATTGAGAAAGCTGTACATTACTCGGCCGAATCATTTTCTCCACTGGTGACGTCCAATAAAATCATAGCAGTTTCATTGCACAACAGATTTCAGCCAATGAAATGACGACGATTTTACTTTCTTAACAGTTAAGTTGTTAGTACGGTTACCATTTGTTTGTGTAAACACGTCATACTGTCTGCAGCGAAGTGCCGCAGCCGCAATTTAACGAAATGAAAACAAGAGGACGATATAATTTACTATTACCAGAAAAATGTTTAGGTAATTATTTAATATGATGCGAAAAGGTATAGTATTAAACTCGTGCACAAGTTGGCCATTGCTATGAGGGTAAAGTTTGCAACACGAAAAATTAAAAAAATTCATGACGGTTCTTAATGAGGGGTAAAAGCGTGTAGAGTAATTATTTTTCCGAAAAAAGATTGTTTGGCTATTTCATGATTTTCACCGTTTTTTTTCCTCGGGAAAAAAATGCATGCAAAAAATATTGGGTATCAGAAAAAAAATACGATTTGCGTCAGGAATTGTTATTTCGAAAATTTTTCACAATTTGTTTCAGGGGACTAGGAACGAAAAGAGGTAATATGTCCTAATTTTGTTAAGTTGTATGTCTTTAAATACACTTTCCATGGATTTATTTATTTTTTGATTTAGAATGTCAAGCAAAAATCGATTTTTGATTGACGTTCTGAACAGTTTTGTTGATTTACAAGAAATTTTATGATTTGCATTAGGAATTATTAATTTCGAAAAATGTTTACAATTTGTATCAGGAGACTAGGAATCAAAAGTGGTAACTTATCCTAATGTTCTAAGGAAGTTGTATGTCTAGAAGTGCACTTTCTATGGATTTATTTTCCGGCTCAGAATGTCTACCCAAAATCGAGTTTGGGAAGACAATAGTCATGGTTAGCAGTTGAAAACTGTCACTTTGGCAGTTGAAAATTATAGTTTTTGGTTATTGAGAATTCTAATATTTGGGAGTTGAAAATTGTTATTTTTGGCAGTCAAAAATGATCATTTCTGGCAGTTAAAAATTGAAATTTACAAGTTAAAATAGGGCAATAAATAAAATAAAATAAATTACATGGGACACCACGAACATTAAAAAAATATGTCGCTATTCAATCAGCATACAAGTACAAATATAATATATAAGCCATCAAGTCATATTGCAAAATTGTGGTTTTTGGTAGTTGAAAATTGTCATTTTTGGCAGTTGAAAATGGAAGTTTTTAGCTGTTTTTGGCAGCTTAAAATTATAGTTTTTGATAGTTAAAAATGATCATGATCATAGTTTATGGCAGTTGAAAGTTGTATGTCATTTTTTAAGAGTTAAAAATGGTCATGGTTAGCAGTTAAAAACCGTAATTTTGGAAGTTGAAAATTATAGTTTTTGGTTATTGAAAATTCTAATATTTGGGAGTTGTAAATTATTATTTTTGACAGTCAAAAATAGTCACATCTAGCAGTTGAAAATTGTCATAGCTGTTAGTTAACAATTGTAGTTTTTGACAGTTGAAAGTTGTCATTTTTGGCAGCTAAAAATTATAGTTTGACAGTTAAAAAATGTAGTTTTTGGCAGATGAAAGTTATCATTTTTGGCAGTTGAAAATTGTAGTGTTTAGTAGTTAAAATTGCCATCGTTGACAGTTGAAAATTGTAATTTTTGGCAGTTGAAAGTTATCATTTTTGGCAGTTGAAAATTGTAGTGTTTAGCAGTTAATAATGGCCATTGTTGACAGTTAAAAATTGAAGTTTTTGGCAGTTGAAAGTTTTCATTTTTGGCAGTTAAAAATTGTAGTGTTTAGTAATTAAAATTGCCATCGTTGACAGTTAAAGATTGTAATTTTTGGCAGTTCAAAGTTCTCATTTTTGGCAGTTAAAAATTGTAGTGTTTAGTAATTAAAATTGCCATCGTTGGCAGTTAAAAAATGTAATATTTGGCTGTTGGAAGTTGTCATTTTTGGCAGTTGAAAATTGTAGTTGTTACCAGTTATAAATAACCATCGTTGGCAGTTAAACATTGTAATTTTTGGCTGTTGGAAGTTGTCATTTTTGGCAGGTGAAAGTTGTAATTTTAAGCAGTTAAAAATGGCCATGATTTACAATTAAAAATTGTAGATTTGGCAGTTGAAAGTTGTCATTTTTTGAGAGTGTCATGGTTAACAGTTAAAAACCATGATTTTGGAAGTTGAAAATTATAGTTTTTGGTTATTGAAAATTCTAATATTTTAGAGTTGAAAATTATTATTTTTGACAGTCAAAAATAGTCACATCTGATAGTTGAAAATTGTCATAGTTGCCAGTTAAAAATTGTAGTTTTTGACAGTTGAAAGTTGTCATTTTTGGCAGCTAAAAATTATAGTTTGATAGTTAAAAAATGTAGTTTTTGGCAGTTGAAAGTTTTCATTTTTGGCAGTTGAAAATTGTAGTGTTTAGTAGTTAAAATTGCCATCGTTGACAGTTAAAAATTGTAATTTTTGGCAGTTGAAAGTTCTCATTTTTGGCAGTTAAAATTGTAGTTTTTACTAGTTAAAATGGCCATCATTGACAGTAAAAATTGTAATTTTTGGCTGTTAGAAGTTGTCATTTTTTGCAGATGAAAATTGTAGTTTTTAGCAGTTAAAAATGGCCATCGTTAACAGTTAAAAATTGTAGTCTTTTGGAGTTGAAGGTTGTAGTTTTTAGCAGTTATAAATGGCCATGGTTGACAGTTAAAAATTGTAGTTTTTGGCAGTTGAAAGTTGTCATTTGTGGCAGTTGAAAATTGTAGTGTTTAGCAGTTAATAATGGCCATCGTTAACAATTAAAAATTGTAGTATTTTGCAGTTGAAAGTTGTAGTTTTGAGCAGTTAAAAATGGCAATAGTTGACAGTTAAAAATTGTAGTTTTTGGCAGTTGAAAGTTGTCATTTTTGGGAGTTGAAAACTATAGTTTTTAGCAGTTAGAAATAGCCATAGTTGACAGTTAAAAATTGTAGTTTTTGGCAGGTGAAAGTTATCATTTTTGGCAGATGAAAATTGTAGTTTTTAGCAGTTAGAAATAGCCATAGTTGACAGTTAAAAATTGTAGTTTTTGGCAGGTGAAAGTTGTCATTTTTGGCAGGTGAAAGTTGTCATTTTTGGCAGGTGAAAGTTGTCATTTTTGGCGGCAGGTGAAAGTTGTAATTTTTGGCAGTTGAAAATTGTAGTTTTTAGCAGTTAGAAATAGCCATCGTTGACAGTTAAAAAATGTAGTTTTTGGCAGGTGAAAGTTATCATTTTTGGCAGATGAAAATTGTAGTTTTTAGCAGTTAAAAATTGCCATCGTTAACAGTTAAAAATTATAGTCTTTTGCAGTTGAAAGTTGTAGTTTTTAGCAATTAAAAATGGCCATGGTTGACAGTTAAAAATTGTAGTTTTTGGCAGTTGAAAGTTGTCATTTTTGACAGTTGAAAATAGTAGTGTTTAGCAGTTAGAAATGGCCATCGTTAACAGTTAAAAATTGTAGTCTTTTGGAGTTGAAGGTTGTAGTTTTTAGCAGTTATAAATGGCCATGGTTGACAGTTAAAAATTGTAGTTTTTGGCAGTTGAAAGTTGTCATTTGTGGCAGTTGAAAATTGTAGTGTTTAGCAGTTAATAATGGCCATCGTTAACAATTAAAAATTGTAGTATTTTGCAGTTGAAAGTTGTAGTTTTTAGCAGTTAAAAATGGCAATAGTTGACAGTTAAAAATTGTAGTTTTTGGCAGTTGAAAGTTGTCATTTTTGGCAGTTGAAAATTGTAGTTTTTAGCAGTTAGAAATAGCCATCGTTGACAGTTAAAAAATGTAGTTTTTGGCAGGTGAAAGTTATCATTTTTGGCAGATGAAAATTGTAGTTTTTAGCAGTTAGAATTAGCCATCGTTGACAGTTAAAAATTGCAGTTTTTGGCAGGTGAAAGTTGTCATTTTTGGCAGTTAAAAATTGTAGTTTTTAGCAGTTAAAAATAGCCATCGTTGACAGTTAAAAATTGTAGTTTTTGGCAGGTAAAAATTGTCATTTTTGTCAGTTAAAAGTTGTAGTTTTTAGCAGTTAGAAACAGCCATAGTTGACAGTTAAAAATTGTAGTTTTTGGCAGGTGAAAGTTATCACTTTTGGCAGATGAAAATTGTAGTTTTTAGCAGTTGGAAATAGCGATCGTTGACAGTTAAAAATTGTAGTTTTTGGCAGGCGAAAGTTGTCATTTTTGGCAGTTGAAAATTGTAGTTTTTAGCAGTTAGAAATAGCCATCGTTGACAGTTAAAAATTGTAGTTTTTTTGGGAGGTGAAAATTGTCATTTTTGGCAGTTGAAAATTGCAGTTTTTAGCAGTTAGAAATAGCCATCGTTGATAGTTAAAAATTGTAGTTTATGTCAGGTGAAAATTGTCATTTTTAGCAGTTAAAAATTGTAGTTTTTAGCAGTTAGCAATCGCCATAGTTGACAGTTAAAAATTGTAGTTTTTGGCAGATGAAAGTTGTCATTTTTGGCAGTTGAAAATTGTAGTTTTTAGCAGTTAGAAATAGCCATAGTTGACAGCTAAAACTTGTAGCTTTTTGTGAGGTGAAAGTTGTCATTTTTGGCAGTTGGAAATAGCCATCGCTGATAGTTAAAAATTGTAGTTTTTGGCAGGTGAAAATTGTCATTTTTGGCAGTTGAAAACTGTAGTTTTTAGCAGTTGGAAATAGCCATCGTTGATAGTTAAAAATTGTAGTTTTTGGCAGGTGAAAATTATCATTTTTAGCAGTTGAAAATTGTAGTTTTTAGCAGTTATAAATAGCTATCGTTGACAGTTAAAAATTGTAGTTTTTAGCAGGTGAAAGTTGTCATTTTTGGTAGTTACAAATGATCATCGTCGGCAGTTAAAAATGCCATTTTTGTCATTTGACACATTTGATACGTTTTGTTAAATCGAAAACTGTGCAAAACAATTGGAATTACAGTTGAATAACATTTATAAGAAAAGGCGAAGTTTAATTTCACTTATAATCAAAAATTGAAAGTTGTGCTAAACAGATGAAATTTTAGTTGAATGAGAACAGGCCAACCCGAAATCGATTTTGGAAAGACTTTCCGAACAGTTTTGTCGATTTACGAGAAATTTTACAATTTTCATGGGGAATTATTAATTTCGAAAAATTTCACAATTTGTATCAGAAGACTAGGAACGAAAGGAGGTGACTTGTCTGGAAAGTTGTTCAAAAACTAAAGAGATTTCGAAAAAAAATTATTCTTTATAAATTGTTCATTTTGGCATTCTCTACAATTATTATTAATATAAATCTGATGTAACTATTATCCTTTCAAAATTTTAAACTGAGAATGAAAAAAACATACATTTTTTTCTCGAAACAGAATGATATTATAAAATATATTTTCAAACAAAAGATGTTCATTTCTTAGTTGCCTTCAATACTTATTTGAATGTTTTAGAAATATTTTCCATATTTAAAAAATTATTGAAAAAAAACGCTCACTTTCGGCGTACGGAATTTTACCAAAAGCTTTTTAGTTCTTCAGATTGTCAAATAAGACGGATGTTCAAAGTTTCATATCAATTGCTCTATTAGTTTTTGAGATACAGCATACCCAGCCAGACACACACAAAAAAAATCCAAAAATTGCTGAAATGGCATCTAGGGATCCCAAAACGTATATTTCCGTAAAAAAAATTCACAATACTTTCTCGTACGTCGTAACGGAGAAAGTAAAAAGGATTCAAAAAAATTTGTTTCATTACATATTTTTTTAAAAATCGGTCCTTTGAGGGAACACCTTCTATCATATATTAGTATTTATAGAAAAAGTTTCAGCCAAATCGGTGACATGGCTGCACCCCAGTTTGACTGTCGCTGGCTGGAATGACCCACTTTAAATAAAACAGTTTATTTGTTAATATCTGAAACTGTTTCTTTTAAAGTTCCAAAATGTATCACAAAGTTAACGCCTCAACCATCAATCAATTCAAAAAATTAAAATTTCATTTCTGTGATAAACTAATCAAAAACTATCAAAAAAAATTATAAATTGTCAAGAGTGTTCAAACTGTCAACCGTTGACCACTTGACATTGGCCGAGACGGACGTATTTCTATTTCCACGGTACGTCGTATTGTCTCAGGGTCAATATTTCGCATTTCCTCACGGATACGAGTTTTCAAGTCATCCGAGTCATTTGGCCTATTTGTGTAGAGCTTAACAAAACTCAGTTTAGATTCTGAATTTTAAACAATCAGAATTTAAACTGATTTTTTATTAGGTACTATACTTAATATTATTACAATAGATGTTTCCAAATTTATATTTTTTGTGTTTATTTTAAGAAAACCGAATTTAAACATTTTTACAAACTAATCAATATTTTCAAGAGTTGCTATTTTTTTGTATATTCTCTTGATGTATAACTTTCTTTTATATTTTTAGCCGATATACAGGGTCCTGCATCTCACCTTCCGTCTTCTATAACTCAGTTAATAATTAGGTTAGGATTTCGATATTTTCAGAATATTGAATTTGTATTTCCCAAATAAGCAATAAAATATATAGCATGTAATTATATATTATCATAACATCACACTTTTTTGGAACACCCTGTATAATCAAAAATATTTTCCTGAAATGCATTCTAGGATGCAAATTTATTCTGCAAAATATCAAAATTCCAACTTAATTAGTAAATGAGCTATAGAAGACGAGATGTGAAATGCAGGACCCTGTATAACCGATACTGATTCAACGGCTGATATCCATACATCTCTACCCTAAATATTACAATTTCCTGGAAATTTGTATTAATATACACTTTTATTATTTTAGAAATGAGCACATCTGTAAAATATGCAACAAAGGATTCCTACGTCATGGTAATCTTGTAAATCACTACGTGGTCCATAGAGTGAGAGATAAACCTTGTTCCAAGTGCTTGCGGAAGTTTGCAACTACCAGAAGACTCAAAGAACACATGAAATTTTGCCTTCGTGACATAGCTACATTATACATGTGTAAAACTTGTGGGAGAGAATATACAATGAAAGTTGATTACAATAAACACATTAAGACTCATGTAAACGAATTGAAATTCCGTTGCAATATATGCGGTGTAAGCTTGAATACAAAATCTGCGTTATTAGAACATAAAAACTCTTTACACCGTGAAATGAAATATGACTGCGAAACATGCGGCAAAAAATACGTAGGCATGCAAAATTTTAAGACACACTTGGAGACACACGACCCTTTATATATACCGACAGAATACAAATGTAACTTATGCAAGTATACCGTTTTCTCAAAAAGTTCCTATGATCGTCACATGCGAATTCACGACGGGAAGAAAGTTAATTTTTCCTGTAAAATTTGTGGAAGGGAGCTGACCACTAAGAGGAGTTTAGTGATTCACGAGAGAACCCATACGAACGAAAAGCCCTTCTGTTGTTCAACATGTGAAAAAACTTTTTCGAGTAAGATTCTGCTGACGAGTCACGAAAGGATTCATACTAAGGAAAAACCGTATACTTGTACAATATGTGAAAAATCCTTTGGCCATAGTAGTAGTTTGACTATCCATAAAAGATGGCATACTGGCGAGAGGCCGCACACCTGTGAAGTTTGCGGGAAAGCGTTTGTTTCCAAATCCGCTCTCAAATTGCATGATAAAGTTCACAATAAATCCGTCTAAACTTGAAATATTTGTATAAATGTTACTCATGTTATTAATTGTATTGATTACTAAAAATAAAGAATTCTTACAATTTATTTTATTTATTTGACTTGATTTTAAATATACCCTTTAAATACTTTAAATAATTTATCTAATTTATTTAACCCCGATTGCCCATGAATTCAGGATACTCAGGACATGCTTAATATTTTAATAAAAAAATATATCACGACATTAACTATGTTAACTATATTTTACCTTTTGTTAGAATACGATCTAGGGAAAGTATCATCAATATCAGATTTGTTTCTGATGTTTTTCAAGTATCTAAGAACAAGCAGAGCGTAATGAGTAGGTGCTCCATCCTGTTGATACCAAAGTCTGTTTACAAGTACGTCTGGTTTATTTGCATTTGGGTATAAAGCTAGCAGTGATAGAATTAACTCTTGCTGTAAAAAATGTAAATACCTTGCACCAGTCAAGCTGTCATCAAAAGAATACGGGCCCAAAATTCTATCTATTCAGAGAAATGGACACATTGTATTAATGATATAAATATTAAAATACTTATGATGAATTTTGACATATTCACTAAATTACAAAACATTTTTTTTAAATATGCTTGACAAAGAAAATGTGACTAAAAAATATTTAATCACTATATCGGAAATAAAGTAAGCTTTTAGGAGAGATTCAGTCAATTTGAAAGTTTGGAAAATCACTTTTTCGCATCTTATTAAATAATATAAACGTTGTTAAATCGTTTTTAATTGAGAAAGTTGTCCATTATTCGGCCGAATCATTTTCTCCACAGGTGACGTCCAATCAAATGATAGCGGTTTCATTATTCAACAGGTGACATCCAATCAAATGATAGCGGTTTCATTATTCAACAGGTGACGTCCAATCAAATGATAGCGGTTTCATTGCCCAACAGTTTAGTTGTTACTATGGTTACGATTCGTTTTTATTCGTTATAATGAATAGAAACAGAAAACTCTTTAGGTAATTATTTAATATGATGCGAAAAAGTATAGTATTAAACTCGTGAACTCGGGTAAATTGCAACACTCGCCTACGGCTCGTGTTGCAAACTTCACCCTCGTGGCAATGGCCAACTTTCTCACTCGTTTAATAATATACTATTATTTTAAATCCATAGAAAACGGAATTCTAAACAGTGGAATTAACTGAAGTTATGTGGCTGGTGGGGATGGATGATATTTCACGTACCAGTGATTTTTCACTGATATTGAAAAATCATAGGTCGTTACTGTCACTAACAGACGAATTTTAACGTGACTGTGAGTGTGATTGTGACTGTTACTTAAACCGTGATTGTTATTTAAAATGTATACTATTGCTCAAACTGTGACTGCTAATTAAACAGTGATTGCTATTTAAAATTACAACTGTTACCCAAACTGTGATTGTTACTTTAACTGTGACTGTTATCAGTTTATTAACAGTGAATAATAATAATAAATACAGTTTATTGAAACTCCTAAGAGCTACAAATGGCCATCGACCGAAGTCTTTCAGCCTATTAACACTAGCTACATTTGTTGTTAGTTACATTGTTCTTAAAATAGTTATGTTATAAATGTTATATTACATTACATGGTATTTTTAAGATATTAAAGAGACTAAACAGTGATTTTTACTTAAATTGTGATTATTCCTTAAAACATGATTCTAAGAAGACAATATAGAATAGCATTTCTAAATATTATTTTATATTCCCAATTTTCTTTAGATTTTAAATAATCGCACGAAAACTGCTCTTACGCTGATGTTCAAATTACGATTTTACTGAACTGAAAAAAATATATACAAAAACAATTGTTACAAATAGTAAACCCAAAATTACTCAAAATTCATTTTAAGATTAAGTGCCAATATCTAAACTTACATTTTGAAATAATACCACGAAATCAATTTTAAAATTGCAAACTTCATGAATTGCAAAGAATTAAACATAAAAACAATTTATCAAACTGCGAAAATCTCCAAATGCTCCTTCTTGTTTGGGTGCTCAAAAAATGAAAACAAAAATCTTCAAAAATCCATATCTCTATTGAAAATGGTTGAATTTACAAAAACCAAATTGCTTTTGAATAAGCGATACTTCGGCCATTGAGGATAATTTTTTATGGAATTTTTTCCGCATGTTTTATATTTTTTCAAGGAGGTTTTTGTTCAGGTGCTCAAAAAATAAAACAAACATTTTCAAAAATCCATATCTCTGTTAAAAATTGTTGAATTTACAAAAACCAAAATGATTTTGAATAAGCGATACTTCGGCCATTGAGAATAAGTTTTTATGAAATTTTTCCTGCACGTTTTATATTTTTTCTGCGGTTTTTTTTCATGAGCTCAAAAAATTAAAATAAACATTTTCAAAAAACCATATCTCTATTGAAAATTGTTGAATTTACAAAAAACAAATTGTTTTTGAATTTTTTAAGGAATTTTGTCTGCATGTTATATACTTTCTTATGCGATGTTTTTGTTCAAGTGCTCAAAAATTGAAAACGAAAGTTTTCAAAAATCCAAATCTCTGTTGAAAATTGTTGCATTTACAAAAACCAAATTGATTTTGAATTAGAGATACTTCGGCCATTGAGGATAATTTTTTATGGAATTTTTCCTGCAGGTATTATATTTTTTCTGCGACGTTTTTGTTCAAGTGCTCAAAAAATTAAAACGAAAATCTTCAAAAATCCATATCTCTAATGAAAATTGTTGAATTTACAAAAACCAAATTGCTTTTGAATAAGCGATACTTCGGCCATTGAGGATGATATTTTGTGGAATTTTGCTTGCAAGTTTTATATTTTTTTCTGCGATGATTTTGTTCAAGTGCTCAAAAAATTAAAACGAAAATCTTAAAAAATCCATATCTATTGAAAATTGTTGAATTTACAAAAACCAAATTGCTTTTAAATAAGCGATACTTCGGCCATTGAGGATAATTTTTTATGGAATTTTTCCTGCACGTTTTATATTTTTTCTGCGATGTTTTTTTTATGTGCTCAAAAAATTAAAATAATCATTTTCAAAAATCCATATCTCTATTGAAAATGGTTGAAATTACAAAAATCAAATTGATTTTGAATAGGCAATACTTTAGCCATTGAGGATGATATATTGTGGAATTTTGCCTGCAAGTTTTATATTTTTTTTCTGCGATGGTTTTGTTCAAGTGCTCAAAAAATTAAAACGAAAATCTTCAAAAATCCATATCTCTATTGAAAATTGTTGAATTTACAAAAACCAAAATGATTTTGAATAAGCGATTCTTATTGATTTTTTGCCCATTTTTTGTTTAGATTTTATATCCTGAATCATTGATATTTATCAACGAATTTTTTATTTTTCTGCCGGATTTTTTGGAGTTTTTAAATTTTTGATGTTATTGCGTGAATTGCTGTTTTTTTATGGGCGATTTTTTTCACTATTTTCGAGTTTTGGTCGGCAAATTATTAAATTACAGAGATATTTTTGCAGCTGAAAATGTCAAAATGTTTCTTTTGCTTGAATTTTCAATTTTTTTGGTCTGCATTTTTTATGTTTGAGGCCACGGCTTTTAATTTTTTGGCTTGTATTTTAGATCTTTGGCCTGTATTTTCGATTTGTTTGATACAAAGTTTAGCGTTTTTGGCCTAGATATTTTTTATTTTGGGTCGATTTGTTTGTCGAAATTTTCGGTTTTGTTTTGGTTCCTATATTTTACATTTTGTAAGCTGGCTTAAATGTTTTTGTAATATTTTTTTATTTTTAAGAAATTATTCGGAAAAAAATAGTTAAGGTAAACACCCCTTCCGGTGTACGAAATTTTAACAAAAGCTATTAATTTCTTTGGATTGTCAAACAAGACTTATGTTCAAAGTTTCATAACGATTGCTACGTTAGTTTTTGAGATACAGCGCGTAGACACACAGACACATCAGACACAATTTGTTTTTTTACCAGAAATCTTTGAAATCGCCTTAAGGAACAGTAAAATTGATATTTTTAGTAAAAAAAAATTCACAATACTTTCAGATTTTGTAACCTGAATTATTGATTTTTATGCATGAATTTTTAATTATTTTATATTTAGGCTCGAAATTTTAGTCTGAATTTTGGATTTTTGTCCATTTTTATTAGATTTTTTATCCTGAAGTATTGATATCTATGAACGATTTTTTCTATTTTAAAGGCCACAATAGTTCTTCAAAGTCTTATTAACAACATTCAATGATAATTAGAAGACCGTTTTTCTTCCATTTTATTTACACAGTTTTTTCCAGAAACGCATAATATTCGAAGACATGGTCATCTTAAAAAAAATCAAAAGTCAGTGTTTGACCTCATTTAGAAATTATTTTAATGGCCGCAATAGTTCTTCAAAGTATTATTAACAACAGTCAATGATAATTAGAAGACCGTTTTTCTTCCATTTTGTTTACAAACATTTTTCCAGAAACGCATAATATTCGAAGACATGGTCATCTTAAAAAAGTCAAAAGTCAGTGTTTGACCTGATTTAGAAATTATTTTAATGGCCGCAATAGTCCTTCAAAGTCGTATTAACAACATTCAATGATAATTAGAAGACCGTTTTTCTTCCATTTTACTTACACAATTTTTTCCATAAACGCATAATATTCGAAGACATGGTCATCTTAAAAAGTCAAAAGTCAGTGTTTGACCTCATTTAGAAATTATTTTAATAGTCGCAAATGTTCTTCTTAGTCTTATTAACAGCATTAAGCAATAATTAGAGGACTTTCTATTCTAAAATATATATTTTTTTTCAGAAACGATTTTATTTGTGTAATATGCAGCAAACGATTTCCAACTAAAGCCAAATTAATGGAGCATGGCCTGAATCATGGGGAGAAGACTCTGCCCTGTTACAATTGCTTCCAGAAGTTCGCATCTACAAGCATACTCAAAAGTCACATGGAACATTGTTTTCGTGATAAAACTGTATCCTTCACGTGCGAAAGTTGTGGGAAGAATTTTAAAAATTATTTTATTTTTGATGACCATATCAAGACCCATGTAAACCAGCGTACCATATGCAAGATAAACCTAACTTCTAAACCTGCGCTGTCAGAACATAAGAGCTTGCCACCTCGCGGACATAAATATGACTGCGAAACTTGCGGAAGACAGTTTAAGGGCATCGTGTATCTTCAAAATCACATGATGACACACGACCCTTTGTACCAACCGGTCGAATACAAATGTGAGTTATGCGAGTATAAAGTTTCCACGAAGTCATTATATGATCGTCATATGCTAATCCACACTGACGAAAATGTAAGTTGCACATGTGAAATTTGCGGAAAAAAGATTTCCCACAAATCTCATTTAGTGGCTCACATGAGAACCCATAACACCTTCTGGTGTTTAACATGTGGAGAAAGTTTTATAACGGAGCCGCAGCTCTTTCATCACGCGAAAACTCATACCAAGGTAAACCCGTTTAGCTGTAACATATGTGAAGAAACATATTCGCAGATTCAATCATTGGTTATCCATATGAGACAACATACTGCTAAATAGTGTATTCAAATTTGATGCAGCTGCGCGCTTATCTCTTTAGTTTTAAGTATTTTATAATTATAATTTTCCAGGTGTTAATTTTAACGCTAATTGTAATTCAGTTTAGTCCAACCCTCTAATAAATAAACACGTCTTTGAATTATTTTTTTTTAACTTAAGAACCCCCTACCTGAACAATTGGCGCAGTCGGTAGGATATTAATAATAATAATAATGGTTTATTGTGCTAAACAAAAGTTACGCTCGTTAATAAAAAATAATACAATGTGGCATATATAGACATATTGTAATTCTAACTAAAATTATACGATAAGAAAAAAAAAAATATCCGAAAAAAAGAAAAAAAGAACAAAAACAAAATTGTGAGCAAACAGAAATGTTTTCTTGTGTTCCAACGCTTAATCAAGGAACTGATGTTTATCAGCTTTTTTTGCAAACACCGATCAAACACGCAATTCTACTCATGTATTCTGCGAATGCAGTGCGCGTAGACGTAGTTCTTTATTTTTTGTGGCGTATAACAAGAAGTAAAAACGATTTCGACGGCTTTGAAACTTTCAAAAATTGCTCAAAATTCGGTCGATGTTCAAATTTCTTAAAAACTCCTATATACCTTTGTCAACGGGGGGTCGCAGCGCAGGGTTGAAAAACGCCCATCGCCCTCGATGACCTCCAGCTAGCTATATAGGGTGTGGCGGGAGCGGCGAAGTCTGCGCACGTGTTCTAACCGGCAAATTGCTCTTCCAAGAACAATTTGGGTTCGAACCGATTTTGTCATCGGGGGGCGGATCGACAGCCCATTGTGTTGTCCTGGCAGCTGCACATTTCACTAATTGTTCTGTGAAATGTCCTAACGATTTCTTGGGGACATCGGTGCACAACAGATGAAGGCTTATCTCTTCATTGTGTCTTACTGGCAGCTATACTTCTTCGAAAAATATCTCGTTTGGAAATTTCAATAATGCGGATTTATGTTAAATTTTTAAAAGGAGCAATGGTTAGCTCATAAAATGCAAATTGAGATAATTACGCATTTGTTAAGACGCGCAGATAAACTAAGCGCCGATAACACCTTTAACGGGGGTTTAGAAGTGCAAACATTTTGACGACTGGAAAAAAACTTGAAATTTTCCAAAATTACTCAAAATTAAACTTGAATTACGATATTGTGTACTTGAACAAACATCATGTTACTAAAATTCTGAGTTAACATTATGTGAGTTTCTAAAAATTACAAGAATTTTGGTGGTGTGAAAAAAATTTAAAAACGTTTAAACTGCCTTCAAATTTTCCAAAATTGCTCAAAATTCGGTCGATGTTCAAATTCTGTAAAAACTTGTATATACCTTTAACCAGGACTTGGTAAAATTTTATGCGAACAGAAACGTAAAGTTTTAAAAATTGCAAACAATTGGCGATAAGAAAGAAAACAATGATGATGTTACTTTCTCCAATATCAGCACTTATATTTACACTTTCATGGTTTATTTTCTATTTAAATCATATTTTAAATGTACATCGAGCGTTTTGTAGACTCGCATGAAACTGACGTTTAAAACGTCAAAATTATGAAAGATGGAAAAATTATACTTCAAATATAAAAACCCAGTTTACTCAAAAACTAAAGAGATTTCGAAAAAAAACTTATTCTTTATAAGTTGTTCACTTTGGCATTCTCTACAATTATTATTCACATAAATTTGCTGTAACTATTATCGTTTCATAATTATAAACCAAAAATGAAAGAAAATTATTTTTTTTTTCTCGAATAACAATGATTTTATGAAAAGTGTTTTCAAACAAAATGGTTTCATTTTTTTATTGTCTTCAATATTTGTTTAAATGTTTTTGTGATATTTTCCATATTTAAGAAAATATTGACAAAAAACAAAAAACAGTTAAACACCAGTGGGTGTACGAAATTTTACCAAAAGCTTTTCAGTTCTTCGGATTATCAGATAAGACATATTTTCAAAGCTTCATATCAATTGCTCTTGAGTTTTTGAGATACAGCGCGCACAGACACACACACACAGACACACACACACAGACACACACACACAGGCACACACACACAGGCACACACACACACAGGCACACACACACATACACATAGACACATACACATACAGACACACACACACAGAGACACACACATAGGCACACACACATAGGCACACACACACACACACACAGACACACACACACAGACACACACACACAGCGACACACACACACACACATAGACACAAAAAAAATTCCAGAAATTGTTGAAATGGCATCTAGGGACCTCAAAACGAATATTTCCGTAAAAAAAAAATTGAAAAAAAAATCACGATCACAATACTTTCTTGTACTTCGTACCGGAGAAAGTAACAATTGCCATCGACTAGAAATATTCCAAATCTACTCAAAATTCAGTCGATATTGATTTTGTGAAAACTTATATATAAGCGTATCACTACGTTTGAAGTCGTTTTATGTGAAGATAAAGCTCTGAAAATTGAAAAAAAAATTGGCGACTGAAAAATGTATTAAAAACAATTGCTACATCAACATGAAATTTATCAAAACTGCTCATAATTCAGTCGATATTCGGACTCTGTAAAAACTTAAACATACCTTATGACTAGAGTTTGGAAAATTTTTATGTCAACAGAACGTATAGTTCTACAAATTGCAAAAATTTTGGAAATTAGAAAAAAAAAATTAAAAGAAATTGCCATCGGCATGAAATTTTCCAGAATTACTCAAAATTTATTTGGTATTACGATTTTATGTATATCTAGGTAAGGTGTATCACTAGAATTTTGAGTAAGCTGTTTAAACAGAACGTGAGTTTCTAAAAATTACAATCATTTTTGTAGCGTGAAAGAAATTTCAAAATAATTTCCACAGCCTTGAAACACTTCAAAACTGCTAAAAATTCAGTCGATATTCAGATTCTGTGAAAACATATTATATATTGTTTTGTCACCAGAGTTTGAAATGGTTTTATAAGATTGAAAAAAAAAATGACCATCAACTTGAAGTTTTCCAAAATTGCTCAAAATTCAGTCGATATTCAGATTCTGTGAAAACATATTATATATTGTTTTGTCACCAGAGTTTGAAATGGTTTTATAAAATCGGAACGTAGAGCTTCGAAAAATGAAAAAAAAATGACCATCAACTTGAAGTTTTCCAAAATTGCTCAAAATTCAGTCGATATTCAGATTCTGTGAAAACATATTATATATTGTTTTGTCACCAGAGTTTGAAATGGTTTTATAAGATTGAAAAAAAAAAATGACCATCAACTTGAAGTTTTCCAAAATTGCTCAAAATTCAGTCGATATTCAGATTCTGTGAAAACATATTATATATTGTTTTTTCACCAGAGTTGGAAATGGATTTATGAGATCGGAACGTAGAGCGTCGAAAAATGAAAAAAAAAATTGACCATCAACTGAAGTTTTCCAAAATTGCTCAAAATTCAGTCGATATTCAGATTCTGTGAAAACATATATATTGTTTTGTCACCAGAGTTTGAAATGGTTTTATAAAATCGGAACGCAGAGCTTCGAAAAATGAAAAAAAAAATTGACCATCAACTGAAGTTTTCCAAAATTGCTCAAAATTCAGTCGATATTTAGATTCTGTGAAAACATATTATATATTGTTTTGTCACCAGAGTTTGAAATGGTTTTATAAAATCGGAACGTAGAGCTTCGAAAAATGAAAAAAAAAACAAATTTACCATCAACTTGAAGTTTTCCAAAATTGCTCAAAATTCAGTCGATTTTCAGACTCTGTAAAAACTTATCTTTCACTAGAATTAAAGAAAAAATTGGAGACTCGAAAATTTTTTTAAAACAATTGCTATCGGTATGAAATTTTCAAAAATTACTCAAAATACATTTGGTATTACGATTTTATGTATATCTAGGTACACCTTATCACTAGAATTTTGGGAAATCTTACGTAAACCGAGCGTGAGTTTCCAAAAATTACAATAATTTTTGCAAACATTTTGGCGACTGCAAAATCAAAATTAAAAACAATTGCCATCGGCTATAAACACTCCAATACTGCTCAAAATTCAGTTGATATTTAGTCTCTGTGAAAACTTGTAAATTACCTTACCATCAGAGTTTGAAATCGTTTTATGTGAGCAGAATGTAAAACTAAAAATTAACAACTAAAAACAATTGCCATCAACTTGAAATTTTACAAAACTGCTCATAATTCAGTCGATATTCGGACTCGGTAAAAGCTTGTATATGACCAGAGTTTGTAATTTTTTTTAATCTAAACAGAACGTACATTTCTAAAAATTGCAAACATTTTGGAGACTGCCAAAAATTATGGTTTATTACTATCAAAGACGGCATTTTTTGATATTAAAAAAGAAGTAAATTTCAACTGCTAAAAATGACAATTTAGAACTGTCAAAAAACGCACTACTATCACGAATGGCACGTTAGCAGTAAAAAGGAAATTTTCAATTGCTGAAAATAACTATTCAATACTGTCAAAAATTGCTCATTGCTGAAACCAGCCAGTTTCAACAATAAATAGAAAATTTCCAAATTCCAAAAATGTTTAATTTTCAAAATTTGAGCATTTCTACTATCACTATCGGCATTTTTCAGTATTAAAAAAGGGAAAATTCCAACGGCCAAAAGTAACAATTACAAATTGTCAAAAATTATGCAATTCTGTCAGAAACGGCATTTTTCGATAGTAAAAAGATAAATTTGTAACCGTCAAATATGACAATTTCGAATTGTCAAAAATTCTGCATTTCTGCCCCCACAAACGGCACATAAAGAAATTTGCAGCGGTCAAAAATTGCATTCAAAAGGCATTTTTTAATATTAAAAAAAAGAAAATTTTAACTGCTAAAAATGCCATTTTCGAATTTTCTAAAATTCTGCATTTCTGCCACCACAAACGGCACGATTCAATCGTAAATAAAGAAATTTGCAGCTGCCAAAAATTATGGTATTTTACTAGCAGAGACGGCATTTTTTGATATTAAAAAAGAAGTAAATTTCAACTACTAAAAATGACAACTTCGAACTGTCAAAAAACGCACTACTATCACGAATGGCACGTTAGCAGTAAAAAGGAAATTTTCAATTGCTGAAAATAACTATTTAATACTGTCAAAAATTGCTCATTACTGTAAAATAAAAAGAAAATTTTGAAATGCTAAAAATATTAGACTGTCAAAATTTGATTATATCTACTATCACTATCAGCATTTTTCAATATTAAAAAAAGGGAAATTTCCAACGGCCCAAAGTAACAATAATAAATTGTCAAAAATTGTGCAAGTCTACTGTCAGAAACGGCAATTTTCAATAGTAAAAAGACAAATTTTTAACCGTCAAATATGACAATTTCGAATTGTCAAAAATTCTGCATTTCTGCCACCACAAACGGCACATAAAGAAATTTGCAGCGGTCAAAAATTGTGGGTTTTTACTATCAAAAGCGGCATTTTTTAATATTAAAAAAAGGAAATTTTAACTGCTAAAAATGCCAATTTCAAATTTTTTTAAATTCTCCATTTCTGCCACCACAAACGGCACGATTCAATGGTAAATAAAGAAATATGCAGCTGCCAAAAATTATGGTATTTTACTAACAAAGACGGCATTTTTTGATATTAAAAAAGAAGTAAATTTCAACTGCTAAAAATGACAATTTCGAACTGTCAAAAAACGCACTACTATCACGAATGGCAAGTGAGCAGTAAAAAGAAAATTTTCAATTGCTGAAAATAACGATTCAGTACTGTCAAAAATTGCTCTTTACTGAAATCGGCAAGTTTCAACAATAAATAGAAAATTTCAAAATGCCAAAAATGTTTAACTGTCAAAATTTGAGCATTTCTACTATCACTATCGGCATTTTTCAGTATTAAAAAAGGGAAAATTCTAACGGCCCAAAGTAACAATTATAAATTGTCAAAAATTGTGCAATTCCACTGTTAGAAACGGCATTTTTCAATAGTAAAAAGACAAATTTTTAACCGTCAAATATGACAATTTCGAATTGTCAAAAATTCTACATTTTTGCCACCGCAAACGACACATAAAGAAATTTGCAGCAGTCAAAAATTGTGGGTTTTTACTATCAAAAGCGGCATTTTTTAATATTAAAAAAAGGAAATTTTAACTGCTAAAAATGCCAATTTCAAATTTTTTAAAATTCTCCTTTTCTGCCACCACAAACGGCACGATTCAATGGTAAATAAAGAAATATGCAGCTGCCAAAAATTATGGTATTTTACTAACAAAGACGGCATTTTTTGATATTAAAAAAGAAGTAAATTTCAACTGCTAAAAATGACAATTTCGAACTGTTAAAAAACGCACTACTACCACGAATGGCACGTTAGCAGTAAAAAGAAAATTTTCAATTGCTGAAAATAACTATTCAATACTGTCAAAAATTGCTCATTACTGAAAGCGGCACGTTTCAACAATAAAAAGAAAATTTCGAAATGCCAAAAATGTTAGACTGTCAAAATTTGAGTATTTCTACTATCACTATCAGCATTATTAAATATTAAAAAAAGGGAAATTTCCAATGGCCAAAAGTAACAATCACAAATTGTCAAAAATTGTGCAATTCTACTGTCAGAAACGGCATTTTTTAATGGTAAAAAAAGATCGATACATTTTTAACCGTAAAAAACGACTATTTCGAATTGTCAAAAATTCTGCATTTCTGCCATCACAAACAGCACGATTCAGCGGTAAATAGGGAAATCAGTAGCTGCCGAAAATTGGGGAAATTTATTGTCAAAAACGGCATTTTTTATATTTAAAATAAAAGAAAATTTCAACTGCTAAAAATGACAATTTCGAACTGTCAAAAATCGCACATATCTCCCATCACAAATGGCACGTTGGAAGTAAAAAGGAAATTTCAATTGCCAAAAATAACTATTCAGGACTTTCAAAAATTGCTCATTACTAAAAACGGTTTCATTTCAACCATTTTTGCTAATCATGTTATTAGAAACTTATTATTTTTTACCCACAATTGATTTAATTTAATTTAGTCTACTTAGAAATATGTGATATATGTCATATAGAATACCTTCACAGAAATTGTTATTGAATGTATTAGTGTTAAAAAGTATTTTACGTCAATAAATATTATTATTATTATTATTATTAACAATAAAAAGAAAAATTCCAAATGCCAAAATCATTTAACTGTCAAAATTTGAGCATTTCCACTATCACTATCGGCATTTTTCAATATTAAAAAAGGGAAATTTCCAATGGTCAAAAGTAACAATTACAAATTATCAAAAATTCTGCATTTCTGCCACCACAAACGGTACGATTCATCAGTAAATAGAGAAATTCGTAGCATCCAAAAATTTTGGATTTTCACGATCAAAAATGGCATCTTTTGATATTAAAAGAAAAAAGAAAAATTCAACTGCTAAAAATGAATACTGTCAAAAATCGCACATTTCTATCATTACAAATGGCACGTTGGCAGTAAAAAGGAAATTTTCAACTGCCAAAAATAACAATTTACAACTGTCAAAAATTGTTAATTTCTACTAAAATGTAGAGTAATAATACAGCTAGATCGAATAAAAAAATTAATCAAAGCTGGTCATGAATGTCTTTACTTAGTTCTTAAATTTGAAAATATCAATATACGCCAACTTGACACTTGCCAATAAGTTTAGGAATTTTGGCTTACGGCGAACTTTGACTAACTTTTATTCGATCGCACTGTATTATACGCGTCGGGTGGAACCGTGCCAGCTCGTCGTTGTACGTCGACTTTTTTCGGATTCATCGAACATAACGTGGAACGCACTTTTTGTTATAATTTTAAGATGATAAATAAATTTAGTTTTCACCATAGAGTTTTTCTTCAAAAAAGAGATCGAGGATGCGCCAGCAATTTTTCTCTATCATAGTTATCGAGATCACCTATACGAACATCGAATTTTGCCCACCCTGTTCTTAATCTTTAAATCATCCAAGATATATATCAATCCTAAGTATTAAAAATTCATAGTAATCTACAATTTACAAAAAACTCATACATTCTATGTATAGAGCTGTCCTATGTGTGTATTCTAAAATATATTTTTTTTTCAGACACGATTTTATTTGTATAATATGCAGCAAACGATTTCCAACTAAAGCCAAATTAATGGAGCATGGCGTGAACCATGGGGAGAAGACTGTGCCGTGTTCCAATTGCTTCCAGAAGTTTCCATCTACAAGCATACTCAAAAGTCACATGGAACATTGTCTTCGTGATAAAACTGTATCCTTCACGTGCGAAAGTTGTGGGAAGAGTTTTAAAAATTATTTTATTTTTGATAAACATATCAAGACTCATTTAAACCAATGTGACATATGCAAGATAAACCTAACTTCTAAAACTGCGCTGTCGGAACATAAGAGCTTGTTACATCGCGGACTTAAATACGACTGCGAAACTTGCGGAAAACAATTTAAGGGCATCGGGTATCTCAAGAATCACATGATGACGCACGACCCTTTGTACCAACCGGTCGAATACAAATGTGAGTTGTGCGAGTATACTGTTCTCTCGAAGACATTGTACGATCGTCATATGCGAATCCACACCGGCGAAAATGTAAGTTGCACATGTGAAATTTGCGGAAAAGAGATTTCCCACAAATCTTATTTAGTGGCTCACATGAAAACCCATAACACCTTCTGGTGTTCAACGTGTGGAGAAACTTTTATAACGAAGCCGCAGCTCATTCTTCACGCGGAAACTCATACCAAGGTAAAGCCGTTTAGCTGTAACATATGTGAAGAAACATATTCGCAGATTCAATCATTGGTTATCCATATGAGACAACATACTGCTAAATAATATATTTAAATTTGATGCAGCTGCGTGCTTATCTCTTTAGTTTTGAGTATTTTATAATTATAATTTTCCAGATGTTAATTTTAACGCTAATTGTAATTCAGTTTAGTTCAACCCTCTAATAAATAAACACGTCTTTGAATATTTTTTTTTTACTTAAAACTCCCTATCTGAGAGAATTGGCGCAGTCGGTAGGATATTAAAAAAAAATCCGAAAATAACGTATTTAAAAACACAAACAAAATTGTGAGCAAACAGAAATGTTTGCCTGTGTTCCAACGCTTAACCAAGAAACTGATGTTTATCAGCTTTTTTCGCTGCCTAAAAAGGCGAAAGTTGATTTATGTCCAATGTATGTGAATGAGTGATGTTTTTGATTTAGTGATGTGATATTTTTTGATGTAGTGGTGTGCAGTAATCAAAATTACACAATTTGTTTGCTTTTCCAGACCAAAACACGTTTTAAAAGAGTTTTAAATTACCGTTGCAAAGTTGCAGATACTAAGTTGACGTTTAAAAATATGGAAAAAAATACACAGGGTGTTTCAAAAATTCTGAAAACTTAGCATTTTACAGATGTATTCTTTATTTATCACAATTTATTTGTTTCTTCTACTTGAATCACATTTTACAAGAATTGCGTTGTTTTTAAGTCAAACGTGTAATAATACAAAAACACGCGTGAGGTTTAAAAATGTTGAAAAAATATACAGGATATTCAGAAAATTCTAAAAACCTGCAAATTTATGGATGTATCATTGATTTAACACAATTAATTTGTTTTCTTAATTTAAATAACTTTTTACGAAAGTTATGATTTTTCTAAATTGGAATTGTAATAATACAAACAATTGGCGAGGTTTAAAAATGTGGAAAAAATATACAGGGTACTCAGAAAAGGTAATTTATAGATGTATCATTGATTTAACATAATTCATTTGTTTTCTTAATTTGAGTCACTTTTTAAGAAAGTTATGATTTTTCTAAATTGCAATTGCAATAATCCAAAAACTCGGGTGAGATATAAAAATGTAAAAAAAATATATAGCGTGTTCAGAAAAATTTAGGAACTAGCTGATTTATAGATGCATCATTGATTTAATATAATTAATTTGTTTTCTCAATGAGAATCACTTTTTAAGAAAGTTGTGATTTTTCTAAATTGCAATTGCAATAATACAAACATTCGGGTGAGGTATAAAAATGTAGAAAAAATATATAGGGTGTTCAAAAAATTTAGGAACTTGCTAATTTATAGATGCATCATTGATTTAATATAATTCATTTGTTTTCTCAATGATAATCACTTTTTAAGAAAGTTATGATTTTTCTAAATTGCAATTGCAATAATACAAAAATTCGAGTGAGGTATAAAAATGTAGAAAAAATATATAGCGTGTTCAGAAAAATTTAGGAACAAGCTGATTTATAGATACATCATTGATTTAATATAATTCATTTGTTTTCTCAGTGATAAGCACTTTTTAAGAAAGTTATGATTTTTCTAAATTGCAATTGCAATAATACAAAAACTCGGGTGAGGTATAAAAATGTAAAAAAAAATATATAGGGTGTTCAGACATTTTTTGGAACTAGCTAATTTATAGATGCATCATTTATTTAATATAATTTATTTGTTTTCTCAATGAAAATCACTTTTTAAGAAAGTTATGATTTTTCTAAATTGCAATTACAATAATACAAAAAATTGGGTGAGGTATAAAAATGTAGAAAAAATATATAGGGTGTTCAGAAAAATTTAGGAACTAGCTAATTTACAGATGCATTATTTATTTAATATAATTCATTTATTTTCTCAATGAGAATCACTTTTTAAGAAAGTTATGATTTTTCTAAATTGTAATTGCAAAAGTACAAAAACTCGGGTGAGGTATAAAAATGTGGAAAAAATAAATAGCGTGTTCAGAAAAATTTAGAAACCAGCTGATTTATAGATGCATCATTGATTTAATATAATTCATTTGTTTTCTCAATGAGAATCACTTTTTAAGAAAGTTATGATTTTTCTAAATTGGAATTGCAAAAGTACAAAAACTCGGGTGAGGTATAAAAATGTAGAAAAAATATGTAGGGTATTCAAAAAATTTAGGAACCAGCTGATTTATAAATGCATCATTGATTTAATATAATTCATTTGTTTTCTCAATGAGAATCACTTTTTAAGAAAGTTATGATTTTTCTGAGGTATAAAAATGTGGAAAAAATTAATAGGGTGTTCAGAAAAATTTAGGAACTAGCTAATTTATAGACGCAACATTGATTTAATATAATTCATTTGTTTTCTCAATGAGAATCACTTTTTAAGAAAGTTATGATTTTTTTAAATTGCAATTGCAATAATACAAAAATTCCAATGAGGTATAAAAATGTAAACAAAAATGTATAGCGTGTTCAGAAAAATTTAGGAACTAGCTGATTTATAGATGCATCATTGATTTAATATAATTCATTTGTTTTCTCAATGAGAATCACTTTTAAAGAAAGTTATGATTTTTCTAAATTGCAATTGCAATAATACAAAAACTCGGGTGAGGTATAAAAATGTTGAAAAAATATACAGCGTGTTCAGAAAAATTTAGGAACTTGCTAATTTATAGATGCATCATTGGTTTAATATAATTCATTTGTTTTCTCAATGAGAATCACTTTTTAAGAAAGTTATGATTTTTCTAAATTACAATTTCAAAAGTTCAAAAACTCGGGTGAGGTATAAAAGTGTGGAAAAAATATAAAGGGTTTTCAGAAAAATTTAGGAACTAGCTAATTTATAGATGCATCATTAATTCAATATAATTAATTTGTTTTCTCAATGAGAATCACTTTTTAAGAAAGTTATGATTTTTCTAAATTGCAATTGCAATAATACAAAAATTCGAATGAGGTATAAAAATGTAAAAAAAAATGTATAACGTGTTCAGAAAAATTTAGGAACTAGCTGATTTATAGATGCATCATTGATTTAATATAATTCATTTGTTTTCTCAATAAGAATCACTTTTTAAGAAAGTTATGATTTTTCTAAATTGCAATTGCAATAATCCAAAAACTCGGGTGAGGTATAAAAATGTAAAAAAAATAAATAGCGTGTTCAGAAAAATTTAGAAACCAGCTGATTTATAGATGCATCATTGATTTAATATAATTAATTTGTTTTCTCAGTGATAAGCACTTTTTAAGAAAGTTATGATTTTTCTAAATTGCAATTGCAATAATACAAAAACTCTGGTGAGGTATAAAAATGTAAAAAAAAATATATAGGGTGTTCAGACATTTTTTGGAACTAGATAATTTATAGATGCATCATTTATTTAATATAATTCATTTGTTTTCTCAATGAAAATCACTTTTTAAGAAAATTATGATTTTTCTAAATTGCAATTACAATAATACAAAAAATTGGGTGAGGTATAAAAATGTAGAAAAAATATATAGGGTGTTCAGAAAAATTTAGGAACTAGCTAATTTACAGATGCATTATTTATTCAATATAATTCATTTGTTTTCTCAATGAGAATCACTTTTTAAGAAAGTTATGATTTTTCTAAATTGCAATTGTAAAAGTACAAAAACTCGGATGAGGTATAAAAATGTGGAAAAAATATATAGCGTGTTCAGAAAAATTTAGAAACTGGCTGATTTATAGATGCATCATTTATTTAATATAATTCATTTGTTTTCTCAATGAGAATCACTTTTTAAGAAAGTTATGATTTTTCTAAATTGCAATTGCAATAATCCAAAAACTCGGGTGAGGTATAAAAATGTAAAAAAAAATATATAGCGTGTTCAGAAAAATTTAGGAACTAGCTGATTTATAGATGCATCATTGATTTAATATAATTCATTTACTTTCTCAATAAGAATCACTTTTTAAGAAAGTTATGATTTTTCTAAATTGCAATTGCAATAATACAAAAACTCGGGTGAGGTATAAAAATGTAAAAAAATATATAGCGTGTTCAGAAAAATTTAGGAACTAGCTGATTTATAGATGCATCATTGATTTAATATAATCCATTTGTTTTCTCAATGATAATCACTTTTTAAGAAAGTTATGATTTTTCTAAATTGCAATTGCAATAATCCAAAAACTCGGGTGAGGTATAAAAATGTAAAAAAAAAATATATAGCGTGTTCAGAAAAATTTAGGAACTAGCTGATTTATAGATGCATCATTGATTTAATATAATTAATTTGTTTTCTCAGTGAGAAGCACTTTTTAAGAAAGTTATGATTTTTCTAAATTGCAATTGCAATAATACAAAAACTCGGGTGAGGTATAAAAATGTAGAAAAAATATAAAGGGTATTCAGAAAAATTTAGGAACTGACTGATTTATAGATACATCATTGATTTAATATAATTCATTTGTTTTCTCAATGAGAATCACTTTTTAAGAAAGTTATGATTTTTTTAAATTGCAATTGCAATAATACAAAAATTCGGGTGAGGTATAAAAATGTGGAAAAAATATATAGCGTGTTCAGAAAAATTTAGAAACCAGCTGATTTATGGATGCATCATTGGTTTAATATAATTCATTCGTTTTCTCAATGATAATCACTTTTTAAGAAAGTTATGATTTTTCTAAATTGGAATTGCAATAATACAAAAGCTCGGGTGAGGTATAAAAATGTGGAAAAAATATATAGGGTGTTCAGAAAAATTTAGGAACTAGCTGATTTATAGATGCATCATTGATTTAATATAATTCATTTGTTTTCTCAATAAGAATCACTTTTCAAGAAAGTTATGATTTATGAACTCGAATGAAGTTTAAAAATGTAGAAAAATTATACAGGGTGCTCAGAAAATTAAGAAAACTTGCTAAGTTTCAACTATTTAACATAATTTATATGTTTTCTCAATGAGAATCATTTTTTTAAGAAAATTATGATTTTTTTCAATTTACAAAAATACTGTAATTTTTGCTGCAAGCAAGAAAAGGGATAATCCCAATCTGATTTGACCCCCTTAAAGTAGAGTCCAAAAAAGGGGTTTTTTTCCCAAAAGAATCATCCAATTTGGTTGAAAATTTAAAAGTCGCTAAGTGATGTGCGAAAAACCTCAAAATGCACTTTTTTCAAACACCCATAACTTGGTGCGAAATCGTCGTAGGAACTTCGTTTTTCGAGTCCTGCATAGGAAATTGATCAAATTTTAATGCCTTTATGGTGGAACGAGTTGACAATTTTTTTTCCAATTCCGTACACTTAAAGCTGGTTTCCTGAAAAAAACATTTTTTTCACAGGAGCGCTAGAGGGGTGCGGAAGGGGTTACGCTTAAGTTCACCATTATAAAACTGTAATATTTTAATAAAAATGCTTTTATTCGCATCCTGCACATATCCTAAAATGTCAAGGTAATTTATTATTTATACAAGATTCTATGTACTCTTATCCTATATGTCTATTATAATATATGTTTTTTTTTCAGAAACGATTTCATTTGTACAATATGCAACAAACGATTTCTCACTAAAGCTAACTTTACGAGACATGCATTTACCCATGGGGAGAGGACTATTCCGTGTTCCAATTGCCTCCAGAAGTTTCCAACTAGAAGATTACTCAAAAAACACATGAGCCATTGCCTTCGTAATAAAACTGTATCCTATACATGCGAAGCTTGTGGGAAGAAATATAAAAATGAGTTTTTTTACAAAAGACATGTCAAGACACATTCAAACGAATATTCTTACCGATGCGACATATGCAGTACAGGCCTAATGTCTAAAGGTGCGCTGTTAAGACATAAAAACTCCATGCACTTGAACAAATACGACTGCGAAACGTGTGGAGAACAATTTGAGGGCGTTGGATTTTTTAAGGAACACATGATGACACACGACCCTTTATACCAACCGGTCGAATACAAATGCAATTGGTGCGAGTACACTGATCTCTCGAAGATGTCGTACAATCGTCATATGCAAGTCCACAAAGGTGAAAGAGTAAGTTGCACCTGTGAAATTTGTGGATTAAAGATTGCCCACAAATCTTTTTTAATGGGTCACATGAGAACCCATGGCACCTCCTGGTGTTTAATATGTGGAAAACCTTTTACCACGAAGCAGGAGCTCACTCTTCACAAGAAAACTCATGCCGAGGTAAAACCGTTCAGCTGTAACAAATGTGGAGAAACATTTTCGCAAATTTCTCAATTGTCTATCCATTTAAGACAACATACTGGTGCGAAGAATTCCAAGATTGATCCTCAACAAGCATCTTAAAACTCACGGTATGAAAATGGAAATGGTATAGTCAAATTTTTTCTATTTGTGAATTATGTATTTCATTTTCAATAAAGAATTATGACAAGTTACTTAATTTATTTATCGCCTATTAGCGAATTAGCGAGTTTGATGGAAATGAATTTGGGTGGGACATTGGGCGCGTTCATCAGAAATAAACGTTTGTGATTTGCTTGCGATTAGTTTACGCTGAAAGTTGGTATCTGGTAAACGCTGTAGCGCCATTTTGATTAATCAGTAACTGTTTTTTTCCAATATTTTTTTAAATATGAAAAATATTACAAAAATATTTAAACAAATATTGAAGACAATAACGAAATGAATATCTATTGTTTGAAAATATTTTTCATAAAATCATTGTTTTCGAAAAAAAAATATATATTTTTTTCATTTTTGGTTTATATTAATGAAACGATAATAGTTACAGTAAATTTTTGTTAATAATAATTGTAAAAAATGCCAAAATTAACAACTTACAAAGAATAAGTTTTTTTCGAAATCTCTTTAGTTTTTGAGTAAACTGAGTTTTCGAATTTGAAGTTTAATTTTTCCATCTTTAATAATTTTGACGTTTTAAACGTCAGTTTCATCCGAGTTTACACAACGCTCGATGTACATTTAAAATATGATTTAAATTGAAAATAAAGCATGAAAGCGTAAATATAAATGATACCATCAAGTCGGAGAAAGTAACATGATGGCTACATCACTATTTCTTTATGACTATTTTTTAAAGTTTTTTTGGGACTTTTTATGGGAACTTTTTTTCGGGTATTTTTACACGATATTTTCATTCAGAACATTTTTTCAAGACTTTATTTTTACAATTTTTTATTCACGAGTTTTTTTCAAGGCACGTTTTCCGGGACTTTTTCCTAAACATTTTTTTCAAGTCATATTTAAGTATTTTTTTGTCTAGGACTTTTTTCAGAACTTTTTCCTAAAGACGTTTTTTTGTATGAAATTTTACCGAAAGCTTTACAGTTCTTTGGATTATCAAATAAGACATATGTTTAAAGTTTCATGTTAATTGCTTTAATAATTTTTGAATACACACACGCACAGACACGAACATTTTTTTTTTCAGAAATCGTTGAAATCGCTTCTAGGGAACTCGGAACGGATATTTCCGTTAAAAAAATATCACTTTCACAAAACTTTTCCGTACTTCGGAAGCTAAAAACTCCTCAAAAAAAATTTAAAAAAACATCCTGAAAAAGGTAAAAACTCCTCATAAAAATTCTGAAAAAAGCCTTGTAAAAAGTCATAAAGAAAAAATTCCTCAAAAAAGGCCATAAGAAAAGTTCGGAAGTTTATTTTTCTTTTAGCAGTATTTTTTTGCCTTGTAATATAAATTTAACGCACGCCTGAAATGAAATTCCAGAAAGAAAGAAAGCCTGAGAAAAAATCCTGAAGAAAGGCCATAAGAAAAGTTCGGAAGTTCTTTTTCTTTCAGCAGTATTTTTTCAGGACTTTTTTGCCTTGAAATATAAATTTAACACACGCCTGAAATGAAATTCCAGAAAGAAAGAAAGCCTGAGAAATAGTCTTGAAAAAAGATACCAACAAGTCATAAACAAAATTGTACCAAAAAAAAAAGTTCCGGAAATAAATATTCTAAAAGAAAAGTTCCGGTAAACGGGCCTTGAAAAAAAGTTCCAAGAAAAGTCTTGAAAATAAAGCCCTGAAAGAATATGTCGTGTAAAAAAGACCCGAAGAAAAGTTTCAATGAACAGTCCATGAAAAAAAAAATCTTAAAAAATAGTCCTAGAAAAGCCTTGATAAAATAGTCCTAAGAAAAGTCTTGAGAAAGGTCCTGGACAAAAATGTCCCTGAAAAAAAGAATATTAAAAAAATAGTCATAAAAAAGCCTTGATAAAATAGTCCTAAGAAGAGTCTTGAGAAAGGTCTTGGACAAGAATGTCCCTGAAAAAAAAATCTTAAAAAATAGTCAAAATAGTCCTAAGAAAAATCTTGAGAAAGGCCCTAGGCAAAAATGTCCATGAAAAAAAAATCTTAAAAAAAATAGTCCTAGAAAAGCCTTGATGAAATAGTCCTAAGAAAAGTCTTTAGAAAGGTCCCGGACAAAAATGTCCATGAACAAAAAATCTTAAAAAAAAATAGTCCTCGAAAAGCTTTGATGAAATAGTCCTAAGAAAAGTTTTGAGAAAGGTCCTGGACAAAAATGTCCCTGAAAAAAAAAATCTTAAAAAAATAGTCATAAAAAAAGCCTTGACAAAATAGTCCTAAGAAAAGTCTTGAGAAAGGTACTGGACAAAAATGTCCCTGAAAAAAAAATCTGAAAAAAATAGTCATAAAAAGCCTTGATAAAATAGTCCTAAGAAAAGTCTTGAGAAAGGCGCTTAAATAAGACCGTAAGTTCTTGAAATAAAAAAAGTCCAGAAATTCTAAAAATGAAAAAGAAAACGGAAAAAAGGAAAAAAATTCTGAAAAATATTCTAAAAAAAATTAAAAATAAAGTGCTGAAAAATTGCCCTAAAAAGTCTAGAAAAACGGTCCTGGATGAAAAAAAGTTTTGTAAAGTTGTTGTATTTTTCACGACTTTTTAAATATAAATAAAATAAATGCCTGAAATGAAATTAAAAAAAAACCTGAAAGAAGACCTCAAAAAACGTCTTAAGAAAAAAAAAACTATAATATCATCAAATCGGAGAAAGTAGCATGATCACCTTTTTTTGAGTTGTGTCGTTATTGCAACCCACTGGTGAAATGATCTGAATGCCTTCACTCACCACCCACCGTTTCATTTTTTATTTAACCACAAACACTGCTTATGTATTCGTTGTTGATTTATAACTCTTGTTGAAATTATATAAACAAAAAACAAAACAAAAACATAGTTTGTTGGTTAAGTAAACGTGAAAATTAAGGGTGGTGGGTGGGCCCTATCCCACCATCCAATCTGCGGAACATAAACAAGGGTTTTGTGGACGTAAATAAGCGACTTATGAAAAAATTAAATGTTTTTTTTTGGTTGTCTGTAAATTAGTTTATGTGAGTAAACCTTGTTTTATGTTTACCTGATTGGATTGTAGGATAGGGCCCACCCACCACCCACCGTTTAATTTTTTATTTAAACACAAATACTGGTGATGTATTAATTGTTGATTTATAACTCTCGTTTCAATTATATAAACAAAAAAAACAGAGTTTGTTGGTTAAGTAAACGTGGAAATTAAGGGTGGTGGGCGGTCCCTATCCTACCATCCAATCTGTGGAGCATAAACAAGGGTTTTGAAGACGTGAAATAAGCGACTAATAATTTTTTTTTTTTTGTTATCTGTAAATTGGTTTACGTGAGTAAACCTTGTTTTATGTTTACCTTATTGGATTGAAGGATAGGGCCCACCAACCACCCAACGTTTCATTTTTTATTTAACCAAAAACACTGCTTATGTATTCCTTGTTGATCAATAACTCTTGTTGAAATTATATTTAAAAAAAAAAACATTAAAAAAAACAGAGTTTGTTGGTTAAGTAAACGTGGAAATTACGGGTGGTGGGTGGCCCCTATCCTACCATCCAATCTGCGGAGCATAAACAAGGGTTTTGTAGACGTGAAATAACCGACTAATAAAAAAATGAAATGTTTTTTTTTTGTTATCTGTAAATTGGTTTATGAGTAAACATTGTTTATTGTATTGTAGGATAGGGCCCACCTGCCTCCCACCGTTTCAATTTTTATTCAACCGTCAACACTGTTTATGTATTCGTTGTTGATTTATAACTCTTGTTTCAATTATATAAACAAAAAACATAAAACAGAGTTTGTTGGTTAAGTAAATATGGAAATTTAGAGGGGGTGGGTGGGCCCTATCCCACCGTCCAATCTGCAGAACATAAACAAGGGTTTTGTAGACGTGACATAAGCGAGGAACGAAATAATGAAATGTTATTTTTGTTTGTTTTGTTTTATATGTACCTGATTGCATTGTAGGATAGGGCCCACCCACCGTTTCATTTTTTATTTAACCACAAACACTGCTTATGTATTCGTTGCTGATTTATAATTCTTGTTCCAATTATATACACTGGTGAAAAAAAAATGAAACACCTGAAATTCGTGAAATTTTGACCATTTTCAAACCGCCATAACTCGGCGTATTTTCAATCGATTTTGATGAATCTTTGAGGGCGAAAAACTTTAAAGTGTCTTCTTTAAAGTCATGTATGCGAACTTAAGCGTAACCTCTTCCGCCCCTCTCTAGCACCCCTATGAAAGAAAATGTTTTTTCAAGAAACCATGTCCAACTTTGACGATGTCTATGGAAATGGAAAAATTTTGTCTACTCGATCCACTATAAAAGCATTAAAATATGATCAATTCCCTATGCAGGACTTGAAGAACGAAGTTCTTACGACGATTTGGCACCAAGCTGTGGGTGTTTGAAGAAAAAGTGCATTTTTAGGTTTTTCGCATATAACTCAGGGACTTTTCAACCAAACTTGATGATTCTTTCGGGGAAAAAATCTCAATTTGGCTCTACTTTAAGGGGGTAAACTTAGATTGGAATGATCCCTTTTCGAACCCTTAAACCCTCGAATAAAAAAAAACACGTTTTTGGACAAAAAAACGTCCAACTTTGGCAACGTGTACCGAGTTGGTTAAAATGTGTCCACTCGATCCACCAAAAGGGCATTGAAATATGTTCAATTACCTGCGCAGGACTCAAAAACGAAGTTCCTACGGCAATTTGGCACAAAGTTATGGGTGTTTAAAAAAAGTGCATTTTGTGGTCTTTTTATTTTTTTATTTGGAGGGGCGTAGAGCCCTCTCTTTGAGTGGGGGATAAACCCTCTTAAAGAGGACACATTTTGCTTTTTATTTCTCAAAAGATCGTCGAAATTGAATAGAAGCTGAGTTATGGCCATTTGAAAATTACCTAAATTTTACAAATCTCAAGGGTTTTATTTTTTTCCGTCACTGCAATTTGTTTGTTTTTATTGGACGAATGGAAAAATGGACGAATGGTGGTGAATTAAGCCCACATTTTTCCGATCCTACAGAGATCGTTAAAGTAAGCCTTTTTTGACCTAAAATAAAAAATTTTGTTAATGGAGTTCTAAGGTACAAAATGCGATATTCACGATTTTGCGCAAACAATTAATTTTCGTGCATACCTCAAAGGACAAGCAAAGAAAATTTCATTCGTGAAAACGATAACAATTTCCTCGAAAAACTTCGGACTTAAGAGTCAAAAAACCACAAAATTCGCTTTTTTCAAACACCCATAACTTTGTGCCAAATCGTCGTAGGAACTTCGTTATTTGACTCCTGCGCGGGCAATTGAATACATTTTAATGCCCTTTTATTGAATCGAGTCGACACATTTTTTCCAACTCGGTACCAAAGTTAGGCTTTTTTTTCCCCAAAAACGTGTTTTTTTTTGTTCGGCGGTTGAAGGGATCATTCTAATCTGAATTTACTCCCTTAAAGTAGAGCCAAAATGGGAATTTTTCCTGAAAGAATCATCCAATTTGGTTGAAAAGTCACCGAGTTATGTGCGAAAAACCTCAAAATGCACTTTTTTTCAAACACCCATAACTTGGTGCCAAATCGTCGTAGGAACTTCGTTCTTTGAGTCCTGCAAAGGGAATTGATCAAATTTTAATGCCTTTATGGTGGATTGAGTCGACAAAATCTTTCCAACTCCGTAGACATCGTCAAAGTTGGACATGGTTTTCAGAAAAAACTTTTTTTTTCACAGGTTCGCTAGAGGAGGGCGGAAGGGGTTGTGCTTAATTTAGTGTGCATAACTTTAAAGAAGACACTTCAAAGTTTTTCGCCCTTAAAGATTCATCAAAATCGATTGAAAATACGCCGGGTTATGGCGGTTTGAAAATGGTCGAAATTTCACGAATTTAAAGTGTTTCATTTTTTTTTTCCTTCAGTATATAAAGACATGATGGATTTATTACCTTATACACCTCCCATTGATCATGTATATTTTAAAATGTTAAATTCTAAGTAAAATTGTTAAACGAATTTGTATAATTTCACTGAAATTCTTAATAAAAATTAATTGTTTTTTGTTATCTTATATTTTCTACTGTAATGTTTAAAAACTGTTTTCTTTGTTTTATTTCACTTTTATCAAAGGAATAAATATCTATATAAAATTGAACAGTAATTTGTATTTATTATTAAAAAAAAACGCTGATACAACTGAAAAAATATCCCTTTAATTGACGATTACAATAATTCATTAATTTTAAAAGTGAGGCAAGTCCATTTAGGTATAATAAAACCTTATTCTTTTTTATCCGGCACTAAAAATTCTATTGGATAATAAACATACATTATCTACTACCACAAAATACAAAAAATATGTCTATTAGTGCTTGCCAATATTTTTAAATTTGTTAAATTACAAACCTTTAAATACCATCGGACTTGCTCCACTTTCAAAATAAACGGCTCATTTCATTTGAACATTTTCCTTTTGACCCCCTCTTACTGTAACGGTCTTTTTTTGTAATCAGTAAATTTTGTATTTGTAAATTTGAGTGGTCAATAAATATAATAATAATTATTATTATATATTAAAATTTCAATGTAATTTATTATTTACATATTATTCATGCACAAATCTATCCCCCATGCGCATTATAATGTATGTTTTTTTTTTCAGAGACGATTTAATTTGTACAATTCCAAGTAAAGCTAAATCAATGAAGCGCGACCTGAACGATGGGGAGAAGACTTTGTCGTGTTCCAATTGCCTTCAGAAGTATCCATCTATAAAATTACTCAAAAAACACATGATATATTGTCTTTGTGATAAAACTGTATTCCACACGTGCGAAACTTGTGAGAAGAGATATAAAACGCTATTCGGTTACAAAAAACACATGAAGAAGACTCATTCACTTCAATCTAATTACCAATGCGACATCTGCAGTTTGGTCCTAATTAGTAGAGATGCGCTGTCAACACATAAAAAATCTTCACATTTGGGAATCAAATATAAATGTGAAGTATGTGAAAGCCAATTTAAGGAGGCCAGATATCTTAAGACGCACATGATGACACACGACCCTTTGTACGAACCGATCGAATACAAATGCAAGTTATGCGCATATACTGTTTTCGCGAAGCAGTGCTTCGTTCGTCATATGCGAATCCACAACGGTGAAAAAGTAAGTTACGTGTGTGAAATTTGTGGAAAAGAGCTTTACCGCAAATGTACTTTAAGAGTTCACATGAAAAACCATCTAAAAAAGAAGTCCTTCAGTTGTTCACAATGCGGAAAACTTTTTGTATCGATGTCTGAGCTCACTCTTCACGTGAAAACTCATCCCGAAAGAAAACCGTTTAGCTGTAATAAATGTGGAGAAACATTTTTGAAAATTTCTAAATTGTCTACACATTTGAGAAAACATCCCGATGCGAAGAATTCCGAGACCGAATCACAACAGGCATCGTGAAAATTGTAAATGGTATATTCGAATTATATACTTAATTTTCAATAAAAAGTTATGACAATTTGCTAATTTATTTATCACCTATTGGCGTTTTCTCTAGGGAAAGAGATTGGTGGGAATTTGGGTGGGGATGAATAATTTGAGACATTGGCTTAAAGCACGATAGCCACCCTCCTCCGTGCGCGCCTCCAATCACAACCATGTGACGTGTATACAATTCAGTTTTGTAAATACAATATACACCTCGATATTAATTGACATTTTTTTAGAGGCTTTAGATATCGAGAACGCGCAGAGGTTCAAAAATTAATGTACTGTAAATAATTGCCAATAAATGTATGTACGTATGTTTTTACATGCAGTTAATTCACACAAGTACTCATTATTTAATTCACGTTCTACAGCTGTGCGCTTATCCCTTTATTTCCAAGTATTTTATTATTATAATTTTCATTTGAACCCTAATTGTAATGGTTTTAACAAATAAACACGTCTTCACTGAATTAAACGTTTTCTAAACTTAAACGCCCTACCTGAGACGTAAAATTGGCGCAGTCGGTAGGATATAAAAAGAATATCCGAAAAAAGAAACAATTACGTATTTAAAAAGAAACAAAATCTTAAACAAACAGAATTTTTTGGCTGTGTTCCAACGCTTAGTCACCGAATCGACGGTCATCAGCTTTTTTGTCGAACAATGTACAAATTCGCAATTCTACTCGTTTATTCCGGGAATGAAGTGCATGTGGACTAGGGATGGACGAATCACGTACTTGTGATTTTTCACTAGTTTTGAAAAATCACAGGTCGTTACTGTTACTAATAGGCGAATTTCGCTGCTACTTAAAATCACCGCTACTTAAAATCACTGTTATTTAAACTGTGACTTAAACTGTGATTGCTCCTTAAAATCACAACTGTTACCTAAACAGTGATTGCTACTTAAACTTCATCTGTTACTTAAAACGTGATTGTAAGAAGACAATAGAAAATAGAAATATTATTTTATATTCAATACTGTATACTCCCATTTACTCTTACATTCATGTTCAAATTACGATTTTCATCAACTGAAAAACAATTGCTACAAATGGTACACTCAAAATGACTCAAAATTCATTTTAATTTAAGATAATCAGATTCAGTGCGAATATCTAAACATACATTTTGAAATAATACTACGAAAATAATTTTGAAACTGCAAACTTCATGAACTGAAAATTAAAAATAAAAACAATTCACCAAACTGCGAAAATCTCCAAATGCTCCTCCTTGTTCAGGTGCTCAAAAAATTAAAACAAAAATCTTCAAAAATCCATATCTATATTGAATATTGTTGAATTTGCAAAAACCAAATTGATTTTGAATAAGCGGTACTTCGGTCATTGAAGATGATTTTTTAAGGAATTTTTCCTGCATTTTTTATATTTTTTTTGCGATGTTTTTGTTCAGGTGGTCAAAAAATTAAAACAAAAATTTTCAAAAATCCATATATCTATTGGAAATTGTTGAATTTGCAAAAACCAAATTGATTTTGAATAAGCGATACTTCGGGCATTAAAGATGATTTTTTATAGAATTTTTCCAACGTTTTTTATATTTTTTCTGCGATGTTTTTGTTAAAGTGCTCAAAAAATTAAAATTAAAATTTACAAAAATCCATATCTCTATTGAAAATTGTTGAATTTCAAAAACCAAATTGATTTTGAATAAGCGATACTTCGACCATTGAGGATGATTTTTTATGGAATTATTTCTACGTTTTTTAATTTTTTTCTGCGATGTATTTATTCAGGCACTCAAAAAATTAAAGCGAAAATTTTAAAATATCTATATTTTTATTGAAAATTGTTGAATTTGCAAAAACCGAATTAATTTTGAATGAGCGATACTTCAACCATAGAGGATATATTTTTTTAAATTTTTCCTGCATGTTTTATATTTTCTTCTGCGATGTTTTTGTTAAAGTGCTCAAAAAATTTAAACAAAAATTTTCAAAAATCCATATCTCTATTGAAAATTGTTGAATTTCAAAAAACCAAATTGATTTTGAATAAGCGATACTTCGACCATTGAGGATGATTTTTTATGGAATTTTTCCTGCGTTTTTTATATTTTTTTCTGAGATGTTTTTGTTAATAGTTAAAGAAATTTTTTCAACCAAACTGTTTCTGTAGTTTAAAATAATGTTGATTTGAGGTGTGGTGGGTGGGCCCTATACTACAATCCAATCCGTTGCAGACGCGTCCAGGTTTTTACTAATAAATAAGTTAAACAAGTAATAAAGTCAGTGAAGATCTTACAATTTTTTTTTGTTCAATTATTAATTGTTAGAAAAAAGTGCGCGTGAGCCACAGGTTGGATTGTGGGATAGGGCCCACCCACCACCCCCAGTTCCACATTTATTTAAACTACAAAATTACGTTTCTTATTATTTCTAAACATTACAACTCTCGAATAAATAGTTAAAGAAATTTCTTCAACCAAACAGTTTTGTAGTTTAAAATAATGTTGATTCGAGGGGTGGTGGGTGGTCCCTATCCTACAATTCAATCCGTTGGTCACGCGTCCAGGTTTTTACTAATAAATAAGTTACACAAGTAGGGTTTTTTTTTAATCAAATTTTGTAGAAATGGATATGTTTGAAAAAATGTATCGATTTTTAATGAAAAAATAAGCAGTAAATTGTTTATAAAAAAGTACATATTGGCTACGTACTTTCATGGAGAAAGTTACTGTGTCAAAATTTGAAATCGATCCATCGATAGTATTCAAGTAATCCGTCCTCCCAATTTGAAAAAGTGGTTTCGAGAAAAACGCGTTTAAAGTTTTGTGAGCACATAAAACCTTACGGCATTCGCGCACTTTGGTAGACTCCTGAGGAACCCTTAGGAATTTTCACACTTTAGGATCCATTGGATAAAAAATATTGTTTAAGCAAAAAAAAACGAATTTTCCAAAATCATAGAGTGGTATCACCCCTTAAATATTAATAACTGCAGTTTGGTTTTGGTGCTAGCCACAGTACACTTATTTTACAAAAAAGAATAAGAATATTTACTTCGTTTCTTTTTATTATTTTACCCAAAAAATTGATTTATACAGGTGCCTTTTTCTGGAGGTTTTTAATTTGTCTTTTTTTTTTTTTGAAAGAATCACACGTGAACATCTCCATTTCAATTCTGCGGTTGGAAGTTTTCCACGTCACAAAAAAAGAGTCAAACAATTGCAACAAATTCCAAACTTTTCAAATATTATGAAAATAGATTAATCTTTATTTTCATGATAAAATCTGCAAACATTCCCAGCCTAAATTTTGAAAGAATCACACGTGAACATCTTCATTTCAATTCTGCGGTTGGAAGTTTTCCATGTCACAAAAAAATAGTCAAACAATTGCAACACATTCCAAACTTTTCAAATAAAATCAAAATAGATTAGTCTTCATTTCCATGATAAAATCTGCAAACATTCCCAGCCCAAATTTTGAAAGAATCACACGTGAACATCTTCGTTTCAATTCTGAGGTTGGAAGTTTTCCACGTCACAAAAAAATAGTAAAACAATTGCAACACGTTCCAAACTTTTCAAATTTACTCAAAATAGATTAATCTTCATTTCCGTGATAAAATCTGCAAACATTCCCAGCCCAAATTTTGAAAGAATCACACGTGAACATCTCCATTTCAATTCTGCGGTTGAAAGTTTTCCACGTCACAAAAAAATAGTAAAACAATTGCAACACGTTCCAAACTTTTCAAATATAATCAAAATAGATTAACCTTCATTTCCATGATAAAATCTGCAAACATTCGAAGCCCAAATTTTGAAAGAATCACACGTGAACATCTTCGTTTCAATTCTGAGGTTGGAAGTTTTCCACGTCACAAAAAAATAGTCAAACAATTGCAACACATTCCAAACTTTTCAAATATTATCAAAATAGAGTAATCTTCATTTCCATGATAAAATCTGCAAACATTCCCAGCCCAAATTTTGAAGGAATCACACGTGAACATCTCCATTTCAATTCTGCGGTTGAAAGTTTTCCACATCACAAAAAAATAGTCAAACAATTGCAACACATTCCAAACTTTTCAAATAAAATCAAAATAGATTAGTCTTCATTTCCATCATAAAATCTGCAAACATTCCCAGCCCAAATTTTGAAAGAATCACACGTGAACATCTTCGTTTCAATTCTGAGGTTGGAAGTTTTCCACGTCACAAAAAAATAGTAAAACAATTGCAACACGTTCCAAACTTTTCAAATTTACTCAAAATAGATTAATCTTCATTTCCGTGATAAAATCTGCAAACATTCCCAGCCCAAATTTTGAAAGAATCACACGTGAACATCTCCATTTCAATTCTGCGGTTGAAAGTTTTCCACGTCACAAAAAAATAGTAAAACAATTGCAACACGTTCCAAACTTTTCAAATATAATCAAAATAGATTAACCTTCATTTCCATGATAAAATCTGCAAACATTCGAAGCCCAAATTTTGAAAGAATCACACGTGAACATCTTCGTTTCAATTCTGAGGTTGGAAGTTTTCCACGTCACAAAAAAATAGTAAAACAATTGCAACACGTTCTAAACTTTTCAAATATAATCAAAATAGATTAATCTTAATTTCCGTGATAAAATCTGCAAACATTCCCAGCCCAAATTTTAAAAGAAACGCACGTGAACATCTCCATTTCAATTCTGCGGTTGGAAGTTTTCCACGTCACAAAAAAATAGTAAAACAATTGCAACACGTTCCAAACTTTTCAAATTTACTCAAAATAGATTAATCTTCATTTCCATGAAAAAATCTGCAAACATTCCCAGCCCAAATTTTGAAAGAATCACACGTGAACATCTCCATTTCAATTCTGAGGTTGGAAGTTTTCCACGTCACAAAAAAATAGTCAAACAATTGCAACACATTCCAATCTTTTCAAATAAAATCAAAATAGATTAATCTTCATTTCCATGAAAAAATCTGCAAACATTCCCAGCCCAAATTTTGAAAGAATCACACGTGAAAATCTCCATTTCAATTCTGCGGTTGAAAGTTTTCCACGTCACAAAAAAATAGTAAAACAATTGCAACACGTTCCAAACTATTCAAATTTACTCAAAATAGATTAATCTTCATTTCCGTGATAAAATCTGCAAACATTCCCAGATCAAATTTTGAAAGAATCACACGTGAACATCTCCATTTCAATTCTGCGGTTGAAAGTTTTCCACGTCACAAAAAAATAGTAAAACAATTGCAACACGTTCCAAACTTTTCAAATATAATCACAATAGATTAACCTTCATTTCTATGATAAAATCTGCAAACATTCGAAGCCCAAATTTTGAAAGAATCACACGTGAACATCTTCGTTTCAATTCTGAGGTTGGAAGTTTTCCACGTCACAAAAAAATAGTAAAACAATTGCAACACGTTCTAAACTTTTCAAATATAATCAAAATAGATTAACCTTCATTTCCATGATAAAATCTGCAAACATTCCCAGCCCAAATTTTGAAAGAATCACACGTGAACATCTTCGTTTCAATTCTGAGGTTGGAAGTTTTCCACGTCACAAAAAAATAGTAAAACAATTGCAACACGTTCCAAACTTTTCAAATTTACTCAAAATAGATTAATCTTAATTTCCGTGATAAAATCTGCAAACATTCCCAGCCCAAATTTTAAAAGAAACGCACGTGAACATCTCCATTTCAATTCTGCGGTTGGAAGTTTTCCACGTCACAAAAAAATAGTAAAACAATTGCAACACATTCCAAACTTTTCAAATATAATCAAAATAGGTTAATCTTCATTTCTATGATAAAATCTGCAAACATTCCCAGCCCAAATTTTAAAAGAAACGCACGTGAACATCTCCGTTTCAATTCTGAGGTTGGAAGTTTTCCACGTCACAAAAAAATAGTAAAACAATTGCAACACGTTCCAAACTTTTCAAATTTACTCAAAATATATTAATCTTCATTTCCGTGATAAAATCTGCAAACATTCCCAGCCCAAATTTTGAAAGAATCACACGTGAACATCTCCATTTCAATTCTGAGGTTGGAAGTTTTCCACGACACCAAAAAAATGTAAAATCAATTGCAACAAACTCGAAAAGTTCCAAATTTACTCGAAACGTATTGTGCCTCGATATTATGTAAAAATTGTGTTTGGAATACTTATATTCCAATAGTAATCTCCGTTTCCCCATCAGCAACTAACTACACTGATGAGACCTGTAGGTGTTCTGGTGGGGGAACAATACTTAATATACATTTTTTTATTGATTTGAATACGTATTTTATTTCTCTAAACCATGGCGTAGATATTTTACCACCTTAAATGAGATTTTTGTTCGTTTTCGGATTTTCTAGTAGGCCAGGTATTAATTAATACGTAATCGTAAAACTCTGAATTGGTCTGGATTATATTGCGTTATTTTTCGTATGTCATTCATTTTATTCTCATTTATGGGTATTTTAGTAGCATATGCCGTAGTTTCGGGTTTGTAGAAGGTTTTTTAAGAAAAATGTTTTTTTTTTATGAAATCAATGAATACAGAACATGTCAAGTAACATTTATGATTTGAAAAACTATATTCAAAGCTTCTGTATTTCGAAATCTTGAATGTTGTTGCCTTCTAATTACTTGCAATTTTTCTTGAAATACCGTCTCCTGAAGTAATGGGTTTAACTGAAAAGCCCCTGGTTTTTGCTGCCAAAATAAGACTATTATGCTCATCTGGAACGTAAATTCTGTCTTAGCGGTCCCGAAATTCCTATCACACTGTAAAAACGACTGTTTACGCACAGGAAAGTATTAATATATTTTCTCAAAACGATTCGAAATAAACAAGAAAAAGTAAACACTAATTTCTATCTACGTAAATTTGACAGTCAGTTGTTGAAGAAGGAAATAAAGGAAGGAATTGTATCTTTTTCCAACTAACCATTTTATGGCCGCGTGAATCTATACGGATTGAGGAGTTTTTTTACGTATTTCTTCGAACTTATATTGTAGCGCTACATCAATAGAATGCAAACGTGTGAAAAAGTGAATACGTCCAAAATTGACGTTTATTCCCTTCTTCCAATTAATACCCATTTAAACCAATTATAACGCTGTACATTAAATTTTCAAGGTAATTTACATCTAATTCATATCTATAGAGCTATCCCATATATGTATTACATTTTTTTTCTTTCAGAAATGACTTCACGTGTAAAATATGCTACAAAAGATATCGCACTAAATACATCCTTAGAAGGCATGTCGAAGCCCATAGAGAGAAGACTATACAATGCTCCAAGTGCCTCCGGTTGTATCCATCTATATCAATACTAAAAACCCACAGGAGATATTGTCTTCGCGACAAATCTGTATACTACACTTGCAAAACTTGTGGAAAAGATTATAAATCGCTATATATTTACAATAAACACATCAAGACTCATTTAAGCGAACACCACAACTCTTTACATGAATGTAAAATATGCGGCAAACAATTTTCAGCTATTAGATATTTAAATGCACACCTCAAGAGACACGACCCCTTGTATCAAGAACACCAATACAAATGCGATTTATGCGAGTATGCTGTCCTTTCGAAATCATTATACGATCGTCACATGCGAATCCACAACGGTGAAAAAGTTGGTTTCGTATGTGAAATTTGCGGAAAGGAGATTGCCCACAAATCCCATTTAGTATTTCACATGAGAACCCACACGAACGAAAAGCCCTTCTGTTGTTCAACGTGCGGAAAAACGTTTCCGAGGAAGCTGGAGCTCACGGTTCACGAGAGGACCCATACCAAGGAAAAGCCGCATGTCTGTAAAATATGTGGAACGTCATTTTCGCAAAGTACTCCGTTGACCCTCCATATGAGAAGACATACTGGTGAGAAGCCGTACAAATGCGATGTTTGCGGGAAACGGTTTGTTGCCAGATCGATTTTAAACCGGCATTGTAAAGTTCACAGTGAAATAAATTAAATAGTAAATATGTATCAAATGTTTGGTGTTCGTTAATTATATGTCTAATTTTTAAATAAAGAATTCTGACAGTTTACCTAATTTATTTTTTGCAGCTAAAAATGTATCGGCAACTTTTTATATCGCCTGGTTCCTACAAAAACCAGATGTTTTTTGCATAGTTTGACTTTATAACTGCCCAAAGAGAATTATCTAAATTTTGCAGTAATGAAAATGGATGTGCCGGAAGGTTATCAATTATGGACTTTTTACAGAAAGGACTCCGCACAAATCTTATGGAAATTGAATTTCGGTCAAATGACTTCAAATTTTCAGAAGAGTTTCTTCAAGTCATGCCGAGAAAAAGTCCTAATGGGCACAAATTTCCTAGAGACAGAAAACGCATTTTCGACTTTCCATCGCTTACATCTCGGCTCCAAAGCATCTAGGAACTTTGTGCCCATTAGGAGTCATTTGTCCGAAATTCAATTTCCATAAGATTTGTGCGGGGTCCTTTCTCCGGGAATTAACATTGGCAGATGTTTGAAACTGCTTAATCCTAAATACCATATCTTTGCAAATGCATAAAAAAAATATCAGAGCTTTGCATTAACAAGACTGGCTGCGCAACAAGGCACATATTTCTTGAGTAAACATGAACTTTTTCCAGAAATTGCTTTATGAATTTCACATTTATGTCGGCACATGCTTAAAATTTTAATAACTTGTCTTTGCAATGAAGAAATTTATTAGACCTTCGCAGTAACAAAAATGGCCGCACAACAAGGGAAATTTTCTTGACCAAAAACGAAATTTTTCCAGAAATCACTTTGGGAATTTCACATTTTATTTATTTGAAGCTGCAGAATTATGTCTTAGATTATAATGTTAACATTACATGTCTTGTAATTCTGTTTCCTTGTGTGACGCTGTCAAATTATTATCAAATATCAATTTGTTTGAAATTATTTGAATAAAGCAATTTATTAATTATTATTATTATTATTATTATTTATGTCGGTAGATGCTTAAAATTTTATTAGAATAATCTTCAATAACCTGTACGTATAACTGCCTAAAGAAAACGATTCGAACCTTACGGAAATAAAAATGGTTGCGGTAGAAGATGATCAAGAATGAACTTTTTTACTGGAATTTTCCATTTTAGTCGGCAGATGCTTGAAAGTTCTACAGATGAATGTTATATAACTTGTCTTTACAACTGCTATAAAAAATTGACACGAGCTTAGCAGTAACGAGAATGGCTGCGCAACAAGATAATTTAGTTAACCAAAAATGAACTTTTCTCAGAAATTGCTCCGGGAATTTGAGTAACTTTTCACTTCTAGTGCTAAAAGAGATATATTGATGTCTGAAAATGCACCATTCCCAGAAATGGCTCTGGAAATTAATTTCTAATAACGCGTCTTCACAATTACTTTAGGAAATGTTTTAGAACTCTTCAGTTATGCAACAATAACTGCGCTTGAAAACAAATTAATTTTGATTACCAGAAATTGCTCTGTAAATTTCAAGTTTCTTCCAACAGATGCTCAAATTTTAGAAGATTATTCTTATAAAACGTGTGTTTACAACTAGTCAAAGAAAATCATCCTATCTTCGTAGCAATAAAAATTGCTGCGCTAGAAGCAAAATTATTGTGCCAAAAATGTAGTTTTGCTAGAAATTTCTCTATTAAATTTTTTTGGTGGATCGAGTCGACACATTTTTTCCAACTCGGTACACGTTGCCAAAGTTTTGCCCAAAAACGTGTTTTTTTGTTCGGGGGTTGAAGGATTCGAAAAGGGATCATTCCAATCTGAGTTTACTCCCTTAAAGTAGAGCCAAAATGGGATTTTTCCCGAAAGAATCATCAAATTTGATTGAAAATTGCGAAATGTGCGAAAAACCTAAAAAAAACCTTTCAAACACACATAACTTGGTGCCAAATCGTCGTAGGAACTTAGTTCTTTGAGTCCTGCATAGAGAATCGATCAAATTATAATGCCCTTGTGAGGGATTGAGTCGATAAAATTTTTCCAACTCTGTAAACATCGTAAAAGTTGGACATGGTTTCCAGAAAAAACTTTTTTTTTCAAAGGGGCGCCAGAGGGAGGCGCAAGGGGTCACTTTTAATTTCGCATGCATGACTTTAAAGAAGACACTTCAAAGTTTTTCGCTCTCAAAGATTCATCAAAATCGATTGAAAATACACCGAGTTATGACGATTTGAAAATGGTTGAAATTTCACAAATTCATTTTTTTTCCTTCAGTATATTTTCGATTTTTACTTTCTCCGTTACGAAGTACGAGAAAGTATTGTGATCGTGATTTTTTTTTCAAAAATTTTTTTTACGGAAATATCCGTTTTGGGGTTCCTAGATGCCATTTCAACAATTTCTGGAATTTTTTTTTTTTTTTGGGTCTGTGTGTGTGTGTGTGTGTGTCTGTGTGTGTGTGTGTGCTGTGTGCGCTGTATCTCAAAAACTAATAGAGGAATTGATATGAAACTTTGAACATACGTCTTATTTCATAATCCGAAGAACTGAAAAGCTTTTGGTAAAATTTCGTACACCGGAAGTGGGTGTTTACCTTAACTGTTTTTTGTTTTTTGTCAATATTTTCTTAAATATGAAAAATATCACAAAAACTTTTGAACAAACATTGAAGACAACAAAGAAATAGACATCTTGAAAATATTTTTCATAAAATCATTGCTATTCGAGAAAAGAATTTATTATTTTTTTTAATTTTTGGTTTATAATTATGAAACAATAATAGTTACAGCAAATTTATGTGAATAACAATTGTAGAGAATACCAAAATGAACAACTTCTAAAGAATAAGTTTTTTTCGAAATCTTGTTAGTTTTTGAGTAAACCGAGTTTTTGAATTTGAAGTATAATTTTTCCATCTTTTATGATTTTGACGTTTTAAACGTCAGTTTCATCAAGTTTACGCAACGCTCGATTTACATTTAAAATATGATTTCAATTGAAGATAAACCCATGAAAACGTAAATATAAAGTCGGAGAAAGTAACATGATGGCCACATCACCATTTTTACTTTCTCCGTTACGAAGTACGAGAAAGTATTGTGATCGTGATTTTTTTTTCAAATTTTTTTTTTACGGAAATATCCGTTTTGGGGTCCCTAGATGCCATTTCAACAATTTCTGGAAAAAAATTTTTTGTGTCTGTGTGTGTGTGTGTGTGTGTGTGTGTGTGTGTGTGTGTGTGTGTGTGTGTGTCTGTGCGCGCTGTATCTCAAAAACTAATAGACCACTTGATATGAAACTTTGAACATAAGTTTTATTTGATAATCCGGAGAACTGAAAAGCTTTTGGTAAAATTTCGTACACTGGAAGTGGGTGTTTACCTTAACTGTTTTTTGTTTTTTGCCAATATTTTCTTAAATATGAAAAATATCACAAAAACATTTATACAAATATCGAAGACAATATAGAAATGCGAATATTTTGTTTAAAAACATTTTTCATAAAATCATTGATATTCGGGAAAAAAATTTATTAATTTTTTTTTCATTTTTGGTATACAATTATGGAATGCTAATAGTTACAGCAAATTTATGTTAATAATAATTGTAGAGAATACCAAAATGAATAATTTATGAAGAATAAGTTTATTTCGAAATCTCTTTAGTTTTTGAGTAAACTGAGTTTTTGAATTTGAAGTACATTTTTCGATCTTTCATAATTTTGACGTTTTAAACGTCAGTTTTATCCGAGTCTACGAAACGTTCGATGCACACTTAAAATATGATTTAAATTGAAAATAAACCATGGAAGCGTAAATATAAATAATACCATCAAATCGGAGAAAGTAACATGATGGCCACATCACCATTTTTTCAATATGCATTCATATTAGATTTATGTGTGTCTGTCTGTGCGCGCTGTATCTCAAAAACTACTATATGAATTTACACCAAACTTTGAACATAAGTCTTATTTGATAATCCGAAGAACTGAAAAGCTTTTGGTAAAATTTCGTACACCGAAAGTAGGTGTTTACCTCAACCGTAATTTTTCTTTTTATAATTTATTAAATATGAAAAATACTACAAGAATATTTAAACAAAATTTGAAGGCAACAAAGAATGTAACATTTTTTATTTGAAAATATTTTTCGAAAAATGTTTGTTTTTTGAAAAAAAAATTATTAAATTTTTTGACATTTTTTGTTTATAACTGGGAAACGATAATAGTTACATAAATTTTATATTAATAATAATTGCAGATAATTCCGAAATGAACAACTTATAAAGAATACGTTTTTTTGGATATCTCGTTATTTTTTGAGTAAACAGACGCTAAACATGATTAAAATTTATCATTTGTCATTTTCAGCTTTCATAATTTTGACGTTTCAAAAGTCAGTTTCATTCGATCCTTCAATACATTTGATGTACATTTAAAATATCATTTAAACTGAAACTACATCATGAAAGTATGAATATCAATAACTATTAAACCTTCAATTTGGAGAAAGTAACATGATGGCCATTTCACCGTTTTTGAATTCTAGTATTGTCAGAAAGAATAATTTCACTATCAATTTGTACTATCAAAAGTTGATTTTTTTAACTAACAACGATAACATTTTGAACTGACAAAAATTGTAATTTATGTCTGTAAAGAATATTTTTTTTTAGTGTTAAAATAATATTTGTTCAACGAGCGATGCAAGTATAGTATTGGACAAATGAGGAAGAACTGTCAAAAATTATATTTTTTCATTACCAAAAATAATAGTATATCACTATCAAACATTGTGTTTTCTCGCTCTCAAAAATTGTATATTTTCACTGGAAATAAAGTTATTTTACTACTGCCAAAATAAGTATTTCTCCTCGATTTAAAGAATTCTTTTTGCCGTCAAAAACTATCACTCTTCATTGTCATATATTGAATTTTTTCATTATCAAAATGTATCGCCAAAAATAGAATTTTGTTTATGTCAAAAATTGTGTTTTTAACTGTAAAGAATGGTTTTTCTTCTCTGTCAAAAATTATGACCGTTAAAAAATGTACGTTTTCACTATTAAACATAGTACTTCTGTACGGTCAAAATTACAGATTTTCATTGTCATTTCTTCAATTTCCCAAAAACAGTATTCTGCCTCTGCGAAAAATCATGTTTTTTAACTGTCGAATATTTTTTCACTTGAAGGAACGGTATTTTTCCGCCATCAAAAATTGTCTGTTTTCTTTGTCAAAAATTCAATTTTATATCGCCAAAATGGTATACAATTCTGTTAAAACTTATATTTTTACACTGTCAAACATAATTTTTCTTCTCTGTCAAAAACTATGTTTTTCCGCGGCTAAAAATAGTTTCACCTCCCTCAAATTGTATTATTTCATTGTCAAAAATAGTATATCACCACCCTTAAAATACTATCGCCAAAAGCAGTATTCTGCTATTGTCAAAAATCGCATTTTTGAACTGTCAAAAATGGCATTTTTTCCACTGCGAAGAACGGTATTTTTCCACCACAAAAATTATATTCTTCGTTGTCAAACAAAAATTTTTTTACATCGGCAAAAATTGTATTCTGTCACTACCAAAAATTGAATTTTGCCACTGTGGAAACTTGTGTTTTTTAAGTGTCAAAAATGGTATTTTTTCACTGGGAAGAACGATATTTTTCCACTACAAAAATTGTATTCTTCGTTGCCAAACATTATATGTTTACATTGCCAAAAATTGTATTTTGCCACTCTCAAAAATTGTATTTTCCCACTGTCAAAACTTGTTTGCTAACTGTCAAAAATGTTTTTTTACTGTGAAGAACGGTATTTTTTCACCACAAAAATTGTATTCTTCGATGTCAAAAAGTATATTTTTACATCGCCAAACATTGTATTCTGCCACTGTCAAAAATTAAATTTTCCCACTGTCAAAATTTGTTTTTTTTTAATTGTTAAAAATCTTTTTTCTTTCACTGTGAAGAACGTTATTTTTTCCACCACAAAAATTGTATTCTTCGTTGTCAAAAATTAAATTTTTACATTGCCAAAAATTGTATTTTGCCACTGTCAAAACTTTATATTATTAATAATTGCAGAAAATGACAAAATTACCAACTTATATGCAATAAGTTTTTTTCGAAATCTCTTTGGTTTTCGAATAAATTGACGGTAAAGATTATTCGAACGTAAAATTTGTCAATTTCATCTTTCATAATTTTGTCATCCAATCCTGCAAAATTCTCGATGTACATTTAAAATATCATTTAAATTGAAAATAAACTATAAATGTGTAAATATAAATGATGCTATCGGAGAAAGTAACATGATGGCCACATCACTATTTTTTTTTTTTACAATGACACAGAAATGTCATAATAATACGTCCTTTAAAGGACTAAATAATTGCTTGAAAATAGCATCAAATATACAAATGGACATCGCTGAAGAAAAACAGAAGTACCATCAATTGTCCACGTGAATTGGGTTTGAGTGGAAGATCATTCTGTGAAGTGAACTCCGCCCGTGCTCCTTTCGTTTGAAATTTTTAGTATGTTTTTTGATCTTTAGTCATACTGTGAATTTTATTTTGTAAGAAAGGAGAACAAAGATATAGTAAATAAATAAATAAAAATAAATAAAATAAATAGGTAGAATAATTTATTTGTAAATAATTATTAAAGATTATTTAGTAGCATGTAATTTTAGTACCACCTTACCTTTATTATATAGAAAGTAAAAGCTAATATATACATGTTATTTCTCCCAAATTGTTTAACCAGTAAACTATTCGCTGGTAATAAATCTCTGGTATCTACCATCCCTCATTGCAATTACCATTTTTAATATTATAATATACGTTTTTTTTTTCAGAAATGATGACTTCTGTGACATATGCAACAAACGATTCCCAACTAAAGAACAGCGTAAAAGACACAACGTGGCCCATAAAGAGAGGACAATACCCTGTTCCAAGTGCGGCCGGATGTTTCCATCTAGAGCACGACTAAATGAGCATTTGAGATTTTGTCTCCGTGATCCATCCATATCTTATACGTGCGAAACTTGCGGGAAGACGTATGTAACGCAATGGATTTATGAAAGACACATCAAGACCCATTTAAACGAATATAAATTCCGATGCGAACTGTGTGGTTTGGGCGTGGCTACTAAAAGTACGCTAATAAGACATACGGAATCTTTACATCATGGAATCACACATGAATGCAAGACATGCGGAAAAACATTTAAGGGTTTTGACTATCTTAGGACACACTTGAAGACACACGACCCTTTGTATGAAAAGCCCAAATACACATGTGACCTTTGTGGTTATACCGTTCTTTCAAGGAAAACATACGCCAGACACATGCGACTCCATGACGGTAACATAGTAACTTTCGTGTGTGAAATATGCGGAAAAGAGATTACCACCAAAAACAGTTTAAAGCTTCATATGAGAACCCACACCAAGGAAAAGCCCTACTGTTGTTCAACTTGCGGAAAAACCTTTCTAAGTGTGACCCAGCTTCGAACTCACGAGAGAACTCATACCAAGGAAAAACCATTTGGTTGTAAAGTATGCGAAAAATCATTTTCGCAACATTCTTCACTGACTATCCATATGAGACTTCATACTGGCGAGAGACCGTACAAGTGCGATATTTGCGGGAAAGAGGTTATTTCCGGATCGGTTCTTAGAGCGCATAGTAAAAAAGTTCATTGCGAATCCGTTTGATCTAGTAATGTAATATTTTTATTTTTTTCATTAGTTATATGCTTAATTTTAAATAACTTTGTTTTACACATAATGCTTTTTATAAGAAGAAATAAGTAAGGAGCGATTATCTCGTTGGATCTTCCAGCAGCCCTCGCTTTTCAATCCGGCGATTTGTAAACACCAAGTCAAAAAATTACGCAACTTTAATAATTTTAGTACCATGTTACCTTCACTTTGTAGAAAGTAAAAGCTTTATAATATAGAAAACAAAAATAGAAGCCGTTTTAGTTCCCTTCTCCCGACTTCTCCCAAATTGTTTAGGCAATAAAAAGAAGAACCTTCCTCATCGTGTTTGTGACTTCTTTACTCGAACTGTTTTTGATTTTCATGAATGTTTTATGAATTAAAGTAGGTAAGTTTATAATTATTGTAGGCAAAAGGTATTTAGCAAAATGTGACGAAAAAACATTTTCTTATTCTCTGGTTTGTTTGAAGTGAAGAAAATTATTCATTTTAAAAATAAAATTTCCATTCAAAATTTCCTTAAATCAATCAATTAAGACGCAATACTAATATGTAATAAGTTTTTCGATTAATTTAGATGTTTAATGTTTGGCGAGTGCTTCCTGCTGACAAGACAAATTCTGATAGGTGGAGGCTCGTCAAGACGACTCTGGTATACCAACGATTTAAGAAATCAACTAGATACAATACAGGCTCTAAACATTGTATACAAAAGTACCGGAGGAAATAAAAAACCCAGAATATCTTTATCAACTCAATATAAATGCAACAAAAACTGCCATCACGAGAATACTCAAATCTTTAACCCGCCATTGGTGACGCAAATTTAATGGTGACGCCGGTCTCACGCACCGGGGTTTTCAACTGGAAATTAAAAAAAACGTGGTACTAATAGTTCATGTTTTTTTTTTTATTTATGCTCTTTGATAATAAAACAAAGATATTTAATCAATTTAAGCTCTGCAATGCGGCAGCTACTCGAAATTGCAACAAAAAACAATAACGGAGAATAAAGTTATTCGACACACCCGGTCTCACAGACCAGTAGGGTCACCATTGGCGGGTTAAACAAACCCTAAAAAATCTGGAAAATTATCAACAAACTGTCCTTTTTCAAGACAAAATGTTTAAACGCGTAGGGCGAAAACGTGAGCCGTCGAAACTACAAGTCGTATTGAGTTGAAATTTTGACACCATATAGAGGGCGCTAAATGTAGTAAACCATTAAATTTTCAAACTTAAGCCCCGCCCCCAAAGGGTAGGCCACGCCCCCTGAGAGTGCGCCTTCACGTACGCTCGAGATTTTTTTTTTTGCATATTGTGTAAAATTGTCGATCGAGTCGAGCCCGACCACTCCCGCCCCTCTAAAACCAGCAGGGCCTTCTCTGCGAATTTTTGAAAATCACAAAAATAACATCCAAACGGGGCCGCGGTAGCCTAGTGAGTAGAGCTCCTGCTCACGGGCCTCGTGGTCGTGGGTTCGAATCCCATCCGTGCGGTCACTTTTTCGGAACGAAGAAGTGGCCGTGCGGGTCCATGGATCTTCAGTGTATGTCCGTCCCATTCATTAATCAAAACGAAATCTCAAAAATTATATATCAGTAGTGGCTGAATAGCCTATATGCTTAAGCCAATTCCCAAAACATCTGCACTTCCTCAAACCGAATTCCCTTCAACCATCCTTCCTTTTTAACAAAAAAAACATCCAAACACGCCGGTTAATAAGTCGGTCGGCGGCGGAGTGTCAGGGTAGCGGCCGCGTTTTTTAGAAATTAAAATCTATTTCAAAAAAACTCCCGGCGTCCGATTTTTGAATTTTTGCCCCAATCAGGCCACGCCCCCTTTTATATTTTTCGGCGTACTTTCGGGGACGTATTTTTTTCTATGGAAATCGAAGAGACGAAACTTGCAGGGTAGGCGGGGGGTGAGACGGGCCGTGAGCCCTAATTTTTTCAAAACCCTCCGACCGCCCCCAGCCCCTCCAGAGCGCGCCATTCGTCCCATCCTGGAAATTTTCTTTTTTTTTTTATTTCTTTCGAGGACGTATATTTTTCTATTTATATCGGAGAGTTAAAACTTTTAAGAGGGATTCGGGGTAAGACGAGCCTTCACCTGTATTTTTTTCAAAAATTTTGCAACACCCCCTACCCTTCCGGTGGGCGTCACCCGGTTTGTCGTTTTTCTTCTTTTAGTGATTTCTTTTTCTCAATTTACATCAGAGAGCTGAAACTTTCAGGAATGATTCGGGGTAAGACGAGCCTTTATCTGATTTTTTTTCAAAATTTTTGCAACACCCCCTACCCTTCCGGTGGGCGTCACCCGGTTTTTCGTTTTTCTTCTTTTAGTGATTTATTTTTTTCTATTTATATCAGAGAGTTGAAACTTTCAGGGATGATTCGGGGTAAGACGAGAATTTATCTGATTTTTTTTCAAAATTTTTGCAACACCCCCTACCCTTCCGGTGGGCGCCACCCGGTTTGTCGTTTTTCTTCTTTTAGTGATTTCTTTTTCTCAATTTACATCCGAGAGCTGAAACTTTTAGGGATGGTTCGGAGTAAGACGAGCCTTCATCTGTATTTTTTTTCAAAATTTTTGCAATACCCCCTACCCTTCCGGTGGGCGTCACCCGGATTTTCGTTTTTCTTTTTTCAGTGATTTCTTTTTTTCTATTTATATCAGAGAGTTGAAACTTTCAGGGATGATTCGGGGTAAGACGAGAATTTATCTGATTTTTTTCAAAATTCTTGCAACACCCCCTACCCTTCCGGTGGGCGTCACCCGGTTTTTCGTTTTTCTTCTTTTAGTGATTTCTTTTTTTATATTTAATTTAGATGTTTAATGTTTGGCGAGTGCTTCCTGCTGACAAAACAAATTCTGATAGGTGGAGGCTCGTCAAGACGACTCTGGTATACCAACGATTTAAGAAATCAACTAGATACAATACAGGCTCTAAACATTGTATACAAAAGTACCGGAGGAAATAAAAAACCTAGAATATCTTTATCAACTCAATATAAATGCAACAAAAACTGCCATCACGAGAATGAAATACTCAAATCTCTAACCCGCCATTGGTGACGCAAATTTAATGGTGACGCCGGTCTCACGCACCGGGGTTTTCAACTGGAGATTTTAAAAATCGTGGTACTAATAGTTCATCTTTTTTTTTATTTATGCTCTTTGATAATGAAACAAAGATATTTAATCAATTTAAGCTCTGCAATGCGGCAGCTACTCGAAATTGCAACAAAAAACAATAACGGAGAATAAAGTTATTCGACACACCCGGTCTCACAGACCATTGGCGGGTTAAACAAACCCTAAAAAATCTGGAAAATTATCAACAAACTGTCCCTTTTCAAGACAAAATGTTTAAACGCGTAGGGCGAAAACGTGAGCCGTCGAAACTACAAGTCGTATCGAGTTGAAATTTTGACACCATATAGAGGGCGCTAAATGTAATAAACCATTCAATTTTCAAACTTAAGCCCCGCCCCCTGAGAGTGCGCCTTCACGTACGCTCGAGATTTTTTTTTGCATATTGTGTAAAATTGTCGATCGAGTCGAGCCCGACCACTCCCGCCCCTCTAAAACCAGCAGGGCCTTCTCTGCGAATTTTTGAAAATCACAAAAATAACATCCAAACGCGCCGGTTAATAAGTAGGTCGGCGGCGGAGTGTCAGGGTGGCGGCCGCGTTTTTTAGAAATTAAAATCTATTTCAAAAAAACTCCCGGCGTCCGATTTTTGAATTTTTGCCCCAATCAGGCCACGCCCCCTTTTATATTTTTCGGCGTACTTTCGGGGACGTATTTTTTTTCTATGGAAATCGAAGAGACGAAACTTGCAGGGTAGGCGAGGGGTGAGACGGGCCGTGAGCCCTAATTTTTTCAAAACCCTCCGACCGCCCCCAGCCCCTCCAGAGCGCGTCATTCGTCCCATCCCGGAAATTTTCTTTTTTTTTTTATTTCTTTCGAGGACGTATTTTTTTCTATTTATATGGGAGAGTTGAAACTTTTAAGAGGGGTTCGGGGTAAGACGAGCCTTCACCTGTATTTTTTTCAAAAATTTTGCAACACCCCCTACCCTTCCGGTGGGCGTCACCCGGTTTTTCGTTTTTCTTCTTTTAGTGATTTCTTTTTTTCTATTTATATCAGAGAGTTGAAACTTTTAGGGATGATTCGGGGTAAGACGAGAATTTATCTGATTTTTTTTCAAAATTTTTGCAACACCCCCTACCCTTCCGGTGGGCGTCACCCGGTTTGTCGTTTTTCTTCTTTTAGTGATTTCTTTTTCTCAATTTACATCCGAGAGCTGAAACTTTTAGGGATGGTTCGGAGTAAGGCGAGCCTTCATCTGTATTTTTTTTCAAAATTTTTGCAATACCCCCTACCCTTCCGGTGGGCGTCACCCGGATTTTCGTTTTTCTTCTTTCAGTGATTTCTTTTTTTCTATTTATATCAGAGAGTTGAAACTTTCAGGGATGATTCGGGGTAAGACGAGAATTTATCTGATTTTTTTTCAAAATTCTTGCAACACCCCCTACCCTTCCGGTGGGCGTCACCCGGTTTTTCGTTTTTCTTCTTTTAGTGATTTCTTTTTTTATATTTAATTTAGATGTTTAATGTTTGGCGAGTGCTTCCTGCTGACAAAACAAATTCTGATAGGTGGAGGCTCGTCAAGACGACTCTGGTATACCAACGATTTAAGAAATCAACTAGATACTACAGGCTCTAAACATTGTATACAAAAGTACCGGAGGAAATAAAAAACCTAGAATATCTTTATCAACTCAATATAAATGCAACAAAAACTGCCATCACGAGAATGAAATACTCAAATCTTTAACCCGCCATTGGTGACGCAAATTTAATGGTGACGCCGGTCTCACGCACCGGGGTTTTCAACTGGAGATTTTAAAAATCGTGGTACTAATAGTTCATCTTTTTTTTTTATTTATGCTCTTTGATAATGAAACAAAGATATTTAATCAATTTAAGCTCTGCAATGCGGCAGCTACTCGAAATTGCAACAAAAAACAATAACGGAGAATAAAGTTATTCGACACACCCGGACTCACAGACCATTGGCGGGTTAAACAAACCCTAAAAAATCTGGAAAATTATCAACAAACTGTCCTTTTTCAAGACAAAATGTTTAAACGCGTAGGGCGAAAACGTGAGCCGTCGAAACTACAAGTCGTATCGAGTTGAAATTTTGACACCATATAGAGGGCGCTAAATGTAATAAACCATTCAATTTTCAAACTTAAGCCCCGCCCCCTGAGAGTGCGCCTTCACGTACGCTCGAGATTTTTTTTTGCATATTGTGTAAAATTGTCGATCGAGTCGAGCCCGACCACTTCCGCCCCTCTAAAACCAGCAGGGCCTTCTCTGCGAATTTTTGAAAACCACAAAAATAACATCCAAACGCGCCGGTTAATAAGTCGGTCGGCGGCGGAGTGTCAGGGTGGCGGCCGCGTTTTCTAGAAATTAAAATCTATTTCAAAAAAACTCCCGGCGTCCGATTTTTGAATTTTTGCCCCAATCAGGCCACGCCCCCTTTTATATTTTTCGGCGTACTTTCGGGGACGTATTTTTTTCTATGGAAATCGAAGAGACAAAACTTGCAGGGTAGGCGGGGGGTGAGACGGGCCGTGAGCCCTAATTTTTTCAAAACCCTCCGACCGCGCCCCCAGCCCCTCCAGAGCGCGTCATTCGTCCCATCCCGGAAATTTTCTTTTTTTTTTTTATTTCTTTCGAGGACGTATTTTTTTCTATTTATATCGGAGAGTTGAAACTTTTAAGAGGGGTTCGGGGTAAGACGAGCCTTCACCTGTATTTTTTTCAAAAATTTTTCAACACCCCCTACCCTTCCGGTGGGCGTCACCCGGTTTTTCGTTTTTCTTCTTTTAGTGATTTCTTTTTTTCTATTTATATCAGAGAGTTGAAACTTTTAGGGATGATTCGGGGTAAGACGAGAATTTATCTGATTTTTTTTCAAAATTTTTGCAACACCCCCTACCCTTCCGGTGGGCGTCACCCGGTTTGTCGTTTTTCTTCTTTTAGTGATTTCTTTTTCTCAATTTACATCCGAGAGCTGAAACTTTTAGGGATGGTTCGGGGTAAGACGAGCCTTCATTTGTATTTTTTTCAAAATTTTTGCAATACCCCCTACCCTTCCGGTGGGCGTCACCCGGTTTTTCGTTTTTCTTCTTTTAGTGATTTCTTTTTTTCTATTTATATCAGAGAGTTGAAACTTTTAGGGATGATTCGGGGTAAGACGAGAATTTATCTGATTTTTTTTCAAAATTTTTGCAACACCCCCTACCCTTCCGGTGGGCGTCACCCGGTTTTTCGTTTTTCTTCTTTTAGTGATTTCTTTTTTTCTATTTATATCAGAGAGTTGAAACTTTCAGGGATGATTCGGGGTAAGACGAGAATTTATCTGATTTTTTTTCAAAATTTTTGCAACACCCCCTACCCTTCCGGTGGGCGTCACCCGGTTTGTCGTTTTTCTTCTTTTAGTGATTTCTTTTTCTCAATTTACATCCGAGAGCTGAAACTTTTAGGGATGGTTCGGAGTAAGACGAGCCTTCATCTGTATTTTTTTTCAAAATTTTTGCAATACCCCCTACCCTTCCGGTGGGCGTCACCCGGATTTTCGTTTTTCTTCTTTTAGTGATTTCTTTTTTTCTATTTATATCAGAGAGTTGAAACTTTCAGGGATGATTCGGGGTAAGACGAGAATGTATCTGATTTTTTTTCAAAATTTTTGCAACACCCCCTACCCTTCCGGTGGGCGTCACCCGGTTTGTCGTTTTTCTTCTTTTAGTGATTTCTTTTTCTCAATTTACATCAGAGAGCTGAAACTTTTAGGGATGGTTCGGGGTAAGACGAGCCTTCATCTGTATTTTTTTCAAAATTTTTGCAATACCCCTTTACCCTTCCGGTGGGCGTCACCCGGATTTTCGTTTTTCTTCTTTTAGTGATTTCTTTTTTTCTATTTATATCAGAGAGTTGAAACTTTCAGGGATGATTCGGGGTAAGACGAGAATTTATCTGATTTTTTTTCAAAATTTTTGCAACAGCCCCTACCCTTCCGGTGGGCGTCACCCGGTTTGTCGTTTTTCTTCTTTTAGTGATTTCTTTTTCTCAATTTACATCCGAGAGCTGAAACTTTTAGGGATGGTTTGGGGTAAGACGAGCCTTCATCTGTATTTTTTTCAAAAATTTTGCAATACCCCCTACCCTTCCGGTGGGCGTCACCCGAATTTTCGTTTTTCTTCTTTTAGTGATTTCTTTTTTTCTATTTATATCAGAGAGTTGAAACTTTTAGGTATGATTCGGGGTAAGACGAGAATTTATCTGATTTTTTTTTCAAAATTTTTGCAACACCCCCTACCCTTCCGGTGGGCGTCACCCGGTTTTTCGTTTTTCTTCTTTTAGTGATTTCTTTTTTTATATTTATATCAGAGAGTTGAAACTTTCAGGGACGGTGGGAGGGACAACGGGCTTTTATGGGGAATTTTTTCAAAATTTTTCGAACCACTCCTGGGCGCTATTCGCACCCCCCCCCCCCCCCCCCCCGATTTGGGACCCCATCAAAAAAATCAACCGATCGAACTGAAGCTGAAGGGTGTATACTTGATAAAACTACAAGAAAATTCAATAAAAAATCCAAATAACATTTCTCGATCCGACCCTTCCTTCTAATTTTAAAAAGTCATTAAACTTTTATTATATTTGCCGGTAAATATGAAATTTTGCGAGTAAAAGAGGGACGGATTCTTCTACAGGGAGGTACTAGCATTACAGGCAATTTACGCCAGAAGTTCTCAACAAAACTACTTGTGTTAACGTGTTTTCAATAGGCCAATAAAATTGAACAACTAATGCAATAAGCTCCGAATATACACAGTGGGCCTAAAAATGGTACAAATTGGAAATATTAATATTTGCAGTAATAATTAACGCTTTGAAAAACAAAATGTTTACACTCTGTAGTTTACAAAAACGATTAATTGCATTTTTGAAAAGTTTTTTTTATCGAGGATTTTTTACATTAATTAAGGGCGCTGCAAGGGCGGGAGTTTATAAGGCACCGTCGCGTCGCATTTGTAGGTGCCATTATTTGTTTTGATTTTCTAATGAATCTCAGACAATAGCCGTCACTTCTACCAGCCATTTTAGTTTTTGGGACAAAAAATTTTGAAGGGATAGAAGTTCATGCATTAATTTGTAGTCAAGAAGGTGCTCCGGGCAGGAGTTTAAGTACTATTTCTTTAGAGCAAAAGTACTTCATCTCGTCTATAAGAATTGGGCATTTCACTGTTATATTAATTATTTAAAAATACTAATAACTCACGAAGATATAGCAGTACAAAACTACTTGTACCGTTTTTTCCCACTCTGTATATTATTGTAGTAATAGGCAATTAAGGTACTAAGGGGTATTGCAGGTAAGTATAAGTGGCATATCTATCTACCTGTATTTCGAATCATCATTGGATATTTTTGCAGAATTTTCAAAGCAGCAAATTTGATGGGAAATCCCGGAGAAACTAATAACAACTTATTGTGGAATTTTTCTTTTGTTTTACAGCTAAATATGTCTGAAAAGTTTTGTGAAAGGTTTATTAAAATTTGTCGAGGGAATTTCTGGAAAATGAAGGAAGTCTAGATAAAAGTTCATATTCGTATTTTTCAATGTTTTGCGGGTACGTTCGGTATGGTCAAGAAACACTTAAAAATTGTATTGACACGTTTATTCTCTACAACTCTCTGATTATTATTCTTCATTATACATAAAACATCTTAATATTAAATTTAAAAAAAACGTTTTGATTTTCCCTTTTTTGATTTTGAAACAATATTATCACATATACGTATTGTAATATACTCTTTTTTCAGAAATGATGACTTCTGCGAAATATGCAACAAACGATTCCTATCTAAAGAGCAGCTTACAAGACACAACGTGTCCCACAAAGAGAGGACAATACCCTGTTCCAAGTGCCACCGGATGTTCGCATCTATATCGAGACTAAATGAGCATTTGAAGCATTGCCTTCGAGATGCATCTGTATCTTATACATGTGAAACTTGCGGGAAGACGTATGTAACGCAATGGATTTACGAAAGACACATTAAGACCCATTTAAACGAATATAAATTCCGATGTGATCTGTGCGGTTTGGGTTTAGCTAGTAAAATCACGCTGCTGAGACACAAGGACTCTTTACATCACGGAATCACACATGATTGCAAAACATGCGGGAAAACATTTAAGGACGTCGGATATTTTAGGGCACACTTGAAGACGCACGACCCTTTGTATGAAAGACCCAAATATAAATGTGACTTGTGCGGGTATACCGTGCTTCTAAAGAAATCATACGATAAACATATGCGACTCCATGACGGTAAAAAAGTTACCTTTATATGTGAGATATGTGGTAAAGAGGTTACCACTAAAACCAGTTTAAAGCTTCATATGAGAACCCACACCAAGGAAAAGCCCTTCTGTTGTTCAACTTGTGGTAAAACTTTTTTAAGCGTGGCCCAGCTTCAAATTCACGAGAGAACTCACACCAAGGAAAAACCGTGTGTTTGTAATGTTTGTGGAAAATCATTTTCGCAACGTTCTCCGCTGATTATCCACATGAGACTCCATACTGGCGAGAGACCGTACAAATGTGATATTTGCGGGAAACAGTTTGTTTCTAGATCGGTTCTTAGAGCGCATAGTAAAGTTCACAGCAGAGCTGCTTGAACTAGTATGATTTCAGATAGTAATATGTAATATTTTTTTATCTATTTAGTAATTGTATGTTTAATTTTAAATAAAAAAATATTATCTGCATACTACCATTTTACATTTACTTTGTAGAAAGTAAAATCTAATACATAAATTAGAGAAAAAAAAATTAGAGGCCGTTTTATCCCTTCTCACTACTTCTCCTATTTATTTTTGGAAAAATATTGTGACAAAAATCTCTGGTATCGACGAGAGGCATGCAATTATAATAATAACTAGCTTTCCTAGGCTCAAGTTAACATGTGTGAAATTGTTTTCTTTAATTTTTTTTTATTTCGTAGCCTATTAAAATTGAGCAAAGTAACCGGTGACAAACGATGGCTCCGCTGCGCTGCGCCGTCGTCCGTGCGTATCCCATTAAAATTGACCCAAGTAACTGGTGAAAAAGTATGCACTTTATGTAAACATTTTGTATATGTTTTCGATTTGGTTTCAACAAAAATCTGACATTTAAGTTGAATTAATTTTTTTTCTCTTTTACACCCATGCTGAGGAGTTTCGGGAATGTCGAGTTAAAAACTAATAGATCGCTTTTTACTGTAGAGAATACGTACAGATCTGGCTGGCCTATCAAATCCTTTTACAAAATAAGTTGAAATGTTTTTTTTTTAATTCGTAATTAAAGGGATGCAGAATTAAATTTGAAAAATTATACCTCGTAAAATCAAAAAATATGCCACTACAAATATTGTCGAGATGTTCTTCAGAAACAAATTAGATGACCTTTCAGTTAATTAAAAATAAAAGAGGGGAAGGGGACCGCATCCCGAAGTATTTCTTACAACCGTTGCCAAATGACGCGCTCTAGAACCACAGTAGGGGTTCCAAAAATTTTGAAAAAAATAGAGATGAACCGTTTACCAACTTTAAAAATTTCAGCCTTTCAATTTAAATAGGAAAAAATACGTTCCTGAAAGAAACTTGAAAACAGGTAAAAACAATTTAGTCAATCTTTGAAAAAATCGTATCTTGTTGAGGAAGCAACAAATCATAAAATGTTCCAACATAAAAATTGTAGGCGAATGCGTTGTGAATGTACTAGAGCTTTGACAGACTCTTCAAAGTCAAAACTAAGGACATGAAGACTACCGAAAAATAATCTTCAATCGCTCACTTTTAGAGCCGGGGCCCCTCGACGGGGGCCCCCAGAAATGAAATACTTGTCACGTGTTGCCCCTTCTGGCGAAACGTATCTTTGGTGAAAATTTCAGCTGCATCCATGTCATGCGATTTTCACTCAAATTTCCGATGGTTTGTTTACTCATGAAACATGAAAAATATGATGCCTCGACACATAAAAAAATCATAAGACGCGAACTATTAGAAAAATAAAAAAATTATGACAATAAATGTTGTAAAGGGGTCTTTTGTGGAAAATAGAATGGTTTTAAATTGTCCAGGATGTACCCGGAAGGCCGGGCGAATTTTCTTCTACAATTTCTTGAGAAGACCCCGACGATGGTCACGGGGGGATCATGGGGACGATCAAATTTGCTCAATCGATGTCTCTTAAGAGATGCCACATTGCCAAAAGCGCCACCTCTCTCATCCCTGCAGAAGGGGGTGAAAAAAATAAAAAACACAATTTTAAATCATTTTGCTCAAACCTCACGTTAAGGAACTTCGGGAATGTTATCTGGTGGTAACCTCAGTTTCTGAATCTGACATCTGTCAAATATGACAATGCACTATCAATGGATTTCTTAATTTGTTGTTTGAAAAGCACTCGGATGTTAACAGGAAGAAGCTTTTTGTTTTATTATCTTTGGGCCTCTAAAAATTATTTGGTGAGAGTCTAAAAAGCGTATACACAATACAAACCAATATACAAACAAAATTTAGGACGCTACAAATAGGGGTTGTTTTTTTAAATCGAAATCGGGGGTGGTGTTTTGAATAACTCCTCGAGGGGTTGTTTTGGTCTTTGGCACCCAGTTGCGCTTGATGCGGCCGACGGGGTGACCGAAATGTTACCAAACTTTGGTGGTCTGTTTCAAATGGAACGCTTAATGATTTCCAAAAGTTTCATTGTTCTAACTCTCTCGAAATATTTTTTTTTCGAAATTGATTTTTTAGGGGGGGAAATTTCAACGTTCAAAACAATAATTCATATATTCATATCTCGGTTAATAACCAGGAGATTATAATAATTTAAAAAAAAATTACGTACACACAATACCGCAATGTTAATCCGTCGTTAGATTCGTGATTTAAAAATAATTCAAAAAATTTAGTGAAAGACGATCGAAAATATTTACAAAATAAATGAAAGTTGAATTATTTTTCAAATTAGAAGGAGGGGTCGGGTCAAGAAATTTTATTTGGATTTTCTGTTGGGCTTGAGAAGGGCTTTCCGGTGGTGTAATCAGATTTCCGTTTGGACAAAAAAAAATTGTACCCCGCTGCTAAATTTCACTTCCCCCTTCCGTATACAACGTCATATCTCGAAAAGTAAAAATCTGATAGAAAAACTTTATGGGGATGTTTGATACGGATTAAATAGACGACTGATATGCCGTCGTCCGATTTTTAATATCGAAAATAATAATAATATATAAAAATAATATTATAAATAATATTTCGAAAAAAAAAAAAATTGAAAAAATTGAAAAAAATCCCCGGAAAACAATCGTAAACGGTGCGCCCTACAAAAAATATAGTCCTTACCTTTTCGACGCAGATTGCAATTCCGAATGGCATGCTGAATTTCTCACGTCGGATTAAAAATGGCCGCTGTAGAATTTTTTTAGTGAAATCAGGGGTGGTTTTCTTTAAATAACTCCTCGAGACTTAGGGATATCAAAAATTCGTAAGAGACATAAAATGTAGAGGGGAGCTAGTTCTACAAAACTCTATGAAAATTAAACTCGTAATCGTAAGGGCAAGGGCGCCCTTTTTTCCGGAAGCTTCCGAAATGTGATTTTTTTGAAAAATGGCTGAGGGGTTGCAACCGCAGGTCGCACCCTAATTTCCTGTAATAACCGTTGTGTCCCAATGCATTGGGGATTTTTTTAGCCTAGTCTCGGTTTTCCAGTTCAAAAATCCAGGGAGGAGATAGTTTTGGCGTGAACCTCTGCATCGTCAAAAATCGATTTTCAAAAAATCATCCTGTAGTAATTGGGTAACTTAGAAAATCACGGATTGCACGGGCGCCTAGAGGACGTTTGCGGCTTTCCTTTCGGGGAAAAAATAGAAATTGGACAAAAAAAATTTTTGAGGGGTTGGCAACCCTTTTTGAAGGGGTGACATTTCTGAATAGATTTGAAAACTTTCAAGCAAATGCTTCAAGTTATTTGTTCTGCACAATTTTTTTAATCGTTGAATGCAATTTTCCTTTTTCTCCAGTTAAAGTTTAAGGTGTTCTGGTTTTGTTCCTAACTTCAATATGTCAATTGTTTAGATGAGAAATTAGAAATACAATATTTCTAAATAGATTTGAAAACTTTCAAGTTAATTCCTTAAGTTATTAGTTCTGCACAAATTTTCTAATCGTAGAATACAACATTCGTTTTCTCCAGTTTACGTTTAAGGTGTTCTGGTTTTGTTTTTAGCTTCGATAAGTTAATTGTTTTGATGAGAAATTAGAAATACAACATTTCTAAACGGATTTGAAAACTTTCAAGCAGATGCTTTAAGTTATTTGTTCTGCACAAATTTTTTAATCGTTGAATGCAACTTTCGATTTTTCCAGTTTAAGTTTAAGGTGTTCTGGTTTTGTTTTTAGCTTCAATATGTCAATTGTTTTGATGAGAAATCAGAAATAGAATATTTCTGAATGGATTTGAAAACTTTCAAGCAAATGCTTTAAGTTATTTGTTCTGCACACTTTTTTTAATCGTTGAATGCAACTTTCCTTTTTCTCCATTTTAAGTTTAAGGTGTTGTGGTTTTGTTTTTAGCTGCGATATGTTAATTGTTTTGATGTGAAATTAGAAATACAATATTTCTAAATGGATTTGAAAACTTTCAAGCAAATGCTTTAAGTTATTTGTTCTGCACATTTTTTTAAATCGTTGAATGCATTTTTCGTTTTCTCCAGTTTAAGTTTAAGGTGTTCTGGTTTTGTTTTTAGCTGCGATATATTAATTGTTTTGATAAAAAATTAGAAATACAATGTTTCTAAATGGATTTGAAAACTTTCAAGCAAATGCTTTAAGTTATTTGTTCTGCACACTTTTTTTAATCGTTGAATGCAACTTTCCTTTTTCTCCATTTTAAGTTTAAGGTGTTGTGGTTTTGTTTTTAGCTGCGATATGTTAATTGTTTTGATGTGAAATTAGAAATACAATATTTCTAAATGGATTTGAAAACTTTCAAGCAAATGCTTTAAGTTATTTGTTCTGCACATTTTTTTAAATCGTTGAATGCATTTTTCGTTTTCTCCAGTTTAAGTTTAAGGCGTTGTGATTTTGTTTCTAGCTTCAATATGTCAATTGTTTTGATGAGAAATCAGAAATACAATATTTCTAAATGGATTTGAAAACTTTCAAGCAAATGCTTTAAGTTATTTGTTCTGCACACTTTTTTTAATCGTTGAATGCAACTTTCCTTTTTTTTCAATTTAAGTTTAAGGTGTTCTGGTTTTGTTTCAAACTTTAATATGTCAATTGTTTTGATGCGAACAATATTTCTGAATAGATTTGGAAACTTTCAAGGTAATTCCTTAATTTCTTAGTTCTGCAGAAATTTTCTAATCGTTGAATGCAATTTTTGTTCCCACAGTTCGGTTTTCAGTGTTGTGGTTTGTTTATATGTTACTTATTTTGATGTAAAATCATAGTGGCAATATTTCTGAATTGATTGAAAATATTCAAGTTATTAATTTTAGACAAATCTTTGAATTTTGAAATTTTTGTAGTCAGAGTGAGTAGATCAACAAAATTCAAAACAATCCATTTAAAAATGTTCGATAACGTCATATTTATATCTGAATTTGCCTCCCCCACGCAAAAATTTTGCGGACGCCCATGTATACACAACCAATATTTCCCGAAATGGCCATCCGTTTCTTATGGTAAACAGACATCCATTTCAAATTACGGACCTCTCTAAATCAATTGGCAGACATACAAATTTGCGTACGCTTTGTACCCACCATCCCCTGTAGTGGGGTAAGAGAAAGACGCGGATCCTTATGGAAGCAGGTAGTCCAGGGTGGCAGCAGTCTCCGGTGTGACCAAACAGAAGACGCGTCGAAATATATCCGCTCTCCCCTGGTCCTAAAACGTGCAAATAAATCGCGCAAAGACAGTTTTTTTGCTCTTTGTTTCGTGCAATCAGCGGTTATGTTCACCAAAATTGTCCATTGTGTTTGGAACAGTTATTGCAAACTCGTGGAATGTGTTTGTGTATGTGGGTGCGCTAGTAATAAACTCGCGAAAAGTGTAAAGTTTAACGTTCGGTGTTTATTCAAACGTCATAAACATAAGAGGAAGACATCCATCGAATCCATGGGTATGTCGATTGTAATAATAATAATGATAATAATGAAGGTCGTTTCCCACGTTTTTAATAGTAGTAGTACGAGTAGTAGTGGTATTTGTTAGTCGTACCCTTACGTTTTTATTAGCAGTAGTAATGGTATTTGTTATTCGTACCCCACTTTTTAAATACTACCAGTAGTGGTATTTGTTAGGCTTTTTACCTAATTGTCCGCTAAAAATTACAAGAAATGCAGTTCGATCACCGTTAGTGGCTGAATGGTCAAACCTATGCCAAAAAAAAATGCAGTTCGCAATAAGAGAGAGGCACAATGGGACAAATTTCACTTGGCAACACAGCGTAGATGCACTAAAAGTTTACAACTGGCGAACAATGCTTAATGCCTTCTAAGAATTGGTCCAGGTAGATGGGAATATGGGCCTGCCGTGTCCGATTTCTTTCAGCTAATGGTCATAAATTTTAACGTGCATAATTCAATGTCACTTACTTAGTAACGTTAAAGGGCGCTGAAGCGTACGCATATCGAATATTAAAACACGTGTGCTCTTTAAAGTTAATTATTTGCTTTGTGAGTTATGTGCAGAGTTTAATTAAAATAATACGCAGGTTAGAATTCACTTACATCACAATTTACTTTGTGTCTAGATGTACATTTCGAGCACTTAGTGCTCATTATCAATAGCTAAATGAAACATTATAGGTAAATGCGACTTATTTATACTAGTCCGGAAAAAATATGCAGGGCAAGTTGAGGCCTACTTGGCCAACAATAACAAAAACCGCTGCAGCGTGTCGCTAGTAGCGGTTTGCCAGTCTTCGAAAAATAAAAAAACCAGTGCAATAAATTATTCCTAGCGCGCATTGTTGTTTATGGCAGGGCGAGAACCTTTTTCTTAGGTACCTGTTTCGCATCGTATGTCAACAACAAAATACTTCACGAAATGAGTTTTAAAATGTTTGTGTTTCTGTTTTCGACATCATATCATAATTACCGACATTATTAATTTAATTTATTACAATGTTCCTAGAATTTTTGAAAAAACAAGTTTGTATAACCATTAATCTGCTACCACCGGTAAATTTCAATTATACTCGTAAAATAAAAAAAAGTAGGTACACATATTTCACTTACAATGCATTTATTATAATTACAATAACTATTAACAACAATACAATAAATTAATTGGTCGGATTCTTGACTTTTCTAGTCTTTGATTCTAAAATGACACAATATTGTCATTGCATGGCTTTTCCAAAATTGATTTTTTTCTAACATTTTTTCCCTGTCGTATTCTATTTTCAGAATTTCCAAATCTATATCAGCACATATAATTAAAAAAAAAAACTTTTTGTTGAGAATTGTTGAGAAATTAACATCTGTCCATGAATTTGATATACAGTGCGCGCCTAAAGTATGGAATATATTCAGTAAAACCGAAATTAAATATTTTTCGAAAAAATCCTCGAACAGGTCGATTTTCTTTTGAAAAATTACACATTTTTGCACGGAAGTCGATTTTCAGTCGTCATTTGTTTTTGAGTAATGACGTCAGCCATTTTGTTTTTAAATGACAATCCCCTATTTTTGTTCTTGATTTTGAGAGATTTTTTCATTGCCGACCTGGCATTGTAAAAATGTTTCCATCTTACATAAGAAATTTTTCGAGTAAATGACAATTGAATTCAAATTGAAGTTATAAAGCGTAAAAAAATATACAAACGCTGATGAATAGTGTTAAGAAAATAAACCAAGTAATTCTGCAAACTCACTACATATGTAAGAAAAGACAAATTTTGCAGAATCTATTCGGATTTTGAAAATTCATCAATTTTCCAAGAGTTACACGGTTGGTCAAACAAACTCACTTTTCGTGTAGCAATTCACATAACTCGGAAACTGAAGAAACAATTTGAAAAGTATCTTTTTTCACAATTAAATTGTGAAAATTAGCGTTGACTACTAGGTCATCTGCCACTACCCAAATTTGATTTTGATTCAATCTTTCAAATATTATCTTCAAGTGCCCGCCTCCCTTAGAAACCTCCTGATTCCGTCCCTGAACTCTATTCAATTTAAAAAAAAAAGTGCCACGCTTAAGATAATAGATGCTGTCGTAATGAATGAGAATTTTTGACTATAATTTACTTCAACTTATTTAGATTCGTTTAGATTAGACAATTCAAAATTTGAATTTAAAAAAATTCGCTACTGATTAAAAAAAAATGGGCGGATTTACACAATTCAAAATGCATTTCAAAGAATTGAGTTTGCTGCGTTGAATTTCTATTCTGTAAATTTTAAACTGACGTTTTATATTTATTCTAACTGTGTGTTAACATATTAAAACTAAATTTTTTAGAAAATAAAAAAAATGGTGGATTTTAGAAAATCTAATTTTTTTGACGTTTTATATTTATGCTAACTGTGTGTTAACATATAAAAAATGATTTTTTTAGAAAATCACAAAAAAATGGTGGATTTTAGAAAATCTATTTTTTTGACGTTTTATATTTATGCTGTGTGTTAACATATTAAAACTGAAATTTTTAGTAAATCACAAAAAATTGGTGGATTTTAGAAAAATTTTTCGAAAGAATAATGTTTCCTGAATTGATTTTAGTTTTTGTAGAATTTTAACTTGGCGTTCTATATTAATTTTAATTTATTTTTCGATATGTATCAGAACTAAAATTTAAAAAAAATACACAAGTTTCAAGAAAATCAGTGGAAATTCAAAAACCAAAATTATTTTGAAATAGTGATGTTTTGTGCGGTAAATATAATTGTTGTGCCCGCATTTTGTATTTATTTTAATTTTTTTTTGGTCAAGTGTTTCAAAAACCAAGGACAGCATTTCCAGAGCTGAATTTACTTTTTGTGGAGTTTCATCCTTGCGTTTTTTATTTATTTCAATTTTTTCTTTTGTTCGAATGTCGACAAGCCAAAATCTAGAATTTTGGAAGATTCTGAAAAAAAAAATTCCAATCACCCGAATTATTTCGAAATAATGGTGTTTCCTGAACTAAATTTTTGCAGAATTTTACCTAGACGATTTACATTTTTCATTATTTTCCCTGTAGAGTCGTCAATTGAAAATATATAATTTAAAAATGGTGATGTGGCCATCATGTTACTTTCTCCGACTTGATGGTATCATTTATATTTACGCTTTCATGGTTTATTTTCAATTGAAATCATATTTTAAATGTGCATCGAAAGTTTCGTAGACTCGGATGAAACTGACGTTTAAAACGTCAAAATTGTGAAAGATGAAAAAATTATACTTCAAATTCAAAAACTCAGTTTACTCAAAAACTAAAGAGATTTCGAAAAAAACTTATTCTTTATAAGTTGTTCATTTTAGCATTCTTTACAATTATTATTAACATAAATTTGCTGTAACTATTATCGTTTTATAATTATAAACCAGAAATTAAAAAAATAATAATACATTTTTTTCTCAAATAAAAATGATTTTATGAAAAATGTTTTCAAGCAAAAGATGTTAATTTCTTTGTTGTCTTCAAAGTTTGTTTGAATGCTTTTGTGATATTTTTCATATTTAAGAAAATATTGGCAAAAAACAAAAAACAGTTAAAGTAAACGCCCACTTCCGGTGTACGAAATTTTACCAAAAGCTTTTCAGTTCTTCAGATTATCAAATAAGATGGATGTTCAAAGTTTCATATCAATTGCTCTATTAGTTTTTGAGATACAGCGCACACAGAGAGAGACACACACACACAGACACACAAGGCTAAAAATGGCATTTTTTACTGGAATATTGTCCGCATTTTTATTTTCTCCGTTACGAAGTATGAGAAAGTATTGTGATCGTGATTTTTTTTTCAAAATTTTTTTTACGGATATATCCGTTTTGGGGTCCTTAGATGCCATTTCAACAATTTCTGGAAAAAAAATTGTGGCTCTGCGCGCGTGTGTGTGTGTGTTGTGTGTGTGTGTGTGAGCGCTGTATCTTAAAAACTAATAGAGCAATTAATATGAAATTTTGAACATCTGTCTTATTTCATAATCTGAAGAACTGAAAAGCTTTTGGTAAAATTTCGTACACCGGAAGTGGGCGCGTACCTTAACTGTTTTTATTTTTTGCAAAATTTATAATAAATCTGAAAATTAAATTGAGTGATTTTTGGGACTAATTCGGGGGCCAAAGGCTAAAAATGGCATTGTTTTACTGGAATATAGTGCGCATTTTTTTATTAGGCATGATTTTTTATTTCTTTGGCCTATATTTTAGATTTTTTATTTTTTTCTTGCCTATACTTTAGATTTGACCTGTATTTTCGATTTTTTTTATCGTTTTGCCAAATTTTCGATTTGTTTGTTAAAATTTTATTTTTGCCGGCTTTTTCGATTTTTTGTTTTTGACTTTATTTTAGTTATAGTTTTTTATGCGTGAGTTTTTATTTTTTTGCCTAAATATTATTTATTTTGGTCCCAATTTCTAAATTCTCTGTTGAATTGATCTGCATTTTTAATTTGTAGGCCCGTGTTTTCGATTTTGGGTCTAAATTTTTGATCTTCTCTCCTAATATTTCTTTATTTCTTCCATTTGTCTATTATGATTTTCGATTTTTTAATTTGCATTTTTTATTTTTAGCCCCAAATTTTCGGTATTGGATCTACATTTTTTTCCCCATATTTTAGATTTTTCAATTTAAGTTTCTGTTCGGAAACTTATTTTGAACTACAGGGTTATTTTAAGGGCGAAAATGGCAAACTATTTTTCCTTTACTTGATTTTTTTTTTAATTTGCATTTTTAGATCTGTGGCCTGTAATTTCGTTTTCTATTCCAAAATTTTGATATTTTGGCCAAAATATTCTTAATTTTGGTCCCAATTTTTAAATACTCTGTTAAAATTTTCGACTTTTTTGATCTGCATTTTTTATTTTTAGGCCCGTGTTTTCGACCTTAGGTCTAAATTTTAGATTTTTTGGCTACAATTGTTACATTTTGACATGTTATTTCAATTTTTTGTCTAAATTTTTGATCTTCTGCCCTAAAATTTCTTTATTGGGCTGAAATTTTCCATTTGCCTATTATGATTTTCGATTTTTTAATTTGCATTTTTTATTTTTAGCCCCAAATTTTCAGTATTCGATTTACATTTTTGTTTTTTTATCCTATATTTTAGATTTTTCAATTTTCAATTTAAGTTTCTGTTCGGAAACTTACTTTGAGCTACACGGTTATTTTGAGGGTGAAATTGGCAAAGTATTTTTTCTTTACTTGTGTGTCTAAAGTTTCGATTTTTTGGTTCGCATTTTTTATGTTAGTTCAAATTTCAGCTTTTTTGTCCTATATTTTAAATTTTTTAACCTGAATTACTAATCTGTATGGGCGATTTTTTTGCTGGTATTTTCGATTTTTTTGGTCGGTTTTTGATTTTTTGCCCTTTACTTTAGATTTCTAACCTAAATTATTGTTTTTTATTTCCAATTTTTTTTGCCATTCTATTCGAATTTTTGGTCGGAAACTGTATAACAAATCTTTATTTACAGAACAAACTTTATTTACAGAAAAGAGTTTTACACATTACAATACAACATATTAATGACAGTACATGGAAAACAAAGAAAACATTTCTGTGGATTTCTGCGACTTACGGAGAAATTATTTTTTTCTGGGCTGAAGGAGTGCCCGTACGTTTTTTGACTTTTGTTTATGAAAGTACCTTTATTAGTGATAAGAATAAGAATTTTTATATAGTTATGACTGATTGCAAACTTTGTCAAAAATCGAGATTTATATCGCGAAATGTGGATTTCTGGGACTTACGGAGAAATTATTTTTTTCTGGGCTGAAGGAGTGCCCGTACCTTTTTTGACTTTTGTTTATGAAAGTGCCTTTATTAGTGATAAGAATAAGAATTTTTATATAGTTATGACTGATTGCAAACTTTGTCAAAAATCGAGATTAATATCGCGAAAAGAGGATTTCTGCGACTTTCGGAGAAATTATTTTTTTCTGGGTTGAAGGAGTGCCCGTACGTTTTTTGACTTTTGTTTATGAAAGTACCTTTATTAGTGATAAGAATAAGAATTTTTATATAGTTATGACTGATTGCAAACTTTGTCAAAAATCGAGATTTATATCGCGAAATGTGGATTTCTGGGACTTACGGAGAAATTATTTTTTTCTGGGCTGAAGGAGTGTCCGTACGTTTTTTGACTTTTGTTTATGAAAGTGCCTTTATTAGTGATAAGAATAAGAATTTTTATATAGTTATGACTGATTGCAAACTTTGTCAAAAATCGAGATTAATATCGCAAAAAGAGGATTTCTGCGACTTTCGGAGAAATTATTTTTTTCTGGGTTGAAGGAGTGCCCGTACGTTTTTTGACTTTTTATTATGAAAGTACCTCTATTAATGATAAGAATACGAATTTTTATTTAGTTATGGCTGATTGCAAACTTTGTCAAAAATGGAGATTAATATCGCAAAATGTGGATTTCTGCGACTTACGCAGAAATTATTTTTTTCTGGGTTGAAGGAGTGGCTCTAAGGTTTTTTTGACTTTTGATTATGAAAGTACCTTTATTAGTAATAAGAATAAGAATTTTTATTTAGTTATGGCTGATTGCAAACTTTGTCAAAAATCGAGATTTATATCGCGAGGTGTGGATTTCTGATTTCTGAGAATTTTTTTTTGTTAAAGGAGTTCTCGTTTTTTGACTTTCGATTATTAAAGTACTTGTATTGGTGATTAGAATAAGCATTTTTATTTATTTATAGCAGATTACAAATTAATTTTTTTTTTTTGAAAGAGGTGAAACAATATAAAGGGTTAAAATAAAGAGTTAATTCTTTTTGTATTATGAATTTAGACCTTCCCTAATGGTATGGTTAACTCTTTTTCGAATTGCTTTTCTTTTCTCCGAGATATTAATTTTTAAAATCTATTGCTGGATCTATTGCTAACTTCACACCCGTCAATTTTCATACATGTTGTAGCTGGTGTACAGATTCATGTTAGTCTGATATTACATTTACCATCGTTAATATTATCTATGCAATATTAATAACACAACGCACAGCTTCTACTAATTTAATATATTTTTCCAATTGCATTAATCTGCATTTTTTATTATTTATAGAAATAAGACGCACGGTAAGCTCCACAAAGAGAAGACCATACCATGCCCAAAATGCTTCATGATGTTTGCTCTTAACTCAATACTCAAACGACATTTGGAGACCTGTAGTCTGGATCCATCTCAACTGCTAGAATGTGCGATTTGCGGTCGAAAATATACAACGAGGAAGTATTACGATAATCACGTAAAGACCCATTCGAATGAATTTAAATTCCGTTGCGATTTATGTGGAGTTGGATTGTCCACAAACGACGCACTTTCAAAACATATAAACACCATGCACAAGGGAATCAAATTTGATTGCCGGCACTGCGGCAAGAAATTTTCAAACAAGGCAAATATGAGCAAACACCAGGAACAACAACACGACCCGTTGTATAAAACTCCTGAATACAAATGCGAGTTATGCGAGTATACAGTTTCCACAAAAAAATTATACATCCGTCATATGAGAATACATAATGGGGAAAATGTGAATTTCATGTGTGATATATGCGGAAAGGAAGTCACATCCAACACTAGTTTGATGGTGCACATGAGACAACATAATAACGAAAGGCCGTTCTGTTGTTCGACTTGTGGAAAAACGTTTGTGTCGAAGAAGTATTTAAAGACACACGAGAGAACGCACACGAATGAGAAGCCGTATTCTTGTAAAGTGTGCTTAAAAACTTTTTCGCAGAAACAGTCATTGACGATCCACATGAGACTTCATACTGGCGAAAAACCGTACAAGTGTGAAGTTTGCGGAAAACAATTTGTTTCTAAATCGGGGTTGAGTGCACATTGTAAAGTTCATGGTAAACCGATTCTGAACTAATCTATATGGTAACAAATTTGAAAGCTTGAAGTTGAAGATCCATATTGCTAAATTGTCTTGTAGTGGTAGAAGTCAATTTACCAAAGTTAGAAAGCATTATATGGTTTTTGTGTTTATGTTTCAATAAAGATTAATTAGTTTATACATATCGTGTAATATTTATTTATTCGGAACACCTTTTACAATAAAAATTTACATAAAAATGAACACAGTAATAATCAAAATGAACCATGTCCTAAAATTAAGAAAATAAAGATAAATTAACTAAATATAATGTTTTCTTAAACGAATTTAGTGACATGCCAAATAAACTAAAATTATTGTGAGCTGCATTGACCTTGCTAGACAATCTCATCATTCTACTAATTGGTTCTTTCGTAATTACAATGACTAAAATTTTCACGAAACAATAATATTTATTACCTAATATAATATACAAAAAAAAAGTTGTTTATAGGTTTGTAATCTAGGTAACTTGAAGTTTGATAATTACTGGATAAAACTGCCGAATTTTAATAAAGTAAAAATCGCACATTTTCAAAGTTTTCAAACATGAAAATCACGAGGCTAGATAAAGTAAAAAAACTTTGTCAAAAATCGAGATTAATATCGCAAGATGTGGGTTTCTGGACTTACGGAGAAATTATTTTTTTCTGGTTTGAAGGAGTGCCCGTAACGTTTTTTTGACTTTTGATTATGAAAGTACCTTTATTAGTGATAAGAATAAGAATTTTTATTTATTGAAAACTTTGTGAAAAATGGAGATTAATATCGCGAAATGTGGATTTCCGCGACTTACGGAGAAATTATTTTTTTCTGGATTAATGGAGTACCCGTAACCTTTTTTTTTGCTCCATGTGCAACAATTACATCGCCGGCTAAAGGAACGCTTAATGGGGACGTGCTCGATCTTATTGAAACCACATCCTAAGCCGTTGCGCAAGCTGCAAATCATCTAAAATTACTTCAAAGTCACTTTTAAGAAAATTGAGGTGGTCATTCGTATTAAGGCGGGGATAAGAAAAAAAATTCCGGCTCAGACATTTACAATAAACCGTTGTTAAAAGTTTCTTATTCTAATATTGTGAGGATACTTAATAAATAAATAAATTTCTACTAAAAATTTGTAAATTTTATAACGATCTAAACATCTTTAAGATTATTCATCTCAATAACGGTAAGAAATCGGACATATGTTTATTTGAACTTTTTGGCTCAGAATAACATTTTCTACTTCCTGTTTTGGTTTGGCACACTCGAAAGGAGAAAATGCCAAAAAAGTTCAGTACAGTTTTATTTTCGTAAAACAATTATTTTATGAAAAATATTTTCAAACAAAAGATTTTAATTTCTTTGTTGTCTTCAATATATGTCTAAATTTTTTTATTTATTTGTTTGCGTCGACTGTGAGGTCATCTGCCACCACCGTTTGTGTTAATATATCATATACCGGGTGGACCATTTAATATGTTTTCAGGAAATATCTTCGAAACAAGAAACTTTAAAAAAAAATGACCCAAACAAAAAATGATTGTTTTGAAGGGGGCCATAATAACATAATTTTGTTTTTTTCATAGATGGCGCTGTTGTCGCTAAATCGAGGTCAACTTAGTTTTTTTAAATGGAAACCCGTACTTTTTATTACAGAATCAGAGTCCTTGTTAAAAAATGAGAAGAATTCACTCAGCTAACTTTTTAGTCAGAGTGATAGATGGCGCTGTAATCGCGAAAAGAAGTTGTTGCATTTGGACGCTTGTGTATTCAAACTTCGCGCGCATGTGTGTGTGTGTGCGCGTGTGTGTGTGTGCGCACCCGCGAACATGCCCGTCTAAAATCACCAATAATGTTCGTTACATTATTTTGTTATTATTTTTGTAAAGGATATGAATGTGACGTAAACTTAACTAGTATTTTATTCAAGAGTGTAATTGTATGATCGACCGACTTGGAAATGCAAAATAAATAATTTTGATCCATTTCCAAGTTGATATTTCAAAATTTATAATAATTTCAAATTAAACAAATAACTTCAATTTTGCTTTTTATATTCTGGGCTCAGCGTGAGCGCTGCTGACAGATTTGGCAGCCTCATGTCGCTCTGCAGGTTGATGTTGTCGATGTCCGGCTGGAGCGTAATTTGTAGGAAGCTGAAAAGAAATGGCCGTTCATCTCGAGACATTTTGCGATCCTTGTTTGAAACGATCTCTGAACTTCTCGTAGGGTGTCTCTGTTGATGTTCGCACAAGCATTGCGAATACGCTCCTTCATGTTATCAGGCGTCGACGGTATGTCGGCATAGCATTTGTCCTTCAGCAATCCCCACAGGAAAAAGTCCGGCGCTGTCAAGTCCGGCGAACGTGCCGGCCAAGGCACCGGACCTCCACGACCAATCCACTTGTTCGGAAATTGGCGGTTCAAAATATCTCGGACGACATGGGCAAAATGTGCAGGGCAGCCATCGTGCTGATACCACAGTCTCAATCGGGTCAGCAGAGGGACGTCTTCGAGTAAAGCAGGAAGATGAGCCGTCAGAATTTCACCGTATTTTTCAGCATTCAGATTTCCGTCGATGAAGTACGGGCCAATGACGTGATCTCCCAGAACTCGGCACCAAACGTTGACGCTCCATGGTCGTTGATGGTCCACTTGTCGGATCCAATGTGGATTCTCCTCCGCCCAATAATGCATGTTATGCCGGTTGATTTGGCCACGATTCGTGAAACTTGCTTCATCCGAGAATAGAATCATGGAAACGAAGTTCCGGTTGTTGCGTATTTGCTGCTGAGCCCAATTGCAGAACTGCACTCGATGTTGGAAGTCGTCGCCATGAAGTTCTTGATGCAACGATACGTGGTAAGGATGAAATTTATGCCGATGAAGAACTCTCAGAACACTCGTTTTGGAGATGCCTGAACTCCGCGCCAGTTGACAAGAACTTATGTTGGGTTTGACTGCAACTGCAGCTAAAATATCAACTTCGGCATTCTCCTGGGTTACGGTGCGTCTTCGATGTCTGGTTCGTTTTAGGCTGCCAGTGTCCACAAATGAGTTGACGATCCGAAGAAAAGTCATGTGACTCGGATGATCTCGATCAGGATACCTCTCCGCGTACAAGCCACACGCATCAAGTGCATTGCGTCTAGCTTCACCATACACGAAAATCATGTCGGCCTTTTCCGCGATAGTATACCGCACCATTGTAACGTTTTCGCCGTCAATGCAGAAGACCGACTGATTACCAAACTAAATTTTCTTTTGTTCAGTCAAAGAAAGCATCAAAATCCAGCTATTTCCAGCTATTTTTCAATTTAAAATTGTAATTCATGGAAATACGGCCGACGTCATGTTTTGACACACACACACACACACACACCACACACACACATACACACATGCGCGCGAAGTTCGAATACACCAGCGTCCAAATGCAACAACTTCTTTTCGTGATTACAGCGCCATCTATCACTCTGACGAAAAAGTTATCTGAGTGAATTCTTCTCATTTTTTAACAAGGACTCTGATTCTGTAATAAAAAGTAGGGGTTTCCATTTAAAAAAACTAAGTTGACCTCGATTTAGCAACAACAGCGCCATCTATGAAAAAAACAAAATTATGTTATTATGGCCCCCTTCAATACAATCATTTTTTGTTTGGGTCATTTTTTTCTAAAGTTTCTTGTTTCGAAGATATTTCCTGAAAACACATTAAATGGTCCACCCGGTATGTCTAAATGGTTTTATAATATTTTTCAGTTTTAAATAAATGGTGGCCAGCATGTTACTTTATCCGATTTGATGGCATAATAGTTATTTGTGATAATAATAATAATAATTTATATAAGAGATCTTTCTCTGCACTGGCATGGAGATGTTTCTTCAAAATCATGCGGTAAGTGGTTAACTCGTGACTAAAGTGCCGTTTATAACACTTGTTGCATAATATACTATAATAGTTCTAAACATAGAGCGGTGTTTAAAAAGTTTTATGATTGTGTACTTGTTTTTTGATATTGAAAATCTTGGGCGACCTGAAAACGGAAATAAAAGAAAATCACGAAAACAAGTACTTTCACGGAGAAAATAAAAACATGTTCACGCGATAAAATTATACAGAAATAGAAGAAATCTTGAAAATTGTCTAAAAGAAAGTCCCAAAAAGAGGTCCAATAAAAAACTGTCCTTAAAAAGTTCCGAAGAAAAAGAACAACTTCTGAAAAAGATGTCTTGGAAACATTTCTGACAAAAAGTCCTGAAAAAAATCCAGAAAAAAGTCGTGATAAAAATGTCTTGAAAGAAATCCTATAAAGAATATTCCGGAAAAAAAATTCTGAAAAATAAGTTCTTAAAAAAAAGTTCCCAAAAATTCCCGAAAAACAAGAGTCTGGAAAGGGACCTAAAAAAAGTTCTAAAAAATGTCCCGGAAACAAATCCCGAGAAAAAGTTTCGAAAAAAAAATCATAAAAATAAATTTCTTAAAAAACTCCGAAAAATGTCCTTAAAAAACCCGAAAAATCCTGACAAAAGTCCGGAAAAAAGCTTTCTGACAAAAATTGCTCTGAGAAAAAATCTTAGTCTTCAAAAATGTGCCGAAAGAAAATTCTTGAAAAAGTTCTAAAAAGAAGGACTGAAAGAAAATTCAATAAATGCCTTGGTAAAGTCAGAAAAAAGTCCTGGAAAGTCTTGAAATTTTACATCGCTCACAGATACACACACACAGACAGACTGTTATTTAATTTAATTTAATTTATTGTCAAAAAAATGTACATATCTCCTTGAGAATTATCAACAGTCGAACAAGTCTGAGAGAAACATAAAAACAGTGAAATTAAACCAAGTGTTTTAATTAATATACAATGCAGAAATGTTTCTCCTCGGGTTAAATGAGAAACTAATTAATCATTTATGATAAGTGTTAAAAGTGATACTTTAAAGTTAAACATCTGAAATATCAATTTTTACTTTCTCCGTTACGAAGTACGAGAAAGCATTGTGATCGTGAAAAAATTTTCAAAATTTTTTTTACGGAAATATCCGTTTTGGGGTCTCTAGATGCTATTTTAACAATTTCTGGAAATTTTTTTCGTGTCTGTGTGTGTGTGTGTGTGTCTCTGTGTGTGTGCTTCTGAGTGTGTGTGTGTGTGTCTGTGCGCGCTGTATCTCAAAAACTAATTAAGCAATTGATATGAAACTGTGAACATAAGTATTATTTGATAATCCGAAGAACTGAAAAGCTTTTGGTAAAATTTCGTACACCAGAAGCGGGTGTTTACCTTAACCGTTTTTTGTTTTTTTTTCAATACCTTCTTGAATATGAAAAATATCACAAAAATGTTTAAACAAATATTGAAGACAACAAATAAATGAACTTGGTTTGTTTGAAAATATTTTTCATAAAATCATTGTTATTCGAGAAAAAAAATGTTTTTTTTTCATTTTTAATTATGAAACGATTATAGGTACAGCAAATGTATGATATAATAATTGTAGAGAATGCCAAAATGAACAACTTATAAAAAATAAGTTTTTTTTCGAAATCGCTTTAGTTTTTGAGTATACTGAGCTTTTGAATTTGCAGGATAATGTTTACACCTTTAATAATTTTGACGTTTTAAACGTCAGTTTCACCTGAGTCTACAAAACGTTCGATGTACATTTAAAATATGATTTAAATTGAAAATAAACCATAAAAGGGTAAATATAAATGATACCATCAAGAGAAAGTAACATGATGGCCACATCACCACTTTTTTAATAATCGTTCTAGACAAATAAAAGTACAAGTTTTTTTTCTTCAGGAGAACTAGAGAAATCGAAAGCCGTTTTAAAATTTCAGCTAGCTAAATTAGTAACAAAGTTGGCAAGCTAGTTGAAAAATTTTGGAAAAAAAATCGATTTTTCAGATTTTGAACAGCCATAGCGGGTACACGAAACTCAAAAACGATCAAGGTTGTGCTATTTGCTTGCAAATTAGTCGAATTCAACTAGAACTGACGATTTGAAACTTTTGACGAAAGCAAGAAAAACGAACCTTCTTATTTTTGCTCAAATATTGCATTTAAAATGATTTTCTGGAGAAAATTCTCATTTTCTATACATCATTGTAAAGACCTCGGGTTTTGTTTTGAACATTTGTTAACTTGAAGCCTATGACGTGATCACAAAGAAAATTCGAAAATGTAAGAGATGGGAAAAATCAGCTTTTAATAATCATTCTGAACCAATAAAAGTACATGTTTTTTCATCAGGGGAACGAGAGAAATCAACTGCTGAATTCAAATTTCAGCTAGTTAAAATTGTAACAAGGTTGGAATTAAAAAAAAACAACGATTTTTCCGATTTATACGGCCTTGGCTGGTAAACGAAATTCGTAATCATAGACCAAAAATTTAAAAAGAATCAAATAACTTTTTAACATTTTCAAACAAATGATGATCTTTAATATTTGTTTAAATGTTGTAATATTTTTTTTAAATTATCGGATAGAAACACAAATACCCAGTTGCGGTGTACGAAATTTTACCAAAAGCTTTTCAGTTCTTCGGATTATCAAATAAGGTTTATGTTCAAAGTTTATTATTAATTCATTTTTGAGATAGAAAACGTACATACAGACAAATTTTTGAAAAAAAAAATCCTGATTGCATTGCACTGCAATTGCCCCTCATCCCTTGAGACTAGATTGTTTGTAGTTTGTCGTGATCTTTACAAAAATGTCAGTGGTGGCATTTCAAAAATAAAAAATAAATGTTAATTTTGTTTTATTCAATTTTTCATTAAATTTCTAGTTCTCCTCCATTGTAAACCTTGTGGATCCACCTCTCTGATATTAACACAAAATGCGCAAATTGCGCTTTCTAATTTTTAATTTAATGACCAGTGAATGGTCGAAACTAGTCACATAAATAAAATATAGTGGTATAAAAAAGTTAGTGTTTTATTCCAATCTACAATCAAGATGTACCACGAAGTAAACGCCGCCAACATTAAACATTTTAATTTAATGTTCGAAGATTTTAAAATTGTGTTTTGATTTTTGACACAACCGACAATTGCGTCACTATACTCGGCGCACCGAATAGATGGTATGGTCACGTTGCGTTCACCCCTCGTCCGCGTGATAGTTCGTCGAGACGATATGAAAAGCCTGATTCACACAGTCTTGCCAGATTTTAGTTCTGTGCCGGAAATATAACAGACACTTAAAACACAACACGAGAATATACAAATAATTTAAACTTCCTATTGAATTGTAAAATGGACTGATTTATGGATATAACGTAATCACTACATTTCGGCTGCGTGACATGCGCTTCACATGCGTTTGCGCTGACCAATCAGCGAACATCACGCGAAAATCACGCAAACCCATTATACAACGGATTCGGTGCGCCGAGTATAGATTTTCATGATTCAGAAGTCAAAATATACCAAATTTGGTGTAATTTTAATTATTTTTAATTCATAATAATAATTAATCATTTTTTTTATTTCACGGATTGTGAAATCATTTGCGGATCGGGGGGTGGCGGGTTAATGGGAACAATAGACGTAGATTTTTTGTCATTTGTCGTGAACATACGAATTTTGTATTTTTTGTTATTAAATTTTTCATTACATTGTTTTCAGTATTTGTTTCGAGCAGGTTTCTATTTCTGTTTCTATCCAGAAGGATTATATTGTGGTCTCGCCCCTGGTTCTGGTATCAGATGAAATTAAAAGTGTGGAAACAATTTAAACATACTTCGTCATACATTTTGAATCATTCAGATAAAAAACGAATAACTTTGTTGGTATCACTTTATTAACATGATATGATAGAATTCATCAAAAAAATTTGTATATTCACAAAACATCTGCCTTTAGAATTACCTTCGATTTTGGAATAAATTATAGTTATACATTTTTAAAAATGATTTTTTTAAACAAAAATTTGAACAAAGAAAAATAGAAAGAAAAAAAATCAGCAAGAGTTAATAAAGTGAAACCAACAAAGTTATTCGGTTTTATTTGAATCATTTAAATATGTTTGAAAACACTGTGATTTTCAAACGAATTGCAATTTACTTGAATATTAAAGATTTCAAGTTGCACAAATTAAAGGATGTATGTCCGCTAGTGTGTGCGAAAAAAATATTAATTTAATTACGTTAAAAACACCTCGAACAATCATTTCGATTTTTAAACATGGACCAATTTTCAAGCTACTAATTAAAACAAAAAATAATCACACACAGAAATCAAATTTTAACAGTTAACAATGGTTTCAGAAATCGTTACTTTAACCACTTTAGAAAAACAAAATCGGTATTGCCTTTTGCTATTTGAATTGCTTAAATCGTCCAACACAAGCGAATATTAATCGTAACTTAAAGTACTTTTAATACTTTTCAATCGTTCTCCCCCTGTTCAATGATCTGTAAAAATATATAAATGTACAATCGTAATGTAAATATTCATAGTTTAAAAATGACAAGCTGAAATTGTCGAAACTACAGTAACTACTCCAAGTTAATAAAGTGATATCAACAAAGTTATTGTTTTTTATTCGAATATTAATCGTTTGAGAAAATAAAAACGTGTTCCAGTAAATGATTAATTTCCAATTAATCAGCTCTATACACTTACCTTAGTGAAATGATGTCTATAAGACGACAATCGCCCCTCATCCATCCTTCAAATTTGTCTCAAAAATGGAAATTCAAGAACAACACTCAACACCGCACTGTTAACACCGAACTCACTAGTGGAACTGGAAAATATTGTCAGGTGCGAACCGCGAAATCATCTGACCTTTGCGCCCGGAGGCAATTAGCACATTCTTTCGTCGCCTGTTATCAATGCTTATCTACGATGCATTATCGCAGCTCCGATTCAAATTAAATCTCTTTTTAATCATTGAAAATCGTTCGATTCGGTGTGCTTTAGTGTGCAACATATTGAAAATTATATGAATGGAAATTGATTTTAATTATTAATTATGAAGATAGTTCCGACTGTTGGTAAGTGATAAGTATTAAGTTTAATTAAACTTTATCGAATGAATCATTGTGAATTTTCCAATACAATTTAATAATATTTCTCAACACAAATAATGATATAAGTAGAGATACCATCAGATCCATAGCTCATTTACAAATGGTACAGAATCTTGTCGTTAATGTAATATTATATAATTATTAAAATAATGTATACAAAAAAAAATGGTGATGTTGCCATCATGTTAATTTTTTGATTTTGATGATATAATGTTCATTAAAAAAAAAACTCAAGTGTGCCATGATTTTTTAATTTTAAAAATTTAAGTTGGTTACACATATTGAGGTTATGTTACTTCTCAAAATTAAACATTAAACTGTAGTCAATTTATAGATAAAATTTTTCACTGTAAAATTATATTAAAGGTTGTATGTGCCTTCCTTCTTCTTGAACACAAGCCTGAACTCTTCGTCGCACACCATCCATTACGCTCCGCAACAACACTGGATTATTGTTAATTTCTATAAAAGTTGCCGCATGTCTTCTAGATTGTGTACTGGTTGTGCATAAATACAATTTTTCAGGTATGGCCACAAGAAAAAATCGCATGGTGTTAAATCGCATTAACGGGGCGGAGCGGCCAGGGAATCCGTGCATTTCGACTTATTATTCGGTCCTCAAATTTTTTTCCAAAATGGCCAAATCACCCACTGTGCAATGAGGAGTTGCTCCGTCTTGATGAAAATATCCACTTTGCAGTTCGTCATCATTTAATTCATTTAAAAAAAGGCAATAAAATTTCTGTACGATAACGGTTTGCAGTTACCGTACCTAAAATTAATGCACGGTTATTGAATTTTTATTATTAATAATAAAAATAGGATTTTACCTTAAAAGAATATCGGTCCAACCAGGGGCGGCTCGTTATGTAGAGCCGAGGAGCCATGGCACTACCTCTAATTTCAAGCTCAGCAAGGATTTTTAAATTATTTTAAATCCGAAGACTTTCCTTCGCTGAATTTCAAAATAATTGTACAAGAACACAAATTTTTGAAATTCTGAAGTTGTTCATTTAGCTAGATCTCAAAAAAATATGAAAACAATTGCCACAAACGTGAAAATTTCCAGATTTATTGAAAATCCTTTATTTTATAAGATTCCTCAAAAATCCGAAGACTTGCATTCACCGGATTGCACGAGAACACATTTTGTTGAAATCCTGAAGTTGTTCATTTGCCTAGAGCTCAAAAAAATATGAAAACAATTGCCACAAACGTGAAAATTTCCAGATTTATCGAAAATCCCTTTTTCTATGAGCTTCCTCAAAAATCCGAAGACTTGCCTTCACCGGATTGCACGAGAACACAAATTGTTGAAATTCTGAAGTTGTTCATTTAGCTAGAGCTCAAAAAAATATGAAAACAATTGCCACAAACTTGAAAATTTCCAGATTTATTGAAAATCCTTTCTTCTATAAGATTCCTCAAAAATACGAAGACTTGCCTTCACCGGATTGCACGAGAACACAAATTGTTGAAATTCTGAAGTTGTTCATTTACCTAGAGCTCAAAAAAATATGAAAACAATTGCCACAGACGTGAAAATTTCCAGATTTATTAAAAATCCTTTCTTCTATAGGATTCCTCAAAAATCCGAAGACTTGCCTTCACCAGATTGCACGAGAACACAAATTGTTGAAATTCTGAAGTTGTTCATTTAGCTAGAGGTCAAAAAAATATGAAAACAATTGCCACAAACGTGGAAATTTCCAGATTTATCGAAAATCCCTTTTTCTATGAGCTTCCTTAAAAATCCAAAAGACTTGCCTTCACCGGATTGCACGAGAACACAAATTGTTGAAATTCTGAAGTTGTTCATTTACCTAGAGCTCAAAAAAATATGAAAACAATTGCCACAAACGTGAAAATTTCCAGATTTATTGAAAATCCTTTTTTCTATAAGATTCCTCAAAAATGCGAAGACTTGCCTTCACCGGATTGCACGAGAACACAAATTGTTGAAATTCTGAAGTTGTTCATTTACCTAGAGCTCAAAAAAATATGAAAACAATTGCCACACACGTGAAAATTTCCAGATTTATGGAAAATCCTTTTTTTATTAGATTCCTTAAAAATCCCAAGACTTGCCTTCACCGGATTGCACGAGAATACAAATTATTGAAATTCTGAAGTTGTTCATTTACCTGGAGCTCAAAAAAATATAAAAACAATTGCCTCAAACGTGAAAATTTCCAGATTTATTGAAAATCCTTTCTTCTGTAAGATTCCTCAAAAATCCGAAGACTTGCCTTCACCGGATTGCACGAGAACACAAATTGTTGAAATTCTGAATTTATTCATTTACCTAGAGCTCAAAAAAATATGAAAACAATTGCCACAAACGTGAAAATTTCCAGATTTATTGAAAATCCTTTTTTCTATAAGATTCCTTAAAAATCCAAAGACTTGCCTTCACCGGATTGCACGAGAACACAAATTGTTGAAATTCTGAATTTGTTCATTTACCTAGAGCTCAAAAAAATATGAAAACAATTGCCACAGACGCGAAAATTTCCAGATTTATTGAAAATCCTTTTTTCTATAAGATTCCTCAAAAATCCGAAGACTTGCCTTCACCGGATTGCACGAGAACACATTTTGTTGAAATTCTGAAGTTGTTCATTTGCCTAGAGCTCAAAAAAATATGAAAACAATTGCCACAAACGTGAAAATTTCCAGATTTATTGAAAATCCTTTCTTCTATAAGATTCCTCAAAAATCCGAAGACTTGCCTTCACCGGATTGCACGAGAACACAAATTGTTGAAATTCTGAATTTATTCATTTACCTAGAGCTCAAAAAAATATGAAAACAATTGCCACAGACGCGAAAATTTCCAGATTTATTGAAAATCCTTTTTTCTATAAGATTCCTCAAAAATCCGAAGACTTGCCTTCACCGGATTGCACGAGAACACATTTTGTTGAAATTCTGAAGTTGTTCATTTGCCTAGAGCTCAAAAAAATATGAAAACAATTGCCACAAACTTGAAAATTTCCAGATTTATTGAAAATCCTTTCTTCTATAAGATTCCTCAAAAATACGAAGACTTGCCTTCACCGGATTGCACGAGAACACAAATTGTTGAAATTCTGAAGTTGTTCATTTACCTAGAGCTCAAAAAAATATGAAAACAATTGCCACAGACGTGAAAATTTCCAGATTTATTAAAAATCCTTTCTTCTATAGGATTCCTCAAAAATCCGAAGACTTGCCTTCACCAGATTGCACGAGAACACAAATTGTTGAAATTCTGAAGTTGTTCATTTAGCTAGAGGTCAAAAAAATATGAAAACAATTGCCACAAACGTGGAAATTTCCAGATTTATCGAAAATCCCTTTTTCTATGAGCTTCCTTAAAAATCCAAAAGACTTGCCTTCACCGGATTGCACGAGAACACAAATTGTTGAAATTCTGAAGTTGTTCATTTACCTAGAGCTCAAAAAAATATGAAAACAATTGCCACAAACGTGAAAATTTCCAGATTTATTGAAAATCCTTTTTTCTATAAGATTCCTCAAAAATGCGAAGACTTGCCTTCACCGGATTGCACGAGAACACAAATTGTTGAAATTCTGAAGTTGTTCATTTACCTAGAGCTCAAAAAAATATGAAAACAATTGCCACACACGTGAAAATTTCCAGATTTATGGAAAATCCTTTTTTTAATTAGATTCCTTAAAAATCCCAAGACTTGCCTTCACCGGATTGCACGAGAATACAAATTATTGAAATTCTGAAGTTGTTCATTTACCTGGAGCTCAAAAAAATATAAAAACAATTGCCTCAAACGTGAAAATTTCCAGATTTATTGAAAATCCTTTCTTCTATAAGATTCCTCAAAAATCCGAAGACTTGCCTTCACCGGATTGCACGAGAACACAAATTGTTGAAATTCTGAATTTATTCATTTACCTAGAGCTCAAAAAAATATGAAAACAATTGCCACAAACGTGAAAATTTCCAGATTTATTGAAAATCCTTTTTTCTATAAGATTCCTTAAAAATCCAAAGACTTGCCTTCACCGGATTGTACGAGAACACAAATTGTTGAAATTCTGAAGTTGTTCATTTACCTAGAGCTCAGAAAAATATGAAAACAATTGCCACAAACGTGAAAATTTCCAGATTTATTGAAAATCCTTTTTTCTATAAGATTCCTCAAAAATCCGAAGACTTGCCTTCACCGGATTGCACGAGAACACATTTTGTTGAAATTCTGAAGTTGTTCATTTGCCTAGAGCTCAAAAAAATATGAAAACAATTGCCACACACGTGAAAATTTCCAGATTTATTGAAAATCCTTTCTTCTATAAGATTCCTCAAAAATCCGAAGACTTGCCTTCACCGGATTGCACGAGAACACATTTTGTTGAAATTCTGAAGTTGTTCATTTGCCTAGAGCTCAAAAAAATATGAAAACAATTGCCACAAACGTGAAAATTTCCAGATTTATTGAAAATCCTTTCTTCTATAAGATTCCTCAAAAATCCGAAGACTTGCCTTCACCGGATTGCACGAGAACACAAATTGTTGAAATTCTGAATTTATTCATTTACCTAGAGCTCAAAAAAATATGAAAACAATTGCCACAGACGCGAAAATTTCCAGATTTATTGAAAATCCTTTTTTCTATAAGATTCCTCAAAAATCCGAAGACTTGCCTTCACCGGATTGCACGAGAACACATTTTGTTGAAATTCTGAAGTTGTTCATTTGCCTAGAGCTCAAAAAAATATGAAAACAATTGCCACAAACTTGAAAATTTCCAGATTTATTGAAAATCCTTTCTTCTATAAGATTCCTCAAAAATACGAAGACTTGCCTTCACCGGATTGCACGAGAACACAAATTGTTGAAATTCTGAAGTTGTTCATTTACCTAGAGCTCAAAAAAATATGAAAACAATTGCCACAGACGTGAAAATTTCCAGATTTATTAAAAATCCTTTCTTCTATAGGATTCCTCAAAAATCCGAAGACTTGCCTTCACCAGATTGCACGAGAACACAAATTGTTGAAATTCTGAAGTTGTTCATTTAGCTAGAGGTCAAAAAAATATGAAAACAATTGCCACAAACGTGGAAATTTCCAGATTTATCGAAAATCCCTTTTTCTATGAGCTTCCTTAAAAATCCAAAAGACTTGCCTTCACCGGATTGCACGAGAACACAAATTGTTGAAATTCTGAAGTTGTTCATTTACCTAGAGCTCAAAAAAATATGAAAACAATTGCCACAAACGTGAAAATTTCCAGATTTATTGAAAATCCTTTTTTCTATAAGATTCCTCAAAAATGCGAAGACTTGCCTTCACCGGATTGCACGAGAACACAAATTGTTGAAATTCTGAAGTTGTTCATTTACCTAGAGCTCAAAAAAATATGAAAACAATTGCCACACACGTGAAAATTTCCAGATTTATGGAAAATCCTTTTTTTAATTAGATTCCTTAAAAATCCCAAGACTTGCCTTCACCGGATTGCACGAGAATACAAATTATTGAAATTCTGAAGTTGTTCATTTACCTGGAGCTCAAAAAAATATAAAAACAATTGCCTCAAACGTGAAAATTTCCAGATTTATTGAAAATCCTTTCTTCTATAAGATTCCTCAAAAATCCGAAGACTTGCCTTCACCGGATTGCACGAGAACACAAATTGTTGAAATTCTGAATTTATTCATTTACCTAGAGCTCAAAAAAATATGAAAACAATTGCCACAAACGTGAAAATTTCCAGATTTATTGAAAATCCTTTTTTCTATAAGATTCCTTAAAAATCCAAAGACTTGCCTTCACCGGATTGTACGAGAACACAAATTGTTGAAATTCTGAAGTTGTTCATTTACCTAGAGCTCAGAAAAATATGAAAACAATTGCCACAAACGTGAAAATTTCCAGATTTATTGAAAATCCTTTTTTCTATAAGATTCCTCAAAAATCCGAAGACTTGCCTTCACCGGATTGCACGAGAACACATTTTGTTGAAATTCTGAAGTTGTTCATTTGCCTAGAGCTCAAAAAAATATGAAAACAATTGCCACACACGTGAAAATTTCCAGATTTATTGAAAATCCTTTCTTCTATAAGATTCCTCAAAAATCCGAAGACTTGCCTTCACCGGATTGCACGAGAACACAAATTGTTGAAATTCTGAATTTATTCATTTACCTAGAGCTCAAAAAAATATGAAAACAATTGCCACAAACGTGAAAATTTCCAGATTTATTGAAAATCCTTTCTTCTATAAGATTCCTCAAAAATCCGAAGACTTGCCTTCACCGGATTGTACGAGAACACAAATTGTTGAAATTCTGAAGTTGTTCATTTACCTAGAGCTCAGAAAAATATGAAAACAATTGCCACAAACGTGAAAATTTCCAGATTTATTGAAAATCCTTTCTTCTATAAGATTCCTCAAAAATCCGAAGACTTGCCTTCACCGGATTGCACGAGAACACAAATTGTTGAAATTCTGAATTTATTCATTTACCTAGAGCTCAAAAAAATATGAAAACAATTGCCACACACGTGAAAATTTCCAGATTTATTGAAAATCCTTTCTTCTATAAGATTCCTCAAAAATCCGAAGACTTGCCTTCACCGGATTGTACGAGAACACAAATTGTTGAAATTCTGAAGTTGTTCATTTACCTAGAGCTCAGAAAAATATGAAAACAATTGCCACAAACGTGAAAATTTCCAGATTTATTGAAAATCCTTTTTTCTATAAGATTCCTTAAAAATCCGAAGACTTGCCTTCACCGGATTGCACGAGAACACAAATTATTAAAATTCTGAAGTTGTTCATTTACCTAGAGCTCAAAAAAATATGAAAACAATTGCCACATACGTGAAAATTTCCAGATTTATGGAAAATCCTTTTTTTATTAGATTCCTCAAAAATCCGAAGACTTGCCTTCACCGGATTGCACGAGAATACAAATTATTGAAATTCTGAAGTTGTTCATTTACCTGGAGCTCAAAAAAATATAAAAACAATTGCCTCAAACGTGAAAATTTCCATATTTATTGAAAATCCTTTCTTCTATAAGATTCCTCAAAAATCCGAAGACTTGCCTTCACCGGATTGCACGAGAACACAAATTGTTGAAATTCTGAATTTATTCATTTACCTAGAGCTCAAAAAAATATGAAAACAATTGCCACAAACGTGAAAATTTCCAGATTTATTGAAAATCCTTTTTTCTATAAGATTCCTTAAAAATCCAAAGACTTGCCTTCACCGGATTGCACGAGAACACAAATTGTTGAAATTCTGAATTTGTTCATTTACCTAGAGCTCAAAAAAATATGAAAACAATTGCCACAGACGCGAAAATTTCCAGATTTATTGAAAATCCTTTCTTCTATAAGATTCCTCAAAAATCCGAAGACTTGCCTTCACCGGATTGCACGAGAACACAAATTGTTGAAATTCTGAAGTTGTTCATTTACATAGAGCTCAAAAAAATATGAAAACAATTGCCACAAACGTGAAAATTTCCAGATTTATTGAAAATCCTTTCTTCTATAAGATTCCTCAAAAATCCGAAGACTTGCCTTCACCGGATTGTACGAGAACACAAATTGTTGAAATTCTGAAGTTGTTCATTTACCTAGAGCTCAGAAAAATATGAAAACAATTGCCACAAACGTGAAAATTTCCAGATTTATTGAAAATCCTTTCTTCTATAAGATTCCTCAAAAATCCGAAGACTTGCCTTCACCGGATTGCACGAGAACACATTTTGTTGAAATTCTGAAGTTGTTCATTTGCCTAGAGCTCAAAAAAATATGAAAACAATTGCCACACACGTGAAAATTTCCAGATTTATTGAAAATCCTTTCTTCTATAAGATTCCTCAAAAATCCGAAGACTTGCCTTCACCGGATTGTACGAGAACACAAATTGTTGAAATTCTGAAGTTGTTCATTTACCTAGAGCTCAGAAAAATATGAAAACAATTGCCACAAACGTGAAAATTTCCAGATTTATTGAAAATCCTTTTTTCTATAAGATTCCTTAAAAATCCGAAGACTTGCCTTCACCGGATTGCACGAGAACACAAATTATTAAAATTCTGAAGTTGTTCATTTACCTAGAGCTCAAAAAAATATGAAAACAATTGCCACATACGTGAAAATTTCCAGATTTATGGAAAATCCTTTTTTTATTAGATTCCTCAAAAATCCGAAGACTTGCCTTCACCGGATTGCACGAGAATACAAATTATTGAAATTCTGAAGTTGTTCATTTACCTGGAGCTCAAAAAAATATAAAAACAATTGCCTCAAACGTGAAAATTTCCATATTTATTGAAAATCCTTTCTTCTATAAGATTCCTCAAAAATCCGAAGACTTGCCTTCACCGGATTGCACGAGAACACAAATTGTTGAAATTCTGAATTTATTCATTTACCTAGAGCTCAAAAAAATATGAAAACAATTGCCACAAACGTGAAAATTTCCAGATTTATTGAAAATCCTTTTTTCTATAAGATTCCTTAAAAATCCAAAGACTTGCCTTCACCGGATTGCACGAGAACACAAATTGTTGAAATTCTGAATTTGTTCATTTACCTAGAGCTCAAAAAAATATGAAAACAATTGCCACAGACGCGAAAATTTCCAGATTTATTGAAAATCCTTTCTTCTATAAGATTCCTCAAAAATCCGAAGACTTGCCTTCACCGGATTGCACGAGAACACAAATTGTTAAAATTCTGAAGTTGTTCATTTACATAGAGCTCAAAAAAATATAAAAAACAATTGCCACAAACGAAAAACTTTTCCAGATTTGCTTCAAGATTCCGTAAAAATCGAAATACTTTCCTTCACGAGATTTCGATTTATTTCCGCGAGAACACAACGGGCTGAAATTCTGAAGTTTTGCATTTTATCAGAGCTTAAAATATATATTAAAAAAATTGCAACAAACTTGAAATTTTCTGGATTTGCTTAAAATCAATTCTACTTCAAGATTCCATAAAAATCGAAAGACCTTGCGTTTGCGAGATTTCGAAATATTTGCGCGAGAACACCAACTGTTGAAATTCTGCAGTTGTTCAATTGCCTAGAGTCCGGAAAACATAAAAAATAATTGCCGTAAGCGGGAAAATTTCTAGATTTACTCAAAAATAATTCCACTACAAGATTTCTCAAAAATCTGAAAACTTTCCTTGGCTAAATTTCAAAAAAATTGCACGAGAAAACAAATTGTTAAAATTCTGAAGTTGTTCAAATTGCCTAGAGCTTTTCGTTTTTATTTGATTTATTTAATGCTTCTGTAAAGGTTTCCAATTTCAATTATCGTTAGTTTTTTTTTTCTTAAAAAGAAGGAATTGTATTGTAAGCTAAGTGGCTCTACCATCAAAATGTTCCACCAGCCGCCACTGGGTCCAACTAATCTTCTCCCACTAATCGCTGTCCAAACGCCAACTTTCTCTCGATGTAGTGGTTTCTCTCGATATATACGAGGATTTTTATCCGACCAAATTCTCATAGTTTGGGAATTAATGTAACCCATCCTTGTAAAACCAAGCTTCATCAGTAAAAAAAGTAATTTCTAAAACATCCTCGTTTACATTTTGTAAAAACCACTGACAAAATTCCAGTCGTCTGGGGTAATCAACAGTAACAATACCTTGCACTGATGTTATGCGATAAGGGTATACTTGCAAATCTTTTCGTAGAAGCTTGTGACATGTTCATACCGATAAATTCATTGGCTGTGACAAATGACGCAGAGAAGTCGTAGGTTCATCTTCCAAAATTTCTTGGGCTGTGTTAATAGCATCTTGAGTTCGTTTAACTGGTCTACCACTTCCTGATTTACGGAGAATACTACCCGTTATTTATATTTATACTTTTATGGTTCAGCACAAGCTACCGCCAGACTGGCCGTAATTGGAGGGCAGAACTGACCAGGGCGTTGCCTCTCAAGACATTCGTTGACCTTACTAAGCTGGTTGAGTTCCTGCGAAACTTCTATCAGTAGGGTATTAGTCCAAAAGGCTGTGCTGCAAGACTATCGACCCAATCCCAATCTACTCTAATCTAAGCTATTCATAATAAGACATTCACCACTACAACAACTACTACTACTAATAATTAAAAATGTTTCTCACATTTATCTGTTTGCGAATATTAAACTAAAATATTTGCTTTTATTTTCAGAAGACTGCACGCCTGTGAAATCTGTGGCAAAAAGTGGGTCACGCAAGATCAGCTTCGAAACCACAAGCATTGCCACAAAGAAAAAACCATATCTTGCCCAAAAGATTCAAGCAAGTTTCTAAAAGTTTCAGAAACACGGACTTGTCATTCAGATAAGGAAATTAAACACGACTGTGAGCATTGCGGTAAGAGATATTCCAACAAGAGACATCTAAAAGCGCACGTGGAGACCCACGACCCGTTATACACAACTCCACAATATAAATGCGATTTGTGCGAGTACACGGTCAGCACGAAGAAATGGTTCGTTCGTCACATGAGGATACACAAGGGCGAACATATGAAATTCTTGTGCGATATATGCGGAAAAGACTTTACATCCAAGAAGTCTTTGGATGTTCATATGAGAATTCACACAAATGAAAAGCCGTTCAGATGCTCTTGGTGTGGTAAAACTTTTGGATACATGTACGTTTTAAAACTTCATGAGAGAACGCATACCAAAGAGAAGCCGTATGTTTGTAAAATATGTTCGAAGGCATTTTTAAGTAATTCTGGATTATCCATGCATGCGAAGACTCATACTGGTGAAAGGCCGCATACATGTGAAATTTGCGGATATAAGTTTATGACGAAAGCAGCTCGAAGGATACATAGTAGGAAAGTTCACGGTGCTCTTTTGTAACTTTATGTTTAATAAAATGTTAGCAAGTGATCGGTTTTGTTTCGCACTCCTGTGAGCGGGTTTGGGATCTTTGTTTTGTTATTTGAATACTCGCGCATTTTGAAAAGTACGCGTGGAAGGGGTAAAGTTTGCTCAGAATGAGACGCCAGAGAACGCGACAATAAATCTTCGGAGCCAATTGAATTTGAGATAGTCACTGCGCAACACGCCTCGAGTACTTGGTGTAATTCTACTAAGAATAAGAAACGCTAGTGAAAAGTAACGGGTCACTGCCTTCAAAGATTATCGGGGCTTAGGCCAAGGCTACAGCGGCAGTCAACTGTATAAACTCTGGTAAGTCACCCACCAAGATATTTTCCAACGGGATCCGCAGTTCAGTAAAAGAAACACGCATGTATATGTGCAATATACAGGGTGTGTATAATTAAGGGTGTCGTTATTAACACTTTTCAAAAATCCGTATGGCCCGCTTACTAGTCAACACCCTGTATACAGAAAGTAGTATACATTATTTGTGTTTATTCTTAACAGGTTTAATGACACGCTAATTCTACATGACTGCGTTACGTATTATGGTGAAATATTATTTACAACAGACAAGTTGCATTTATATTGTTGGTGGTCACCGGAGATCCCCACGATTTTTGCAAGATTTTTTTGTTATGTGAAGAAAAAATGCTATATCCATAAAATAAAAAAAATAAGGTAGGTTGTTATAAAAAAATGTTTGTTGTTGTAGCAACGAAACATTAAAGGTTAAAAAATATTCAATGTCTACTAGATGCATTTTTAAATACCTTTATACTTGAGATGGGCAAAACTGCTACTTTTGAATCACGTTGCTATCTGTGATTGCTACTTTCTAATATCAGTGATTTTAAACTGTGACTATGATCACAATAACATCGCAGAAAATAATATAAAAAACGCAGAAAAAATTCCATAAAAAATCATCCTCAATGTCCGAAGGTTTTTGTAAATTAAACAATTTTCAATAGAGAGGGGAATTTTTTAAAATTTTTGTTTTAATGTTTTAAACACCTGAACAAACACGTTTTTAGTTGTGATTTAAGGAGCAATCACAGTTCAAGTCACAGTTTAAATAGCAGTGATTTTAAATATCAGTGATTTTAAGTAGCAGTCACTTTAAGTAGCAGTGAAATTCGCCTATTAGTAACAGTAACGACCTGTGATTTTTCAATACTATGTGAAATATCGTCCATCCCTACTTTATACAAATAATTTTTAGATCCGGTTTATAATTAAAATTATATATGCTGTAGAGATGGTACTTTGAATCGCGTTGCTAATTTTTAATCAGTGATTTTAAAATGTGATTGTGATTGTGATCTTGGAACTTGTTTTAAGTTTAAATTTTAACTGAGTGTTATATCAACGTAATATATTTTTTTCAAACGGGAGAGAAAGTCGATTTCTCAGTCCTCGGAATCGTGAGAGAAGTAACATTTCTTTCCCTTGGGAGAGAAATGATTACTTCTCTCCCTGCAAGGTTCCATTATTTATTTTAACTATCAAGCCTGACAGAATTTTTTTCTAGGTTGGGTTTTAGACACGAATATTTTATTCTTAAAATATCCTGTTTGTGAAAAAAAAAATAGTATATACAGGGTGTTTCAGAGCTCTGGGAACGGTCAATCACGTGCTTATTTGTCAAAATTTAAAAAAAATGTTTTAAACAAAAGTTGTGCAGAATAGTGAGCTGCGCGCCCTATACATTCACATATCATTTTAAATCCAAAAATACATCTTTCCCAGTTTTTCTCAAAATTCCTTTGGAGGAACATGACCAAATTTGCCACTCTGATTAATAATTTAATGTTCTTTGGAAATTAATAAAAATCTAAAAACATGCATTTCCTCGTTTTAGAACTATTTTGACAATGGTATAACTGTGATGATTTTACATCAAGAAATAACGGCGATTGCACCAAATTTCCTGGGAAGAAGGAACATCGCTGAATTTGGCACGAAAATTGAAAATTTAATGTTTAATGTGTGTTTAAAACAAAATCTAACTTCAACGGTGATTTCTAGAAATTACCCCGGTAGAACATCACCACATTTGGCACGCAGAATTTGATGTTCTTTGAAATTCAATCAAAATTCAAAAATATACACTGCCTACTTAGTTATTGAGTTATTTTGACTTAATCGTAAAAGTGACGATTTTACACCAAAAGGTAACTTCAAGGAAGATAGAAATTCCCTCGATGGGATATCTCCAAATTTGGCACCCAGATTAAAAAAAATGAATGTTCTCTGGAAATAAATGACAAAAAAACTCCCTTCCCTAGTTTGCGAGTTATTTTGACTTAATTGTGAAAATATGATGATTTTACATCAAAAATTAACTTCGATTGCGACTGCACCAAGTTCTTGATAACACAGGTCTACAAATTTTTACTTTTTCTTGCTGATTTAGATCTAATACTTGTTTTTGGCTAATTTTAGAGTGTTGATACCAAAAATGATAACCGTTTTTCCATATCACGACAAGTTTTTATTCTATCGCAATTTTGTTTTATTTAAATTTCAACTCTGTTTCTATTTTCCATTAGCCTTCCTGGTCTCTTGCAGGTACCTCCCGCCTACTTGATTACAAATTGCAGTGGGTGCACCGTAAGGGATAAGGTACTCAGCATCCCTTAAATGGTCAGTTTTTGTTTTACAATAAAAACTGTAAGACGTATTTACTGTGAGCTAGTTGTTACTTGTTAATAACAACTAAGTGTTTGGAATTGAAATAGCTACTAGAAGAAAGTGTCATATATTTTGCTTCATGTACAGAAGCTTAATTGTGCCCAGGTTTTCGATAGAATTAAAGAAATTGTTGGAGTTTTTATTTTTCAAAGCAATGATTTTGAGGAAAAATTTAAGAAAAACTGGAGATATATTTTGTTTCAAGTGATCTTTTGTTTAAAAGCTACAAATGTCTAAAATATTTCTTGAAAATTGTATTAACATTCATTACGGGGTTTTCGAGAAAATTAAAGAAATCTGTTGGAAAGTTTTCATTCATTTGAAAAATAGAGATGAACTATTGTTGAAATTTACTTTTGTTTAAAAGCTACATATGTCTAAAATATTTCTATAAAATGTATTAAGATTTATCGCAGGATTTTCGAGAGAATTAAAGAAATCTGTGGAAAAGTTTTCATTTTTCAAAGCAGCGATTTTGATAAAATTTTCTTTAGGAAAACTGGAGATATTTTTTTAAAATCATGTTTTGTTGAAAAGCTACAAATGTCTAAAATACTTCGTGAAAATTGTATTAAGGTGAATCGCGACGTTTTCGAGAAAATTAAAGAAATCTGTTGGCAAGTTTTTATTTTTCAAAGCAGCGATTTTGATGGAAAATTTCAGAAAACTGGAGATAAACAATTTTTGAAATTATCTTTCATTTAAAAGCTACAAATGTCTAAAATATTACCTCAAATGTTATTTTATTAATTTATTTTATTTTTCGAGAAAATGAAAGAAACAATTTAGAAAGTTTGCATTTTGCAAAACAGTGATTTTGCTAGAAAATTTCAGAAAACTAGTGACGAACGATTCTTGTAATTTACTTTTGTTTAAAAGCTACAATTTTTTTTTTATATTTCTTGAAAATTTTATCACGGGGTTTTTGAAAGAATTAAAGAAATCTGTTGGAATTTACCCTTAATATATTGGCATGAATCTTTAGGACTTTCTAATTTTTTCAAAAGTTTGGCCGGAATTTTCACTTTAAAATTCTTGTAACTTTGAAATTGTGGTTTTGGAAAAATTGCAGCAATTTCCCCTTGATAGATTTCCATGAAACTTTAGCGACATGAACAATAAAATTACTAATCAGTCTAAAAATACATCGTAGCTTAGATAGAATTTCCACTTCAAAATTTTTAAACGCTTGAAATTTTCGTTTTTATTAATTTTTTCCAGTTTACAGAAAAAACCCTTCGTTTTTCTTTTTTTATGAAACTTTAGAACAACATTCTTAATATCCACAGCTATATAATTACCACATTTAATCAAAAAGTCTATCACCAGATTCCTCAAAATTTCTACTTCAACACTCTTAAAATGTTGAAGTTGTAGTTTTGGTAATTTCCAGGAAAACCTCTCGCTCGATTTTAATGCAACTTTGGAATGGCATTCCACATCTATAAATTACGAATTAATCTAAAAATATATCGTAGCTATCCATTACAAAATTTTTAAACGTTTTTGAAATATTCATTTTGGTAGATTTTTCCAGTTTATAGGAAAATCCCTTGTTGTTTTTTTTATGAAACGTTAGAATAATATACTTAATATTCACAGCTATATAATTACCATTTAATCTAAAATTAAATCATAACTAGATTCCTTTGAATTTCCACTTCTAAATTTTAAGAATTTGGTAGATTCCAAGAAATATTCTCGGTCGATTTTAATGCAACTTTTTGAATATCCACAGCTATAAAATTACTAATTGACCAAGGCTACTTCCGGTAGAATTTTCATTTTTGACAATTTTTTTTAACGCTTAAAGTTGCCGTTTTCTTAAATTTTACCAAACCTGCCTGGCGTCTTTTATTTATGAAACTTCAGGACAACATCCTAGATATCCTTTTTAATGAAACTTTAGGACAACATTCTAGATATCCATAAAATTAGAACTAGTAAAAAAACGAAAAATTCGACTGGATAATTTCCACTAAATTTTTCTCAGAAATTTCAATTTAAAGTTCTTGAAACTTTAAAATGACGTTTTTGGTTTTTTTTTTATTGTTTCGACGTTACGCCTGGCTTTGGTTCTATGGCCATTAGCCATCATCAAACGTTTTTCAATAGATATATAAGTTATAAATTAAATGAATAAATGAACAAATGCATAATGGAAAGACGTATACAACAATTACGGACCCGGACGAATACTTCTCGAAACCGAAAAATGTTTCGCCCGGGATGGGAATCGAACCCACACGGCCGCGGTGCAGCCAGCACAAGCGCTCGCCTGTACCCACTAAACCCACGTTTTTGGTATATTTTTACACTTGGCATTCCTAATACCCAGTGCTTTAAAATTATGAATGAATCTAAAAAAACTACTCGTGATAGTGGTATTGGTTAGGTAATTTAAGTAAAAAAAAATTTTTTTTGTAATATTTGTATAGATTAATTTATGTAAAATGGGGATTCCCATGAATGGATAAATAAAAAAAATTGCCGTGTAGATTTGTGTATATGTGTTTATATTTCAGATGGTCCTCCCATCGCTCTTAAGTTGTTCTACAATTCTGTTATGTAGTTATTGACGTAGTCGTTATCAAAACTAAACTTTAGTTGAGTTGCCGAAACTGCGGTCAATGAATGTATAAAAAGTAAAAAGGTAAAAAGTCCTTATCATCAGGGGCGGCTCGTTACATAGAGCCAAGGAACCATGGCACTACCTGCAGTTTCAAGCTCAGTAAGAACTTTTAATTAATTCTTAAAACACTTTTTCGCCAATTACTTTCGTCTAGGAAGATAAATCGTTCTTCCTTTCTTTCCTTTGTAGTCAAAAATTGTATCTTTTTTAGCTGACAATAATGGTGTGTTGCAATTGTCAATAATGGTTTGTTGTAGTTGTCAGGAACAGTATTTTCATCTGTTAAGAATTGATTCAGCTGTCAAAAGCAGCATTTTTCGATTTTTTTATTGTCAAAAATGACATTTTTTAGTTGCCAAAAATTGTACTTTTTGTTGTAGAAACTTGTATTTTTAGGTAACAATAATGGTTTGTTGCAGTTGTCAAGAATGGTATGTTTCAGCTATTCAAAATGGTAGTTTTCAGCTGTTAAGAAATGTATTATTCAACTGTCGAAAATTATATTTTTAGTTGTCAAAAATGTTATTTTTCAGCTTTCAAAAAAGGTATTTCTCACCTATTAAAATGGTATTTTTCAGCTAGCAAAATTTTTTTTTTCGACATTTTTATTTGTCAAAAATGGCATTTATCAGCTGTTAAAAATTGTATTTTTTGTTGTAAAAAATATATATTTTTTAGCTGACAATAATGGTTTGATACAGTTGTCAATAATGGTTTGTTGTAATTGTCAAAATGGCATTTTTCATCTCTTAAAAATGGTATTTTTCAGCTGTAGTGTATTATTCAAATTTCAAAAATTGATATTTTTCAGTTGTCTAAAAATGTTTTTTTTAATGTCACCTATTAAAATGTTTTTTTTTCTGCTATTTAATTTAATTTAATTTTAGTATTTTACTTTTAAATTGTAGCACTTGCTTTCATACGGGTTGTTTTTAATTCGTACGTTGTGTCCTTATTTTTTTTTATAAACAATGTATGTATGTACTATGGTATCAACCCGTTAATAAACAAACAAGCTATCAAAAACAGCATTTTTCGATATTTTTTGAATTGTCAAAAATGGCATTTCTCTGCTGTCAAAAATTGTCTTTTTGTGTTGTCAAAAATTGTATTTTGTCTTTAACAATAATGGTTTGTTGCAGTTGTCAAGAATGGTATTTTTCAGCTGTTAATAAAAATGGTATTTTTCAGCTGTTAAAAATAATATTTTTCAGTTGTCAAAAATGGTATTTTTCAGGTGTCAAAAAGGTATTTCTCACCTATAAAAATGGTCTTGTTCAGCTATTAAAAGTAGCATTTTTTTGACATTTTTTAATTGTCAAAAATGGCATTTTACAGCTGTCAAAAATTGTGTTTTCTAGCTGACAAGCAATGGTATGTTACAGTTGTCAATAATGGTTTGTTGCAGTTGTCAAGAATGGTATTTTCAGCTGTTAAAAATGGTAGTTTTCAGCTGTTAGGAAATGTATTATTCAACTGTCGAAAATGATATTTTTCAGTTGTTAAAAATGTAATTTTTCAGCTGTTAAAAAAGATATTTCTCACTTATAAAAATGATATTTTTCAGCCATCAAAGGCAGCATTTTTTGTCACTTTTGATTGTCAAAATAGCATTTTTCAGTTGTAGAAACTACTTTTTGTTGTCAAAAATTGTATTTTTTAACTGACAATAATGGTATGTTACAGTTGTCAATAATGGTTGGTTGTAGTTATTAGGAATGGTATGTTTCAGCTGTTAAAAATGGCATTTTTCAGCTGTTAAGAAGTGTATTATTCAACTGACAAAAATGATATTTTTCAGCTGTCAAAAATGATATTTTTCAGCTGTCAATAATTATATTTGCCAGCTGTTAAAAATGATATTTTTCAGCTGTCAAAAATTATATTTTTCAGCTGTCAAAAATTATATTTTTCACCTGTCAAAAATTATATTTTTCACCTGTCAAAAATTATATTTTTCAGTTGTCAAAAACGTTATTTTTTTAGCTGTCAAAAACGCTATTTTTCAGCTGTCAAAAATAATATTTTTCAGCTGTTAAATATTATATTTTTCAGCTGTCAAAAATTATATTTTTCAGCTGTCCACAATGCCCCACCTATAAAAATTGTATCGGCTATCAAAAGCAACAATTTTTGACATTTTTTAAGTGTCAAAAATGGCATATTTAGTTGTATTTTTTATCTGCCAATAACGGTATGTTTCAGTTGTCGGGAATAGTATTTTTTGGCTGTCAAGAATGGCAATTCCCAGCGGTTGAAAATAGTATTTTTCAGCTGTCTCGAGTTGTATTTTACAGTTGTAGAAAATGGCATTCTTCAGCTACTAAATATGTTATATTTCAGCTGCCAAAAACCGTATTTTTCAGCTAATAAAAATAGTTTTTTTTTAGCCTGAAAAATATTTAAAATGTTCAAGAATAATTTCTACATGTTGGAAAAAAAAACGCTCCTAGTGCGGGTCTTGCTGAAACCATATTGTATTATATGGAAGGTTAAGATATTTGTGTTTGGAAAAATTGCTACATAGCGCTTGTAGCGCTGAACAAGGTCATTTACTCGAAAAATTTCTTATGTAAGATAACATGTTTATACATCCAGTTCGACAATGACAAAAACTCTCAAAATCAAGAACAAAAATAGGGGGTTGCCATTTAAAAACAAAATGGATGACGTCATTACTCAAAAACAAATGACGACTGAAAATCGACTTTTATGCTAAAATGTGTATTTTTATCCAAAAAAATCGACCTGGTCGAGGATTTTTCTAAAAATATTTTATTTCGGTTTTACTGAATACAGTGTGGAAATTAAGTAGCGGATAAATTCGGTAAACCCAAAATAAAAAAATTTCATTGTTGAATTGGGAGTATACAGGGTGTTTCAGAGCTCTGGGAACGGTCAATCACGTGCTTATTTTTCAAACTTTCGAAAAATGTTTTATACAAAAGTTGTGTATAATAGTGAGCTGCACGCCCTAAAAACATTTAAATTTATACAGGGTGTCTCATAACAAAGTTACAGACCAAACTTATGTTTTTTTTAAAAGGAACACCCTGTATTTTTGTCATTTTTGAATTAGATGGAGCAAATAAAGGTGAGTTACTTCAATACTCTCTATACCTATTGTTTGCCGTTTTCGAAATATATGAAGATTTGTTGAAATACATGGTCTGGATGAAATTTTATTCTTGCCCCAGTGATTGACGTTGAACGATTAAAATCATTTCTATTATTTGGTTGAAGGTTCGAACTGTAGAGCCAACCATGATTTCATACAAAAAATTATACTGGGTGATAAAAAATAAATGCGGTAGAAAAACCGAACTTTTAAAGTTAAATAACTTCGTTTTTTCAAACGGCACACCCTGTATTTAGTAACGTATTCTCAAGTAGAATCCAATAATCTTTCAGATTATAATAATTATTCCTGATATGATAGTCGCCGAATACAAGAAAACTGTTGAGGTTAGGTATAGGTAACCCTAATACAATCTGAATTTTTTCCAAAAATATTTAATTTCGGTTTTACCGAATTTATCCGCTACTTAATTTCCACACTGTATATTCCATACTTTAGGCGCGTGCTGTATAAACAATAAACAAGATTTTTTGTATATTTGTATTCACAAAGTTAAAAATGGTTGCAACCCCCAAATATAATACAAATGATAAATATGTAAGGAACAAGATCCGCCTTGAGGAGAAACAAATTTGTAATTTTTTGGATACCCATTATTGAGAATACTAATCCCAATGATAAAGTTAACATTTGTTTAGAACAATCCCACGTATGTATTTTTACATAATAAATTGAGAAATACGATACTTTTCGGCTTCTACAAAAAAAGACGTTTCGTATTTCTCATTGTGTTGTATTTTTGTACAAAGAACTTTTATTATAACATACTTTTATTTTTTTTTTCAGAAACGACTACACTTGTAAAATATGCAACAAACCATTCGACCATAAAGTTAAACTTAGGAAGCACAACGTGATCCATAAGGAGAAGACTATGCCCTGCTCCAATTGCCACCGGAAATTTCCATCTATATCGAAACGCAACGTTCACATGTCACACTGTCTTCGCGATAAATCTGCATTTAACACGTGTGAAACTTGTGGAAAGAATTATAAAACGCTATATCTTTTCAATAAACACGTTAAGACTCATTTAAACGAATACGATTACCGATGCGATATATGCGGTTTAGGCCTAATTTCTAAAGCTGCGCTGATACACCATAAAAACTCCTTGCACCACGGAATCAAATACGACTGTGAAAAGTGCGGTAAAAAATTTGCAAATAGCAACTATTTTAAGATACACTGGAAGACGCACGACCCTTTGTATCAAGAACAGGAATACAAATGCGATTTATGCGATTATGCTGTTTTCTCGAAGAAATGCTACGTTCGCCATATGCGAATTCACAACGGCGAAAAGTTAAATTTCATGTGTGACGTATGTGGAAAAGAGATTTCCAGCAAGGGAAGTTTAGTGAACCACATGAGAATCCATAACAACGAAAAGCCCTTCTGCTGTTCAACATGCGGAAAAACGTTTTCGAAGAAGTCGTACCTCAAGGTTCACGACAGAATCCATAGTAACGAAAAACCGTTTAATTGTAAAATATGTGGACAGTCGTTTTCGCAAAAATCCCCATTGCTTATCCATATAAGACGGCATACTGGTGAGAAGCCCTACAAATGTGATATTTGCGGGAAAGGGTTCGTTACTAAGTCGATCCTCATCATTCATAAAAAAGTTCATAGTAAATCCGTTTAAAGAAGTATAATTTAATGTAGCAATTTGTGTACGTGTGCTTCTTATTTCATTTTAAATAAAAAAATAATAATAATTTACGTAGTTTATTTATCCCCGATTTCCATTTAATATATAATTTTAGACGATGGTCCGAAACGGGTTTTCGAAAGCCCGGCCCGACAGTGAAAATTTAAAACCCGGCCCGGCCCGATGAAACGAAAATGTGCTGCGGGCCCGGCCCAGCTGAATATTCAAAGTCCGGCACCGAAATAGATTGAATTAAATAAATACAATTACTGGACCCATGTATTACTTAAAATTCTTAAAATACATTGAATTCGTGTTAATAACATTTTTTTTCAATTCACTTAGTTGTTGCTTTCCAAAATATAATAAAATTAAATTTATCCGAGCCCGGCCTGGCCCGGGTTATAAGCCCGGCCCGGTCCGGAGTTTGAAAAATACGGCCTGGCCCGGCCCCTGCAGGCCTCTGATGTATACAGTGCGCGCCTAAAGTATGGAATAAATTCAGTTAAACCGAAATATAATATATTTTTGGCAAAAATCCTCGAACAGGTCGATTTTTTTAATAAAAATACCCATTTTTGCTTGATAGTCGATTTTCAGTCGTCATCTGTTTTTGAATAATGACGTCATCCATTTTGTTTTTAAATGACAACCCCCTATTTTTGTTCTTGATTTTGAGAGATCTTTTTATTGTCGAACTGGGAATATAAAAATGTTGCCATCTTACATAAGACATTTTTCGAGTAAATGTAAGTACAATAAACATTTATAATTATTATTATTATATAATTTTAGTAAATTTACGGTTACTTTACAAAAAGTAATATAAGTGTATTTTATTCCTTTCTGTAATACTCAAGTCAAAATAATAATTGAGTAACAAGCCCTGCATGTTAAGTGTCCTTGGATATTAGCAGCCGGTAGTAACAGTATATATGGTTGCTTGCCGTGTAGGTATATGCGTTAGTCAAATAAGGTTAGGTTAACCGCAACAAGAAAAGAAATTTCTGGCAGATAAATCCGGACTTCGAACATGGTAGCAAGTAGAGCTGTGCAAAATAGTCGATTCATCGATTAATCGGTTGTTTGATTATTACTCGAAAAATAATCAATTAATTTGATTAATTAATCATTTGATTAATCAATTAATCCGATCGTTTGATTAATTAATCATTTGATTAATCAATTAATCCGATCGTTTGATTAATTAATCATTTGATTAATCAATTAATCCGATCGTTTGATTATTTAATGAATCGATCATTTGATTAATCGATTATTTCATTATTTTAATCGAACAATCTCTTACCTTTTAAATAGTAATAATGATTTTATGCTTATATTTTCTGTTTGTGAATATTGTATTCATGTAGGTAAAACTTGATTTTTTCTCTTTGTGGCCAGTTAAATTTTTAAATGATAAAATATCATTTTAACATGTAAAAGGTGCCATTTTTGACTGTTACAGTATGCCATTTTTAACAGAAAAAAATCGCGCTAAAAGCCCAATACCCATTAAAAAACAATGCATTTCTGATTTGACATAAAAACAATCGCTATATCCTGATTGGAAATAAAACGGCAGTGCTTCAAAGTTAAGAAAACCAAAATTTACGTTCAACGATTTGAAAAATTATAAAAAATTGATCCGTCCAAGAATTTGCGCCAAAAGCTCAATAGCCATTGAAAAATAATGAATTTCTGATTTTCCACAAAAAACAATTGCCATTTCCTAGCTGGAAACAAAACGGCAGCGCTTCAAACTTAAATGAGAAAACCAAAATTTGCAATCAACAATTTGAAAAATCGTAAAAAATTAATCCGTCAAGAATTTGCGGTAAAAGCTCAATATGCATTAAAAACAATGTATTTCTGATTCCCCATAAAAGCAATTGCGAAATTCTAATTGGAAACAAAACGGCAGCGCTTCAAACAAATAAGAAAACCAAAATTTGCATTCAAGGATTTGAAAAACTGTAAAATATTAACCCGTCTAAGAATTTGCGCCAAAAGCACAATGTGTAATAAAAATGCATTTCTGATTTCCCATAAAAAACAGTTGCTATATCCTAGTTGGAAGCAAAACTACAAAACTTGAACCAGGAAACCAAAGTTTGCATTCAACGATTTGAAAAATTGTAAAAAATAGAATTTATGCCAAAAGCTCGTTATCCAGTAAAAAGTAATCCATTTTCGAATTCCCTCAAAAACAATTGCTTTTTTCTAGGTTAGGTTTTCGAAACGAACTTTTTACTCATCTCGGGAGAAACTAATTTTTCTTCTTAGGTGCTTCGTACAGTCATTTGGGCCTCAAGAAAAATCATGCATTTCTCTTCCTTAATATACAGGGTCCTGCATTTCACTTTTCTATTGTTTAGTTACTATTAAGGTTTTGAAATTTTGCAGACTTCACTTGTATCCCAGGATGTATTTCAGGAAAATACTTTGATTATACTGGGTGTAGCAAAAAAGTGGTATATCTTTATAGATTGCATGCTGTATATGTTATTGCTTATTTAGGTGCCTTTTATGGTTACTTCTTTTAATATCAAAAAATTCCATTTTTGATCGTAAAATTCCACAATTTTTGGATGCTACTGATTTCTTTATTTACTGTTGAATCGTACCGTTTGTGGTGGCAGAATTGTAACAATTTGTAATTGTTACTTTTGACCATTGGAAATTTCCCTTTTTTAATATTGAAAAATGCCGATAGTGACAATAGAAACGCTGAAAGTAACAAAAATTGGCATTTAGAATTTTTCCTTTTATTGTTGAAATTAAACCGTTTTCAGTAATGATCAATCTTTGACAGTCCTGAATAGTTATTTTTGGCAATTGAAATTTCCTTTCTACTGCCAACGTGCCATTTGTGATGGTAGGTAAGTCCGATTTTTGGCAGTTCGAAATTGTCATTTTCAGCTGTTGAAATTTTCTTTTTTTAAAATATCAAAAAATTCCGTGATAGTAAAATTCCACAATTATCGGCAGCTGCTAATTTTCTTATTTACCGCTGAATCGTGCCGTTTATGGTGGCAGAAATGCAGAATTTTTGACAATTCGAAATTGTCATTTTTGACGGTTAACAATGTATCTTTTTACTATTGAAATATGCCGTTTCTGACAGTAGAATTACACAATTTTTGACAATTTGTAATTGTTACTTTTAGCCGCTGGAAATTTCCCTTTTCAATATTGAAAAATGGTGATAGTGATGGCAGTAATGCTTAAATTTTGACACCATCATTTTTGGTATTTGGAAATTTTCTTTTTATTGTTGAAACGTGCCGTTTTCAGTAATGGGCAATTTTGGACAGTTTTGAATAGTTATTTTCAGTAATTGAATATTTCCCTTTTACTCTTTTTACTGCTAAGTGCCATTTGTGATAATAATGCTATTTTTGACAGTTCGAAATTGTCATTTTTAGCAGTTGAAATTTACTTCTTTTTTAATATCAAAAAATGCCGTTTTTGATAGTAAAAATCCACAATTTTTGACCGCTGCAAATTTCTGTTTTTCTTTGTGGTGGCAGAAACGCAGAATTTTTAACAATTCAAAATTGTCATTTTTGACGGTTAAAAATTTATCTTTTTACTATCGAAAAATGCCGTTTCTGACAGTAGAATTGCATAATTTTTGACAATTTTTAATTGTTACTTTTGGCCGTTGGAATTTTCCCCTTTTTAATATTGAAAAATGCCGATGGTGATAGTAGAAATGCTCAAATTTTGAGAGTTAAACATTTTTGGAATTTATGCCGTCTTTGATAGTAAAATGCCATAATTTTTGGCAGCTGCAAATTTCTTTATTTACTGTTGAATCATGCCGTTTGTGGTGGCAGAAATGTAGAATTTTAGAAAATTCGAAATTGGCATTTTTAGCAGTTAAAATTGTCTTTTTTTTTAATATTAAAAAATGTCGCTTTTCATAGTAAAAACCCACAATTTTTGACCTCTGTAAATTTCTTTATGTTCCATTTGTGGTGGCAGAAATGCAGAATTTTTGACAATTCGAAGTTGTCATATTTGACGGTTAAAAATGTGTCTTTTTACTATTGAAAAATGCCGTTTCTGACAGTGGAATTGCACAATTTTTGACAATTTGTGATTGTTACTTTTGGCCATTGGAAATTTCCCTTTTTTAATATTGAAAAATGCTGATAGTGATAGTAGATATACTCAAATTTTGACAGTCTATCATTTTTGGCATTTCGAAATTTTCTTTTTATTGTTGAAACGTGCCGTTTTCAGTAATGAGCAATTTTTGACAGTATTGAATAGTTATTTTCAGCAATTGAAAATTTCCTTTTTACTGCTAACGTGCCATTCGTGATAGTAGTGCGTTTTTTGACAGTTCGAAATAGTCATTTTCAGCAGTTGAAATTTACTTCTTTTTTTAATATCAAAAAATGCCGTCTTTGATAGTAAAATACCATAATTTTTGGCAGCTGCATATTTCTTTATTTACTATTGAATCGTGCCGCTTGTGGTGGCAGAAATGCAGAATTTTAGAAAATTCGAAACTGGCATTTTTAGCAGTTAAAATTTTCTTTTTTTAATATTAAAAATTGCCGCTTTTGATAGTAAAAACCCACAATTTTTGACCGCTGCAAATTTCTTTATGTTCCGTTTGTGGTGGCAGAAATGCAGAATTTTTGACAATTCGAAATTGTCATTTTTGACGGTTAAAAATGTATCTTTTTACTATTGAAAAATGCCGTTTCTGATAGTAAAATTGCACAATTTTTAACAATTTATAATTGTTACTTTTGGCGGTTGGAAATTTCCCTTTTTTAATATTTAAAAATGCCGTTAGTAATAGTAGAAATGCTCTAATTTTGACATTTAAACGTTTTTGGAATTTGGAAAATTTCTATTTATTGTTGAAACTTGCCGGCTTCAGTAATGAGCAATTTTTGACAGTACTGAATAGTTATTTTCAGCAATTGAAAATTTCTTCTTTACTGCTAAAGTGGCATTTGTGATAGTAGTGCGATTTTTGACAGTTCGAAATTGTTATTTTTAGCAGTTGAAATTGTCTTTTTTTTATTTCAAAAAATGCCGTCTTTAATGATAAAAAAAAACATAATTCCTGGCAGCTTTATTTACCTTTGAATCGTACCGTTTGTGGTTGCAAAATGCAGAATTTTGAACAATACAAAAATTGCATTTTTTTTAATATCAAAAAATGCCGTTTTTGATTGTAAAAATCCACAATTTTTAGCAGCTGCTAATTTCTTTATTTACCCTTGAATCGTGCCGTTTATGGTGGTAGAAATGCAGAATTTTTGATAATACGGAATTGTCATTTTCTTTTTTTTTTATGCCAAAAAGTGCTGTTTTTGGTAGTAAAAATCTACAATTTTTGACAGCTGCACATTTCTTTATGTGCCGTTTGCGGTGGCAAAAATGCAGAATTTTTGACAGTTCGAAATAGTCATTTTTGACGGTTATTTATTCGAAATTTCTGTATGAAAGTTTTGCCCATCCCTGGAAAAGTTTCTGCAGGCGCCCATGTTTGTGGCAATTGTTTTAATATTTTTTCAATCACGAGGAAAAAAGTATAATAATAATAATAATAGTTTATTCGTGCCAATATCAAGAGTCTACACAAGTCAGAGGATAGAATGGACTTACAATTAAAATATTAAGTAAAATACAGGATAAATAAATAGACATAATTAACGAACATAAATAAAGTAAAATTAAATTAAAAATATATATAGTATAAGTTTGGAATGGCACTAAGTTTCATTTTCGTGCAATTATCGCAGAATCTACTGCAGGAGTGTTCTTAGATTTTTACAGAATCACAATGTATAATCAATGTTTAGTTAATTTTCACAGTTTCAAGTTTGTGGCAATTGTTTTAATATTATTTTTATAGCGCGAGAAAACGTATAATTAACGTATAACTAAAAATGGCACTAAGCAGAATTATTTATCTCAGAATCTACCGCAGAGGTGTTTTTAGATATTCGTATGCGCGCGCATTTACGTGCACAATTTTTAGGGCGCCACTTTGTTTATTTATATAATATATTTAATTTTCGGTTGATATCTTTAACTGTAATATAGCACAATTTGTTAAAGCAGTTATGTCCTTACCAAGGGCGTTTCCAGCCAACTACTATAGGGGGGGTAATTAAAAAAAAAGATAAATAAACTGGTGCTTCCGCTCTCATATACCACACCTGTTCCGTGAAATCTCCCTATCCTTTTCCAACGTTTTAAAGCGTTGAAAAAATTTACCGGTTTTATTATTTGTTTGGAATATGGAATACCGGTAATTTTTAACAATAAAAATTGATAAGTGAAAAATTCTTGGGGGGGGGGGGTGTTAATTACCCGATTATTCCCCCTTTGATACCGCCACTGCAAAATATACCAAAAATTAAAAAAGAATTAAAATAGTGGACCAAGGAAACAAACATTTGAACAGACAAATAAATATAAATAAAGAAAAATTTAGGGCAAAAGATTAACAAAAAATCTACAATGTTGGTCAAAAAGTCGAAAATTAAGACAAAACATGGAAAATTCGGACCTAAACATAATAAATGCAGACTAAACGAAAAACCAAAAATGGGAGCCAAAAAACCGAAAAATTTTAACAATAAAATCGAAAAGAAAAATTTAGGTCAAAAGATTTAAAAAAATAATAAATATTTATAATGTTGGCCAGAAAGTCGAAAATTCAGACAGTATATCGAAAACTCGGGCCTGAAGATAATAATTGCAAACTAAAAAATTGAAAATTTCAACAAACAAAACTCGAAAATACCGAAAAAAATAAAAAGAAATCTCGCATATAAATCAATCATTCAGGTTATAGATATTTTAACCAAAATTAACTCAAAATTTTGGAACTAGAATTAAAAAATCGGCCCGAAAAATCAAAAATGCGGACAAAAAAATCAAAAATTTTAGCAATTAAATCGAAAATTTATGTCACAATAAAGAATATTTAGGTCAACAGATCAAAAATAATCGAAAATACAGGTCAAAAATCTAACAATTTGGGCCAAAAAGTCAAAAATTAAAAAAATTAAATCGCAAAAGGTCTAAATAAGGGATATTTAGGACAAAAGTTAAAATATTTTGACCAAAAATATCGAATATACAGGTCAAAAATTTAAAAACCAAAAATTCGTCAGGAGAAATAAAACCAAATAGTCGAACATTTTAACAATGAAATCGAAAATTTAGGTAAAAATAAAGATTATTTAGACCAAACGATCAAAAATTTAGCCAAAAAACAAATCGGGAATACAGGCTTAATAATAAAAAATGCAGAATATTCTAAGAAAAGGGTTTAAATTAGTCTAAAAAATCACTCTATTGTTCAAAATCATTTTCCAATTTTTTTTTTAATAGGAAAATATTTTTCTTTAATTTTCGCTTTAATTAGCTTTAAAAGTTGAGACAAGGCACTTTTCTACTAAATGAAATCAGTGGCGGCTCGTTGATGGTAAAGCCACTTATACAATATCCGTCCTCCTTTTTTGAAGAAACAAAGAACCATTTATCTTGCTAGAAAAATCGAATATTTTGGCCAAAAAATCAAAAATTTGGAACAAAACAGCCGAAGATCTAAATTATCGGCCAAAAAATCAAAAACCTGGTTTAAAAATAAAAATGCACACCAAAAAATTGAAAATACAAGCAAAAGAAAAATAATTGATTGATGGTTGAGGCGTTAACTTCGTGATACATTTTGGAACTTTAAATAAAACAGTTTCTTTGTTAATATCACACTTTATTGTTTAGTGACTCGAGTTTCGATCATAAGCTGATCATTTTCAAACTTTAAGTTTGAAAATGATCAGCTTATGATCGAAACTCGAGTCACTAAACAATAAAGTGTGATATTAACAAAGAAACTGTTTTATTAAAAGAAAAATAATTTGTCATTTTTAGCCCCAAAATAACTCTTTTTAGCTTAAAATAAGTTCCAAAGAGAAATTTGAAAATAATAACAAAAATAAAAATCGATAGCCCTTTCACAGCCAACGGAAAGCGGATTTCAAGTTTTTAACATAATGTATTTAGATGTTATTTCTGTGAATAAAGATGTTTGTATATATAAAAATAAAAAATAAATTCGCAAGAAAATCTAAAATATGGGACAAAAAATAAAAAATGAAGACCAAAAATCTAAAATTCGTACCCAAAAATCAAAGCTGTAAACTAAAAAATCAAAATTTTTAATAAACGAATCGTAAATTTAAGTCGAAATAAAGAAAATTTCGGCCAAAAGATCAAAAATTGAAACAAAATATAGGCCAAAAAAGTAAAAACCTAAAAATGTGAAAATTTAGACTAAACAACAAAAATTCGGGCGTAAAGATAAAATATGCAGACAAAAAATCCAAAATTTCTACAAACCAATCTATTTTTTTCGTCAAAATAAAGAATATTTAGACCAAAAAATAAAAAAAATCTACAATATAGCCTAAAACGGTGAAAATTTAAACAAAACATCGAAAACGAGCGTAAAGATAAAAATTGCAAACAAAAAAAATCGAACATTTCTACAAACCAATCGAATATTTTGGTCAAAATAAAGAAAAATAAAAAAAAGTTGGAAATGCAGAAATCTCAAATATGGGCCAATGAATCAAGAATCCTGATCTAAAAATAAAAAAGCAGACCAAAAAATCGAAAGGTAGAAGCAAAATAATTTTGCCACCAAAAATAAGTTTCTGACCAGAAATTCGAAAATATTAGCAAAAAATTAAAAAATCACGAAATAAAATCAATAATCCAAGTTAAATAATGTAAAATATATTATATTATTTGTTTGGAATATGGAATACAGGTAATTTTTAACAATAAAAATTGATAAGCGAAAAATTCTTAGGGGGGTAATTACCCGATTACCCCTCCTTTGAAACCGCCACTGGTCCTTACTATAAAATTAAGCTTTTTGTTTAGCTTGTTTGCTATAAATTTTTTTTTCAATTAGTTTGTAAGATTACTTTTGTGTCACATGTTTCTTATTTTGTAAGTTTTCCCTGTAAATGGTTAACCTGTTTTTCTGTTGGGAAATAAATAAATAAATTTTCACTGTCAGCATCTTTGTGAAATATGTGAGAATTCGTTGGTGTATTAACTTCAATTAACTACACTACGTTCTAACCACCCTCATCGAAAAACTCATTTGGGATTTTATCTCGACAAACAAATAAATATATTACAATTGGAACATGTAATGGTTACTCATAGTTATTTAAATAAAATTTAATTAGTTTTTAGAAAATATTTGTTTTAAGTGTTAATAAAAAATGCGTTCATTTAATTAATTTGTTTGAATACTTTATAGAAACTAAAACTTTTAATATAAACTATAATAGAAGCTTTTATTTTCAGAAATCTCTACACCTGTGGAATATGCGGCAAACAATATCAAACGCAACTTCAGATTAAAGCTCACAGTCGCTGCCATAAGGAGAAAACTGTACCATGCCTAAACTGCCCCAAAAAGTTTTCAACAAATGGACGTCTACGGAAACACTTGAAGGCTTGTAAGCCGGATCACTCCCATAGGCAACAAGATAACGATGCAGACCTCAAATTTTACTGTGATATATGTGGTCGTGGATTATGTACTAGAAGTAGACTGAGAGTTCACATAAAAAATGTACATAATAGGATTAAATATGAATGTGAACATTGTGGTAAACTATATTCAGACAGCGGAAATTTGACTAAGCACCTCAAAACACACGATCCGTTATATGAAACTCCAGAATATAAATGTGAGTTATGCGAGTACAAGGTTGGATCAAAGAAATGGTATCTTCGCCATTTACGGATTCACAGTGGTGAACACCTGAATGAGTTGTGCCATGCATGTGGGAAAGAATTCAGAAGCAAAGAAATTTTGAAGGGCCATATGAGAATACATACCAACGAAAAGCCATTCAGCTGTTCAACTTGTGGTAAAAGTTTTAGACACAAATCTAATTTAACAGTTCACGAGAGAATTCATACTAACGTAAGACCATATTCTTGTAAAATATGCTCGAAGAGTTTTAATACTTCTACTTATTTAACTCATCATATAAAACGTCACATGGGAGAGAAATCGCACACGTGTAAAATTTGCAGAAATAAATTTGTCACTGGGCAAGAAATGAGAATGCATGGTAGACAAGTTCACGATGCACGTCTTTAACTTGACATTCTAAGTAAAATATTACCAATTAATGTATGCTTTTTGTATCTTTTTTAAATAAAGTTTCATCTATCCAAATTGTACGTGTATTATTTGAATAACCATAGCGTTTTGTTGCAATCAAAATAGGGCGTTAACGAATCAAAATTGTTGCGAAATATAATTTGTAAGAATTGTTCTGTAACTCTTCATACATTTCATTGTTTTTTAATCAAAAATTTGTTCACAGCGGCTCCCGTTTGGAAAATGGAGATTGAAAGTATTCAATCGATTTCCTGCAAAGATTCCGTATGTTATTATTTATATCACCAACTTTTCGCGTGATGTGAAAGCAATTTTGCAATGTTTTCGGGGTACAGGATCGCTACAATACAGGAAGGCTTCTCGTTAGAAGTGAAAACTTCATACAAGAAGTGAGAAACATTATCGAAGAACTTCCTCTAGTTCAAATTTTAGCAGGGGAACCAGCCACATAATTCTCACAAAAAAATCAGGAATTGCATCCCCACAAACTGCCAACAAATGTACCAACAACTTTTACATACATACAAGTAGAATGAAATTCTGTCAATTTTTCTTCGAAATCTCAACAACGATGACGTGTTAAAGAGAAAGTCGAACCGAAATTCATTTCGTTCCGGTTTACGTTTATGTTCCAAGTAAATGTTTTTCGTTACAGTTTCGGTTCTTCTAAAAATTCCAGCTCAGTTTCGGTTAAAATTAAAATTTCAAATAGAAAAAGAAAAACAATTTAAATTAGTTAAAATTTAAAATCGTGTCGAACATCGAATATCTAAAGGTATAAAGGAGGAAGCGGGATAAGATGGGCGTGGCTGCCAGTGGCGGTTCGTGGAACATGTTGATGGTAGAGCCACTTATGCAATACACCCCCTCCCTTTTTTGAAGACACAAAGAACCATTTATCTTCCCAGACCAATCGAATATTTTGGCCAAAAACAAAAATTTTGAACAAAACAGCCTAAAATCTAAAATGTCGGCCAAAAAAACCAAAAATCCTGGTTTAAAAATAAAAATGCACACCATAAAATTGAAAATACAAGCAAATGAAAAATAATTTGCCATTTTCAGCCCCAAATATAACTCTTTTTAGCTTAAAATAAGTTCTAACGAGAAATTCGAAAATAATAGCAAAAATAAAAATAAAATAAAAATTCGCACAATAAAATTAAGAAAATATGAAATAAAAAATAAAAAATTAAGACCAAAAATCTAAAATTCGTACCCAAAAATCAAAGTGGTAGACCAAAAAAATAAAATTTTTAACAAACGATAAAGAAAATTTCGGCCAAAAGACCTAAAATTGAAACCAGAAACATCGAAAATACAAAATATAGGCCAAAAAGTAGGGCCTAAAAAGGTGAAAATTTAGACAAAACATCGAAAACGGGCGTAAAGATAAAAATTGCAGACAAAAGAAATCGAAAATTTCTACAAACCAATCGAATATTTTGGTCAAAATAAAGAAAAATAAAAAGTTATAATAAAACACTTTCAACTTTGTTTTGTATAACTTATATATTTATTTTTGTGACTCAACTTCTTGTTTGAAAATGGTAATTGTATTACCGAAACTTGAGTCACAAAAATAAATACTATATAAGTTATACAAAACAAAGTTGAAAGTGTTTTATTATAATATTTAAAATGTATAACGAAGTAGAAGCCTCCAGCATAAACAACAAATATAAAAAGAATTGGAACAGAAAAATCGAAAATACAGAAATCTAAAATACGGGCTAAAGAATCAAGAATCCTTATCTAAAAATAAAGAAAAAAAAACAAAAAATTAAAAACTTAAGTAGAAGCAAAATAATTTGCCAAAAATAAGTTTCTGATCAGAAATTCGAAAATAATAGCCAAAAAAAAAAACTCACGAAATGAAATCAATAATCCAAGTTAAAAAGTCTAAAATATTGGATAAAAAAATAGACTAAAAATCTGAAATATCCGATATAAAATTTAAACATAAAAATAAAAATGGTGGACCAAGGAAAGAAAAATTTGAACAGACAAATAAAGAAAATTTTACAGCAAAAGATAAAAGAAAATCAAAATCTACAATGTTGGCCAAAATTCGAAAATTTTGATAATAAAATCGAAAAGTTAGGTAGGATTAAATTAATGAAATGAAATAGAAAGTAAAGAAAAATTTAGGTCAAAAGATTAAAAAAATAATAATAAAAATTTGTAATGTTGGCCAGAAAGTCGAAAATTTAGACATTGCATTAAAAATTTGGTTCTAAAGATAATAAATGCAGGCTAAAAAATCGAAAATTTCAACAAACAAAACTCGAAAATACCGGAAAAAATAAAAAAAATCTCGCATATAAATAATAATAATAATAATAATAATATATTTACGGGATTCACCCTGTACATTAAAGTATTAATTAGAATATAAAATATAACACAAAATATAAAATAAAATATAAATATAAAATATAAAAATACTAAAATTAAAATTACAATTTAAAATTTATAAATCAATAATTCAGGTTATAGATATTTTAATCAAAATCAAATCAAAAATTTGGAACTTGAATTAAAATTTCGGCCAGAAAAATAAAAAATGCGGACCAAAGAATCAAAAATTTGAACAATTAAATCGAAAATTTAGGTCAAAATAAAGAATATTTAGAATATATAAAAAACATCGAAAATACAAAGATAAAATATTTTAACCAAAAATATCGAAAATACAGGTCAAAAATTTAAAAAATGCGGACCAAACGGTCGAAAATTTTACCAATTAATTCGAAAATTTAGGTCAAAATAAATAGAGTTTGGGCCAAATAATCAAAAATTTAGACAAAAAAAATCGAATATACAGGATCAAAAATCTAAAAATTCGTCCTGAACAACCAAAAGTGCGTACCAAAAAAATCGAAAATGTATGTCAAAATAAAGAATATTTAGGTCAAAAGATCAATAATTTAGATCCAAAAAAATAGAAAATATAGGTCAAAAAACTAAAACATAAAAATTCGGCGGGAAAATCAAAAATGCAGGCCAAAAATATTCTTAATTTTGACATAAATTTTCGACTTACTTCTTTACTACTTTTCGTTTTTTTTGGTCCGTATTTTTGCTTTTTCGAGCCGAATTTTTAATTCTTGGATTTTTGACTTGTATTTCGATTTCATTTGTCTAAATTTTTGATCTTTTGCTCTAAATATTTTTTTTTTAAACCTAAATTTTCGATTTAATTGTTAAAATTATTTTTTTGGTCCGCATTTTAGATTTTTCAGGTCGAAATTTTAATTCTAGTTCCAAATTTTTAATTTGATTTTAGTTAAAATATCTATAACTTGAATTACTGATTTATGTGCTAGATTTTTTTTTTTAATTTTTCCGGTATTTTCGATTTTTGTTTGTTGAAATTTTCAATTTTTTAGTCTGCATTTAGGCCCGAATTTTCGATGTACTGTCTAAAATTTCGACTTTTATGGCCAATATTGCAGATTTTTTAAATCTTTTGACCTAATTTTTTCTTTATTTTGAACTTTTCGATTTTATTGTTAAAATTTTCGATTTTTTGGCCCCCATTTTTGATTTTTCGTTTAGTCTACTTTTATTATCTTTGGGGCCGAGTTTTCGATGTTTTGTCTGAATTTTCGACTTTTTGACCAACATTAGGAATTTTTTTAATCTTGTGCCCTAAATTTCTTTATTTTTTTTTATTTGTCTGTTAATTTTTTTTCTCCTTGGTCCAGATTTTTAGGCCAGAATTTTAAATTTTTTATCTCAATTTTTTATCGTATATTGTAGATTTTTTGTATATTTTTTACCTTATATTTTAGATTTTTTAACTTGGATTATTGATTTTTATTTCGTGAATTTTTTAATTTTTTGCTATTATTTTCGAATTTCTGGTCAGAAACTTATTTTTGGCGGCTGATAGTGATAAATTATTATGCTTCTACCTAAGTTTTCGATTTTTTGTCTGCGTTTTTAATTTCTAGATCAGGATTCTTGATTCTTTGGCCCATATTTTAGATTTCTGTATTTTCGATTTTTTGTTCCATTTTTTTTATTTTGGCTAAAATACTCGATTGATTTGTAGAAATTTTCGATTTTTTGTCTGCAATTTTTAACTTTACGCTCGTTTTCGATGTTTTGTCTAAATTTTTACCGTTTTAGGACCTATTGTAGATTTTTGCTTTTTTGGTCTATATTTTGTATTTTCGATTATTTCGGTTTAAATTTTTGGTCTTTTGGCCGACTTAAAATTTCGATTCGTTTGTTAAAAATTTTGATTTTTTGGTCTACCCCTTTGATTTTTGGGTACGAATTTTAGATTTTTGTTTTTTTTTTATTTTTGTCCCATATTTTAGATTTTCTCAACTTGAATTGCTAAATTTTTTTAATTTTTATATTTTATATTATTTTCGAATTTCTCGTTGGAACTTATTTAAGCTTAAAATAGTTATTTTTGTGGCTGGAAATGGTAAATTATTTTTCCTTTGCTTGTATTTTCAATTTTTTTGTCTGCATTTTTATTTTTAAACCAGGATTTTTAATTTTGTGGCCAATATTTTAGATCTTTGGCTGTTTTGTTCCAAATTTTTGATTTTTTGGCCAAAATATTTGATTGGTCTAGGAAGAGAAATGGTTCCTTGTTTCTTCAATGGGAGGGGGGGGGGTATTGTATAAGTGGCTCTACGATCAACATGTTCCACGAGTCGCCACTGATATAATCACTGAATAAAACACTTACTGTGTTTTGATACTTGACCGTCAAACGTCGAAACTTAAGTCATGAAATTATGTATGAATATGTAATATATAACATCTCTCATTATCAAGAAATTCATATTCGGGTTTCAATTTTCAAAATGCATATTTTAAAAGTCTGTAAAAATAGAAAATCGGTCACCGCAATTGTCAAACGTTAAAAATTTACTCAAAATAGATTCTGCTTTATGAATCTATTAAAATTTGCAAAACCTGTTATCTAGATTTTAAAATAATCAAACACTGGCACTGGGTTCCATATATAGTTGTAAATATATTATTATTATTATTATTATAATTGTTGTCTAACTATTTAAATAATCAGACATAAACGTACAAATACAAACATTCGCTTTAAAAAAATCGTTTTATGGATTTTTGAAATTTTCGAACAATTATAAAGCGTTAAAATCTTTCCAAAAATTATATTAAATTCAATAACGGTTATCCCGAAAATTACTTTGGTTTTTGAAAATGTTTGATTTCTAAAAGATCTTTTAAAGTTATGTTTTCAAATTAACGAAATCTCGTTATTTAAAAAAAAGCATGAGAAACCAGGATTAAGTCCCCCAAAATTTATATTCAACCAAGAAACTTTAGTATTTGAAAATGCACCATGGATTTTAGACAATTTTTGATTTTTGAAAAAAATCGAAAAATATTAAGCTCTGTGATATTTTGCAAAACATACATTTACAATAAAAAAATATTTTTAAAAAAATAATGATATTGGCGATTAAAAATACTCCGATTGAATTTTTTTTTCTGTGGAAAATACAGTTAAAAAATTCTAAAACACTTCACTAAAATTTCACAAAAATTATATTCAATTTACCAAAGATTCCAAATTACTTGAGATGTCGGAAATATGTCGAGTTTTAAACGATTTCTTACCTCTGTATTTTAAAATTATAATTGTAATTTCACCTCGTAAAATTCAACAAAGAAATCATATGAGTGGCTCAGATTATTTTTTTTTTTGGTTACCTGTTATATTATGAATTTTATATTCAAAATGTAATTTCAAGTCTGATTTTCTATTTTCCATTAGCTCTTCTTATTTTAAGTTCTTGTATTATTCATAGAAAGAAAATATTTTGCGATTTGTGGAGATACATTTTCCATCAATTTGCAAATGTGAAATAGTGGTTAAATCTCAACGAAATCGTGTTGTTTGCGAATCCGTTCTGAATATTTCCTGAAAGTTTTATGTTTGCAACAATTGTTTTTCTATTTTTTGGAGAATTAAAAAAAATTACTGGCTTTCAGATGCGATTATCTCAGATTAAAAAAAATGTTTTAGAATTGTTATAGTATTATGTAGTGCCATCTACTCTGAATATTACCTGAAAGTTTTATGTTTGTAGCAATTCTTTTTCAATTTTTTATAGAATTAAAGAAAAATGTAACTACAGAAAGAACAAACAGGTTTTCAGGTGCGATTATCTCAGAATTTAAAGAAGGGATGTTTTAGAATTACTATTGCATTACGTAGTAATATCTACTCCAAGTATCTCCTGAAAGTTTTATGCGTATAGCAAATGTTTTTCTATTTTTCGCCGAATTAAAAAAAGTGTAACTGCAAAAAGAACAAGCAGGCATTCAGATACGATTATCTCAGAATTTGAAGAAGGGATGTTTTAGAATTATTATAGTATTACGTAGTAGTGTCTATTCTCAGTGTCTCTTGAAAGTTTTACGCATGTTGCAATTGTTTTTATATTTTTTACCGAATTAGAAAAAGTGTAACTGCAGAAAGAACAAACAGGCTTTCAGATGCGATTATCTCAGAATGTGAAGAAGAGATGTCTTAGAATTATTATTTATTACGTAGTAGCATCTATTCTAAGTATCTCCTGAAAGTTGTATACATGTAGCAATTGTTTTTCTATTTTTTACCGATTTAATAATAGTGTAATTGCAGGAAGAATAAATGGACTTTCAGATGCCATTATCTCAGAATCTGAAAAAGGGATGTTTTAGAGTTATTATAGTATTACGTAGCAGTATCTATTTTGAGTGTTTCCTGAAAGTTTTATAAGTATAGCAATTGTTTATCTATTTTTTACCGAATTAAAAATAGTGTAACTGCAGAAAAATAAATAAACTTTCAGGTGCGATGATCTCAGAATTTGAAGAAGGGTTGTTTTAGAATTATTATGGTATTACGTAGTAGCATTTATTCTAAGTATCTCCTGAAAGTTTTATGCGTGTAGCAACTGTTTTTCTATTTTTTTACCGATTTAAAAATAGTGTAACTGCAGAAAGAACAAATGGGTTTTCAGGTACGATTATTTCAGAATTTGAAGAAAGGTTGTTTTATAATTATTATGTTATTATGTAGTAGCATCTATTCTGAGTATCTTCTGAAAATTTTATGCTTGTAGCAATTGTTTTTCGTTTTTTACCGAATTAAAAAAAAGTATAACTGCAGAAAGAACAAGCAGGCGTTCAGATGCGATTATCTCAGAATTTGAAGAAGGAATAATATTATAATTGACGTGTGTGACGTTAGTAATAAATGCAATAAATCATTAATTAGAAATTTAAGTTTAAAGAAATTTTATAGTGATATGGATGTGCGAGAATTTCGCAGAACTGGAAGTGTGGGTTAGACAAAAGTAGCTCAGTAGTAGGTCCATTGTTGAAAACGAAGAGAATGAGTATTTTGAGATTGGATCAGTCGTGGCTTTAAAAAAAAAATAATTCCTGATATGAAAATCGTCGAATACAAGAAGACTATTAACTATTGCATACTGTTCCCAAATGAGAACATAATTTTTGTTAAGCAAAGTTCTGCAATCTTACGAAATAAATAATTACTGAAATAAATAAAACAGATTCAAAAATTGTAAGAGATCTTCAAAAATGTATTTTTGAGGAAAGCTTTCAGAAGAACTTCATTTTTTTTCTTTATTTCTCAACTGGTGGAGCAAACATGTTCGTACAGAGCACAGAAAAAACTAAACAAACCAAATACAAGTAACTCTAAGGAAATAGAGCAATTCGTCTCCCATCAACTTACCTCAAGCAGGTATTGGACCACTAAAACACAATTACGGATGTTATGCCTCTAAACAAGTTTGAAAAACTCAAACCCTTTCTTCATTTCTTTGATAATTGTGTTGGTGCCAAAAATACTGATAAAATCACGTCAGTACCAAACCAAACAGAAAATTAACAAATTTTATAAAAAATTATAATTTTGCCTTATTGCTTTAACCATTTAATGTAAGAACTTATATTTTTATGTTTAAATGAATCATGCAATAGAGGGTTAAGAACACTAACACAATCTGAAAGATAATTGAATTCTATGTAAGAATACGTTACTAAACACAGGGTGTGCCATTTGAAAAAAACAAAGTTATTCAACTTTATAAGTTAGGATTTTGCACGCCATAGTTTTGTATAACTAATGAAATTATGGTTGGTGCTATAATTCGAAATTATTGTAATGGTAAATCTTTAAATATTTCGAAAACTGTGAGTATAGGGAATTAAAAATTACAAAACGTACAAGGTGTTCCATTAAAAAAACACAACTTTGATACTTTTAGGGCATTTGGAACACCCTGTATAATGTGGAATTAATTTTAAAACGTGTAATGTTTGAATATATCTTCCCGCTTAATATATTTACTGGTGTAATTTCACAAGTGCGCATATCCGTTGGGGTGCGCAGATGCAACCAATCTTAAGAAGATTTTAGTATTAAATTAACATTAGCAGCAGCCAAATGTGCATTATTGAAAATTTATTAAAAACCCCTTCCCCGCCTAACAAGAGACATTACAAAACATAATCATAATAGACCTCCATATATCCCAAAAGTGAAACCTTTTGAAAGTCACGTATTTTGGCCACAGTATTTCGTGCCGTGTAGCTTGAATAACCTTGTATATTACGAATGTTTTCATTTAATTAATCTGTGAATAATAATCAGTGCAACTGATTACTATCTAAACTTTGAACGTTAACTATAGGAGCTTTTATTTTCAGAAATCTGTATACCTGTGGAATATGTGGCAAACAATATGTCACGCAACTTCAGTTTGAAACTCACAGACCTTGCCACACAGAGAAAGCTGTACCATGCCCAAACTGTCCCAAAAAGTTTTCAACAAATGAATTTCTACAGAAACACTTACAGACTTGTCTGCCGGATCACTCCCAAAGGCAACAAGATTCCGATGCAGACCGCAAATTTTACTGTGATGTATGTGGTCGTGGATTAAGTTCTAACTATGGACTGTTAATACATGTTAAGAATATACACAATGGCTTGAAATATGATTGTAAGCATTGCGGCAAACTATATTCAGACAAGGGAAATTTGTCCAAGCACGTTAAAACACACGACCCATTATATAAAGCTCCAGAATATAAATGTGAGTTATGCGAGTATACAGTTAGCTCAAAGAAATATTATCTTCGCCATTTACGGATTCACAGTGGTGAACACCTGAATGAGTTGTGCCATGCATGTGGGAAAGAATTTAAAAGCAAACAATGTTTGAGGATTCATATGAGAATTCATACCAACGAAAAGCCATTCAGCTGTTCAACTTGTGGTAAAAGTTTTAGACACGGATCTAATTTAACAGTTCACGAGAGAACTCATACTAACGTAAGACCATATTCTTGTAAAATATGCTCGAAGAGTTTTAATACTTCTACTCAATTAACTCATCATATAAAACGTCACATGGGAGAGAAATCGCACACGTGTGAAATTTGCGGAAATAAATTCGTCACTAAAGAAGAAATGAAATTGCATAGTAGAAAAGTTCACGGTGCACGTTTTTAACTTGACATTCTAAGTAAAATGTTACCAATTAATGTATGCTTTTTGTATCTTTTTTAAATAAAGTTTCATATATCCAAATTGTACGTGTATTATTTCAATAACCATATCGTTTTGTTGCAATCAAAATAGGGCGTTAACGAATCAAAATTGTTACGAAATATAATTTATAAGAATTTTTCTGTAACTCTTTATTCATTTGATTGTTTTTTAATTGAAACTTTGTTCACAACGGCTCTCGTTTGGAAAATGGAGATTGAAAGTATTCAATCGATTTCCTGCAAAGATTCCGTATGTTATTATTTACATCACCAACTTTTCGCGTGATGTGAAAGCAATTTTGCAATTTTATCGGGGTACAGGATCACTACAATACAGGAAGGCTTCTCGTTAGAAGTGAAAACTTTATACAAGAAGTGAGAAACATTATCAAAGAACTTCCTCTGGTTCAAATTTTAGCAGGGGAACCAGCCACATAATTCTCACCTAAAATCAGGAATTGCATTGAAACACCCGCACGTTTCAAGGGCGCGTCATTTGGCACCATTTTCGGGGTGAAGTTTTATTTAAAGTAAGAATTATCATAGAAATACTTTTATCTGCTGAGAAAGAACTCTTTTTAATATTTGCATCAGAGCAGGATTTTAGCAATTTCGTCCCCCAAAACTAACCCTAAAGACCGGGGGGGTAGGGGTAACCATTATTACCCGACAAAATTTCAGTACAAACTGCAGATGTACCAACAACTTTTACATACAAGTAGAGTGAAATTCTGTCAATTTTTGTTTCGAAATCTCAACAACGATGACGTGTTAAAGAAAGCCGAACCGAAATTCATTTCGTTCCGGTTTACGGCTACGTTTCAAGTAAATGTTTTTCGTTCCAGTTTCAGTTCCGGTTATTCTAAAAATTCCGGCCCAGTTTCGGTTAAAATTAAAATTTCTAATCGAAAAAGAAAAACAATTTAAAATAGTTAAAGTCAAAATTTAAAATCGTGTCGAACATCGAATATCTAAAGGTATAAATTTTGATTTAATTGAATTTTCCAAATTTTCTTCTTACTTAAACTTAATTAAAATTTAAAATTTGATTATTTTGTTGTTAAGAACGAAAGGAACATTTGATTAATTAAAACACTTGGTTTTGTTTCACTGATTTTGTTTGTGTTTTAATTAATCAAATATATAATTATGTTTCACCACGGGTTAAGTGAGAAATTAATTAATCATATAGAAAGGAACATTTTTAAGAAATACAAAAATATTGTACATAAATAAAATAAAACTCTAACAAATTAGGAGAAAAATACATACAGTGAGTGTAAAAAGTATTGGTACAGAGGAGATTTCTTTGAAAAAGTCCTTATTTTCGAAAATGAACTTTAAAAATTTATTAATAGTGAATGTAATATGTATGTAATATATTATAACAAAGATAATGAAATAATTTAAATACATTGTTCTTATAATCAACAAAAATGGTGATGTGGCCATCATGTTACTTTCTCCGACTTGACGGTATCATTTATATTTACGCTTTCGTGATTTATTTTCAATTGAAATCATATTTTAAATGTACATCGAGCGTTTTGTAGACTCGGATGAAACTCAAAAATTAAAAGGATTTCGAAAAAAACTTATTCTTTATAAGTTGTTCATTTTGTCATTCTCTATAATTATTATCAACATATATTTGCTGTAATTATTATCGTTTCATAATTAAAAACCAAAAATGAAGAAAAGCATCATAATTCTTTTTCTCGAATAACAATGATTTTATGAAAAATATTTTCAAGCAAAAGATGTTAATTCTCTTGTTGTCTTCGATATTTGTTTAAATGTTTTTGTGATATTTTTCATATTTAAGAAAATATTGGCAAAAAACAAAAAACAGTTAAGGTAAACACGCACTTCCGATGTACGAAATTTTACCAAAAGCTTTTCAGTTCTTCAGATTATCAAATAAGACGTATGTTCAAAGTTTCATATCTTTTGCTCTATTAGTTTTTGAGATACAGCACGCACAGCCACACACACACACCCAGGCACAAAATATTTTTTTCCCAGAAATTGTTGAAATAGCATCTAGGAACCCTAAAACAGATATTTCCGTAAAAAAAAAATTCACGAACACAATGCTTTCTCGTTCTTCGTAACGGAGAAAGTAAAAATAAAAACTAATATGAATGTAGCGCACAGAAAGTATTCGTACACTAGGTTTTAATTTTTTTTTATTATAACACCTTATTAATTAATACTTTGTAGTTATCCTTTAGAAATGATCACATTTCGTAGTCTTCAGTTCATCGATTGCACCAACTTTTGCATGACTGTTGATGAGATGGAGTTCCATTCTTCTTGACGAGCCATTTTAAATCTTTTTTTAGCCTGTCTTTTCCTAATAGCATGACCGTTGATGAGATGGAATTCCATTCTTCTTGAAGAGCCATTTTTAATCTTTTTTCGACCTGTCTTTTCCTAATAGCATCTTCAAGATTTTTCCATAAATGCTCAATAGAATTAACGTTCGGTGATTGAGGAGGTGTATGTAATTATTTGGGAACATTATATAAAAGTCATTGCTTCGTCTTACATACTGTATACTTAGATCATTGTCCTGTTGAAAAATATATTTGTTAGCAATTCCTAATTTCTCTGCACTGGCATAGAATTTTTTCTTCAAAATCTCTATGTACACTATACCATCAATAAAATACCTATTTCTGTAGTGCTCATACACCCCCGTAGAAACGCCACCGGGCTTAACTGTCGGTATAAGATTTTTTGGGTGCAGCTTCATATTTCCTTTCCATCACACTATGTGTCTGTCATCGGTTCCAAAAATATTATATTTGCTTTGTCTGAGAAAATAACCATGTTCTACTATTCATCCGTTTTATTGAGGTGTTGTTTCGCAAATTCCAATCGTTTACTGCGATTGGTCGCATTTACCCAGAACTCTTTCCTGACAGCATGGCCATGATATCCATTTGAAGAGTCTACACCATGATTTTTTAGTTCGTCCACAATCTTCGGATCACTCAATTTTGGATCCGGCTTTATTTGACGAATAATAAAACATTTGTTGGTTTCGATGAAGGCTTGTGGTCAGTCTTTCCTTGGTTAATTTTTAACTGTTTTTCTTATACAAAAATGGTTCATTTTTGATTGGGCTGTTGGTCGAGGTCTACCAATGAACTAAGCAATTTCCCGGAGAGATTTGTACTGATTACGTAATTTAAAATTAATTTTTCGCTTGTCTTCTTTCTTTTGCGACCCATTTTGTTTAAATAACGCAATAAGACTGATTGAATTGAATGCATTTCAAGGACTACACTGAGAAGGGGAATACATATTCCAATTATAAATAAAAGAGCTCCACGTAAACACTTGTTTTAGCGGTTTTGGAAGCTTAATTTCTGAACTGTACGAATATTTTCTGCGCGGTGAATTTATATAAGTTTTCATTATTGTTGAATATACAGACGATGTATTTAAAGTTTTATATTCTTTTTGTTATTGACGAGAAATATATTATGTATTACATTCACTATTAACAAATTGTTAATTGAAGTTTATTTTCTAAAAATAAGAACTTTTTCGAAGAAATTTTTCGTGTACGAATACTTTTTACACTTACTGTAAATAATGAATGACACAGTTCATATAATCACAAAGAAAAACGTAAATAAATAATGTTTTTTTCTTACAAAAATAATAAATAATAGTTCGAAAGGAAAGACAAACTTTTGTTTTACAAAAAACGTCATAAAAGTCAAAAATTAAATCTATTAGAACAATTAGAAATTAATAAATATAATAAACGCGGTGTGCTACTTAATGATCAAACCGATGTAAATAATTCACCGTTGTTAAACCTATAAACTCTTGTAAAATCTTTTATAACCGCTTAAATTGTAAATGTTTCCCAACCCGTCATACACCCTCTAACTTCCCCACCCCCTAACAATATAGTATTTAAGTCGCAATTGTAGTATTGTCTTACCATTGATCATCTGCCTGATGGAGCCACAGTGTGGAGAAACATATGTCGCAGAGTTCGACATTAAAAATTTGTGAAAATTCTCAAACACACGTGTTTTACTTACCACATAAAAAACGTTGTTATTATGTTGTATTATTATTTATGGATTTTGAGTTCTTGAAACAGCTTCTTTACCGTTTTTTTTTTCAAATCTTTGAATGCCTGTTTAGATTTACTAAATTTATTATGAATTACCGTTTTGTACAGAACTTGATTATGTTTTAATATGAAACTTGAAATTAATTACTTTTTTATTTATTTTTAGTTTTTGAATAAAAAAATTCTATGAATATTTTTTCTCAATTTTTCAAATCTTAAAATGTATTTTTCATTTTCCTGGTTCAAGTTTGGAACAATTGTTGTTAACAGCTAGATATGGCATTTATTTTTGCGTGAAATAAGAAAAGTATTGCTTTTCATGGATTTTGAGCTCTCGAATAAAAATTCCCCATTATTATTTTTTTTTTTCGAACCTTTGAATGCATTTTTAGTTGTTTAATGTTGACGGCGTTTACTTCGTGGTACATATTGATTGTAGATTGGAATAAAACCCTTCACTTTTTTATACCACTATATTTTAGTGGTATAAAAAATTTAATTTATATTTTTAGTTTTTTCAGTTCATGTTGGGAATTGCTTAAGTAACAGCTGGAATGTGGCATTTGTTTTTCACGTGAAATCAGAAATGAATTGCTTTTTTTTATTTTGAGTCCTCGAACAGTTTGCTCGATTGATATACACTCGGCGTCAAAAAAAAATCGCCACTCGAAAAATCGCGAAAAAACTCGATTTTTCAAACCGTAGCAACTTGGTTCAATTTGGTCGAAAATCGATTAATCTTTCAGTTTGGGAAAGATTCAAGGTTTATCTTTAAGAATGTGTAGTTGATTTTGACCCTAAGTCCAACCCACCCCCCCGTAACAACGCGATGGAAAAAAAAAGTTTTTTATGTAAAAAATTGTCCAACTTTGCCAAGCTGTACCGTTCGCAAAAAAAATCGGCGGGAAATTTCACCACAATGGCAGAAAAATTTAATCAATTTCCTTCAAATGCCTTAAAAATCGAGTGATTTCGATGATTTGGAGCAAAGTTATGAATTTAAAAAAAAAATGACATTGAAAATGAAAACAAGTTGTAAAAATTTAACATTTTTTGTCAATCCAGAACACTTTTTTTAGGGGTATTCAGGGGGTCACGAAAGTCGAAAACTTCTTAGATCGCAAAATTCTATCAAGTTTCGTGCGAAATTCGCCTAGTTATGGTCAAAAAGGCGCAAAATGTAATTTTTTTTCAAAACTGCATAACTTCGCGCCAAATCATCGTATCGACTTGAATTTTGGAGGAAATTGAAGGAAAATTATTGAACTTTATTGCCATGCTGACCGATTGAGTCCACGATTTTTTTTTTGCACACAGTACAAGAAACAAAATTTGCACATTTAAACTTCAAAAACATTTTTTTTTCCTTTAGGGGGTGGCAGGAGGTGGAATCGTTTTAGCAACAAAACAATTCACATGACGTTGAAGAGAAAATTTGAAACTGTTCAGACTGCAAAACTTCATCGATTTTGGTGCAAAATTACTCAAGTTATTGCCAAAAAAGTGAAAAAAGTCATTTTTTTAAATTCATAACTTTGCTTCAAATCATTTTTGACTACAGGATTACAGCTCACTGTACTACAGGTATTTCACCAGCAACTGTAATGTTTGGTAATGCAATAAGAACGCGATTTGATCTTTTAAAAGAAAAAGTGGAACATAATGTGACTTGTAAACAAGAAAAACAAAGGAAATTGTTTGAAAGGACTAGAAAAGTTAATTTTGTAATTGATGAAGTAGTTTTAGTCAAAGATTGTAGTAATAATGTAAAAAAACCTGTGTGGAATAAAGCAATTATTTAAGCGAATAGGTTCATGTATGTACTTAAGTAAAATTGTTAAACTCAGATTTGATTTGGAAGCGCCATATCAATCAATTGTTAAAATTGAAGGAAAACAATTGTAAATATTGCGAATGATAATGGAAATAATTCCGGCATAAATAACGAAAAATGGTGATGTGGCCATCATGTAACTTTCTCCGACTTGATGGTATCATAGCCATTTATATTTACGTTTTCATGGTTTATTTTTAATTGAAATCATATTTTAAATGTACATCGAACGTTGTATAAACTCGGATGAAACTGACGTTTAAAACGTCAAAATTATGAAAGATGGAAAAATTATATTTCAAATTCAAAAACTCAGTTTACTCAAAAACTAAATGGGATTTCGAAAAAAAACTTATTCCTTATAAGTTGTTTATTTTAGCATTCTCTACAATTATTATTAACATAAATTTGCTGTAACTATCATCGTTTTATAATTATAAACCAAAAATTTAAAAAATAATAATACATTTTTTTCTCAAATAAAAATGATTTTATGAAAAATGTTTTCAAGGAAAAGATGTTCATTTCTTTGTTGTTTTCAAAGTTTGTTTAAATGTTTTTGTGATGTTTTTCATAGTTAAGAAAATATTGGCAAAAAACAAAAAACAGTTGAGGTAAACGCCCACTTCCGGTGTGCGAAATTTTACCAAAAGCTTTTCAGTTCTTCAGATTATCAAATAAGACAGATGTTCAAAGTTTCATATCAATTGCTTCATTAGTTTTTGAGATACAGCGCGCACAGACAGACACACACACACACACACACACACAGACACAAATTTTTTTTTTCCAGAAATTGTTGAAATGGCATCTAGGGACCCCAAAACGGATATTTCCGTAAAAAAAATTTTTGAAAAAAAAATCACGATCACAATACTTTCTCGTACTTCGTAACGGAGAAAGTAAAAAAAGAACAGTACACCGGAAATAGAGATAAAAGTGCGCCCGAATCGAAGTCACATTCTGAAAGTGAGGAAAGCGCTACAAGTGCGGCCGAATTAAATAGAAATTCTGAGAAAACCATTTTACGACCTAAACGTGTTGTTAAACCACCTTCTAGACTTGCGTATGATTTTTTTAAATAATTATGTATCAAATTTATTTAAAATTTTGGGAAGAAGGTATTGTAGTATATTTACTTTAAATATTTAGCGTTCGAACTCGGCGTCCAATGCTTATAAAATGTTCTGTAGTTTTTATAGGCCAACGCCGATGTGCGCAAATAGAATAGGAATCAGTATTGTTTTATCTGCTGTATGGACGAGGTGAATCTTTGGAATAAACATAGTTAAGTTATTCCCGAGTTTTATTGTCTTAAATTAGACGATACAGTTACAATTTTGTTACGAAGACATATAAGGTTTCTAGTCCAATGTTACATATTTGACACATACATAAAATATTTCAAGCCGTAACACTAAATCAATACAAAGTAAATAATAGTACATTATTATACAAGTTTATTAAGAGGGTGTATTGTGGCACGAGTGGGATTGGAGCACGACTCGCGCAGTAATGTAATGAGTTTCCCACAATGCCTCTTATTAAACAAGTATAATATACTATTTTTTTCTACTTTGGTTTTAGTTACGGATTTATCTTTTAATTTTTGGCAGCACTGAAAACATTTGATCCTCTCGAACGAATGTAATATTTGACATATGTATTTCTACGGCGATTTCAATAGTTAATTTTAAAACATATTAAATCAAGAATATTACTTACACACCTCCAGAAATAAGGGAAGTTGCTAGGGGTGCGATAAACAAACTATTTACAAGTAAGTTGTAACCAATTCAGGCTTACAGAATAATGCAACGTACTTGTCTAAATGTTGATCGAAATTTAAGGTTATGTTTATATTTGTTTCACGTTCCTCGTGTCAGGCATCGATCGACGCTAATAAAAATCCACATCGACTGAAGCCGTTTTTCTCCGCGAATAAAACATACATTATACTCTCGCTGTTTCTTCCGTGATATTCGTTCTGCAAACAAAGTGATAATATAATAAATTACAACCTTTCCTCTGTGTATGTTGTGTTGCTGTAAAACGTCGTCGCCGATAGCTGTGTAAATCATGCGTCCGGACGTTCTATTGTCACCGAGTTTTCCACGCCGGTAAAAAGTGAACAATATTACGCCTACGTTTTCTTTAACCTTAATGGTACTGGTTGCCCTAATTTTCCGCATTTTATTTATTCATAATGTTATATACTACTTTATTTTCTCTTTACTTTTATTTTCAGAAATCTCTACACATGTGGAATATGTGGCAAACAATACTACACGCAACTTCAGTTTAAAACGCACAGACCCTGCCATTCAAAGAAAACTCTACCATGCCTAAACTGCCCCAAAAAGTTTTCATCAAATGGATTCCTACGGAAACACTTGAGGTCTTGTATGCCGGATCATGACCAAGGGCAAGAAGATTCCGATGCAGACCGCAAATTTTACTGTGATGTATGTGGTCGTGGATTATATTCTAAATATAGACTGTCACATCATATTGCGACTATACATAATGGGTTGAAATTTGATTGTAAGCATTGCGGTAAGCTATATTTACACAAGGGAGATTTGTCCAAGCACTTTAAGACACATGACCCATTATATAAAACTCCAGAATTTAAATGTGATATATGCGACTATACGGTTACCACAAAGAAATGGTATCTTCGCCACATGCGGTTTCATAATGGTGATCAGCTGATGGAGTTGTGTGACATATGTGGAAAAGAATTGAGAAGCAAATCAATTTTGAAGGCCCATATGAGAATTCATACCAACGAAAAGCCATTCAGTTGCTCAACTTGCGGTAAAAGTTTTAGACGAAAGAGTGATTTAACTAATCATTTAACTAGGATGAGTCATCATACTAAAGAATATCCATAAGCGTGTAAAATTTGTTCGAAATTTTTTAGTACTCCCACTGATTTACATCGACACATAAAGCGACATATGGGCGAAAAATAGCACACGTGTGATATTTGCGGGAATAAATTTGTCACTTAACTTAATATTCTCAGTAAAATATTGACAATTATTGTATGCTTTTGTATTTTTCTTAAATAAAGTTTAATTCATCTAAATTATACGTCTGTTATTTAAATAACCATAGCAATCAAAATAGGACGCTAACAAATTAAAATTGCTGCAAAATACAATTCATAAGAGTTTTTTTTTGCTTTATGTATTGAATTGTTTTTTATATTATATTTCAGGCTTAGTTTCCACAGTGGTTTATTTTAGGTCTGTATATATCTCTGAAAATTATCAAATACAATACAATTCTTGCTGGCAATTTTTGTTAGTCAGTGGAAGTGTAGCTTTTGCGACGAAATTCTAACGGTAAAAGGTACGCGCGCACAGTTGTAAACGAGTCAACGCACATTTATCGGTACAGCATGTGCGTTGACTCGTTTACAACTGTGTTAAGCAATTTTATCCGATGCGTGCCATCCGTCCGATTCCGACAAGTGTGCGCGTAGCTTAAATCTGACTGACAAAAATTACCAAAAGAGTCCGACCACGAATTGTATTTGGCTAGACAATCCAGAGAATTACTCATTATTTTCAACGGTCGCGGTCGGTCAGTCGGCCGTTTCTGTAGTAACAGAGTGATGAGCGGCTTAAGCAATGTGGATGCATGTGCTACTAGAGCCGTATCATCTGCATATAGCAAAGGATAGGCGGATATATTTAAGTAATTAGGGTTGGGACTGTTGTACCATGGACAAAAATATTATAAAGGAGTGGTGATAGGGGAGAGCCTTGCGGAACACCTTGTTGTGTAATAGAGGAGCGAGAAAAACAGTTTCGCATTCTGACTGTTCGAGTGCGGTTTAGGAGAAAATTGTCTATTAGGATAAGTAGGTTTTGCGGTTTTTTTGAGGATTTATACATCAAACTTCGATGCCCCAATTTAACCGACTCTCTATCTCTTCCAATGACCGATATTCCCACATATTCTTGGGAAGAATGGATACCCTGCATAAAATTAAAACCATTTACAAAATTAGTTATAGATGAAGCGAGGTGTGCTCGATTTTTCCCTCGTGTTTAGGTGGGGAGTACCGACGAGAAGTTAGCCACGGTTTCCCGGCACCTTCACCACTTCCCTAATTATTACCATTCTTAATAAAATGTTAATTAATCTTCTGCCCTAACCAATTTAATAGCATAAGCTATAAACAATTTAGGATTTTTTTTAAGTTAGCTCTTAACGCTTGGCCACAGACAAGATGGAAGAATTATTTTTTAAGATTACTTTATTTACGGAATAGTTATAAAATTCCATTACAAGATATAAAATGTTTAAAAATAGGTAAGACAAATAAATAATAAGGTAATAGCTACATAGATATTAAAAAATATTCTTCGTCAATCATGTCATTCAATTAGGTGCCCTTAAGTTTTTTCTTAAGATTTTTTATGAAGCTATTTTTAGAGATACTGAAAAACATTATTTCCTTATTCTGTTTAAGGGGTTGTTCAAATTGTAATTAGTTGTGGTGTTATAAATACGCAATAGTGGTGGATTTCTTATAGCATAATTTGGAATATGAAAGCTGAATTTTTCCAATATACAGGGTGGAGCGCAGTAAATTGCTTTTTTTTTAATTCAGGCTGTGGCGGCGCTGTTGATCAAAGAGAGGGGAGAGTGGTCGTGGTTTATAGTGACCGACGGGAGGTTTATATTCATCTGCTGTTAAGTTGCCAAAATGCAGTGGATACATGAGGAGCGCTCATTTTGTGTTGAAGTGTATTTCTCCAACTCCCACTCGATCATTGCAGTGCAGCGTGCTTCTCGTTTGCGACTTGCAGTTCCCCACACGGACGTGTTCTTGGACGACAATCAATTATAAATTGGGTAAATGCATTCAGAACAACAGGGAATGTGTCATCTGTACGAAGAGGACCTGACAGAAGCGTTACAACACCACAAAATGTCGAACGAGTACTGCAATCTCCGAAACGCTCAGTCGGAAACAAGCACTTGCTCTTGGAATTTCAAGACGGATTCTTCATAATGAACTGAATTTTCACCCGTATAAAATGTGCGTGGTCTAGCAATTGTCAGTACAGGATTATGTAACACGAAGAACGTCTTGTGAAGACATGCTTGCAACCATTCCCCGTGATGCAAATGTGTTCTTTTCTGATGAGGCACATTTTCACCTCAGTGGCTGCGTGAAAAAAAAACAGAATATGTGCTACTGGAGCGAAACGAATACCAGGGAACTGGTATACTAGAAACCCCTGGACTCAGACCGCGTCACTGTATGGTGTGCCATATCACAAGTAGGCATCATTGGCCCTTACTTTATCCAGGAAAATCGTCGTGCTGTAACTGTGAATTCGGATCGTTACTTAACTATGCTGCAAGATTTTTTCCAGCCGGCGTTTGAAACAATGCAGTTACAGGATACCTGGTTTCAACAAGACGGTGCCACTGCACACACAGCGGCCATAACCATGAATTTTTTGAGGAAAACGTTTCCTGGAAGGCTTATCTCTCAACTGGCGCGCACGCTCACCGGATTTTTTCTATGGGGTTAGCTGAAGTCGAAGGTGTATTGCAACCATGCCAACACCCTGAAAGACCTACAGAACAATATTGAGGCTGAAATTGCAAGAATACCAGAAGACATGCTTGAAAGAGTGCATAAGAATTTCAGAAAGCGTCTGCGGCAGTGTGTGGATTGTGAAGGTAGACATTTGCCAGATACAGTGTTTAAAACCATGTAATTATAAACTTCCATTATTGTCTAATATGAGAAAAATAAAAATGTAGTTATCTCAGTGTTGTTTTTTTATTTCATTCCCAAATCAGCAAATTATCGCGCTCTACCCTGTATATGGTGCATCTATCACGCTATTAAATAATTTGTATGCAAAGGAGCAGTCATAATAGTTCCTTCTATTTTCCAGAGTGCCAATCCAAAGTATTACCGTATGCACTCATAGTTGTCTCGGGTAAATGAAATATTGCAGCGATGGCAAAGCATTTTAATGAACTTTGTTTGGACATTTTCCAATCTAAGAATAAGTTTTGTAAGTATGTGACCAAACCACCGTACAATATTCTAGAACAAAGCGTATCAAGGGCACATACAGTATTATCATGGGTCGGGAGTCACTGAACTGCAAGGAATTTCTATTGATGAATCCTAATAATTTGTTAGATTTCGATATAATGTATTCTAAATGATCTGTAAATGTAAGTCGTTCATCTATTATTATACCTAGGTCTTTTATCTGTTTGGTGTAATCTAGGGTTTTGTCGCGAATAATGTAACTGTTCATTTTTCTTGAAAGTCTAATTGTTTGACACTTTTGTAACCCATTTTTGGAGCACCATTCATCAACATTATTGAGATTATGTTGGAGCTGCATGCAGTCTGCTTCTGAATTGATTACTTTGAAAATTTAGATCGTCGGCAAAGAGTGTTTAATCACTTGTTTTACATCATTAATGTATAGGGAAAATAATAATGGCCCCAAGTGTGATCCCTGAGAGACCCCAGAGGTGGCACTTATATCCCCAGAATACTTTCCGTTTATTTTTACTCGAAGATTCCGTTCGCACAGATGACTTAAATGGATCAGCAATCCCTAATAATGGAAGTTTCTTTATCAGAAGCTCGATATTTACTCTATCAAAGGCCTTGCTCTGTGTAAATACAATCACCTACTTTCCCGGAAGACACACTCGAGAAAACAAACTGGGTAAACTCCAACAGATTTGTTGCAGCTGTTCTTCCCTTATAAAAACCATGTTGTTCAGGTATATTAAGATTTTTCAGCACATCATATTGTTGGTCTGTCACTAAACTTTCAAATAATTTTGGTACAGCAGATAGTTTACATATTCCGCGATAATTCTTTACGTTTGTCTTAGAACCACTTTTATGAATAGGTGCTATGTCCGATTTTTTCCATTCTGTAGGGAAGTGACCACTTGATAGGGATTTATTGAAAATTGTATGTAGAGGATACATTATTGAGTCAGAGCATTGCTTTAAAAATTTTGTTCTGGTCCACTGCTTAAAGATTCATCTAGTGAATTAATTTTGTTTAAAATTTTCTCTGCAGTGACCTGCATAGATGATAAATGTATTAACTCTTCTATGGTATCATGATGATTACTAATACTTTCCATACTAAAAACAGACTCGAAATGATCGGCGAACATTTCAAGTATTTGATCTATATTATTGGCTTGTTTTTCGTCGTTAAAAATTACATTAGGAATGCCACTACTTTTTTTTTATTTTCGTTAATATACTATATTTTGTGTTACTAACAACTTTATTTTCAATATTTCTAATGTGCTCTTTTTTAGAGTTTTCGATCGCATCTTTACACATTTTTCGTAGATTGGAAAATGTTTGGTAATCTTCAGTTGATCCTGTGTTTTTGAACTGTTCATGAATTTCTTTTTTTTGTAAGATAATTTTTTTACCTTTTTATTTACCCATGTAGGAAAATTGTCACAATGTACGAATTTCTGTGGGACAAACTGGTAAATTATATCATGTCTCACTGAATAAAAATGATTTACACAAGAATTAATATCATATTAATGACGTCGTAGAGAGCGTTTTCAAAATCAAAAAATGATTTTGCACTATTGGGTATATCAGAGTTTTACATTCAAACCATCGAAAAACTCAGTTGGTATTTTATCTCAACAAACAAATAAATATTTTACAATTGGAACATGTAATCGTTACACCTAGTAATTTAAATAAATTTAATTAGTTTTCAAGAAATATTGTTTAAAATAATAATAAAATAATGCTGCTTTCATTTAATTAATTTGTGTGAATACTTTATACTAACTGAAATGATTACCTTCTAAACTTTTAACGTAAACTTTTATTTTCAGAAATCTTTATACCTGTGGAATATGTGACAAACAATATTATACGCAACTTCAGTTTAAAACTCACAGACCCTGCCATACAGAGAAAACTGTACCATGCCTAAACTGCCCCAAAAAGTTTTCAACAAATGGATTTCTACGGAAACACTTGAAGGCTTGTCTGCCGGATCACTCCCAAAGGCAACAAGATTCCAATGCAGGCCGCAAATTTTACTGTGATGTATGTGGTCGTGGATTATGTTCTAACTATAAACTGTCACTTCATGTTAAGCATGTACATAATGGGTTTAAATATGATTGTAAGCTTTGTGGTAAACTATATTCAAACAAGGGAACATTGTCCAATCACTTTAAGACACATGATCCATTATATAAAACTCCAGAATATAAATGTGATTTATGCGAGTATACGGTTAGCACAAGAAAATGGTATCTTCGCCACATGCGGATTCATAGAGGTGACCAGCTAAGCTTGTTGTGCGATATATGTGGAAAAGAATTCAGAAGCAAACAAATTTTGAAGATCCATATGAGAATTCATACCAACGAAAAGCCATTCAGTTGCTCAACTTGTGGTAGAAGTTTTAGACAAAAGGGTAATTTAATTGATCACAAGATGATTTATCATTCTAAAGAATGTCCATATGAGTGTAAAATTTGTTCGAAAACTTTTAATACTCCCACTAATTTACATCGACACATAAAGCGACATATGAGCGAAAAATCGCACTCGTGTGATATTTGCGGAAATAAATTTGTCACTGGGCAAGAAATGAGAATGCACAGTAGAAAAGTTCACGGTGCACCTCTTTAACTTAATATTCTCAGTAAAATATTGACAATTATTGTATGCTTTTGTATTTTTCTTAAATAAAGTTTAATTCATCTAAATTATACGTCTTTTATTTAATTAACCATAGCAAACAAAATAGGGCGCTAACAAATTAAAATTGCTGCAAAATACAATGCATTGCTTTTTTTGCTTTATTTATTTATTTTTATTTTTTAATATTCTATTTCAGGCTTAGTTTCCACAGTGGTTTGTTTTAGGTCTGTATATACCGGGTGGCCCAAGGATCTGTAAAAGCCCCATAACTTATTTGCTATTTGAGATATCGACTTATATTTTAAAAATATGTTTTTGTACAGGGTGTCCCAATATACAGGGTGTGGCACTTAAGACGCCTCGGATCATAGCTCCTTTACGATAAAAGCTATCGAAAAAAATCTAAGAACAAAATGGTGCATAGTTACCGTCGCTATGTTTCAAAAATATTTCTAATCATCAGTGGCGTGCCGTACTCCAGTGGCGTACCAAACTTATGTTTTTTTAAATGGAATGCCGTATTTTTTATTGCAGATTTGGAAAGTGCTCGACGAGTACTTATTTTTTTACCTAACATGTTATACCTTTCACTTTAGCGGTTTCGCTGTTATAACCCCTTCTTTCAAAATTGCGCCCCATTTTTGAGATTTTTTTGTAGAGAAACTAATTGACGCCGGCGCCTAAATTTTGAATTGAGGTACAGGTTAAGACCTCGTGTACCTTCACATATTTTTTTTTCGGGTAATTTATGGAAAAAAAATAATTTTTGATTGATCTTCGCATGTTGTCATTTTTTCCGAAAATTTCAAATGGCACCCCCCTAAAAAAATTACGGCGTTGTACAGCCAAAACTCTAAATTTTTCATTGGTGTAAAAAAAATTACACATTGCATAACAAAATTTCGGAGAAAAAAGGAATTTCATCGCAAATGTCGGGAAACGTTTTCCGTTCCCAAGTGTGCCATGAGAAAACAAAAGATTGGTAATTGTCAAAGTAAATTATTAGACGTTAGTAGCAGCCATAAGTCATTTTTGATAAACGTTCTAAAAATGTTCCGAACTCAAGAGGAAATGGTTGACATGATATTTATTGAAAAAAAAATTGCAGAAGCGCTCCTAGCAAAGCTAGCGTCATTTTTTATACACTAAAGAATTTTCCACATCATGAAAAATAATACAAATCGGCTTTCGTTCTTTTTTGTTCATACTGCTATACAGGGTGTCAACATACGCAAAATAATGGATAACTATTTTTTTCGAATGGAACATCCTATATATCTTGCCACCAATACATGGAATTTTTAATAAGCTTTCCAATGATGTACAATTTGTATAATGAAATATTAAGGATTCTTGAGATTTATCCACTGCTAATTTTTGGATTTTCAGCCAAAACTATGCATTTTCTGAAAAATTAATAAGAGACCAAAGTTGTAGAGCGAAAATTTTTCGATCGATATAGTTCTTTCGACTTTTCCAATAATGCGTCCATTGCCCGCCAGAGTGCGCAAAATCGTGACCGTATATGCATTTTAACGTTTTTCTCAAATTTGTTATTAATTAATTGCACTTTACTTTATTTTCTACGTCCTCTAGCGGAAAAACGGGTAATTATAGAATTATTCAAATGACCTACATCGATTAAAAATATTCCGCTTTACAATTTTTGCCCAAAATGCATACTTTTCGCTAAAAATGCAAAAAACCATTGTAAAACGCAAAAATTGATACATACATTTTCAATTTGCATTTTTAGGGAAAACTATGCATTTTTGACAAAAATTGCTTCTATTAAGAGTTGTAGAGCGAATCATTTCCAATCGATACGGGCCATTTTAATTTCCCTATAATTTTCTGTTTTTCCGCTAGAGGGTGCGAAAAATAAAGTATAGTGCAATTTATTAATAAAAAAATTGAAAAGAAAACGGTAAAATGCATATACGGTCAAGATTTTTCGCGTTCTGGCGGGCAATGCAAGCATTATCTTAAAAGTTGAAGGAACTATATCGATCGGAAATTTTTCGCTCTACAACTTTGGTCTCTTATAATTTTTCCTGAAAATGCATACTTTTGGCTGAAAATCCAAAAATCAGCAGAAGGTGGCAAAAGAAATATGTTTTTATTGATAAATCTCAAGAATCCTTAATATTTTGTTATACAAACTGTAGTGTTCAAGATGGCTCCTAAGCAACAACAATCAGCAGTAGAAGTAGTGTGTAAATGCTGTTCAGTGGGAGTAAAAAAGTTTGTGACTTGTGTAGACTGTGAGAATAACTACCATCCAAGTTGCATACTTAGAATTTGTGGCACATACGTGGACGAATCATCAAATGTCCATTGCTGTTCCAATGTCCTAACCTCCAAAAATATCTCCGAGACTGATCTAAACGAAGAGCTAATCAAAAGAGACTGCAGACATCTCAAATCTCATGTGAGTGCATTAGAAAAGCTTAATCTCCATCTTGAATCACGGATATCTGATTTAAATGAAATAATTAAAATGCTAAAATTTAACAACAATCCATATACTGTGGAGCCATCTATAAATCAAGCTAGTAAAAATGAAGCAGATATCAGTCAGAAGAAAACTATAATGGAAAATAAATTAGTACACTACAATACATCTCCAAATAAACATTTAACGAAAGAAACTCAATCATGCTCAACAAACAAAAACAATGGATCCAAAGAAGATGAGGATAAAAACAACCAAATTAAAATCGACAGACGGGAATCAGAATCAATCATTGAACCCATTAAAAAAACCCAAACAATATCTAGAAATAAGGAACAGACGAAACTAAATAATAGAAATAATTATTTCAAACCCATTATTGGGTCCAGCTCTCAGACTGATTATGTACAAACTGTAGAAAAATCAGGCTACCTACACGTTTACCGATTAAATGCTCAAACCTCGGCAGAAAACTTAAAAACCCATCTTCACCACACTGCGCCTGATATCCAGTTCTCCTGTGAAGAACTACGAAGAGATGATAGAGCTGCATCATTTAAAGTGACGTTTCCGATCAAGAACGTCGATCAAGTCTACACCCCAGAAATATGGCCCCAAGGTGCTGCAGTTAGGCGGTTTCGGTTTCCAAAGAAGGGAAATTTTCACCATCCGGCCTCAGCTCACCCCCATCCTCATCAAGAAGTGCGCGAGAAGACGAAGAACGGACAAACATAAATTCGGGAGTCACATTGAATACTTCCAGACTCAAAATAATTCATTTAAATGTTCAGTCCTTAACTAATAAAATAGATCATATTGAATTATTTTTGCATAATCAGTCGCCAGACTTATTTTGTGTAAGTGAACACTGGATGACAGACGACCAAATAAATAATTGTAACATATTCGGTTACACTAAGATACCATCATCATGTCGAAACACACATATTCATGGCAGAACGGCAATATTTGTAAGGGAAAATATGCATTTAAATTGTAAACCAATTAATAAACCTTCAACTGAAATACATTTCGAGAATTCAGTAATTTCTATCGATGACAATGCAAATTACGCATGCTTAGTCACGATCTACAGATCACCAAATGGCGATTTTGAAATTTTTATCAGCGAACTGACGAGACTGTCAAGCTCACTGTGCCAACAATTCTCATTAATATTTCTTTGCGGGGATCTTAATATAAATAACCTAAAAAACTCTTATGAGTCAAATACACTGAGAAATATTTTAAATTCTTTTAACCTGTTATCCTATAATTTGAAAAATGAACGTACCAGGATTGCTAAACATGGTTCCAATAAATCTGTAAGTGAAATAGATTACATACTTACGACAATAACGGATAATGTCACATTTAAAATTGTAGAACCAGACATATCTGACCATACAGCACAAATTTTAACATGTAAGACTATCTTTATCAAGCCATATGTGAAACAACACAAAATAATAAAAAGAAGGTCATTGCGGGGTATAGACATTTGTTCATTTAAAAATTTATATTGTAAGGATATACAAAATGTTTTCTATAATAAACACTATTCTGACATTGATACTATGTATGAACAGTTTTGGACTTGCTTTTCAAACTGGCTACGCAAAATAACTAATTCGGAAACAATTAATAGTGAATATAAAAATTTAAAAGCTGAACATCGTAGGCTAATTAAAGATTCGAAAAAACAATATTATTCTAACAGACTATCTAAATCGACAAATGTTTTAAAAGCTACATGGAACATTATAAATAAATATAATGGTAATAAGAAATTAACATCAAACATAAATAAAATTAGTATACATGGAAGTGAATTAACTGATATAGCAAAAATTTCAAATGAGTTCGGAAAACATTTCTCCTCAGATGTCGTACAACAAAGAAATATTCATTTTAATGGCGCTTTCTCAAATTCATGTACAGTAGACCCCGACAATAAAGTGAATCCTTCAATGTTCTTCACACCTGTGACAGTGTACGAGGTCCTTCAAGCAATAAATGAATTAAAAAACACAAATTCAACTGGTCATGACAATGTCCCAATATCATTGATAAAGAAATGTAGTTTAGAATTAGCACCCGCACTGACCGATATAATAAACCAATCCATACAACTAGGGCAGTTTCCGAGCTTCCTAAAATTATCGACAGTGATACCTGTATTAAAAAAAGGAAATCCCCTAAATATGGACAATCATAGACCCATATCCTTACTTTGTGTATTTGCTAAAATTGTAGAGAAAGCAGTATGTAAAAAAATTATATCCTTTATTGACAAATTTAATAGACTCTGCAGTAAGCAACACGGTTTCCGTAGCAAACGTTCAACAGAAACGGCTACTATAGATTTTGTCCAACAAATCTACGATTTGATGGATAAAAACCACAAGGTAGTTAGGGTGTTCTTCGACTTGTCAAGAGCATTTGACAGTTTAGATTTCCACTTTATCTTGAACAAATTAAATGCCTTAGGAATTCGTGGCCCGTTAAATGACTGGTTTAAGTCTTATTTAGAAAATCGAAAACTAATGGTCAAAATAAATAATACATTATGAGATAAACATGATGTTACCTTAGGGGTACCTCAAGGAAGCGTGGCGGGTCCACTTCTCTTCATAATGTTTATTAATGATCTCCCTAAACACATAAGCGACGCACATGTATGCATGTACGCAGACGATACGTCTATAGTAGTAAGTGGACCTGATGTCAGCACATGCAATACAAAAGTAAATCATATGATCTGCGAATTCATCTCATGGTGCTCAAAAAATAATCTAATAATAAATTTTTCTAAAACAATATGCATTGAATTCCATAATACGCACTTTCAGCCATCAAATTACCTTATCAATATGGGAAATAATACAATCGAAATTAGCGAAGATACCACCTTTTTAGGAATACAAATAGATAAACATTTATCATTCAAAACTCATATTGATAAATTAGTCGGTAAACTAAACAAATCTTACTATGCACTTTCACGTCTAATGCATGTATTGGACGAAGCTGGCTTGAAAACTGCGTATTACGGAATAGTTCATTCTCTATTTAGCTATGGCATCGTACTGTGGGGACAGACCTCAACAGCAATCAGAGCTTTTGTAATTCAGAAGCGCGTTTTAAGACTAATATTTAAATTAAACTATAACGAATCTTGCAGAACCATATTTAAAACTAAACAAATTATGACAATGCCATCAATTTATATCTATAAGCTAATGAGCCACATACATGCAATAAAAAATTCACTTAAATGTCATAGCGATGTTCATACTTATGACACACGCAACTCGTCTAAGATACTGATAAAAAAATTTAATCATCAACAACACAAAAAGTCCCCTATTCATGCAGGTGTTTTCCTTTACAATATATTGCCTGACGACATGAAATCTGTTACATTAAAACAATTTAAATGTTATATTAAAAACATATATATACAAAATCTTTATTGACAAAGGTTACAAATTATTATAAATACATAAACAATTAAATACATGGAGTTTTCATGTCAATTGGCTATCGACCGAAGGTCTTTCTGCCAGGTATTCAGTGATCAATGAGTAGTAGCTAATGATAGGGAAATAGTGGGTGTTAATTATTTGGGTGAAATGATGAGATGAATTCATACAGAGTAGATGCAGGATGCTTAAATTTTCGGGCAACATTTTGATTACGACGAATACAGAATTGAGAAAGGAAGTGGAAGTTAGAGGGGTTACTTGCAAATTTCTCTGCGAGATAAACTAGACGATTTTCTATAGGGGAGACGTTTGTTGTGGTGTAAAGAAGATGGTTTGAGGGGTTGAACAGGGGATTGTTAGGATGGCGTATTTTAGTGAGTGCTCTAAGGGATGCACGTTCGCTTACTTGAATGGATTTAATAGTGGGGTTTGGTGATTGGAAGAAAAGGATGGATTAAAAACATATTAATTAAAAATGCCGTATATTCTGTTCCGGAATTTATTGAATTATTTGCTATCCAGCACACTTGACATGTTATTTTATTTTAGTTATATATTATATGTTCAATTTTAATTACTGTGTGTATCAACAAATGTTATATGTATTTTCAGTTTTGTTGATACTTTTAGGTTTAGTTAATATTTTATTGTTGACGAATGTATAATAATAATAATAATAATAATAAATGCTTTATTCAAAAAAGGGACCATACATGATACAAACATAACATAACAATAATTAAACTTATGTCAAGTAAAGCCGCAAATTGAATACGTCATAAGAAAAAATAAAGTGATAGTATAAACTATTGCAGTTATACTATAGCTAACTGAGTATTCGTATTTTACATTAATTAAACAAAAAAATCCGCAACCGAATACAGTTCTTTGTTAATTAAGAATGTTTTTAATTCTCTTTTAAATTCATTTATGTCGGTTATGTTTTTCAAATAATCTGGCATTCTATTAAATATTCGCAAGGATGCGTATGCAGCAGATTTCTCAGTTAAAGTGAGTCTATGTTTGGGGTATGCATAATTTTTCACATTCCTTGTGTTGTAGACGTGACCTACGTTGAGTTGATTAAACTTATTCTTATGCTTGTAATTAAACAATAACATTTCGTACACATAAAGACTGTAAAACGTCATCTATAGTATGTATAGAAATAACATAATAAATGAAATTCAATACAATTCAATTCAATTCAATGAAATTCAATATATCATTGGAAAGCTTATTAAAAATGCCATAAATTGGTGGCAACTTATATAGGGTATTCCATTTGAAAAAAAAATAGTTATCTATTGTTTTGCATATGTTGACACCCTGTATAGCACTATGAATAAAAGAGAACCAAAACCGATGTGTATTATTCTTAATGATATGGGAAATTTTCTAGTGTATAAAAAATGATGCTATCTTTGCTAGGAACGCTTCTGCAATGTTTTCAATGTGTACATGTTTTTTCCACAAAGGACCCCGCACAAATCTTATGGAAATTCAATTTCGGTCAAATGACTTGAAATGACTTGAAATGGGCACAAAGTTCCTAGATGCCTTGGAGCCGAGATATAAGCGATGGAAAGTCGAAAAACGCGTTTTTTATGTCTCAGACACCTATAATTGGAATAGTTATAATATTCAGTATTATAGTTATAATAGTTATAATACACACATATATAATTTAGTACTTAAAAAAGAAACATACGGGCATTTTTTTATGTTTTTTCATGTTTAAATTTTTTTATAAACATTCATTTAAAATATTAAAATGTCCAATAATGTCAAAGAAAAGAAAAAAATAAACGTAGAAACGCCAAAGTGGCGGAATCTATTGCCTGAATGCTGTACTGAACCAAATCCGGGTGGCTTTAATACCGACAAGATCCCATCAGCAACTAACTACACTGATGAGACCTGAGAGGTCGAAACCGGTCTGTAGGTGTTCTGAGGAACAATATTTAATGTTTCCAAAAAATAAACGTTTTTAAAAGCCTATTTTTGTAAGATTTTAATGTTATTAGGTATGAAATGATTTTAAAAATAGTTTTTTTTATAGAAAATACGTTAGCATTTATTGAGTTATACTTTTTTTTTTTAGTAAAAATGTTCAAATTCCGCAAGACCAATTATAGGTGTCTGAGACATAAAAAACGCGTTTTTCGACTTTCCATCGCTTACATCTCGGCTCCAAAGCCTCTAGGAACTTTGTGCCCATTAGGACTTTTTCTCGGCATGACTTGAAGAAACTCTTCTGAAAATTTCAAGTCATTTGACCGAAATTCAATTTTCATAAGATTTGTGCGGGGTCCTTTGCCCATAACTAACCAACCGCCCATACTATCTGATACTATTTTGATCAGCTTCTCAAGAGGGTTGAAAATAAAGTATAAAATATAGGGTGTTCCATTAAAAAAAACATAACTTTGTTCTGTTATGTATATTGGGACACCCTGTACAAAAACATGCATATTTTCAAAATATGTAGAATAAGTGTGGGTACCAGTTCAAGAAAACTAGAAGTCGATATCTCAAATAGCAAATAAGTTATGGGGCTTTTATAGATCCTTGGGTCACCCGGTATCTCTGAAAATTGTCAAATACAATTCTTGCCGGCAATTTTTGTCACTCGGTGGATGCGTAGCTTTTTCAAATACAATACAATAAGTGGTCGGATTTTTGCCGGCATTTTTTATCAGTGAAAGTGTAGCTTTTGCGACGAAAATCTAAAGGCAGAAGCTACGAATTAATCTGACTGACAAAAATTACCATAAGAGTCCGACCAGGAATTGTATTTGTTCCTGTGATTATTTTTTGACGATTCCAAAAACCAATAGGAACTCTCAATTTCAGTCATGTGTGAGAGTTTCAGCCAATCACAGCATTATTCTATTGAGAAGAATCTCGTGTAGAAATATTTGACAATTGATTGACAACTATTGTTCAGCCGTTCCGTGGTCTATTGCAATTCGGAAAATCGAGACGCCGAAAAAAAAACAACGAGCCCGCGGAGTAACGAGAAAAATAAACACGACTCGCCAAATTTGCTCGACATGTGAGCGCAAAAAAAAACGATTCTGTTCGCCCATTGGCCCCAACCCCATCACTTCCAGAAATTTTCTACTAAGCGATACTAGGTAAGCCGCCACCAGTGGATTCAAGATCCTAGGCATTAACGTCGCCCCCCCAGTGCTTCAAGGACAATTTAAGCTAAGTTCCGTTTTGACGTTTGTGGCTTATACAAACAACATGTGTGCAATAAATAAATTCGGTATGATTTCGATCGCAGAAATTGATCAATCAAATCAAATACAACTCGAATAAATTAGAAAATAATTCTCAATCTTGTTGCCTTATGGCAAAAATCACGAGAGTACTTCGTGCTCTGACAACAAGCTTTCGAAAAATCTGTCAAATTATTTTCAATTTATTGTCACCCTCTTGTAATATTTCTACTGAAAATTTAATGACGATCAAAGTTTACCACTGAAATTTTCTCATTTTCTGGCCCTGTTTTTTTTTACTGGGAAGGAGAAACCAAATATTTTTAAACTGTGTATGCGCTAACATTTGTGTAATTTTATATAAGTGTATATTTGACTAGCGAAAACCTCTGTAGGGAATGGCACAAATAAATTGAGTTGAATCTATAAATTATAGCTTTCAACATAAACTCTAATAGGTGCTTTTATTTCCAGATATAGCTACACCTGTAAAATATGTGGCAAACGATGGGCCACGCAGATTCAGTTAAGTCTACACGAATATCGCCATACAAGAACTATACACTGCCCAAACTGTCCCAAAAAGTTTACAAGAAATGAAGGACTACAGAAACACTTGAAGGATTGTCAATTTAAAGGTCCCAAATTTTATTGTGATATATGTGGTCGTGGATTAAGTACTAAAACTAAACTGAGAGTTCACATAAAACATATACATGATGGGATTAAATATAAATGTGAGCATTGCGGAAAACTATATTCATCAAACGGAAATTTAACTCAGCACCTTAAAACACATGACCCGTTATATGTACCTCCAGAATTTAAATGTGATTTATGCGAGTACAAGGTTGGATCAAAGAAGCGGTTAGATCAACACATCCGGGTTCACAATGGTATTCAGCCGAAGGTGTTGTGTGATATATGTGGAAAAGAATTTGTGGATAAGCACTATTTGAAGCATCATATGAGAATTCATACTAACGAAAAGCCGTTCAGCTGTTTACCTTGTGGTAGAACTTTTAGACTCAAAGGTAATTTAAAAAAACACGAGAGAACTCATACTAAAGAAAAACCATATTCTTGTAAAATATGTTCGAAAAGTTTTCCTGTTTCTACTACTTTAACTCATCATATAAAACGTCATATGGGCGAGAAATCGCACGCGTGTGTTATTTGCGGAAATAAATTTATCACCAAACAAGAAATGGAAGTGCATAGTAGAAAAGTTCATGGTGCACCTCTTTAAATTGTTATTCAGCAAAATATTACTAATTATTGTATGCTTTTTGTATTTGTTCTTAATAAAGTTTCATGAATTTATATTGTCTGTTATTTAAGTAGTCATAGCATTGGGTTCCAATCAAAACAGGGCGGTAATAAATCAAAATTGGTGCAAAATATAATTCATGAGAATTTTTCTTTCACGCTTTATATATTTAAATGTTTTTAAAATTTAAGAAAAAAAATTCACGGTTGCAATACTTTTCCGTACTTCATGACAGAGAAAGTAAAACTTAAACAGAGTATTAGAAAAATGTATTGCATTATCGCTACCAAACGAATGACCCACCTTTTAGAGGAACTGAAATGTTCGGAAGCTTAAAATATGTGCTTGGAGGTTATGGTTGAAGTTTATAGTCAGACACATATTGCAGCATGGAAACCTGAAGAGGGAAACATCTTATTTATCCAACAATTTGCAATAAAATCATTGAGAAAACGATTTCCTTCGACAACCTTTACCCCGCTATAAACTGCCAAGCCGCATTCATATGACCAAAAAGTTGCGAAAGTTTGAACGATTTTGGTGATCGAAAAAAAATATAAAAACAACTGCCGCCGACTTGAAACTTTCAAAATTTACTCAAAACACATGCCGAATTGTAATTCCGTCAAAACCACAAACAATTCAACCCCAGATTTTGCGATAATGTCACGTGAACCGAATCGGAAATTGTGAAAGTTTGAACGATTTTGGTGATCGAAAAAAAAATATAAAAACAACTGCCACCGACTTGAAATTTTCAAAATTTACCCAAAACACTTGCCGAATTGTAATTCCGTCAAAAGAACAAACAATTCAACCCCAGATTTTGCGATAATGTCACGTGAACCGAATCGGAAATTGTGAAAGTTTGAACGATTTTGGTGATCGAAAAAAAATATAAAATATATATATAATTTCGTCAAAACCGCAAACAATTAATCCCCAGATTTTGCGATAATGTCACGTGAACCGAATCAGAAGTTGTGAAAGTTTGAACGATTTTGGTGATCGAAAAAAAAAATATAAAAACAACTGCCACCGACTTGAAACTTTCAAAATTACTCAAAATATATGTCAAATAATAATAATAATAATAACAACAGTGAAAAAATAAATCAAATGTAATGATTATAATTTTTTGTCGTAAATTATTTTATTTGTAATAACAATTTGCTGCGATCGATTGGTTGGATTGTAGAATAGTGCCCACCCACCACCCTTCGAATCAACTGTTATTTAAAGTAGACACCATGTTCTTTTGTAATTATTTAATTTTTTTACATCGCTAATGAATTACAAAAAAAAATTCGCAAGTCAAACACAGTTTTGTTGGTAAAGTTAAAGTTGGTACTAAGGGTGGTGGGTGGGCACTATCCTACAATCCAATCAGCTGAACATAAACGAGGGTTTCATTGATGTACGGCAGTGAGAAAATCGTGCAAATGTCATATTTAAATTTTTCGTTTCCGCGAATTATTTTTATTTTTTTAATAACCCTGGACTGTGATCAACAGGTTGGATTGTAGGATAGTGCCCACCCACCACCCTTTGAGTTCTCTTTCACTTAAGCTACACACCCTGTTTAATTATTTAATTTTTTACATCGCCAATGAATTACAAAAAAAATTGTAAGTCAAACACAGTTTTGTTGGTAAAGTTACAGTTGGTACTAAGGGTGGTGGGTGGTCCCTATCCTACAATCCAATCAGGTGAACATTACCGAGGGTTTCATTGATGTACGGCAGTGAGAAAATCGTGCAGATGTCATATTTTAATTTTTCGTTTTCGCAAATTATTTTTATTTTTTTAATAACCCCGGACTGTGATCAACAGGTTGGATAGTGGGATAGTAGCATTTCAAACGCTGTTACAGTTTCTGTCACTTCTGATAAGTGGACCTGTTTACACAATAACTTCTGGTTTCTGAGTTTCACAGCTCATTGGTTGTCTCCAGAATTCCAGCTTCAACACGGGGTTCTTGCTATGAAATCGTTTTCAGGATTTTACACAGGAGAAAACATAGCAAATGAACTCAATGCTCTAACAGCTCGCTGCGATATTGAGCAAAGCAAGATACACCTACTTGCACACCCATAACTTTGTGCCAAATCGTCGTAGGAACTTAGTTCTTCGAATCCTGCATAGGGAATCGATCAAATTTTAATGCTTTTATGGTGGATCGAGTCGACAGAATTTTGGACATGGTTTCCAGAAAAAAAACATTTTTTTTACAGGGGTGCTAGAGAGGGGCGGAAGGGGTTACGCTTAAGTTCACATACATGACATTAAAGAAGACACTTCAAAGTTTTTCGCCCTCAAAGATTCATCAAAATCGATTGAAAATTCGCCGAGTTATGGCGGTTTGATAATGGTCGAAATTTCACGAATTGTATTTTCTTTGATAAAAGAGGAAACCGACGAGAAGTTAGCCATAACTTTCCAGCCACGGATTTTGGCGTCTCCACCATCACCCGAATTATGATCACTCTCGATAAATTACCTTTTTGGACCTGGGCACAGTTGATTTAATTGCAAAAACATAATCAATGATTTCCAATAAATAATTTATAACTGTGTGTTTGCAATTTTTGTAAACATTTCTGACGTTTTAAATGTTAATTTTCAAACACATATAATAAAAAGTTGGGCCCCCGATGAAAATGAATTTCCCGGTCACAAACATGCTACGAAGTATGTTAGTCAATTTGGAATTGTCAAAACACCGAGAAAATTGAATACCAATCGGGTATATCCCTATACCGGATAGTTACCGGATATCCGTTTCATCTCTATTATACCGGGTGTTTCAGACCACCCGTACACCCCAAATATCTCGCGAAATACAATTCACATCTAAATTTGTTTTTTGAGCTCTATCATGTGGTGTGAAATGTAAACCCCTGGGGCGGGGTGGGGGTAAGTTTGAAATCTTAAATAGGCATCCCTATTTTTATCTGAGAATTGGATTCTACTCTAAAATATATTGGGTTTTTATTCGGAACACTTTTTTCGATTAGCAAAAAAAATCTTTTTTTTTATACAGTGCATTTTATTTAAGTGTGGCCTTAGGGATTTCCATGGTAAAAATTGTACCCCATGTTAACTTTTATTGTCGTGCAAATTTGAAACATTTTTTTGTTTTAATCAATGAATTAAACATTTTTCTACGAAATGTTCATTGTTAAAAGGACGCAAACATGTTAAAATTCTTTATTTTTGCTTTAAAAGTTGAAATTAATAACACATGGCTTAATTATCAAAACTCAACTTGGCGTAAATGTCATAATGTTCGCTGTCAAGTAATTGTTATAAAATCGCACGAAAGTTTGTTAATGAGATTTTTTCAAGAAAATGTCTGTTTATAACATTGAAGAACGAGTAGAAATTGTAACGGCATACAAAATATGTCAACTCAAAATAATCTTGGACTATGAAGATGAATCATTCTTTCTTAATTACTTCAAAAAATGAGGCAAGGGCGGAGACATATTGTAAAAGTACCATCAACATGTTCCACGAGCCGCTACTAAGAGTCATACTAACCAAGTGAATTGTTTTATTTAAATTATTCAAAATGTATCTACTAAATCTAAAGTTGTCGAAACTGCCGGCACAAAAGGTAAAATAATAAGGTCATCTTAACAAAGTTAATGGTTTTATTTTAATTATTTTTTTCAAACTGGTTTCACTTTTTTGGACGATTAAAGTGAAAATTAGAAAAATATATTTTTCTATTAAAAAAAAATGGGAAATTATTTTGGACAATTTTTGAGCTGATTTAAACCATTTTCTTACTAGAATATTTTGCACTCTATTTGCATTCTTTATTTTAATCAAAATTTTCGATTTCATTGTTAAAATTTTCAACTATTTGGTTCACATTTCTCATTTTCCCGACGAATTTTTAAATTTTAGATTTTTGACCTGTATTTTCGATTCTTTCGGGACTAAATTTTCGATCTGTTGACCCAAATATTCTTTATTTTGACATAAATTTTCAATTTAATTGTAAAAATTTTCGTTTTTTTCTTGGTCCGTATTTTTGAGATTTTTCGAGCCGAATTTTTAATTTTTAGATTTTTGAAATGTATTTTAGTTTTTTTTTTAGTCTAAATTTTTGATCATTTGCTTTAAATATTCTTTATTTTGACCTAAATTTTCGATTTAACTGTTAAAATTTTTGATTTTTCAGGTCGAATTTTTTTATTCCAGTTCCAAATTTTTTATTTGATTTTGCTTAAAATATTTATATTATTATTTTTTATATTTATTTCGAGTTTTGTTTGTTGAAATTTTCAATTTTTTAGTCTGCATTTATTGTCTTTAGGCCCGAGTTTTGGTTGTACTGTCTAAATTTTCTACTTGCTGGCCAACATTACGGATTTTTATTATATTTTTAAATCTTTTGACCTAAATTTGTCTTTATTTTGACCTAACTTTTTGATTTCATTGTTAAAATTTTCAATTTTTTTGGCCCCCATTTTTGAGTTTTCATTTAGTCTGTATTTATTATCTTTAGGCCCGAGTTTTCGTTGTACTGTCTAAATTTTCTACTTGCTGGCCAACATTACGGATTTTTATTATTTTTTTAAATCGTTTGACCTAAATTTTTCTTTATTTTGACCCAACTTTTCAATTTTATTGTTAAAATTTTATATTTTTTGGCCCGCATTTTTGATTTTTCGTTTAGTCTTCATTTATTGTCTTTAGGACCGAGTTTTCGATGTTTTGTCTAAATTTTCGACTTTTTGACCAACATTGTGGATTTTGCCCTAAATTTTTCTTTATTTTTTTTTATTTGTCTGTTAAAATTTTTCTTTGCTTGGGCCACTGTTTTTATTTTAAGGCCAGAATTTTAGATTTTTGGTCTATTTTTTATCCTATATTTTACATTTTTTAACTTGGATTAGTGATTTTTTTTATTTTTTGCGATTATTTTCGAATTTCTTTCGATTTTTTGTCTGCTTTTTGTATTTTTTGGCCAGAATTTTAGATTTTTGGTCTTTTTTTTATCCTATATTTTAAATTTTTTAACTTGGATTAGTGATTTTTTGTTATTTTTTGCGATTATTTTCGAATTTCTTTCGATTTTTTGTCTGCTTTTTGTATTTTTTGGCCAGAATTTTAGATTTTTGGTCTATTTTTTATCCTATATTTTAAATTTTTTAACTTGGATTAGTGATTTTTTTTTATTTTTTGCGATTATTTTCGAATTTCTTTTGATTTTTTGTCTGCTTTTTGTATATTTATATTTAGATCAGGATTCTTGATTCTTTGGCCCATATTTTAGATTTCTGTATTTTCGATTTTATTTATTTTTCTTTATTTAGACCAAAATATTCGATTGGTTTGAAGAATTTTTTATGTCTGCAATTTTTAACATTACGCTCGTTTTCGATGTTTTATCTACATTTCACTATATTTTGTATTTTAGATCATTTTGGTTTCAATTTTTGGTCTTTTGGCCGAAATTTTCTTTATTTCGACTTCAATTTTCGATTCGTTTGTTAAAAATTTTGATTTTTTGGTTCGAATTTTTGTTCCATATTTTAGATTTTCTTAACTTGTATTATTGATTTTATTGCGCGATTTTTTTTAAATTTTTATATTTGCTATTATTTTCGAATTTCTCGTTGGAACTTATTTTAAGCTAAAAAGAGTTATTTTTCTGCCTGAAAATGGCAAATTATTTTTCTTTTGCTTTTATTTTCTGCATTTTTATTTTTAAACCAGGATTTTTAATTTTTTGGCCGATATTTTAGATCTTCAAATTTTTGATATTTTGGCCAAAATATTCGATTGGTCTAGGAAGATAAATGGTTCTTTGTTTCTTCAATGGGGGGGGGAGGGGGGCTATAAGTGGCTCTACCATCAACATGTTCCACGAGCCGCCACTGATCACAGTGAGAGAGTTGCAAAATACTCGAAGACATTTTTACGATCGGTTGGGTTATTTTATAGCAATGGAAGGAAAGCATTTTGAACAATTTCTTTAAAAAATATTTTTGTTTACATTGTGTTATTTTTTAGTTTTATTACATCAATAAATCAAAAAACTTTACAGCTAACTTAATCAATGTTAAAACGTGATTAAATGTACATGTAAATTCCTATGGCCACAGCTATAATTAAAGACAAACGCCCTGTACTCATGAGGTAATAACTTCCGAATATTATTTTGTAGTAGAAAGAGGCTTTTTCTTTAAAAATCATAACACGTTTTACCTAAATACCCTTACTTGTCAATAAGCATTATGATATTTACGCCAAGTTGATTTTTTTGGCTTAATTATTTTTGTTATTAATATCAACTTTGAAAGCGAAAATAAAGAATTATAACATGTTTAAGTCCTTCTAACAATGAAAAATGCTTGATTTATTAATAAAAACCAAAAGTTGTTTTAAATTTGCACGACAACAAAAGTTAACAAGGGGTACAATTTTTACCATGTAAATCCCTATGTCCACACTTAAATAAAATGCACTGTATATATTTTTTTGAATTTTTTGAATCCAGTTTGTTGTTATAAACATTCATACATCACCACAATAGAAAAGAATAGAATGGAATTTGATAATCAAATTAATTTTTATTCGTTTCTACGATTTTTTTTACAATGATTTTTTTTTTACTTATTTATAACATAAAATTACGAATGACTTTAATCAACGTCTTATTTAAGAGATGACGTAAAAAATGTCGTAATCTATCATTTGATGCGAGAAATAAATTTAATTCAATAAATGCCGAATATAGCGCCATCTGTCAAATCTTTATTCATAATTTAGCCACTATTTGCGGATGTACATGTCATTTTTTTTTTGTTTATTACAAATACAATATATTAAAGTTACCTTCGTCAAATATAAAATTATAATGTCGTTGATCGAAATATTTTTTTCGGATTAAAACCAAATATTTTTTAGCATTGAATCCAAATCTGCAATAAAAAATAGGGGTCCATATTTAAGATTTTAAAGTTACCCCTCTCCCCGCACCAGAGGGAGGGAATGTGCTTCACATTTCACACCACATGATTGGGCTCAAATAATATTTTTGGACATATTTTTTTATCTCAATCCGATTTGTATTTTAGAAGATATTTGGTGGTCTAAAACACCCTATACATATTTTTTTCTTTTAATTTTTATTTTAATTTTTTATGTTTATTTTTATTTTTTATACAGGGTCCTGCATCTCACCTCCCGTCTTCTATAGGTCAGTTACTAATTAAATTAGGATTTCGATATTTTGTAGAATATATTTGTATTCTATGATGCATTTCAGGAAAATATTTTTGATTATACGGGGTGTCCCAAAAAAGCGTGACGTCATGATGATATATTTTTTTTAAATTACATGCTATGTATTTTATTGCTTTTTTGGGTACCTTTTATGGTTGTCTACATATTCCTATAATTTTATTGGAATCGATTCAGGGATATCAGCAAAAAATAATTAAAACTAAAAAAAGCAGTTTTGCACTATTGTTTTAAAAAATGAATAAAAAATAAAAATAGTGCCTTGTTAATAAAATCATACAAGGTACTTATTAAATAAGGTCTGATGGTCCCGTTAACCAAGTTTGATCGATATGAATTATACAGGGTGTCCAAAATTTAGTGTCAAACATTTCAAACTTTAAAGCTCTTTATTTTTCTTATTTTAAACTGGAGCCCCTGTGTATTTTTATGTCATTCCATGCAGAATTAGAAAACAACCCTTTCCCAATTCCTGACGCATTAAAAATTATTTTCAGAAAACTCGTTTTTCAGGTCTTTTTCAAGAAGCTGTTTTGCAAGACATTTCTTTCTTAGAGAACTTTTTTCTGGACTCTTGTTCTGAACTTTTTATGAGGACTTTTTTCGGGTATTCTCTTTGGAACTTTATAACCAGAACTCTTTCAGGGCTTTTTCAGGATTTATCAAGATTTGTTTTTAGGACTTTTTTCGAGAATTTATTAGGATTTTTTTTAGTTTTCTAATCAACCTTTCAACACACACTCTAATAGGTGCTTTTATTTCCAGATATCGCTACACCTGTAAAATATGTGGCAAACGATGGGCCACGCAGATTCAGTTAAGTCTACACGAATATCGCCATACAAGAACTATACACTGCCCAAACTGTCCCAAAAAGTTTACAAGAAATGAAGGACTACAGAAACACTTGAAGAGTTGTCAAATTAAAGGTCCCAAATTTCATTGTGGTATATGTGGTCGTGGATTAAGTACTAAAACTAAACTGAGAGTTCACATAAAACATATACACGATGGTATTAAATATGAATGTGAGCATTGCGGCAAACTATATTCATCAAACGGAAATTTAACTCAGCACCTTAAAACACATGACCCGTTATATGTACCTCCAGAATTTAAATGTGATTTATGCGAGTACAAGGTTGGATCAAAGAAGCGGTTAAATCAACACATCCGGGTTCACAATGGTATTCAGCCGAAGGTGTTGTGTGATATATGTGGAAAAGAATTTGTGGATAAGCACTATTTGAAGCATCATATGAGAATTCATACTAACGAAAAGCCGTTCAGCTGTTTACCTTGTGGTAGAAGTTTTACACTCAAAGGTAGTTTAAGAGCTCACGAGAGAGTTCATACTAAAGAAAAACCATATTCTTGTAAAATATGTTCGAAAAGTTTTCCTGTTTCTACTACTTTAACTCATCATATAAAACGTCATATGGGCGAGAAATCGCACGCGTGTGTTATTTGCGGAAATAAATTTATCACCAAACAAGAAATGGAAGTGCATAGTAGAAAAGTTCATGGTGCACCTCTTTAAATTGTTATTCAGCAAAATATTACTAATTATTGTATGCTTTTTGTATTTGTTCTTAATAAAGTTTCATGAATTTATATTGTCTGTTATTTAAGTAGTCATAGCATTGGGTTCCAATCAAAACAGGGGGGTAATAAATCAAAATTGGTGCAAAATATAATTCATGAGAATTTTTCTTTCACGCTTTATATATTTAAATGTTTTTAAAATTTAAGAAAAAAAATTCACGGTTGCAATACTTTTCCGTACTTCATGACAGAGAAAGTAAAACTTAAACAGAGTATTAGAAAAATGTATTGCATTATCGCTACCAAACGAATGACCCACCTCTTAGAGGAACTGAAATGTTCGGAAGCTTAAAATATGTGCTTGGAGGTTATGGTTGAAGTTTATAGTCAGACACATATTGCAGCATGGAAACCTGAAGAGGGAAACATCTTATTTATCCAACAATTTGCAATAAAATCATTGAGAAAACGATTTCCTTCGACAACCTTTACCCCGCTATAAACTGCCAAGCCGCATTCATATGACCAAAAAGTTGCGAAAGTTTGAACGATTTTGGTGATCGAAAAAAAATATAAAAACAACTGCCGCCGACTTGAAACTTTCAAAATTTACTCAAAACACACGCCGAATTATAATTTCGTCAAAACCGCAAACAATTCAACCCCAGATTTTGCGATAATGTCACGTGAACCGAATCGGAAATTGTGAAAGTTTGAACGATTTTGGTGATCGAAAAAAAAATATAAAAACAACTGCCACCGACTTGAAACTTTCAAAACTACTCAAAATATATGTCAAATAATAATAATAATAATAATAACAGCAGTGAAAAAATAAATCAAATGTAATGATTATAATTTTTTGTCGTAAATTATTTTATTTGTAATAACAATTTGCTGCGATCGATTGGTTGGATTGTAGGATAGTGCCCACCCACCACCCTTCGAATCAACTGTTATTTAAAGTAGACACCATGTTCTTTTATAATTATTTAATTTTTTTACATCGCTAATGAATTACAAAAAAAAATTCGCAAGTCAAACACAGTTTTGTTGGTAAAGTTAAAGTTGGTACTAAGGGTGGTGGGTGGGCACTATCCTACAATCCAATCAGCTGAACATAAACGAGGGTTTCATTGATGTACGGCAGTGAGAAAATCGTGCAAATGTCATATTTAAATTTTTCGTTTCCGCGAATTATTTTTATTTTTTTAATAACCCTGGACTGTGATCAACAGGTTGGATTGTAGGATAGTGCCCACCCACCACCCTTTGAGTTCTCTTTCACTTAAGCTACACACCCTGTTTAATTATTTAATTTTTTACATCGCCAATGAATTACAAAAAAAAATCGTAAGTCAAACACTGTTTTGTTGGTAAAGTTAGAGTTGATACTTAGGGTGGTGGGTGGGCACTATCCTACACTCCAATCAGGTGAACATTACCGAGGGTTTCATTGATGTACGACAGTGAGAAAATCGTGCAAATGTCAAATTTTAATTTTTCGTTTTCGCAAATTATTTTTATTTTTTTAATAACCCCGGACTGTGATCAACAGGTTGGATTGTGGGATAGTGCCCACCCACCACCCTTTGAGTTCTCTTTCACTTAAGCTACACACCCTGTTTAATTATTTAATTTTTTACATCGCCAATGAATTACAAAAAAAATTGTAAGTTTTGTTGGTAAAGTTACAGTTGGTACTAAGGGTGGTGGGTGGTCCCTATCCTACAATCCAATCAGGTGAACATTACCGAGGGTTTCATTGATGTACGGCAGTGAGAAAATCGTGCAAATGTCAAATTTTAATTTTTCGTTTTCGCAAATTATTTTTATTTTTTAATAACCCCGGACTGTGATCAACAGGTTGGATTGTGGGATAGTAGCATTTCAAACGCTGTTACAGTTTCTGTCACTTCTGATAAGTGGACGTGTTTACACAATAACTCCAGGTTTCTGAGTTTCACAGCTCATTGGTTGTCTCCAGAATTCCCAGCTTCAACACGGGGTTCTTGCTATGAAATCGTTTTCAGGATTTTACACAGGAGAAAACATAGCAAATGAACTCAATGCTCTAACAGCTCGCTGCGATATTGAGCAAAGCAAGATACACCTACTTGCACACCAATAACTTGGTGCCAAATCGTCGTAGGAACTTCGTTATTTGAGTTCTGCGCAGGTAATTGAACACATTTCAATGGCCTTTTGGTGGATAGTGTCCACACATTTTATCCAACTCGGTACACGTTGTCAAAGTTGGACGTTTTTTTGCCCAAAAACGTGTTTTTTTTATTTGTTCGCGGTTTGAAGGGTTCGAAAAGGGATCATTCCAATCTGAGTTTACCTCCCTAAAGTAGGGCCAAAATGAGATTTTTTTTCAAAAGAATCATCAAATTTGGTTGAAAAGTCGCTGAGTTATGTGCGAAAATCCGCAAAATGCACTTTTTTTCAAACACCCATAACTTTGTGCCAAATCGTCGTAGGAACTTCGTTCTCCGAATCCTGCATAGGAAATCTATCAAATTTTTATGCCTTTATGGTGGATCGAGTCGACAGAATTTTGGACATGGTTTCCAGAAAAAAACATTTTTTTTCACAGGGGTGCTAGAGAGGGGCGGAAGGGGTTATGCTTAAGTTCACATGCATGATTTTAAAGAAGACACTTCAAAGTTTTTCGCCCTCAAAGATTCATCAAAATCGATTGAAAATTCGCCGAGTTATGGCGGTTTGAAAATGGTCGAAATTTCACGAATTTTAAGTGTTTCATTTTTTTTCCTCCAGTGTATTTTCTTTGATAAAAGAGGAAACCGACGAGAAGTTAGCCATAACTTTCCAGCCACGGATTTTGGCGCCTCCACCATCACCCGAATTATGATCACTCTCGATAAATTACCTTTTTGGACCTGGCCACAGTAGATTGATAGGGTTGATATTCAATTTTCTCGGTGTTTTGATAATTCCAAATTGACTAACATACTTCGTAGCATTTTTGTGGCCGGGAAATTCATTTCCATCGGGGGCCCAACAATTTATTATATGTCTTTGAAAATCGTCCGTCAGAGTGGAGACAGCGGTTATTTTAAAAATTCGCCAAGGGTTGGTATTTAATTTTCTCGGTCTTTTGACAATTCCAAATTGACTAACATACTTCGTAGCATGTTTGTGGCCGGGAAATTCATTTCCATCGGGGTCCCAACAATTTATTATATGTCTTTGAAAATCGTCCGTCAGAGTGGAGACAGCGGTTATTTTAAAAATTCGCCAAGGGTTGGTATTCAATTTTCTCGGTGTTTTGACAATTACAAATTGACTAACACACTTCGTAGCATGTTTGTAGCCGGGAAATTCATTTCCATCGGGGTCCCAACAATTTATTATATGTCTTTGAAAATCGTCCGTCAGAGTGGAGACAGCGGTTATTTTAAAAATTCGCCAAGGGTTGGTATTCAATTTTCTCGGTGTTTTGACAATTACAAATTGACTAACACACTTCGTAGCATGTTTGTAGCCGGGAAATTCATTTCCATCGGGGTCCCAACAATTTATTATATGTCTTTGAAAATCGTCCGTCAGAGTGGAGACAGCGGTTATTTTAAAAATTCGCCAAGGGTTGGTATTCAATTTTCTCGGTGTTTTGACAATTACAAATTGACTAACACACTTCGTGGCATGTTTGTGACCGGGAAATTCATTTCCATCGGGGTCCCAACAATTTATTATATGTCTTTGAAAATCGTCCGTCAGAGTGGAGACAGCGGTTATTTTAAAAATTCGCCAAGGGTTGGTATTCAATTTTCTCGGTGTTTTGACAATTACAAATTGACTAACACACTTCGTAGCATGTTTGTAGCCGGTAAATTCATTTCCATCGGGGTCCCAACAATTTATTATATATCTTTGAAAATCGTCCGTCAGAGTGGAGACAGCGGTTATTTTAAAAATTCGCCAAGGGTTGGTATTCAATTTTCTCGGTGTTTTGACAATTACAAATTGACTAACATACTTCGTAGCATGTTTGTAGCCGGGAAATTCATTTCCATCGGGGTCCCAACAATTTATTATATGTCTTTGAAAATCGTCCGTCAGAGTGGAGACAGCGGTTATTTTAAAAATTCGCCAAGGGTTGGTATTCAATTTTCTCGGTGTTTTGACAATTCCAAATTGACTAACACACTTCGTAGCATGTTTGTAGCCGGGAAATTCATTTCCATCGGGGTCCCAACAATTTGTTATATGTCTTTGAAAATCGTCCGTCAGATTGGAGACAGCGGTTATTTTAAAAATTCGCCAAGGGTTGGTATTCAATTTTCTCGGTGTTTTGACAATTACAAATTGACTAACACACTTCGTAGCATGTTTGTAGCCGGGAAATTCATTTCCATCGGGGTCCCAACAATTTATTATATGTCTTTGAAAATCGTCCGTCAGAGTGGAGACAGCGGTTATTTTAAAAATTCGCCAAGGGTTGGTATTCAATTTTCTCGGTGTTTTGACAATTACAAATTGACTAACACACTTCGTAGCATGTTTGTAGCCGGGAAATTCATTTCCATCGGGGTCCCAACAATTTATTATATGTCTTTGAAAATCGTCCGTCAGAGTGGAGACAGCGGTTATTTTAAAAATTCGCCAAGGGTTGGTATTCAATTTTCTCGGTGTTTTGACAATTCCAAATTGACTAACACACTTCGTAGCATGTTTGTAGCCGGGAAATTCATTTCCATCGGGGGCCCAACAATTTGTTATATGTCTTTGAAAATCGTCCGTCAGAGTGGAGACAGCGGTTATTTTAAAAATTCGCCAAGGGTTGGTATTCAATTTTCTCGGTGTTTTGACAATTACAAATTGACTAACACACTTCGTAGCATGTTTGTAGCCGGGAAATTCATTTCCATCGGGGGCCCAACAATTTGTTATATGTCTTTGAAAATCGTCCGTCAGAGTGGAGACAGCGGTTATTTTAAAAATTCGCCAAGGGTTGGTATTCAATTTTCTCGGTGTTTTGATAATTCCAAATTGACTAACACACTTCGTAGCATGTTTGTAGCCGGGAAATTCATTTCCATCGGGGGCCCAACAATTTATTATATGTCTTTGAAAATCGTCCGTCCTGAGTAGGGACAGCGGTTATTTTAAAAATTCGCCAAGGGTTGGTATTTAAATTTCTCGGTTTTTTGACAATTCCAAATTGACTAACATACTTCGTAGCATGTTTGTAGCCGGGAAATTCATTTCCATCGGGGTCCCAACAATTTATTATATGCCTTGGAAAATCGTCCGTCAGAGTGGAGACAGAGTTTATTTTAGAAAATTGTCGTAGTTTTTTTTTAATATCCGGTATCCGGCCGGATATCGGGTAACTATCCGGATAGTTACCGGATATCCGTTTCATCTCTCTTATACCGGGTGTTTCAGACCACCCGTACACCCCAAATATCTCGCGAAATACAATTCACATCTAAATTTGTTTTTTGAGCTCTATCATGTGGTGTGAAATGTAAACCCCTGGGGCGGGGTGGGGGTAAGTTTGAAATCTTAAATAGGCATCCCTATTTTTTATCTGAGAATTGGATTCTACTCTAAAATATATTGGGTTTTTATTCGAAACACTTTTTTCGATTAGCAAAAAAAATATTTTTTTTTTTATGCAGTGCATTTTATTTAAGTGTGGCCATAGGGATTTCCATGGTACCCCATGTTAACTTTTGTTGTCGTGCAAATTTGAAACATTTTTTTGTTTTAATCAATGAATTAAACATTTTTCTACGAAATGTTCATTGTTAAAAGGACGCAAACATGTTAAAATTCTTTATTTTTGCTTTAAAAGTTGAAATTAATAACACATGGCTTAATTATCAAAACTCAACTTGGCGTAAATGTCATAATATTAGCTGTCAAGTAAATGTTATAAAATCGCACGAAAGTTTGTTAATGAGATTTTTTCAAGAAAATGCCTGTTTATAACATTGAAGAACGAGTAGAAATTGTAACGGCATACAAAATATGTCAACTCAAAATAATCTTGGACTATGAAGATGAATCATTCTTTCTTAATTACTTCAAAAAAAGAGGCAAGGGCGGAGGCATATTGTAAAAGTACCATCAACATGTTCCACGAGCCGCTACTGAGAGTCACACCAACCAAGTGAATTGTTTTATTTAAATTATTCAAAATGTATCTACTAAATCTAAAGTTGTCGAAAATGCCGGCACAAAAGATAAAACAATAAGGTCATCTTAACAAAGTTAATGGTTTTATTTGAATTATTTTTTTCAAACTAGTTTCACTTTTTTGGACGATTAAAGTGAAAATTAGAAAAATATATTTTTCTATTAAAAAAAAAATTATTTTGGACAATAGAGTGATTTTTGAGCTAATTTAAACCATTTTCTTACTAGAATATTTTGCACTCTATTTTCATTCTTTATTTTAATCAACATTTTAGATTTCATTGTTAAAATTTTCGACTATTTGGTCCACATTTCTCATTTTCCCGACGAATTTTTAATTTTTAGATTTTTGACCTGTATTTTCGATTCTTTTCAATCTGTTGACCCAAATATTCTTTATTTTGACATAAATTTTCAATTTAATTGTAAAAATGTTCGTTTTTTTCTTGGTCCGTATTTTTGATTTTTCGAGCCGAATTTTTAATTGTTAGATTTTTGAAATGTATTTTCGTTTTTTCTTTAGTCTAAATTTTTGATCATTTGCTCTAAATATTCTTTATTTTGACCTAAATTTTCGATTTAACTGTTAAAATTTTTGATTTTTCAGGTCGAATTTTTTAATTCTAGTTCCAAATGTTTGATTTGATTTTGGTTAAAATATTTATATTATTATTTTTTATATTTAATTCGAGTTTTGTTTGTTGAAATTTTCAATTTTTTAGTCTGCATTTATTGTCTTTAGGTCCGAGTTTTGGTTGTACTGTCTAAATTGTCTACTTGCTGGCCAACATTACGGATTTTTATTATATTTTTAAATCTTTTGACCTAAATTTGTCTTTATTTTGACCTAACTTTTTGATTTCATTGTTAAAATTTTCAATTTTTTTGGCCCCCATTTTTGATTTTTCATTTAGTCTGTATTTATTATCTTTAGGCCCAAGTTTTCGTTGTACTGTCTAAATTTTCTACTTGCTGGCCAACATTACGGATTTTTATTATTTTTTTAAATCTTTTGACCTAAATTTGTCTTTATTTTGACCTAACTTTTCGATTTCATTGTTAAAATTTTATATTTTTTGGCCCCCATTTTTGATTTTTCGTTTAGTCTTCATTTATTGTCTTTAGGGCCGACTTTTCGATGTTTTGTCCAAATTTTTGACTTTTTGACCAACATTGTGGATTTTGCCCTAAATTGTTCTTTATTTTTTTTTTATTTGTCTGTTCAAATTTTTCTTTGCTTGGGCCACTGTTTTTATTTTAAGGCCAGAATTTTAGATTTTTGGTCTATTTTTTATCCTATATTTTAAATTTTTTAACTTGGATTAGTGATTTTTTGTTATTTTTTGCGATTATTTTCGAATTTCTTTCGATTTTTTGTCTGCTTTTTGTATTTTTGGCCAGAATTTTAGATTTTTGGTCTATTTTTTATCCTATATTTTAAATTTTTTAACTTGGATTAGTGATTTTTTGTTATTTTTTGCGATTATTTTCGAATTTCTTTCGATTTTTTGTCTGCTTTTTGTATTTTTTGGCCAGAATTTTAGATTTTTGGTCTATTTTTTATCCTATATTTTAAATTTTTTAACTTGGATTAGTGATTTTTTGTTATTTTTTGCGATTATTTTCGAATTTCTTTTGATTTTTTGTCTGCTTTTAGTATATTTATATTTAGATCAGGATTCTTGATTCTTTGGCCCATATTTTAGATTTCTGTATTTTCGATTTTATTTATTTTTCTTTATTTAGACCAAAATATTCGATTGGTTTGAAGAATTTTTTATGTCTGCAATTTTTAACATTACGCTCGTTTTCGATGTTTTATCTACATTTCACTATATTTTGTATTTTAGATCATTTTGGTTTCAATTTTTGGTCTTTTGGCCGAAATTTTCTTTATTTCGACTTTCGAATTTTCGAATTTTCGATTCGTTTGTTAAAAATTTTGATTTTTTGGTTCGAATTTTTGTTCCATATTTTAGATTTTCTTAACTTGTATTATTGATTTTATTGCGCGATTTTTTTTAAATTTTTATATTTGCTATTATTTTCGAATTTCTCGTTGGAACTTATTTTAAGCTAAAAAGAGTTATTTTTCTGCCTGAAAATGGCAAATTATTTTTCTTTTGCTTTTATTTTCTGCATTTTTATTTTTAAACCAGGATTTTTAATTTTTTGGCCGATATTTTAGATCTTCGGCTGTTCCAAATTTTTGATATTTTGGCCAAAATATTCGATTGGTCTAGGAAGATAAATGGTTCTTTGTTTCTTCAATGGGGGGGGGGCTATAAGTGGCTCTACCATCAACATGTTCCACGAGCCGCCACTGATCACAGTGAGAGAGTTGCAAAATACTCGAAGACATTTTTACGATCGGTTGGGTTATTTTATAGCAATGGAAGGAAAGCATTTTGAACAATATCTTTAAAAAATATTTTTGTTTACATTGTGTTATTTTTTAGTTTTATTACATCAATAAATCAAAAAACTTTACAGCTAACTTAATCAATGCTAAAACGTGATTAAATGTACATGTAAATTCCTATGGCCACAGCTATAATTAAAGACAAACGCCCTGTACGCATGAGGTAATAACTTCCGAATATTATTTTGTAGTAGAAAGAGGCTTTTTCTTTAAAAATCATAACACGTTTTACCTAAATACCCTTACTTGTCAATAAGCATTATGATATTTACGCCAAGTTGATTTTTTTGGCTTAATTATTTTTGTTATTAATATCAACTTTGAAAGCGAAAATAAAGAATTATAACATGTTTAAGTCCTTCTAACGATGAAAAATGTTTGATTTATTAATAAAAACCAAAAGTTGTTTTAAATTTGCACGACAACAAAAGTTAACAAGGGGTACAATTTTTACCATGTAAATCCCTATGTCCACACTTAAATAAAATGCACTGTATATATTTTTTTGAATTTTTTGAATCCAGTTTGTTGTTATAAACATTCATACATCACCACAATAGAAAATAATAGAATGGAATTTAATAATCAAATTAATTTTTATTCGTTTCTACGATTTTTTTTACAATGATTTTTTTTTTTACTTATTTATAACATAAAATTACGAATGACTTTAATCAACGTCTTATTTAAGAGATGACGTAAAAAATGTCGTAATCTATCATTTGATGCGAGAAATAAATTTAATTCAATAAATGCCGAATATAGCGCCATCTGTCAAATCTTTATTCATAATTTAGCCACTATTTGCGGATGTACATGTCATTTTTTTTTGTTTATTACAAATACAATATATTAAAGTTACCTTCGTCAATTATAAAATTATAATGTCGTTGATCGAAATATTTTTTTCGGATTAAAACCAAATATTTTTTAGCATTGAATCCAAATCTGCAATAAAAAAATAGGGGTTCCTATTTAAGATTTTAAAGTTACCCCTCTCCCCGCACCAGGGGGAGGGCCGGTGCTTCACATTTCACACCACATGATAGGGCTCAAAAAACATTTTTGGACATTTTTTTTTAATCTCAATCCGATTTGTATTTTAGAAGATATTTGGAGTGTGCGGGTGGTCTAAAACACCCTATACATATTTTTTTCTTTTAATTTTTATTTTAATTTTTTATGTTTACTTTTATTTTTTATACAGGGTCCTTCATCTCACCTCCCGTCTTCTATAGGTCAGTTACTAATTAAATTAGGATTTCGATATTTTGTAGAATATATTTGTATTCTATGATGCATTTCAGGAAAATATTTTTGATTATACGGGGTGTCCCAAAAAAGCGTGACGTCATGATGATATATTTTTTAAAATTACATGCTATGTATTTTATTGCTGATTTGGGTACCTACATACTCCTATAATTTTATTGGAATCGATTCAGGGATATCAGCAAAAAATAATTAAAACTAAAAAAAATCAGTTTTGCACTATTGTTTTAAAAAATGAATAATAAATAAAAATAGTGCCTCGTTAACAAAATCACACAAGGTACTTATTAAATAGGGTCTGATAGTCCCTGTTAACTAAGTTTGATTGATATGAATTATACATGGGTGTCCAAAATGTAGTGTAAAACATTTCAAACTTTAAAGCACTTTATTTTTCTTATTTCGTTTTTCAGATAATCACGATCGATGCAATAATGGCGAGTTTCAGCGCTTGAAAATCGAAAAAGCTTTGATTATTCAAAATCGGGAACAAATGCAGAGTCCAAACTTTCAGAAAATTGGCAAAATTGGGGCCCCTGTTTATTTTTATGTCATACCATGCAGAATTAAAAACAAACATTTTTCCTAATACCAACCCTGTCCCAATTCCTAACGCATTAAAAGTTATTTTCAGAAAACTCGTTTTTCAGGTCTTTTTCAAGAACCTCTCTTGCAAGACATTTCTTTCTCAGAGCACATTTTTCTGGACTCTTGTTCTGAACTATTTTTCGGGACTGTTTTATTCAAGACTTTTTTCGGGTATTCTCTTTGGAACTTTATAACTAGAACACTTTCAGGGCTTTTTCAGAAATCTTTTTCGGGATTTATCAAGATTTTTCGAGAATTTATTAGGATATTTTTTAGTTTTCTAATTAACCTTCCAACACAAACTCTAATAGGTGCTTTTATTTCCAGATATAGCTACACCTGTAAAATATGTGGCAAACGATGGGCCACGCAGATTCAGTTAAGTCTACACGAATATCGCCATACAAGAACTATACACTGCCCAAACTGTCCCAAAAAGTTTTCAAGAAATGAAGGACTACAGAAACACTTGAAGGATTGTCAATTTAAAGGTCCCAAATTTTATTGTGATATATGTGGTCGTGGATTATGTAGTAAAACTAAACTGAAAGTTCACATAAAACATATACATAATGGGATTAAATATGAATGTGAGTATTGTGGTAAACTATATTCATCAAACGGAAATTTGACTGAGCACCTTAAAACACATGACCCGTTATATGTACCTCCAGAATTTAAATGTGATTTATGCGAGTACAAGGTTGGATCAAAGAAGCGGTTAAATCAACACATCCGGATTCATAATGGTGTTCAGCCGAAGGTGTTGTGTGATATATGTGGAAAAGAATTTGTGGAGAAGCACAATTTGAAGAATCATATGGGAACTCATACTGGCGAAAAGCCGTTCAGCTGTTTAACTTGTGGTAGAACTTTTAGACTCAACGGTAATTTAAAAAAACACGTGAGAACTCATACTAAAGAAAAACCATATTCTTGTAAAATATGTTCGAAAAGTTTTCCTGTTTCTACTACTTTAACTCATCATATAAAACGTCATATGGGCGAGAAATCGCACGCGTGTTTTATTTGCGGAAATAAATTTATCACTAAACAAGAAATGGAAGTGCATACTAGAAAAGTTCATGGTGCACCTCTTTAAATTGTTATTCAGCAAAATATTACTAATGATTGCATGCTTTTTGTATTTGTTCTAAATAAAGTTTCATGAATTTATATTGTCTGTTATTTAAGTAGTCATAGCATTGGGTTCCAATCAAAACAGGGCGGTAATAAATCAAAATTGCTGCAAAATATAATTCATGAGAATTTTTCTTTCACACTTTATATCGGGTGTGTATAAATTGGCGGATGATCTATACTGAAGGAAAAAAACTAAACACTTGAAATTTGTGAAATTTCTACCATTTTCAAACCGCCATAACTCGGCGTATTTTCAATTGATTTTGATGAATCTTTGAGGGCGGAAAACTTTGTGTCCATTTTCAAACCGCCATAACTCGGCGTATTTTCAATCGATTTTGATGAATCTTTAAGGGCAAAAAACTTTGAAGTGTCTTCTTTAAAGTCATGCATGCGAAATGAAGCGCAATCCCTTCCGCCCCCTCTAGCGCCCTTGCGAAAAAAATAAGTTTTTTCTGGAAACCATGTCCAACTTGGATGTCTACGGAGTTGGAATTTTCTTTTTCACAGGGGTACTAGAGAGGGGCGGAAGGGTTTACGCTTAAGTTCGTATATATGACTTTAAAGAAGACACTTCAAAGTTTTTTGCCCTTACAGATTCATCAAAATCGATTGAAAATACGCCGAGTTATGAAAATGGTCAAAATTTCACGAATTTCAAGTGTTCCATTTTTTTCCTCGAGTGTATATTCTTCTTAAAATTCTGAATAGAAATTGTCGATGCAAAAATGTTGTATCATGCCTCATAGGCCAGCAGGAGCCATTTAAAATAAATTTACATTTGGCAACATAGCTTTCACGAACTGTCCTGTTTTTCAATAATCTCATAATGTCATGATTAATTATGTGGGTTAGATCAGAGTAGAAGAGTATTAACCCTCTCATGCATGGTGTCCTCATATGAGGACATTAACTTAAATGGTTACAGTTTTGTGGCAGAACATCACAGGTTTTTTTTTAAATTTTAAACAGATCTCAAATAATCAAACTAATTAATGCGTAAGTCTGTAGGTGTCGCCGTCTGTATTTATAAATAGTATATTTTTATCAAGTTACATACTGCGTGATCTTGAGGTTATGTACTTTTGTGTCTATTCAAGGCACGTATCCGAGTATTCAGAGAAGTAATAAAGGTAAGCAAAAATTATATTCGTGTAATGTATGTTCTAATACAACTATTTTCATATTTGGCAAAATAAAAAAGTTTAACTTTGAAAATGATCCTAACCGATCGAAACACGTGTCAGGCAACTTAAAATAAAATTATGGAACAAAACAAGTGTTTTACTTTACCCAACTTGAAAATAAAAAAATTATTGGTTTTGTTCGTATCATCAAAAATGTGAAAAAAACAGCCAGGTAGCATTTTTTTATGTTGAAACATAGAAGAAAGCAATAGGTAATAATGGATTTTTTTTATGTTGAACAGAAGAAAGCAATAGGTAATAATGGATAAAATAATGGTGTTACTTCATCAAGAAATAACATAAAACTCGATATGTCGAACATTTTCTACAATGTCAAAAATACAATATTTCTGGATGGATTTGAGAAGTTTGAAGCTAATTCTGGCAGTTACTATTTTTTTAGATTTTTTTAAATCACAAGATGCAAATTTCGTTTTTCTAAAAATCAAGTTTCGAGTGTTGACATGTCGATCATTTTTCGGTATGTCAAAAATACAATATTCATAGATGGATTTGAAAAGTTTAAAGCTAGTTCCGGTAGTCTGAATTTTTGAAGAATTTTTTAAATCGCAAGATGCAAATTATATTTTTCTAAAAATCAAGTTTCGAGTGCTGACATTTTATTTCCAGTGCAAGTATGTCGATCATTTTACAATATGTTAAAAATACTATATTTCTGGATGAATTTGAATAGTTTGAAGCTAATTCTGGTAGTCACTATTTTTTTAGATTTTTTTTAATCGCAAAATGCAAATTCTGTTTTTTTCTAAAAATCAATCGATGGCTAACATTTTGCTTTCAGCGCGGATATGTCGATCATTTTCCGGTTTGTCAAAAGCACAATATTTCTGGATGGATTTGAGAATTTTGAAGCTAATTCTGACAGTCACAATTTTTTTAGATTTTTTTAAATCACAAGATGCAAATTTCGTTTTTCTAAAAATCAAGTTTCGAGTGTTGACATGTCGATCATTTTCCGGTATGTTAAAAATACAATATTCATGGATGGATTTGAGAAGTTTAAAGCTAGTTCCGGTAGACGGAATTTTTTTAGAATTAGAATAGATCCAAATTATATTTTTCTAAAAATCAAGTTTCGAGTACTGATTCCAGGGGGAGTATGTCGATCATTTTACAATATGTCAAAAATATTATATTTCTGGATGAATTTGAATAGTTTGAAGCTAATTCTGGTAGTCACTATTTTTTTAGAATTTTTTTAATCGCAAGATGCAAATTCTGTTTTTTTCTGAAAATCAAGTTTCGATGGCTAACATTTTGCTTCTAGCGGGGATATTTCGATCATTTTCCAGTTTGTCAAAAATGTTTCAAATCAAGTTTCGAGTGTTGACATGTCGATCATTTTCCGGTATGTCAAAAATACAATATTCATGGATGGATTTGAGAAGTTTAAAGTTGGTTCCGGTAGTCGGAATTTTTTTTTTAGAATTTTTTCAATCACAAGATGCAAATTCTGTTTTTCTAAAACTCAAGTTTCGAGTGCTGACATTTTATTTCCAGTGCGGGTATGTCGATCATTTTACAATATGTTAAAAATACTATATTTCTGGATGAATTTGAATAGTTTGAAGCTAATTCTGGAAGTCACTATTTTTTTAGAATTGTTTAAATTATAAGATGCAAATTTTGTTTTTTTTTTCTGAAAATTATGTTTCGATGGCTGATATTTTGTTTCCAGCGGGGGTATGTCGATCATTTTCCAGTTTGTCATAAATATAATCTTTCTGGAAGGATTTGTGAAGTTTGAAACTAATTCAATAAAAGAAATGGTTGGTCTTCTTCAATCATCATTGTTTGCAATGCATTTTTAGGAACAACATCGAACAAATAATTATTATTATATTAATAATTTTTTTGACAAATTATGTGCTGCAGTTTTTCTTTTGCAATTTTTTATGCCATAACAACACTTTTTTTGATTTTTTAGGCCCTATATTTTGGATTTTTGAAACTGAATTATTGATTATTTTGCGCGCATTTCAATTTTTTTTTGCGGTATTTTCGAGTTTTTTGGTATAAATTTTAATTTTTTATTTTAGTCACCTGAATATTGTTCTTTATGCATGCATATTTTTATTTGGCAATTATTTTCGAGTTTCGGCTCGGAAACTTATTTTAGGCTAAACATTTAATTTCGGGGCTACAAATTTTTCTTCCATTTGAATTATCAATTTTTTGGCCTGCATTTTTTATTCTTGATGTTTTGGCTCAAATTTAAGATCCTTGGCCTGTTTTACCCACTTTTGACCAATTGTTTTGGCCTAAATATTCTTTATTGTGACCTAAATTTTTGATTTGTTTGTTAAAATTTTCGATTATCCTACAATCCTAAAAGTTAAACATATGACCATAGTTTTAACAGTTGGATCTTTACAAATTAAACACAAACCTACAGTTAAAACCCATATTTCGATTCTACTGTCTTGATTGTTGGATAAGAAAAACTTTCCAAAATTACTCAAAATTCAATCGAGATTATGTTTTCGTGAAAAGGTAGATCCACACCAACGTCAAATTTTACATAAATTTTATTTTAATAGCGCGCGAAACTGAAAAATTGTAATGATCTTAATGGTTTCAAATAAATACAAAAATAATTGCCATCGATTTAAAACTTTCTAAAATAACTCAAAATTCATTAGAAATTATGATTTTGGGAAAATCTGGATACATATCGAAACCAAATTTTATGATATTTGAACAGCCCGCAAACATGAAAAATTATAATCATATCAAAAATATATAAAAAAACAATTGTCGTAAACTAAAATTTTTCTAAACATTAAATATTGTTTTCCCATCAGAACACCTACAAACCGGTTTCGACCTCTCGGCTCTCAACAGTGTAGTTTAGTTGCTGATGGGGAAATATTCCAAACACCGTTAAAGGTAGAAACGCCAAAGTACAGTACAGCATTCAGGCAATTTTGGCGTTTCTACCTTAAAAATTTTCCAAAATTACTGAAAAATCATTTGAGATTATTATTATGCGGAAAACACACACCATCACCAGATTTTGTCATAATTTCATGTTATCATTGCGAAAAATCGTAAAAAAAAGTTATAATTTCGGTGGCTTGAAATAAATATTAAAATCGATTTGAAACTTTTCTATTTCCTAAATAACTCAAAATTAATTCTACATTCTACAAGATTTTGGAAAAGGCTGAACACATACGTTAATCAAATTGTGTGACAATTTTTTGAACAGAGCGCAAAATTATGAAATTTATATAAAACAATTGGTTTTCTTTTACTTGAATTTTCAATTTTTTGGTCAGCATTTTTTATTTCTAGACCAAGATTTTTGATTTTTTGGCTCATTTTTAAGATCTCTGGCCTGTTTTTTCGATTTTTGACTATTTTGTTGGTCTTTTGTAATCATTCGGCCCAAATATTCTTTATTTTGGCCTAAATGTTCGATTTTTTTACGAGAAAGTATTGTGATCGTGATTTTTTTCCAAAATTTTTTTTAACGGAAATATCCGTTTTGGGGTCCCTAGATGCCATTTCAACAATTTCTGGAAAAAAAAAATTGTGTGTGTGTGTGTGTGTGTCTGTCTGTCTGTCTGTACGCGCTGTATCTTAAAAACTAATAGAGCAATTGATATGAAGCTTTGAACATACGTCTTATTTGATAATCTGAAGAACTGAAAAGCTTTTGGTAAAATTTCGTACACCGAAAGTTGGCGTTTACCTTAACTGTTTTTTGTTATTTGCCAATATTTTCGTAAATATGAAAAATATCACAATAACATTTAAACAAACTTTGAAGACAACAAAGAAATGAACATCTTTTGCTTGATAACATTTTTCATAAAATAATTTTTATTCGAGAAAAGAATGTATTATTATATTTAATAATTAAATAATATAAATAATATTATATATTAATAATAATTGTAGAGAATGCTAAAATGAACAACTTATAAAGAATAAGTTTTTTTCTAAATCCCTTTAGTTTTTGAGTAAACTGAGTTTTTGAATTTGAAGTATAATTTTTCCATCTTTCATAATTTTGACGTTTTAAACGTCAGTTTCATCCGAGTTTACACAACGCTCGATGTACATTAAAAACCATGAAAACGTAAATATAAATGGCTATGATACCATCAAGTCCGAAAAAGTAACGTGATGGCTACATCACCATTTTTTTACACTACATTCAAACTAAATATTTTTAAACTGTATAACGCTTTTATAATTTGTGTAATTTTATATAAGTGTATATTTAACTAGAGTAAACATCTGTAGGTAATAAACACTAATAAATTGAATTCACTTGAACACATAAACCATAGCTTTCAACATAAACTTTAATGGGTGCTTTTATTTCCAGATATCTCTACACCTGTGAAACATGTGGCAAAAAATGCGCCACGCGGATTCAGTTACGAAATCACCGATACCACCATGCAAAAACTATACACTGCCCAAACTGCCCCATGAAGTTTATAACGGATAAAGGACTACAGAATCACTTGAAAGGTTGTCAAAATAAAGGTCCCAAATTTTTTTGTGATATATGTGGTCGTGGAGTAAGTACTAGAACTAGACTGAAACTTCACATAAAAAATATACATAATGGGATAAAATATGAATGTGAGCATTGTGGTAAACTATATTCAGACCGGGGAAATTTGGGTAGGCACCTTAAAATACATGACCCATTATACGAAATTCCAGAATATAAATGTGAGTTATGCGAGTATACGGTTACCACAAAGAATCGGTTCGATCAACACATTCGGATTCATAAAGGTGTTTAGTCAAAGGTAGTGTGTGATGTATGTGGAAAAGAATTTGTGGACAAGTCCTATTTGAAACATCATATGATAATTCATACTAACGAATGGCCATTCAGCTGTTTAACTTGTGGAAGGAGTTTTAGATACATGAATACTTTAAAAAATCACGACAGAATTTACTTAAACATGAAAAACCATATTTTTGTGTCTTTCTTTATTCTATTTTATTTCATGAGTTAAAATGGTTTATATTTTATTACGTTTATATTTTTAGTGTTATCTATTATTATTATTATTATTATTATTAAGTGTCCTGTAGCGGATTTTCCGTTGAGCAATAAAGACATTATTTTTATTATTATAATTATTACTCAGACCCATAGAAACTTTCATCCCTTCAAACACCTTAGTGTTTGCAACCGCAGAACACCCACTACATTATTCCACGAGCCGCCACTGACTTTCCTCCTAATTCAGCAAATTAATAGATTGAAATCATTTAATATGTTTTTGAAAATTTAATGAAGATCAAAGTTTACCACTGAAATTTGCATTTTTACTTTCTCCGTTACGAAGTACGGGAGAGTATTGTGATCGTGATTTTTTTCTCAATTTTTTTTTTACGGGAATATCCGTTTTGGGGTCCCTAGATGCCATTTCAACAATTTCTGGGATTTTTTTTTGTGTCTGTGTGTGTGTCTGTCTGTGCGCGCTGTATCTCAAAAACTAATAGAGCAATTGATATGAAACTTTGAACATCCGTCTTATTTGATAATCTGAAGAACTGAAAAACTTTTGGTAAAATTTCGTACACCGGAAGTGGGCGTTTACCTTAACTGTTTTTTGTTTTTTGCCAATATTTTCTTAAATATGAAAAATATCACAAAATCATTCAAACAAACTTTGAAGACAACAAAGAAATGAACATCTTTTGCTTGAAAACATTTTTCATAAAATCATTTTTATTCGAGAAAAAAAAAATATTATTATTTTTTTAATTTTTGGTTTATAATTATAAAACGATAATAGTTACAGCAAATTTATGTTAATAATAATTGTAGAGAATGCTAAACTGAACAACTTATAAAGAATAAGTTTTTTTTTAATTCCTTTAGTTTTTTTCTTAAATTTTCTTCTTCCAATATACGAAAGTTTGCCGCCGTGAAAATCTTTAATCTTTAAAAAATCTGTAACTCGCTTCAAAATTATTGGATTTTCAAAAACCAAAATTATTTGAGTAGAGTGTCATTTTCCCTATAAAGATTAATTTTTGTGTAATTTTTCCGATACGTTTACTATTTTTTTCTTAATTTTTCTTCCTCCGATGTACAAATTTGACGCAGTGAAAATCAAAAATTTCAAAAATCCGTAACTCGCTTGAAAATTATTGGGTTTTCAAAAACCAAAATTATTTGGGTAGAGTGTCATTTTCCTAATAAAAATTAATTTTTGTGTAATTTTTTCGTTACATTTACTATTTTTTTTCTTAATTTTTCTTCCTCCAATGTACGTGAAAATCAAAAATTTTAAAAATCTATAACTCGCTTGAAAATTATTGGATTTTCAAAAACCAAAATTATTTGGGTAGAGTGTCATTTTCCTAATAAAAATTAATTTTTGTGTAATTTTTTCGTTACATTTACTATTTTTTTCTTAATTTTTCTTCCTCCAATGTACATGAAAATCAAAAATTTTAAAAATCTATAACTCGCTTGAAAATTATTGGATTTTAAAAAACCAAAATTATTTGAATAGAGTGTCATTTTCCCTATAAAGATTAATTTTTGTGTAATTTTTTCGAAACGTTTACTATTTTATTCTTAATTTTTCTTCCTCCAATGTACAAATTTGACGCCTTGAAAATCAAAAATTTCAAAAATCTGTAACTCGCTTGAAAATGATTGGATTTTCAAAAACCAAAATTATTTGGGTAGAGTGTCATTTTCCCAATAAAAATTAATTTTTGTGTAATTTTTTCGTTACATTTACTATTTTTTTCTTAATTTTTCTTCCTCCAATGTACGTGAAAATCAAAAATTTTAAAAATCTATAACTCGCTTGAAAATTATTGGATTTTCAAAAACCAAAATTATTTGAGTAGAGTGTCATTTTCCCTATAAAGATTAATTTTTGTGTAATTTTTCCGATACGTTTACTATTTTTTTCTTAATTTTTCTTCCTCCGATGTACAAATTTGACGCCGTGAAAATCAAAAATTTTAAAAATCTATAACTCGCTTGAAAATTATTGGATTTTCAAAAACCAAAATTATTTGAGTAGAGTGTCATTTTCCTAATAAAAATTAATTTTTGTGTAATTTTTCCGTTACGTTTACTATTTTTTTCTTAATTTTTCTTCCTCCAATGTACAAATTTGACGCTTTGAAAATCAAAAATTTCAAAAATCTGTAACTCGCTTGAAAATTATTGGATTTTCAAAAGCCAAAATTATTTAAGTAGAGTGTCATTTTCCTAATAAAAATTCATTTTTGTGTAATTTTTCCGTTACGTTTACTATTTTTTTCTTAATGTTTCTTCCTCCAATGTACGTGAAAATCAAAAATTTCAAAAATCTGTAACTCGCTTGAAAATTATTGGATTTTCAAAAACCAAAATTATTTGCCTAGAGTGTCATTTTCCCAATAAAGATTAATTTTTGTGTAATTTTTCCGATACGTTTACTATTTTTTTCTTAATTTTTCTTCCTCCAATGTACTTGAAAACCAAAAATTTCAAAAATCTGTAACTCGCTTGAAAATTATTGGATTAAAAAAAAACAAAATTATTTGATTGGAGTGTCATTTTCCCAATAAAGATTGATTTTTGTGTAATTTTTCCGATACGTTTACTATTTTTTTCTTAATTTTTCTTTCTCCAATGTACGTGAAAATAAAAAAAAATTAAAATCTATAACTCGCTTGAAAATTATTGGATTTTAAAAAACCAAAATTATTTGGGTAGAGTGTCATTTTGCTAATAAAGATTAATTTTTGTGTAATTTTTCCGATACATTTACTATTTTTTTCTTAATTTTTCTTCCTCCAATGTACGTGAAAATCAAACATTTCAAAAATCTGTAACTCGCTTGAAAATTATTGGATTTTCAAAAGCCAAAATTATTTGAGTAGAGTGTCATTTTTCTAATAAAGATTATTTTTCATAATTTTGACGTTTTAAAGGTCAGTTTCATCCGAATTTAAACAACGCTCGATGAACATTTGAAATATGATTTCAATTGAAAATAAACCATGAAAACGTAAATACAAATGATACCATCAAGTCGGAGAAAGTAACATGATGGCCACATCACCATTTTTTCTTTTTCCGTCCCTGTTTTTACTTTCTCCGTTACGAAGTACGAGAAAGTATTGTGATCGTGATTTTTTTTTCAAAAATTTTTTTACGGAAATATCCGTTTTGGGGTCCCTAGATGCAATTTCAACAATTTCTGAAAAAAAAAAATCTGTGTGTGTGTGTGTGTGTGGCTGTGTGTGTCTGTCTGTCTGTGCGCGCTGTATCTCAAAAACGAATAGAGCAATTGATATGAAACTTTGAACATACGTCTTATTTGATGATCTGAAGCACTGAAAAGCTTTTGGTAAAATTTCGTACACCGGAAGTGGGCGTTTACCTTAACTGTTTTTGGTTTTTTGTCAATATTTTCTTAAATATGAAAAATATCACAATAACATTTAAACAAACTTCGAAGACAACAAAGAAATGAATATCTTTTGCTTGAAAACATTTTTCATAAAATCATTTTTATTCGAGAAAAAAATTTATTATTTTTTTTTTAATTTTTGGTTTATAATTATAAAACGAGAATAGTTACAGCAAATTTATGTTAATAATAATGAGAATGCTAAAATGAACAACTTATAAAGAATAAGTTTTTTTCGAAATCCCTTTAGTTTTTGAGTAAACTGAGTTTTTGAATTTGAAGTATAATTTTTCCATCTTTCATAATTTTGACGTTTTAAACGTCAGTTTCATCCGAGTTTACACAACTCTCGATGTACATTTAAAATATGACTTCAATTGAAAATAAATCATGAAAACGTAAATATATATGGCTATGATACCATCAAGTCGGAGAAAGTAACATGATGGCCACATCACCATTTTTTACACTACATTCAAACTAAATATTTTTAAACTCTTATAATTTGTGTAATTTTATATATGTGTATATTTGACTAGAGTAAATATCTGTAGGTAATAAACACGAATAAATTGAATTCACTTGAATACATAAATCATAGCTTTCAACATAAACTTTAATGGGTGCTTTTATTTCCAGATATCTCTACACCTGTGAAACATGTGGCAAAAAATGGGCCACGCGGATTCAGTTACGAAATCACCGATACAGCCATGCAAAAACTATACACTGCCCAAACTGCCCAATAAAGTTTATAACGGATAAAGGACTACAGAATCACTTGAAAGGTTGTCAAAATAAAGGTCCCAAATTTTTTTGTGATATATGTGGTCGTGGAGTAAGTACTAGAACTAGACTTAAACTTCACATAAAAAATATACATAATGGGATAAAATATGAATGTGAGCATTGTGGTAAACTATATTCAGACCAGGGAAATTTATGTAGGCACCTTAAAACACACGACCCATTATATGAAACTCCGGAATATAAATGTGAGTTATGCGAGTATACGGTTGCCACAAAGAATCGGTTAGATCAACACATCCGGATTCATAATGGTGTTCAGTCGAAGGTGGTGTGTGATGTTTGTGGAAAAGAATTTGTGGACAAGTCCTATTTGAAGCATCATATGAGAATTCATACTAACGAAAGGCCGTTCAGCTGTTTAACTTGCGGTAGAAGTTTTAGACACATGAATACTTTAAAAAATCACGAGAGAATTTACTTAAACAAGAAAAACCATTTTCGCTAAAGTAGAAAGTAGAAAAATTCATTGCGCACCCCTTAAATTATTATTCAACAAATTATGACTAATTATTGTATGCTTTTTGTATTAGTTCTAAATAAAGCTTCATGAATCCATATTGTTTGTCTGTTATTTAGGTAGTCATAGCATTGAGTTCCAATCAAAACAGGGTGGTAATAAATTAAAATTGCTGCAAAATATAATTCATGAGAATGTTTCTTTCACGCTTTATATATTTAAGTGTTTTTAAAATTTTAGAAAAAAATTTAACGATAGCAATACTTTCCTATAATTCATAAAGAGAGAAAGTAAAAATTAAACAGAGTATTGGAAATAGTAATTTACGTAACAAGTTACGAAAGTGATATTTTAAGGGATGAGGAGGAATCCTGCGAGTCCCGTAAAATCACTTTTGGAACGTGTTAGGTACAATATTTTTTCTGCAGCCGTTTTTTTATATTAAAAAAGCAAAAACGCACACGAATGTTATATGACAAGCGCTGTCATAATTAAATATGAAGTTTATGTTTTTGTCAAGGCCGCCTGCATTTATGCGCAAAATCGTCCCGAAAGTAACAAAAAGCGTCCCGAAAGTAAAGAAATCGTTCCGAAAGTAAAACAAAATCGTCCCGAAAATAACAACTTTCGGTACGATATATGTAAAGTGGCACTTTCGATTTAATAAATCATACCGAAAGTTTTATTTTCGCGACGGCTGCAGAAAAAATGTATTACAAAAAATCATTATCAATAGTCAAAAGAATGGCCTACCTTTTAGACGAACTGAAAAAACTGAAAAAGTTTAAAAAATGTGCTTGGAGATTATGGTTGAAGTTGATCCATTTATGGCCAGATACGGAAAATATCTTATTTATTTTCAAAAATTTGCAATAAATTCATTGAGTTAACGACTTTGATAGTTATAAATAATATTGTAGACGAGAGTAAAAAGTTCAAATTATTCAATTTATTACACTGGTTTACAAAATTTCACTTTTTGTCTGTTGCCTCAAATCTAACAGTCAATTATATATTTTGTTGAAACGTAGTTTTCAAATCTACCGCCTAAATTTGGCCATCAGCTCGACTTTTGGAATTATCTTTAAATCAGTGTTTTTATCATTTTTCCTTACTCCTTCGATAACGGCCAGTGTGCTGTGTGTATTAAAGAAAGTTTTTCGCCATGAGCAGTTCAAAAAGGTGTTATTTAACTAATCCACAGCATTTTTGCTATATATGTGACGAATATACATTTGAAGAATGCAGAAAACCCATTGTGACAAATGTGTATTTGTTGTACTTCGACGTGCCTTTGCACAAAAATAATAAACTCTGGGCCCCTAATTCCTTTTGTAAATCCTGTGTGGAATATTTAAGGCTCTGGAAAAATGGTAAAAGTAATGCCTTTCGGTTTGGAACGCCAGCAATTTGACGAGAACCTAAAAATCACGTGGACGATTTTTATTTTTGTGGTGTGGAATAAATCGAAAGAATCGACATAAATGGGTCTATCCAAATACTATATCAGTTCAACGTCCCTCTGATGACGTCCCAGTTCGGTCGAACATGGTTTTCTGAACAATTTTTCCAAACTTCAGAAACAAGATCATTAGAGAACGATTCTGACTTTGAAGGTTTACCATCTACACCTCAACGTTTCTCACAAAATGATCTCGATGATCTTGTAAGAGATTTGTACCTTTTCAAACAATTTTCCGAATTGTTAGAATCACGATTGAATGATAAAAATTTGCTTTTTATCGCGAAAGAGAAAAAGAGTTAGTAGCTTTTTTTGCTCAGGAAGATGTTGGTGTTTGCAGGGATGTCCAAAGCTTGTTAAGAAAAATGGGTTTAGCGCAATACGATCCAAGTCAGTGGCGTTTATTCATTGACAGTTCAAAACGCAGTCTCAAATGCATTTTGTTACATAAGCCAAACAAAAACGCCAGTATACCTATTGCCCATAGCACCCATTTAAAAGAAGAATATGACAACATTTCGTTAGTTTTGAATAAAATAAATTATTCTGAACACCAGTGGGTAATCTGTGTTGACTTTAAGATGGTAAATTTAAATCAAAGTGGTTACACCAAGTTTCCTCGTTTTATATGTCTCTGGGACAGCAGAGCCAAGCAAGAACACTGGGAAAGAAAAGATTGGCCTTTAAGAGAAAACGTGCCTGGTAAACACAATGTAATCAACACTCCGTTAGTAGCTCGCGACAAAATTATCTTGCCGCCATTACACATTAAATTAGGCATTATAAAACAATTCGTTAAATCCCTTGATAAAAATGGAACCTGTTTTTCTTATACCTGTCGTAAATTTCCTCCATTAAAGCAGGAATTTTTCATGTTCGCCAACCCAGAGAGCTTAAAAAAAGAGTTTTACAGACTTTGCAGCTTCAATGACAGTACTTAAATTAAAAGCTTGGTCCGCTTTTGTCTCAGTGATGCAATATTTCGCAGGAAACAGAAAATCGGAAAATTATGTTAAACTGGTGGAAGAACTCATGTTAGGTTTAAAAAATTTGGGATGTAATATGAGTAGCAAACTTCACTTCCTACAAAATCATCTTGACCGTTTCCCTGCAAATCTAGGAGATCTAAGCGAGGAACAAGGCGAACATGCATCAGAATTTACGCATCATGGAGGAACGTTATCGAGGTTTTTGGGATACGCATATGATGTCTGATTATTGCTGGTCCTTAATGCGACATTTTCCGAAAACTCAACATACAGGAAAAGCTTTAAAGCGAAGTTTCTTTGAAAGAAATGATTAAAAAATGTGTTACTTTTTCTAAATACATGATTTTTCCTAAAATAAAATTTAAAAATATGACTATCAAAAATTAAAACTAATAGAAAAATCTGTTGTCAGTTTCGTCTAAAAACTAGTCAACAACAGCAAAAAAATCTAAGGTTACAGATACACTGTAAACCAGTGTTATTCTTCAAGTCGTCAATCTTTTTCCCATCGTAAATAAGATCTTTTTTTTCACACCTGTACTTTCACTAATCACCTACCCTTCAGGTCTAAAACAGGTTTAAAACTTCCATAATCTCCTTAGTTGTTCACGTTCACGTGAGTGTATTTTATTCTTTAACATCATATTTTTACATTCAATTTAAAGGCGAAGCTGCACTGATGAGAGATAAATCTCGAAACTCGTCTGCATATTGTATAGTTCAGTTTTATAGTTTAAAGCAGAGGGGCGATCGCCCCCAAGTGGGCAAAATGGGTGATCAGGGGGACAATAAATAAATGTGTTGCGATGAGTATTCAAAGGGGGAAAAATGAAAATAGTACTCTACAGTAGAACCTATACAGTAGAAGTTGCCAGCTAGCTATTCTCAGCCGGCAAGTTCACTGCACTCACCCTCTCCACAGTCCTCATCTGTTGATGCTCAGCGCGGCCGACTCAACCCCCTCCTGCCATCACAACACACTTGCCATTAACCTACATTCGTTTTCAGTCTTCACTAGCGTTTGTGTGCGCCTCACCGTCAGTTTTTGTGGGTTTATTTTGATGTGTAAAAGTTGGATTTAAAAAAGAAGTGTCGTCAATACTCAGCTAAGTATTTAAAATTCGGTTTTATCGCGTCACCGCAGTGCAGCTTCCACATTGTCTTTTGTGCGGTAAAACATTTACTAGTAATAAAGCCATGAAGCCATCGCGAATGAATGAAAGATCATTTATCAAGAGTATACAGTGATAACGTGAGTAAAGAACTTAGATTTTTCAACACTTCAAAGCTAAAGCTGATAAATAATAATGTGAGTGAATTATTTAAAAAACGAGCAACCGATCTTGTCAAAGGTCTTCTTGCTTCTTACGAGGTGTCTTTATTGATCGCTAAATATGGTAAACCTCACACAATTGGCGAAACTCTTGTTCTACCGGCCAGGCACGCACCAAGAAATTTGGCTTGGGGGGAGGGGAGCTCACGTATATAATAACTCACACACAAATATATGTATAGACTGAAAATCCGTGAATTTGTCATAAATAAACGTGTAACATATCAATGGTATTACAATTAATACAAATTCTAAAAAGCACTATTTTGCCAAGGACAGGTTTGGTGGTTGACGCTCGGTATAGAGATGGGGGGTAAGCCCGATAGCCACCCCCGTGGGTGCGCCCCTGCTACCGGCTACTAAAAAAAAGTTGAAATCATACTAGGAGAGGGCCCTGGTAATATGATCAATCGGTTCCTTTGAGCAACAACTGTTTCCAGGTGAATTGACGAAATGGCCACGGACGTTGAACCCAAACTCACCAATTTGCTGAAGAAAAGTAAATTTACATTGCAGATTGATGAGTCAACTGTGATTGCAATTTTATTAGCTTATGTGAGGTTTATCAATGAATAAAAGGAAATTATTTGCTACAACTTTGATCACTGATGCGACGGGATCGTCGATTTTTAAGTGGTGCAAGATTATTTTAAGGAAAAAGAGATTTCCTTAACAAACGTGAGCGCTTGCGCAACAGACGGTGCTTCTGCCACGTCAGGTCTCTAGCTCACCTTAAGGTTGAGGTCATCATTATTCACTGTGTCATTCATCGTCAACACAGCTGCGAAAAAATTGAGTGGTGTCCTGCATGAAACCCTACAACTGGTTATTACTGGTGTCAACAAGATCAAAGCTAATTCCCTTAATGACAGTCTGTTCCGATAACTTTGCCATGAAAATGATGAGGAACTCGAACGCTTGCTTCTGTTTGCGCCATTTTTTCGAATTATTTGACATGGGTACTGAGTTTCTCAACACGTCTGATATTGTTTTAAGTAAAAATTTGAAGCAACGCAAGTTAGAACTTGCGTACCTTACAGATATTTTTGAAAAAAATGCATGAAGTCAATTTAACGCTTCAAGGAAACAAGATGAACCTTATCAAGGCCAAAGGAAAAATTTCATCATTCATCGCCAAGTTAATATTCATAAGATGGTTCAGTTTCCGACCCTTAATACTATATAATGTATCAAGGGCCGAAAATAGGCTTTAGCAACCCGCCGCTTTTAGCAACACGAGCGAGCGAAGCTGAAGGGTTGCTAAAGCATTTCGGCATGAGTTACACTCGATATTTTCTCGCCTGCCTTAAGTAAAAACAGTGTTTCAGGAAATTTTATATCGCGCACCATTAAACTGTCACTGTCAAATTTTTGCATAGAGTATTCGTATTCCGCGGAAGGTTGTCTAGATTATGCATATTATTTTTTCGGCCCTAGATACGCTAAATCGTAGTTTCGACCCGATTTTTATGGCCGAAATATATGGTTTCAGTAGAGGTATTCAGTGTTAGATAACTGAACTCCCAGAACACAAAATCCTAATTTTTACTGATTACCTTCACCAGTGAAAAACTGACATGGAATCAAGGTGTGAAGATTTGACCAAGTTACAAATTCCGGATTGGATTCTAGATCCATTCTCGTTTGAAGCTGTGGTTAAGCTTGATAACTCTTTGCGGTCGGAGTTTCTAGATCTGAAGTAGGACTGTGAGGCGAAAATCATTTTCAAGCAGAGCGTTTACGAGTTAGCCTGGTGAAGCTTATGGATACTTATCCACAACTGTGGGGAAAAACTGAACCACTTCTCATCAACATCTTCAGTTGAAAAAGGATTTAGTTTTGTTGACCAGCTCCTCACAAAACAAAGAAATAAGTTGGACATTTGGCTCAAAGGAGCCTTAACTTGACAAACAAGAAGCCGGATATTCGAGCTTTAACTGAAATCCACCAAGCACAAGGCAGCCATTAAAAAAGGTAAAATAAAACAATAACAATTTTTTTCATTAATTTTTTTTAAATTTTAACTGTCTACTTTCCCAATTTTTCCAGATTCCAATTTAAAAATGAAAAAATGTTGTTTTCGTAAGGGTACGACAATAATCTTAGTTAACTAATTCACTTCTTTGTTCTTTAAAAAAATCTGTAAAAAATGTACATTTTAATTTTTGTCTATTATTTTTAAGAGTGACCAAATAAAACTGCTTTGGTTGTTTTTATATACGGCAATAAAATTGTTTAAAATAATAAGACTGCCTTATTATTTACACATACAATGAAAATGAAAAGGGGGCGATAGGTCTTGGTCAACCTCCAGAAAGGGGAGATGGGCCACAAAAGGTTGGGAAACCTTCGTCTTAAGAAATTTCAGAGTGAATTAAACTTCCATGGCCCAAAACTCTTTAATTTACGGCCTGATCCAATCAAAGTATTGCCGGTTGAACAGTTTAGAAAAACCATAAAATCATATCTAACTCAAAAATATTTATATGCTTGTCTAGTAATTTCTTTAATAGATGCACATTTTCTTAAACCATATGCAAACATTTTTGAAACAATACTATCGTGTGAGGTACAAAATTTTGTTTTAGAGTTGTCTGTAAGATAAATGAGGTAAGTCGCAAATTATTACGTCAAGAGATTAGAATTCGATTAAAAAAATGAATTAATCTCAAACATGACTGCTATGTTTCTCTCTCAGGCATGGCCAACTCTCAAACGAAATTCTGTGGCTCACACTTTATATTTTATTCTTAGTTAATGTATGTTTATTTTTAAAATTTCCATTTTTTACTGTTTTATTTTAATTTATTGCGCAATGATAATTAAACACACATTTTTAATATTTTACATATGTTAAATGTAAATCATGCTTCGTACTTGTGATAATGTTAATTTTAACCTTTGATTTTTAATTTTAATTTTAAATTTATAATTTTTACTTGAACTGACTATTATTAAGTGTGTAAACGTTATGTATTAGCATGAATAAATATTATTATTATTATTAATAGGTGCTTTTATTTCCAGATATCTCTACACCTGTGAAATATGTGGCAAAAAATTTGCCACGCACATTCAGTTACGTCAACACGAATACCGCCATACAAAAACTATACGCTGCCCAAACTGTCCCAAAAAGTATAGAAGAAATGAAGGACTACAGAATCACTTGAAAGGTTGTCAAATGAAAGGTCCCAAATTTCATTGTGATATATGTGGTCGTGGATTAAGTACTAGAACTAGACTGAGAGTTCACATAAAAAATGTACATAATGGGATGAAATATGAATGTGAACATTGTGGCAAACTATATTCAGACAGCGGAAATTTGACTAAGCACCTTAAAACACATGACCCATTATATGAAACTCCAGAATATAAATGTGAGCTATGCGAGTATACGGTTGGGTCAAAGAAGTGGTTAGATCAACACATCCGGATCCATAATGGTGTTCAGACAAAGGTGTTGTGTGATATATGTGGAAAAGAAGTTGTGGACAACTCCAGTTTGAAGCATCACATGAGAATTCATACCAATGAAAAGCCATTCAGCTGTTTGACTTGTGGTAAAAGTTTTAGACAGAGGAACACTTTAAAAACTCACGAGAGAGTTCATACTAAAGAAAAACCATATTCTTGTAAAATATGTTCGAAAAGTTTTTCTACTTCTAGTATTTTAACTGATCATATAAAACGTCATATGGGCGAGAAATCGTACACGTGTGATATTTGCGGATATAAATTTGTCACTAAAAATGCGATGAAATTGCATAGTAAGAATATTCATGGTACATCTCTTTAGGTTGACTAAAATATTACTAATTATTGTTTGGTTTTTGTATTTGTTCTAAATAAAGTTTGATGTATTCACATTGTTTGCCTGTTATTTAAGTAGTCATAGCATTAGATTTCATTAAAAATGGAGAGCTAATAATTTAAAATTGTTACAAAATATAATTCAGTATTTTTCTTTCACTCTTCATATATTTGATTGTAAGGTGTGAGCCACTGAATTTTGTTGCTGAGTTAGCCATGCCTGAGAGAGAGAAACATAGCAGTCATGTCTGAGATTAATTTATTTTTTAGTTTAAAGTTAGTTCCGGTAGTCGGAATTTTTTTAGAATTTTTTAAATCACAAGATGCAAATTCTGTTTTTCTAAAACTCAAGTTTCGAGTGTTGACATTTTGTTTCCTGTAGGGGTATATCGATCATTTTCCAGTGTATTAAAAATACTATATTTCTGGATGAATTTGAATAGTTTGAAGCTAATTCTGGTAGTCGCTATTTTTTTAGAATTTTTTTAATCGCAAGATGCAAATTCAGTTTTTTCTAAAAATCAAGTTTCGATGGCTAACATTTTGCTTCCAGCGGGTATATGTCGATCATTTTCCAGTTTGTCAAAAATACAATATTTCTGGATGGATTTGAGAAGTTTGAAGCTAATTCTGGCAGTTACTATTTTTTTTAATTTTTTTAAATCACAAGATGCAAATTACGTTTTTCTAAAAATCAAGTTTCGAGTGTTAACATGTCGATGATTTTCCGGTATGTCAAAAATACAATATTAATGGATGGATTTGAGAAGTTTAAAGCTAGTTCCGGTAGTAGGAATTTTTTTAGAATTTTTTAAATCGGAAGATGCAAATTCTGTTTTTCTAAAACTCAAGTTTCGAGTGCTGACATTTTATTTCCAGTGCGGGTATGTCGATCATTTTACAATATGTTAAAAATACTATATTTCTGGATGAATTTGAATAATTTGAAGCTAATTCTGCTAGTCACTATTTTTTTAGAATCTTTTTAATCGCAAGATGCAAATTCAGTTTTTTCTAAAAATCAAGTTTCGATGGCTAACATTTTGCTTCCAGCGGAGATATGTCGATCATTTTCCGGTTTGTCAAAAATACAACATTTCTGGATAGATTTGAGAAGTTTGAAGCTAATTCTGGCAGTTACAATTTTTTTAGATGTTTTTAAATCACAAGATGCAAATTTCGTTTTTCTAAAAATCAAGTTTAGAGTGTTAACATGTCGATAATTTTCCCGTATGTCAAAAATACAATATTAATGGATGGATTTGAGAAGTTTAAAGTTAGTTCCGGTAGTCGGAATTTTTTTAGAATTTTTTAAATCACAGGATGCAAATTCTATTTTTTTTAAACTCAAGTTTCGAGTGCTGACATTTTGTTTCCTGTAGGGGTATATCGATCATTTTCCAGTATGTTAAAAATACTATATTTCTGGATGAATTTGAATAGTTTGAAGCTAATTCTGGTAGTCGCTATTTTTTTAGAATTTTTTTAATGGCAAGATGCAAATTCTCTTTATTGTAAAAATCAAGTTTCGAGGGCTAACATTTTGCTTCCAGCGGGGATATGTCGATCATTTTCCAGTTTGTCGAAAATACAATATTTCTGGATAGATTTGAGAAGTTTGAAGCTAATTCTGGAAGTTACTTTTTTTTAGAATCTTTTAAATCACAAGATGCAAATTTCGTTTTTCTAAAAATCAAGTTTCGAGTGTTGACATTTTATTTCCAGTACGTCGATCATTTTCCAGTATCAAAAATTTATTGTTTCTAGGTGAATTTGAGAAGTTTGAAGCAGTCAGGCAGTCACTCTTTGTTGATGCAATAGCTTCCAGCTTTAGTGCGTCGATTTCGAAAATTCATAAATACGAAGAAGAAAGTTTAATCGAGAAATAGACTTGCTTTAAGGGTGTAAGGAAGAAAACGTATTTTTTGTTCTCCATGTGTTTTGTTTGGAGGTTACGTAGACGAAGAACGGTATTACAGATTTAGTGCACATCTGGGATAAAATTAAAATACAGGACAAATCAAAAGTATATATAAATCATATTTTCATTCTTTCTTCAAAAAGGAGACGGGGGGATGTATGCTAAGCGGTTTTACCATTAAAATATTTTACGAGCCGCCACTGTCCTCGACGATAAGAATGACCGATACTATTTTAAACATATTAAATTATTGGAAAGCGGACAACAACATTTTTTAACTTTGGCACAAGAACAAACTTTTATAATTGAAACAACCTTGCTTACAATGAACAGCTGCTGCGCAATGAATAACTTTTTGAAAATTTCAGTGTCAAAATAAACTGTATTAGGCAGTGGTGGCTGGTGGAACATGTTAATGGTAGAGCCACTTATACAATATACCATTCCCCTCCCTTTTGGAAGAAAGAAAAAACGATTTGTCTTCCTAGATCAAAGTACGTTTCAGAATTTTTAAACAATCTCTACTATTTTTTATTTATTTCAGAAAATGCTCAATTTTGGACGCAATTAAAAAATGCATGTTTAACAACGAACAGTTTTAACACATTAAAAAATTATTGGAATTTAAGAAGTTGATTATATTCCTAAAATATAATAGTTTGAGAGTGTATAGAATTATTTCAGAATTTTTAAACAATTCCTACTATTTTTTATTTATTTTAGAAAATGCTCAATTTTGAACGCAATTAAAAAATGCATGTTTAACAACGAACAGTTATAACATATTAAAAAATTATTGGAATTCAAGAAGTTGATTATATTCTTAAAATATAATAGTTTGAGAGTTGTATAGAATTATTTCAGAATTTTTAAACAATTCCTACTATTTTTTATTTATTTTAGAAAATGCTCAATTTTGAACGCAATTAAAAAATGCATGTTCAACAACGAACAGTTATACCACATTAAAAAATGATTGGAATTTAAGAAGTTGATTATATTCTTAAAATATAATCATTTGAGAGTTGTATAGAATTATTTCTGAATTTTTAAACAATTCCTACTATTTTTTATTTATTTTAGAAAATGCTCAATTTTGAACGCAATTTAAAAATGCAAGTTTAACAACGAACAGTTATAACTCATTAAAAAATTATTGGAATTTAAGAATTTGATTATAGTCTTAAAATATAATAGTTTGAGAGTTGTATAGAATTATTTCAGAATTTTGAAACAATTCCTATTATTTTTTATTTATTTTAGAAAATGCTCAATTTTGAACGCAATTGAAAAATGCAAGTTTAACAACGAACAGTTATAACTCATTAAAAAATTATTGGAATTTAAGAAGTTGATTATAATCTTAAAATATAATAGTTTGAGAGTTGTATAGAATTATTTCAGAATTTTTAAACAATCTCTACTATTTTTTATTTATTTTAGAAAATGCTCAATTTTGAACGCAATTAAAAAATGCAAGTTTAACAACGAACAGTTATAACTCATTAAAAAATTATTGGAATTTAAGAAGTTGATTATAGTCTTAAAATATAATAGTTTGAGAGTTGTATAGAATTATTTCAGAATTTTGAAACAATTCCTATTATTTTTTATTTATTTTAGAAAATGCTCAATTTTGAACGCAATTGAAAAATGCAAGTTTAACAACGAACAGTTATAACTCATTAAAAAATTATTGGAATTTAAGAAGTTGATTATAGTCTTAAAATATAATAGTTTGAGAGTTGTATAGAATTATTTCAGAATTTTGAAACAATTCCTATTATTTTTTATTTATTTTAGAAAATGCTCAATTTTGAACGCAATTGAAAAATGCAAGTTTAACAACGAACAGTTATAACTCATTAAAAAATTATTGGAATTTAAGAAGTTGATTATAATCTTAAAATATAATAGTTTGAGAGTTGTATAGAATTATTTCAGAATTTTGAAACAATTCCTATTATTTTTTATTTATTTTAGAAAATGCTCAATTTTGAACGCAATTAAAAAATGCATGTTTAACAACGAACGTTATGTTAATAATAATTGTAGAGAATGCTAAAATAAACAACTTATAAAGAATAAGTTTTTCGAAATCTCTTTAGTTTTTGAGTAAACAAGGTTTTTGAATTTGAAGTATAATTTTTCCATCTTTCATAATTTTGACGTTTTAAACGTCAGTTTCATCCGAGTTTACACAACGCTCGATGTACATTTAAAATATGATTTCAATTGAAAATAACCCATGAAAACGTAAATATACATGGCTATGATACATCACAATTTTTATTTTTGTTTTAAGTAATTTTGTAAAAGATTTTCCGTTAATAAATCTATTATTATTATTATTATAATATTAATACAACAAAAATTATTATAATCTATTCATTCTATAGATAGAGTTGTGCAAAAGTCTGATTTACACTATGTAAAGAAAGAGAGAGAGAGAGAGAGAGAGAGAATACATTTTTTACGACACTTTTACAGATGACCTTAACAGGCAATTGACTGGTCTTTCAGCCTACATTATGTAAATTTATTATTATTTTCCTGAAACACCTTAAAAATATTAATAATCGATTCCTTGGCTGTCACTGAAAAATGCTTCGCACGACGTCGTTTGGGTGGTTTCGGGTCATTTCATCACTACTAGATCTCGAACAGACTAATGAGGCAATTAGTTGATGATCGTATCAACCATTTACATTTGTACTGCCTGATTTGGACGTGCGGATTTCCCGCAATGGTTCGAATGTGGGCGTTTTTACCACCGGCGAGAAGTTAGCCATAAATTTCCAGCCACGGATTCGCCCGGCACCTCCACCATCACATGTTTTCAATTATTTATTTCTATGAAATAAACTTAAAATAATAAACAATTTCATTAAATAATGATTCATTTACATTTCTCTATAGTCCTATTTAATTTAAATAATAAAATTTCAACTCGATATGTCTGAATATGCATTGTTTACACATAAGTAAGACACTATTTAAAAAAAAATCATAACTTCCGTTTGGAGTTCTATGCTCCACTTTTTTTGCAACAGTTAGGTAGTACATGACATTATGTATAAATAAAATTTGAAAAATTAGCGTAACCTTGAGGTATAAACATGAGATAAAACATGTGATGATGGATGTGCCAGGCGAATTCGTGGCTGGAAATTTATGGCTAACTTCTCGCCAGTGTTTTTACCTCTATCTGTAGAATGTATAGACTATAGCTTCTAACCTTTCAACATAAACTATAATTTGCTTTTATTTTCAGAAATTACACCTGTGGAATATGTGGCAAACCATGGACCACGCTACTTCAGCTTAGAAATCACGGAATCAGCCACAAAGAGAAAAATGTATCCTGCCTAAACTGTCCCAGAAAATTTGTAAGAAACGCAGATCTACAGCTACACTTGAAAGCTTGTCTCAAGTACCACTCACAAGCCCAGATTAACGAGGGCAAGAAACTCCCGAAAAAACAAGATAACGATGATGGTCTCAAATTTGACTGCGATGTCTGTGGTCTTAAAGCTTCCTCCAAATCTGCACTGATACTTCACATTGACACCATACACGAGCGGTTGAAATACGATTGCAAGCATTGCGGTAAACGATATTCGCACAAGCCAAACTTGGTGCAGCACGTTAAGACGCACGACCCGTCATATAAAATCCCAGAATATAAATGCGAGTTTTGCGAGTACAAGGTTGGATCAAAGAGGTGGTTCCGTCGCCACATGCGGATTCATAATGGTGTTCATCTGAGCGTGTTGTGTGATACGTGTGGAAAAGATTTCTCGAGCAAGACAAACTTGAGGATTCATATGAGAATTCATACCGACGAAAAGCCGTTCAGCTGTTCAACTTGTGGTAGAAGTTTTAGGCACCAGGGGAATTTAACAGCTCACGAGGGAACTCACAATAAAGAATATCTATATGCCTGTAAAATATGTCCGAAAACTTTTAATAATAGTATTAATTTATCTAAACATATAAAACGACATACGGGCGGAAAATCGTTCACGTGTGACATATGCGGAAATAACTTTGTCACTAAAGGTGAGTTGGTGACGCATTTTAAGAACATTCATGGCGGACCTCTTTGACTTTTAGTTTTTTCTATCTTTCTTAAATAAAGTTTTATGCATCCATATTGTGCGTCTGTTATTTAAGTAGCTGTAGCATTGGGTTTCCAATTAAAATAGGGTGGTAACAAATTAAGGGTACAGTCTACTTTGCAGGCCTAAAAAAAGGTGATTTTAGGTTGTTTTTTTTTTAGAGGACTACTTAACTTTTTAACTTGAATGTTTTTCCCAGAAATTTAATAAGCTTTTAAGTACAAATTGTGATTTTTTTGATAGTTTTATATAAAAATTAGTTATGTTGTCACATCGTCGAAGTTGGGATAATAATAATAATAATAATAATTTATTTCCCAACAGAAAAGAATTCCAATTACAGGGAAAAACTATAAAACTAACTAAATCTAAAACATCATACAACGCATATAGTATGTCACTAATTATGTATTTATAACTAAAGGCGAAACAAGCGATGTCACGCTGGTGGAAGTTCCTCGGTCCACAAAAATAGTATGAAATCAAAAAACGACATAACGAGTTCAATTTTATTACATTTTCCTGTGTTATGTAGCATGGAATTTTAAAATTCGAAAAAACAACAAAATTACGCTTGTTTGGAAAAAAAAATTTTGACTTTTTTGCGGCTCGTTTTTTTTCCAATATAAAATCAATAAATGTAATTTTTTTAAATACATGCTACATAACCATGCGGGTATGTCCTTAGAGTATTTGGAAAAAATTTCAGATCATATATCTTAAATAGCTTAGGGGTCTATCAAGTCTAAATCCTGCCCTGATAATAATATTAATACATTTGAGTGTTTAGTGTTACGTCGTGCATACACAACCTAGATAGCGGTAAATCCGCGCTTTATTAATATTCACGGCAACAGACATATCTTTCATGTCGTAATAATTATCAGAATCATAACACTAGCGACACCTACTGAGTATGTCCTAACTACAACACTTGTGGGTAATATAGAAATCTAAAATGCATCTACCCACACGAATTCCCCGAAGCAATAGCAGCGGTTATTCGATTTAGGGACAGCACAACTGGCAATTGACCAGGTGGTCCGGCTTGAGGCTGAAACATTTTATCTCCCAATCTCATGAAACTTGACCAGGTGCCAATACGCCTTTGTCAAATTAACCACTTAATTAGTTAAATTATTTTAAATCGTTATTTTCGCAAAATTTCAATGCAAAATGAGAAGACTGAAAACATGTATTTTTCGAAATACTAGCCGGGCAGTTATCATTTAAAGTTTAACCCCCACACGCTTCAAGAAATATTTTCTATTTGAGAAATAAAATATTTATGCGAAGTTTTATCTAAGCAAGCTAATATCACTAAATATAAATATCTATCAATAATAATAAAAATAAATAAATTTGAGACAACCTCACTTGTTGCAGAAGCATTAAATAAATTAAATAAAGGCGAAGGTTACTTTCGTCTTTACGTAATAATAAAAATATTACCAATACTGTCCTACTTTTTCGGGTCACTGTATTATTTGTTGTAATAGCATAGAGATTTTCTTTTTGACACCTTCAACACTAAAAATTGTAGCTGAAATTTCGTTTTAGACTATTAGAACAAAAGTGTCCAACAGTGACGGTTCGCGGGGATATTTCTGGTACGGCCGAGGAACAAGAGGTGGTAATACAGATAGGTAGGGTCAGTTGCAGAGACGGCTGGCTTCGTGACCGCACCTATCTGTATTATCACCTCTTGTTTCTCAGCCGTACCAGAAAAAAACCCGCGAACCGTCACTGGTGTCCAACTTTGCTCCAGTATACTTATTTGATTGTAAGAAAAAATAAAATGAATTGTCATTTAATTAAAAAAACAAGGCAGAAAGACCTCAGGTCAATAGCCATTTGGCAGATTAACAAACTAACATCATTTTTGTAAATAGAAAGAAACGACAATGAAACCACGTTACATTTCTGCGCGTTAGTGATTAATATTATCTAATTAATTAACTTACATTATTTGAGTTCCGTTAAATATTGCACTTCCTCAAAAATACAACTAAATTCATCGCTGTCGGAATTTAAAAACATGAAACCGGCAGAAAATGGAACACTTCTATTAAAACTATATAGTTTTAACGTATGCAATCCAACATACGTATATTGTGTTGCATATAGTGAAACGACACATCGGAATTGCAGAACGGTACAAGCGACAGTTGTGAGCAATACGGCGTGGTAAATTGTTGTCATTAAAAAGTGGAAACGGGATGACGTGTGACGGTGCGTGATTCCAAAAAGCAGTGGTGTGCCGAGGATATTTTATCAAACGGTCCTTATCTCGCCGAAGGAAATTAATGCGGCCTCTATTCCCCCTGATAACGGTAATATCGCGACCTTATTTTTGAGGTTATGTTATTGTATTTCCAGGCAAAAATTAAAACTTTGTTTCTAGCCTAGATATAAACAATTCGACAAGTGTGTTAATTAACAATCATGTAATTCGAATAATGACCAAAATTGAAAATGTTGAACACAAAAATTTATGAACGTGAAACCGTTTAAAAACTTTTTTTAAGCCAACTACAGACGAAATACATTCGTGCTTTTTAGTAGAAAAACGAATTAAAAACAAGACGAGAAACTGAATTAAACGGTAAATTCCAATCTATCATTTCATTTTATTTATTATACTTGATTACCGGTGACGGTCCGCGGGGTGACTCATGGTACGGCTGAGGTAGTAGAGGTGGTAATACAGGTGCGGTCACGCCGCCAGCCGTACCATGAGTCACCCCGCGAGCCGTCACCGTTGATTACAGTGCTAAAATAATATTGCTGAATGACTAACAATATGTACAATCTTACAAGCATTTATAATAAAACACTTTCAATTTTGTTTTGTATAACTTATATTTTTATTTTTGTGACTCAAGTTTCGGTAATACAATTACCATTTTCAAACAAGAAGTGTTTTAAAAACCGATTTACAAAGGTATATATACAGGTATAACGAAAAGTACATGTTGCAAAGAAAGGTCAAAAAATGGATTTACTAGAGTCCCTGGAAATTCTCAAAATGCGCGCTAATCCGGAAATCCCTATACTGAACGACCAGCTTGACCTAATTTACACCCCTATTTTCAAAGCCCTTGTATAATTGGTTTTTATCTCTATCTTACCTGTATATATGTATACCTTTGTAAATCGGTTTATTATAATATTTAAAATGTATAACGAAGTAGAAGCCTCCAGCATAAACAATATTACAAGCATTTATTTTGCAAAGTAAGAGACGGCTTTCATCATAAAAAAACCAAAATCCAAAAAATATATTTGTCGATCTCCATCTGGTCGAAATAGAGTTGGTAATTAGAGATTGCAAGACGTCATTTAAAACGTTTCCGAATTCCCCAGGTGAGATAAGTTCGAAATTCTAAATTGCAAAAACGGTTTTTTCGAGAAACTTATGCATCAAATTTTTATTAATAATGATTGTTGAGAATGCCTAAATGAAGTTAATACATGTTTTTCTAAAATTTATTAGTTTTTGAGTAAACTGGCGATAAAAGTATAATTTGTCTTCACAAATTTTGACGTTTCAAACGTCAGATCAATGAAATTTTCATGTCAACTTTTGTAACATTATGAATTGCTATTATGCAAGAAAGGATAAGTGAGTAAATAAAATAGATTTAAATAATTCATGTCTCGGAGAAAAGGAAAGCAAATGAAAAAAGTCAACCATACAATTAGAGAAGGTCTAAATTAATACTCCAAAAAGAACCAACCCTTAATTTCAATCGCTTATATTTTTTCTCGCCCCCTTCAAAAATATATGATGATGTTTTTATAAGATTAAGTTGAAAGTTTTCATTCATATACGCAATTACGAATTTCAAAAAACCAAATGAACCAAAATTCTTTAATATCATACAAACAAAGGGTTGTGGCAGATGACCTAGTTGTCAACGCTATAATTAAAAAAAAAACAAAATTCCTCGAGCACACCACTGCTAAAGAGTTCGCCGATGTGAACAGCTGTGATAGTGATCATCTAATAATCGCGGATAAAATGACAGAGTGTATAGTGACATTGTGATTGGTGTAGGGTGACCAGATCGGCCCAACAGAAAATCGTGATACGGGATGACTCTTTTAAAATTGCAAGCCTTGCTTGCTCTAAATTGATATTTTTTTTATGAATAATGAAGTGGGTGGGGACTGATTCGACAAATAGCAAAATCGTGACAAGATGAAAAATTGTAAATCTTTTTTTATGAACAGAGGACAAATTTGATGATCGGGTGATGACTTAAAAAAGAAAGTTGATAGTTAACATTTCAAATTACGTAATGGAAATTATAATTTGATAATAATTTAATATGACATATGTAGAATTTAAGAATTAATTGGAGCATTCAACCTGTCATTGAACCCTTCATTTAATTTATTTAAAGCTTTCAGAATAAGTCAGGGTTTTTAATTTCAAATAATTAAAGTATTTAGAGAAGAATAAGAAGTTATTTTCTTAATACAACCATCCACAAACTTATCAACAAAATGTTAGTGATCTGGTGAGGAATTTTCAAAAAAGAATAGTTTTTATCCAAAATCGTGTGTAATAATCGGATTAATGTGGTCATTTAAGGGAAGTAATGTTAATTACCCTCAAGTGAGAGAATAACTCAGACTCACGAAATAATTAGGTCCTTCGTAAGATTCTTGTCAATATTTTGTATACATTATTTCAATATGTAATGCAATTACAGACGATTTTGGATAAAATGTTATATTGTACTCATGTGGAATTACTCATTAGTCCCTTAAGAAAATTACTAAACTTTTTCTTGCGCGTCTAATTACGTACATTCCACACTCGTATAATAAATAACTATTATTCTCCTCTTAATAATTCGTACATTCTAAAAATGTCAAAACGCTTCTAAAAATTAACAAATTATTGTATTCATTATACCGTGTTATTAGCCAAGTACAAATACAAAACTGATGTGACTGAAGGGCACCTGCCAAAGTAAAAAAAAAATTATACCGTGTGTTCGATAAAAAACGCCCAACGCCATAACTCTGTTATTTATTGACCGATTTGAATGAACTAAAAAAGAAAGTCAATGGCTGTTTAAATACTGTAAAATAACGGTAATTATATATTTTTTCAAAATCAACTTCATTGCCAAATGATAGTCAACTTTAAATTTTTAAATGGCTGCATATACTTTTTTAATTTTATAATACTAGGCATTGTTTTTCTGAATCCAATTATGCCCATTATGTTGGTTTTAAGTTAATATTTATGCCAGAAAAAGATAATAATAAATCCTGTTCTCACGATTTTTTTGGTAATAAATGTAGTGTGCCTTGAAAAAAAATCGAATCGACAAATGCCATTTATTGTATAAGTAATGTCAGCCATTTGTTATTAGTGTGTGTTTCAGATATACTCATGAACATTAGCGAATTAACAGACATGTTACAAATTTATTTTCTGTAATAGAAATCGAAGAGCTGCGGCACGAATTTATCATTTTATCATCTACGGTTTCCAGAGCAGCGAATACCAGAACCTAAATTTAGAAGGTTAGAAGGAAATTTGAGACGATATGGAGCCTTTAAAAAGTCGAAGACAGTGGATCGACAATTTCGTGGACTTGCAGAGTTAAAGGTTGTACTTAGTGTTTACAATAATCACAGTACATCTAAATCGCAAGTGAATTAGTACTTGCACTACTTATTTATTCTATTCTACATTGAGTACATATTTATTGGGTCCTTATTATTCATGTTTGACATAACCTTACAACAAATGACATTTGTCACTTTTTTCCAAGGCACGCTAATTATAATTTTTGAAAAATATAATTTTAAATGGAAGATTTATTTTAATTTTTTTCGACCAAAACATCGAACGAAAAACAACATATTGGGCATTATTGGATTCAGAAAAATAATGTCGAATGTAAAAAAATTAAAACATTATATGCTGCCATTTAAAAAATTTAAGTTGGCTATCGTTTGACAATGAAGTTATTATTGAAAAAAAATCAATATTGATGCCATTTGTTAGTATTTAAACCACCAATGACTTTGGTTTTTAGTTCATTTATATCGGTCAATAAATAACAGAGTTATGGCGTTGGGCGTTTTTTTATCGAACACACGGTATAACAATCGCGTGAATTAGTTAATAACTAATAAAATTGTGCAATGGAAAATTCCTCTTGAGGGAAAAATCATCGAACCAAAAGTAGGCATCAATCCCTGAAATTGCCGTCTGGTTACCCTGGATTAGTGTCCTGCTGGATTTTCCTGTGCTTCTAGAGATTCCAACTCCTCCAGTTGTAGATGCTCCTGGTATGCTGGTAAGGTAAGTCTTTTGAAGCTTTTTTGTAAATGCAAGGCGCTAGATAGTACAGGTTGTCCAACAAATTTCCAAAAATTTGTCACAAGAGTAGAAAAGTGATAAAATAAACTAAACCTGTAGGTATTTTATGCAATTTTAAGAAAAATCTCACATCGTTGGCGTACAGAGTAATGTCTTACTGTATCCTAATGTGATAAACTTAGGTCTAAACAGCTGTCGGTGACGGTGATTAATGTTGTAGAAAATATAGCATTATTCAATTTCCGATTTTAGAAATTATGCATTACTCTAATTAATTGCAATAAAAGTTTCTTAAAAAAGTACACTTCGCAACAAAATTTTCTTGCCTCAATTGGATATGAATAAAAAGAATATGCATGCAAGTATTAATAAAGGGTGTTTTTTTTTAAAGCGATAGAACTTTTTTTAAATAATAGCGACAGGAATTGAGTTTCAATTAAAAATCTTTATTCATTGTGAAGAATGGTTGACGACAGAGTTGGGTAACTAATGAGTAAGTCACTTCAAGTGTCGACTCCTTTCAGTCGACTCTTCACGACGAGGCGACTCGCAAAAAAAATCATTTCACCAATCTTCAGTTAACGACATAATGTTTTGTATTAAAAATTTTCGAAGAAATAATCACTGATAGTTGTCCGTAACGCGAGCTCCGGCTCAATTTTTGAAAAAAAAATGATGTCACCAGCGTGAAGACTACACCAAACAGTGAACTTTTGCAGTGTGTCAAGTTGGCACCCCAATGGAAAGTTCTGATAGTTCTGAATAGAGTTCTCAATTCCTTTTGATGTATCTAGAAGTACTATCAACTTAAAAAAAAAAAAACGCTAAAAGACGTTTTCTCTGCTGAAGATGGATAATATCCGAAACTAGTACAGAAAAATAAAATTTTATTTTCTTACTGGGGCGTACGTCATTTTATTACCATTTTAAAAAAGAGTTCTGTAAAATTGGGCCTTCAGGAATGTTTTGAAAAATGTGGTGCCAACTTGACACCGCACCCCAGCATTGTTATCGAATAGTTCTGAACTAGTTTTAAGATGTGTTTGGGTTAGTACTATAGTTCCTAATGCTTTTAAAAAATCGTTCTGTTGAATTTCCTGAGATAAAAATTTTCAAAGTTGGAAATTTGAAATATTCAAATGCATATTACTCACTTAATATAGGTTGAATCTAAATATTTCATAACAACTATGGATAGAACTCACAAAGAACTACAGGAAACACCAATCAGAACTCTCCGGAACTATCAAAACTTTTTTTTTGAAAAAAGCAAAAAAAAATATTGAGAGTTCTAGGAGTTCTGAGTTAATTTTCTATTTCTACTTATTGAGTACAATAATTCTTTCTTATAAACAAATTCGATAGAATCACGATTTATAGCATTTGGAAATAAATTTAAAATTCGAGAATAGAAAATTTAATTTTGAAAATACCTATTTCCTGTCATTTAATCAAAATTTGCCATTAGAGTTTTCGTTAGAACCTTGAGTACAACCTATAGGTCAAATCGGAACTCCCAGAACTATTAAAAAATCAATATTTTGAAAAAAAATAAGTCCGAAAAAAAAAAGAAATTGAGAGTTCTAGGAGTTCTGAGTTAATTTTCTGTTTCTACTCATTGAGTATAATAATTCTTTCTTATAAACAAATTCGATACAATCACGATTTATGGCATTTTTAAATAAATTTAAAATTCTGTTATAGAAAATTTAATTTTGAAAATACCTATTTCTTGTCATTTAGTCGCAATCTGCCATAAGTGCTTTCGTTAGAACTCCGTCAGTACAACCCATAGGTCAAATCAGAACTCCGAGAACTATAAAAAAAAATCAATATTTTGAAAAAAATGTCCGAAAAGAAAAATAAATTAAGAGTTCTAGGAGTTCTGAGTTAATTTTCTGTTTCTACTCATTGAGTATAATAATTCTTTCTTGTAAACAAATTCGATACAATAACGATTTATGGCATTTTGCGATTACTTGACAGGAAATAGGTATTTTCAAAATTAAATTTTTTATTTTTGAATTTTAAATTTATTTAAAAATGCCATAAATCGTGATTGTATCGAATTTGTTTATAAGAAGGAATTATTGTACTCAATAAGTAAAAATAGAAAATTAACTCAGAACTCATTGAACTCTTAATTTTTTTTTTTTTCTTTCCGGAGTTAGTTTTTTTTTTCAAAATATTGGTTTTTTAATAGTTCTCGGATTTCTGATTTGACTTATGGGTTGTAATCAAGGAGTTCTAACGAAAACTCTAATGGCAAATTGCGATTACTTGACAGGAAATAGGTATTTTCAAAATTAATTTTTTTATTTTCGAATTTTAAATTTATTTAAAAATGCAATAAATCGTGATTGTATCGAATTTGTTTATAACAAAGAATTATTGTACTCAATAAGTAAAAATAGAAAATTAACTCAGAACTCATTGAACTCTTCATTTTTTTTCTTTCCGGAGTTAGTTTTTTTTTTCAAAATATTGGTTTTTTAGTAGTTCTCGGAGTTCTGATTTGATTTATGGGTTGTAATCAAGGAGTTCTAACGAAAACTCTAATGGCAAATTGCGATTACTTGACAGGAAATAGGTATTTTCAAAATTAAATTTTTTATTTTTGAATTTTAAATTTATTTAAAAATGCCATAAATCGTGATTGTATCGAATTTGTTTATAAGAAGGAATTATTGTACTCAATAAGTAAAAATAGAAAATTAACTCAGAACTCATTGAACTCTTAATTTTTTTTTCTTTCCGGAGTTAGTTTTTTTTTTTAAAAATATTGGTTTTTTAATAGTTCTCGGATTTCTGATTTGACTTATGGGTTGTAATCAAGGAGTTCTAACGAAAACTCTAATGGCAAATTGCGATTACTTGACAGGAAATAGGTATTTTCAAAATTAATTTTTTTATTTTCGAATTTTAAATTTATTTAAAAATGCAATAAATGGTGATTGTATCGAATTTGTTTATAACAAAGAATTATTGTACTCAATAAGTAAAAATAGAAAATTAACTCAGAACTCATTGAACTCTTAATTTTTTTTTTCTTTCCGGAGTTAGTTTTTTTTTTTCAAAATATTGGTTTTTTAATAGTTCTCGGATTTCTGATTTGACTTATGGGTTGTAATCAAGGAGTTCTAACGAAAACTCTAATGGCAAATTGCGATTACTTGACAGGAAATAGGTATTTTCAAAATTAAATTTTCTATTGTCGAATTTTTAATTTATTTAAAAATGCCATAAAACGTGATTGTATCGAATTTGTTTATAAGAAGGAATTATTGTACTCAATAAGTAAAAATAGAAAATTAACTCAGAACTCATTGAACTCTCAATTTTTTTTCTTTCCGGAGTTAGTTTTTTTTTTCAAAATATTGATTTTTTAATAGTTCTCGGAGTTCTGATTTGACTTATGGGTTGTAATCAAGGAGTTCTAACGAAAACTCTAATGGCAAATTGCGATTACTTGACAGGAAATAGGTATTTTCAAAATTAATTTTTTTATTTTCGAATTTTAAATTTATTTAAAAATGCAATAAATGGTGATTGTATCGAATTTGTTTATAACAAAGAATTATTGTACTCAATAAGTAAAAATAGAAAATTAACTCAGAACTCATTGAACTCTTAATTTTTTTTTTCTTTCCGGAGTTAGTTTTTTTTTTTCAAAATATTGGTTTTTTAATAGTTCTCGGATTTCTGATTTGACTTATGGGTTGTAATCAAGGAGTTCTAACGAAAACTCTAATGGCAAATTGCGATTACTTGAAAGGAAATTGGTATTTTCAAAATTAATTTTTTTATTTTCGAATTTTAAATTTATTTAAAAATGCAATAAATCGTGATTGTATCGAATTTGTTTATAACAAAGAATTATTGTACTCAATAAGTAAAAATAGAAAATTAACTCAGAACTCATTGAACTCTTCATTTTTTTTCTTTCCGGAGTAAGTTTTTTTTTTTCAAAATATTGGTTTTTTAATAGTTCTCGGATTTCTGATTTGACTTATGGGTTGTAATCAAGGAGTTCTAACGAAAACTCTAATGGCAAATTGCGATTACTTGACAGGAAATAGGTATTTTCAAAATTAAATTTTCTATTGTCGAATTTTTAATTTATTTAAAAATGCCATAAAACGTGATTGTATCGAATTTGTTTACAAGAAGGAATTATTGTACTCAATAAGTAGAAATAGAAAATTAACTCAGAACTCCTAGAACTCTCAATATTTTTTTTTTGCGGTGCCACTTTTTTCAAAAAAATATTTTTGATAGTTCCGGATAGTTCTGATTGATGTTTTCTGTAGTTATTTGTAAGTTCTATCCATAGTTGTTATAAAATATTTAGATTCAACCAATATTAAGTGAGTAATAAGAATTTGAATATTTCAAATTTCCAAATTTGAAAATTTTTATCTCTGGAAATTCTTTTTTAAAAGTATCAAGAACTATAGTACTAACCCAAATACACCATTCAAACTAGTTCAGAACTATTCGATAACAATGTTGGGGTGCGGTGTCAAGTTGGCACCCCATTTTTCAAAAAATTTGACAGCCCCATTTTACAGAACTCTTTTTTAAAAGTTGATGGTACTTCTAAATACATCAAAAGGAATTGAGAACTCTATTTAGAACTATCGGAACTCTTCATTGGGGACACATTCGAGTTTATCGCATTTTTACCTGTTAAAAATTTTAACTTATTGTAAATATTCCTTCCTTATTCGCGATTAATTCTCACAAAGTGTGTGAAGTGTGTTCCAGCGAAGATACTGAAATATTTTTGAAAAGAAGTGGTGCGGTTGAATTGGTTTCTATGTTAAGACAAGCTGATTTAGGCTGGAGCTTTGTTAGTACTCCAAGGCCACAATCGTCAGTCAGGTAAGTAAATATTTGCATTAAATCTTGCACCTTTTCCAATGCTCTTAATTGGGCCTTCGTTGTACCTTTACTCAAACGCGACGACTCTGTACATATTTATTCTCCCAACTGGAGGAAAAGTTTATTATAATACTTATTACTACATAATACAAAACTAGTAATACGTAATTTTTTGTAAATGTAAGGGTGCACCTATTCTCGGTGCATTTGACGGATAATTTATTTTGTTTTCAAAGCGATCCAGAGGCCGGCACTTTTTTCTCTCCTCTTAAGCTTGACGAGACATATTTAGATTTCTTTAGAAAAATACATTTTCTTTGGCGGGTATCGAACTTTGATAAAACTTCTGTTAATGTTTCTTTTATTCCTTGTGTTGTTAGGTCTATCTATCTAGACTGCTTAGATATTTTTAACTTTTTATGGCGGATACAGAACTTTTGACTTTTTTTTGACGGACATCGAAGTCTGCAAAAAAGTATATTTTTGTTTTATGGCGTGTCAAAAAATATTTGGGCATTGAAATTTCGGGTTGGGGCGGTTAATGTGCGTTCTTTGGTAGTGTAACGTTTGCTTAACTTGGACTATACCTTACGGGGTTTAGGGCAATAACTTTTACTCTCGGGATCGTGATTTGTTAACTCGTTTATTCTTCAACATGAACTAAAAATATATTCTCTTAAAACATGTGTGGCGGAGCTCGGCCTGCGCAATATCGCGGAGTAAATAGGTACTAGATACTACAGGAGTTTTGAGGATTTTACAATATTATGGATTTTTTTTTTAAATCTATTCACACCCGTCGGGAATACGCCAATGTTCAGTTTTCCTATTTATACATCCAAATTTGTAAACCTTGCTCATATTAATAATCACCACCATTTTGTTTTGTTGCTTAGCCGCGCCATTCAGCCACGAACGATGATTATATTGTAACAAAAATAAATTTATACGTATAACAGGAATCTTAGAGTCTGACGTCAGATGCAAGTAAGAAAATGGATAAACGATTTTGGAATTTCTGCATGTTATGAATTTAAGAGTTATCGCAGTTGAAATAACGTACTCTTATTATTTTTTAAACTACGTGGAAATGATATTGCGTTAGAATAATGATGGTCAACATATACGACCTAGTATAAAAATGTATGCGACCGTTACACGAACCAATACGTCCACATTTTAATAACGCCGAAAGAGAAATGCTTTTCAATGATATACAATTTGTATAACGAAATATTAGGGATTCTTAAGATTTATCCATAAAAACATTTTTCTTTTGTCACCTCCTGCTCATTTTTTGGAATTTCAGCCAAAACTATGCATTTTCTGAAAAAATAATAAGAGACCAAAGTTGTAGAGCGAAAAATTTTCGATCGATATAGGTCTTTCTACTTATTCAATAATGCGTGCATTGCCCGCCAGAGTGCGCAAAATCGTGACCGTATATACATTTTAGCGTTTTTCTCAAATTTTTTGCACTATACTTTATTTTCCACGTCCTCTAGCAGAAAAACGGGTAATTATAGAATTATTTAAATGACCTACATCGATTGAAAATATTCCGCTCTACAACTCTTAAAAGAAACAATTTTTGCCCAAAATGCATAGTTTTCGCTAAAAATGCAACAAACCATTAAAAAAACGCAAAAATTGATATATACATTTTCAATTTGCATTTTTAGGGAAAACTATGCATTTTTGGCAAAAATTGCTTCTATTAAGAGTTGTAGAGCGGAACATTTTCAATCGATATGGGCCATTTTAATTTCCATATAATTTCCCGTTTTTTTGATAGAGGGTGCAGAAAATAAAGTATAGTACAATTTATTAATAAACAATTTGAAAAGAAAACGCTAAAATGCATATACGGTCACGATTTTGCGCGCTCTGGCGGGCAATGCACGCATTATCTTAAAAGTTGAAAGACCTATGTCGATCGGAAATTTTTAGTTTTACAACTTTGGTCTCTTATAATTTTTCCTGAAAATGCATAGTTTTGGCTGAAAATTCAAAAATCAGCAGAACGTGACAAAACAAATATGTTTTTATTGATAAATCTCAAGAATTCTTAATATTTTGTTATACAAACTGTATATCATTGGAAAGGTTATTAAAAATGCCATAGATTGGTGGCAACTTATATAGGGTATTCCATTTGAAAAAAAATAGTTATCCACTGTTTTGCGTATGTTGACACCCTGTATAGCACTATGAATAAAAGATAACCAAAGCCGATGTGTATTATTCTTTATGATGTGGGAAATTTTCTAGTGTATAAATAATGATGCTATCTTTGCTAGGAACGCTTCTGCAATGTTTTCAATGTGTATATGTTTTTGCCATAAATTTGCCTATAACTAACCAACCGTCCATAAAGGACCCATAGTATCTTATACTATTTTTATCAGCTTCTCAAGAGGGTTAAAAATAAAGTATAAAATATAGGGTGTTCCATTTAAAAAAACATAACTTTTGTTTTGTATATTGGGACACCCTGTACAAAAAGATACATATTTTTAAAATATGTAGAATAAGTGTGGGTACTAGTTCAAGAAAACTAGAAGTCCATATCTCAAATAGCAAATAAGTTATGGGGCTTTTACAGATCCCTGGGTCACCCGGTACATATCGTTGAAAGAAAGTTGCCAAAATATGTTGTTTTCCAAGTCAAAGTCAACAAAATCGCGTTTTTTATTTCGAAAAATTGCTAAACTTCCGAATGCCTTATTTGATTTTGATGATTTAAATTTCAAAATGTAGCAAATTCAGTGTATTTTGAAAATATATAAAGATATATACATATAGTTCTGAGAAAGTTGCCAAAATCTGTTGTTTTCAAAGTCAACAAAATCGCGTTTTTGATTTTGAAAAATTGCTTAACTTCCGAACGCCTTACTTGATTTTGATGATTTAAATTTCAAAATGTAGCGAATTTAGTGTGTTTTAAAAAAATATAAAGAAATATACACATTGTTCATAGAAAGTTACCAAAATTTGTCATTTTCCAAGTTCAAGTCAACAAAATCGTGTTTTTGATTTTGAAAAATTCATTAATTTCCGAACGCCTTACTTGATTTTGATGATTTAAATTCCAAAATGTAGCGAATTCAGTGTGTTTAAAAAAATATATATAGAAATATACATATCGTTCAAACAAAGTTGCCAAAATCTGTTGTTTTCCCAGTTCAAAGCCAATAATACCGCGTTTTTGATTTTGAAAAATTGCTTAACATACTTGATTTTGATTATGTAAATTTCAAAATGTAGCGATTTTAGTGTGTTTAAAAAAAATAACGAAACATACATATCGTTGAAAGAAAGTTGCCAAAATAATGATGTTTTCCAAGGTCAAAGTCAACAAAATCCCGTTTTTGATTTTGGGAAATTCCGAAACTTCCGAACGCGTTGTTTAATTTTGCTGATTTAAATGCTAAAATGTAGCAAATTTAGTGCGTTTGAAAAAAAATATTAAGAGATAATCATGCCGAGTCTATGAAAATTGCCAAAATCCGAAATTCAATTCGAATTCAACAAAATCAAGTTTTTGATTTTGATAAATTGTTTAACTTGCGAGCGCGTTGTTTGATTTTGATGGTTTAATTTTCAAAATGTAGAGAATTTTGTGTTTTTTTTTAATATTGAGAAAGTCCAATTTCGCAAAACAAGTTTTTTGGGTAAAGTTTAAAAACATTTGGTTCTAATTTAATAATAATCTTAAGTCACATTATAATTTTTTTAGGCGATTTGAGCCATCTCTGTTGACAGCGCCCGCAACATGACCATTGGCCCCAAATGCTCATTGTCAGAAAAACACTCAATTTAAACGTCGATCGCCCACCAGGGGGCGATATCGCCTACGTTGAGAAACACTGATTTCGTCCAATCTTAATAACTCTTAAATAAAGTTTACTTTTTAATTTAATGACTGTTAGCTGTTGTGTCTGAAAAAGACTGCCATTAAATTTGGGCTCTGAATATCGTCACATATTTCATATATTCACAGACATGAAAATATACAAAAATATACAATAAAATTGTGCAAAATATGTAAAAATGTTCTTTTATGAAATTAATGCCAAAATATGTTTTTATATGTATTTTCATGTAGAAACATAACTATCCCAGTCCGACTTATAAGCTCATCTCACCAATTTATTTATTTTTTTTTTTTTATTTTTTATTATTTTTCAATAAACCTCGGATTCTGCTATAACCGAATCAAAGCAGCATGGGCGCGAAGTGGTTAAAGATATCCATGAATTTTTAATTCTAAAACACTTGTTTGGTTTCATATTCATATATTCAGTTTCCTGACACGTGTTTCGGTCAATGGTGACCGTAGAGTAGACTCCTTTGAGAATGATTGTCATTGACCGAAACACGTGTCAGGAAACTGAGTATATGAATATGAAACCAAACAAGTGTTTTAATTTACCTAATATTACAATTTCGTTTCATCAAGAGTGCAGTGAACAAAGTATTTGCCGATTTGTTTATTCTTTTAGAAAAAATTATATACCATGGGTTGTAATGGGTTAATTCTTGACCCTTTGCTATCCTTAATTTACATGAAGTACCTGTCTGATATCATTAGGATTCGTTGATTGTTTTGTATACATAATACAGCCATTAAAGCTGCTCCTAATAATAATTGTTATTTTGATTATATAATTTTCCCAAAAGTGTTTTCACAAAAAACTGAATTTAGCGTACATATGCGACGTCATACAGACGATTTTTGTGTTTTTCAGGAACTACTTTTAACTTACAAGTTAAGATCCATAAGTGCTTTGATTGTAATAAAACCGGGCAAGTATTGAAGTAAATTAATTGATTTTTTTTAAGGACGGATGTTTGTAGAAAATACGGATTTGGGAGAGTAAATGGTGCAGGAGAATTGGACCATGCCGGAATGTTGTACAACCACAACCGCCTTTTTGTAATTTTTTATAATTTGTTTGAATGAGACAACCACAACATCCACGAACCCAGTCGGAAATTTCCGATTTGTGACTTGCTAAAATCGCTCCTAAATATTTATTATATAATCATTTTTTTGTATACCCAACCTTGTATAATCCTAGGTTCAGCGTTACCATTATTTTTTTTCCTATTCGTTAATTTGGTTTTGAAAATATATGTAAAATGGCAAACTTTCAGTTTATAATAACGTTTCTATTGCTTACAGATATTCACAAACCTGCAAAATATGCCACCAATCTTTCGACGATCAGGCCGAATTTATGAACCACGAATTGGATCACGAATTGGACCACGACGAAACAACGGTTGCTTGCACGAAATGTTCCCAAAAGTATCCGTTCGACAAAATCGAGGAGCACATGCTGAGCTGCACCACAGAATGCAAGATTTGCAACATAGTATTCGACACGAAAAGGATTTACAAGGCGCACATGGAGCACCACGCGAACGACCTCGTGTCCGAAAGCGATCTGAGCAACATTAAAAAATTATTCCAGAAACAGGAGGAGAGTGCGGACGATAACAAGATCAAATACGAGTGCGAATTTTGCGGTAAGAAATTCGTGCAGAAGAGGTATTTAAAAGTGCACAGGAGGACGCACGATCCGGCCTATAACGAGGAGGACGAGAAGAAGTTCGCGTGCGAGGTGTGCGGAAAGAAGTTCAAGCGCAACTACGAATTGGTCATTCATGTGAGGAGGCATAATAACGTCAAGCCTTATAGTTGCCAGACGTGCGGAAAAGCTTTCGTTTTGAAGAAAAACTTGACGAATCATCTGAGAACGCACACTAATGAGAAGCCGTATACTTGTGAAATATGTGCGAGGAGCGTTGCGGATCGGACCGCGTATGTGGTTCATATGCGACGCCATACTGGGGATAAACGCCACGAGTGTGTATTGTGCCGAGAGAAATTTTTGACTTCTTCGGCATTGAAATCACATGTTAAATCGAATCATTGAGACCGTTTTATTATTGTATGATGTATTAAAATGTCTGTGTAAGGCGTAATTTTTAATAATTAAAAAAATATTATAAATAGATTTTTTTTTGCATGCAATTACCTGACTAGCTTATTACAAATATTTCATGTGATGAGGAGGAGCTTCATATTATTGTCTTCGTCGAGTACAACTTTCTCTCTTCATCAAGCATATCATATTCCTCGGTAGAAGTGATGAGCTTACAAAAAAAAAGATTGGAAGCACATTTTCACCGTTTTTTTTTAATTACGTGTATTTTTAAATTTAATATTGCAAAGTAATAATGGTTTTGCGGTGATTGGGCTCTATCCTCTGCAGCGATGAAGGACAGAAAAACAAAAAAAATAAAGGTTTGTATACATTGGTTGCGTTGTTAAAGTATGGCCAGGTCGGACCTGTGTTACCGGCGTAGCTCAGACGGATAGTAAACAATTGGGTTCTAAAACAGGTATTAGTAAAAGACTTCCACATGCCAAGGTGACCTTGTGACCGACTTTAGCAACTAAGTACAACACTGCTACTTTCTGGACCATCTGGGTGGATAGTCTGATTGGGAGGCACAGGGGTTCCTGGCAAAGCGTTCGCGGCAACGCACCTAGTCGATTAGCACCCAGGGAATCGATTAAACAGTTTCACAGTTGTTGTACTTACTTGAGCCCCAGCGCCACGTCAAGGCAGGGGTCACTAACTGGGGTCAACTAGCGGATAAGGATATCGCGCTAGAGGGGTCAATAACGGGTTAATCAGCTGATAAGACCAAGTCCGATGTTTACGCCACAAGATCACATATAACACTGGAGCACTGAGTGTTCGTACCAGGGTTATATATCACCTGTCATATAAGTGCTAGTGGTATTTCGTTCCAGAATCCGTGCGATGTGTTCTGGAAGGTCACCAGCAGAGGACAGCAGGCGTGTGGCCAGGTCCGGAATTTTCTTATTTAGTCGCGGAATGCTGATACTTTTTTCAATTTTGTTATGCATTACAGTTGTGGAGCTCCACGTGAAGTGGACCATGTTGCCGCTACATGAGACTCTGAGTTCGGCTCCGTAGGTCTTCTTCGTCGGACTGACGAAGAGCCTAGTTATTTCGGCTCGTCTGTCGGGGAAAAGGTTAACTGGAGCAGTCACGGTGAGCTCTATCGGGTCGGACGTGGACAGGCGTGGCGCTCATGACGATTATAGACGTGGCTTCTTGTAGTGAAGCCAAAATGCAAAGTAGGCATTTCATCACGTTTGCTGTGCTAGCAGTGTCAGTGCATGACCCACGGTGCTGGACAAGCGGCATCCACAGGAACGGCGTGCGCGCGCTCTGGTCTGATGAAGACGTGACTGAATATCTTCAGCTAGTTCATCGCGTAGGCTTGTTGGTGGCTCAGGACGTGAGTCGGCGGGCGCCCTCTATGGCTATCAAGAGTTTTTTCGCGGTAAAATTGAGTTGGAATCCTGTAACAATACAGGAATACGTTGGTGATGATGGAGGTTTGGCTATTACGAAAAACCTTTGGTTCGTACAGGCTCGCAGATCAGATTAAACAGGAACTTCTGCAGTGTACACGTCCAACTGGGGTTGGATGACTGCGGTACCACGTAGGCCATTGGCGATCGGACAATGACTAGGCCGGCCACGCCGTGTAGGTCACCGGTGACTTCGGCAAGTGTCTCATTAAAATCTTATTTCTACACCGCTGGTCACCGCCGTGAATAGACGCATCAGACCTTTAACCTCTTCACGCCCAGGTCGCCACATGTGGTGACAAACAAAAAAATGAAAACAAAAAAATTTACAAAAAGAAAATACACCTTTAGCGCCATCTTTGGAATATTTTTTTCATATTTCTTTGCATAAATGAGTAAATTTGTGACAGTGGAATAATATGTCGTAGAAAAAGGTAACAACAAGAAAAAAGTAATTTTTCAGGATTATCCTATAGCACAATCAAAGCTACATGGGTTAACGTTGCTATAACGACGCATGAGCGGAGCTGCGTGGGGGAGAATAGATTTATGCGTACTTTTCTCTAGGTTGGTGTTTCTCAACCTTTTTGGACCCAACGCCCACTTTGTCAGGTCCTCTTCTTAATTCGCCCTCTTTATTTAAAAATTTGAAAGGAACGAAGTATAATAACATTAAGTAAATATTATTTGAAGATAGATACACCATAAACGAAATTTAAAGTTTTAATGAGAACTTTTAGATATTTAATAAAAGTAATAAACAAATTGTGTCTTAAATCAGCGCAAATTGACGATATTTCAAGTTTTCCACGTCCAACGGCAACAAGATCGCGTTTTCAATTTCTTAAATTTCCCGAGTTAAACGTGTTTTTTAATTTTAATGATTATGTTGAAATGTAATAAATTTAGTGTGTTTCAGAAATATTCATGACGAGTCAAGTACAATTGTCAAAATAGGAGCAACAAAGAGCAACAAAATTCCGTATCTGATTTTTAAAAATTGTCAAGGTGTTGAACGCGTTTTTGATTTTGATGATTCATATGATAAATTGCAGAGAATATAGTTTATTTAAAAAAAATATTAATAAATATGTCAAGTCAACGAAAATTAACAAAATTCGAAATACGAAATACAAAATAGAACAAAAAAATATGAATTTTGAAAAAAAATTTAAATGTATTTCAAAATCTTCTTGAAAAGTTATTGCTGCACTAAAAGTATTTATGGAGTCACTATTGTCCAAATATATTTCCATGCTTACAAAATATATTTGACATAAGATTCGCATAGAGCCACCATTACTGTTTCTAGTTTCAAATTTCCATCAAGTAACCGTTAGGATAGAAAAACAATTAGGGCGACATCTATTGCCCATATACAACGTGTCCACGTAAGTATGCAACATATGGAAAACTTTTTTATTATTAATTTCTCAGAAAATTTTATTCTTTATAAAAGTTGGTGCTTGATCTTAAACATACAAAAAAGACAAAACAAATGACATTCGACGCTATACAGGGCGGGGCACCGCATACGACACGGTCGTTTTATGGAATACCATGCAACTTCGTGTTATTATTTTCAAATAGATAGATATGGGATCGTTGTCCCATTAAAAAGATACACATCAAAGTTATGTTTTTTAAATGGAACACCCTGTATTTTTTGTCATTTTTAAATTCTAAGGAACATATAAAGGTGAGTTACTTTAATATTCCCTATACCTATCCTTTACCGTTTTCGAAATATTTAAAGATTTATTGAAATAAAGGGTACTTGTGAAATTTTATATTTGCCCCAGTGATTGACGTAAAACTATTACAATCATTTCTATTGTTTGGTTGAAGGTTCGAACTACAGCGCCAACCATGATTTAGTATAAAAAATTATACAGGGTGATGAGAAAAACGTGGTAGAAAATCTTAACTTATAAAGTCAAATAACTTCGATTTTTCAAATGGCACACCCTGTATTATAAATCGCCAAAAACAAGAAAACTATTGAGATTAGGAACCGAGAATCCTTATACAATCTGAAAGAGAATTGGATTCTGTGAGAATATGTTACTAAATACAGGGTGTGCCATTTGAAAAAACGAAGGTATTCAACTTTATAAGTTGGGATTCTCTACCACGTTTTTTTTATCACCCTGTATAATTATTTATACTAAAGCATAGTTGGCGCTGTAGTTCGAACCTTCAACCAAACAATAGAAATGATTGTAATGGTTCAACGTCAATCACTGGGACAAAAATATATTATTTTACCTGTACCCTTCATTTCAACAAATCTTTAAATATTTCGAAAACGGTAAACGATAGGTATAGGGAATATTGAAGTAACTCATCTTTATTTATTCCCTAGAATTAAAAAATGACAAAAAATATAGGGTGTTTCATTAAAAAAAAACATAACTTTGATGTGTATCTTTCTAATGGGACACCCTGTATAACTGGTAATAATTTTAAATTGTGCATACAACGATCCCACATCTATACATTTGAAAAGAATAACACGAAGTTGCATGGCTTTCCATAAAACGACCGTGTCGTATGCAGTGCCCCACTCTGTATAGCGTCGAATGTCATTTGTTTTGTCTTTTTATATGTTTAAGATCAAGCACCAACTTTTATAAATAATAAAATTTTCTAAGAAATTAATAATAAAAAAGTTTCCCATTTGTTGCATACTTACGTGGACACGTTGTATATTGTTTAAAGATAAATACACCATAAACGAAATTTAAAGTTTCAGTGAGAACTTTTAGATATTTAACAAAAGTAATAAAAAAATTGTATCTGACTAATTGTAATTGACGATATTTCAAGTTTTCCACGTCAAAAAACAACAAATTCGCGTTTTCAATTTCTTAAATTTCCCGAGTTCTTAAACGTCTTTTTTAATTTTAATGATTTATATGTTGAAATGTAATAAATTTACTGTGTTTCAGAAATATTCATGACGAGTCAAGTACAATTGTCAAAATCAGAAGTTTCAAAGAGCAACAAAATTCCGTTTCTAATTTTTAAAAATGGTTGAGGTGTTGAACGCGTTTTGAACATGATCAGGTCATTGTTAATGTTATAATCTACACTTGTAAAGGTTAAATTGATAGCCACAGACACCACCACATAACACATTTTAAATTCAAATTCAAAATTTTACGGCATCAAAATAACAGGGTTGGCACTATTTTTGAGTGCTCTCTCTTCAGTTGGCTTGTACCTCGGCCATTACAATCTAACCTAGATCACCACCACTGTTAGTCATTGCCTCGAACCAACATGTTCGGCGATGTGTGTTTGTAAAGTTTGTAAATTTTAATCTTGCGACATTAGCGTTTTTAACAAGTTTTAATATGTTTAACTATTATTGCATCGAGCCATTTTATGAATCCCGTATGTTCAACGGTTTAGTTTTCACATCTTCCATGTAAGTAATTTTTCGCCAACACGTGCATAACCTCAAATCATTAACTTATAAATTTTTTCTTCTGTAAATAATTTGTAGCGTCATCCCTGAAGAAGCTAATAAACATTGGCGAAAGCTCGGTTTTATGATAAATAGATGATTTATTAACCACCCCTTTTGGTCGGATTCCCTGATACGAGGATTTTTCTTCGATTTTTTTAATATATATATATATATATATATATATATATATATAATTTGTGACGTTTGTAACATTTTCGACGATAGATGTCGCCCTAATTGTTTTCCTATCGTAACGGTTACTTGTTTGGTATATAAGGGCATAGGACCTGGAGGTGTTCGCGAGCCTGGTCTGGCCTAGATTCCCGAGGGTCAAGGATGGTGTTGCGACTGAAATGGTACATGGCCTTCGGTTTTTTTTTTGTGTGCCTGGTGCGGAAATGGCTGCTGCGGTGGTGGTTGTATCTGCTGTGTTCTTCACCGATGTGAACCAAGCGCCCGACTTTAAAAAAGTTGGACTTTTTTTAACGTAGATCGATTGTACCTTGTTTGTACCTGTTTGTACCGCTATTAACTTCGTTTGTACCTCAAAGACAAAAAAGTTATTAAACAATAAAAAAATGGTCAGCGCCCAACTTTCACATTTTCAAATTTGGTTTATGCCATTCGAAAGAGAATCGTTAGTACCCGTTTGTACCTTTTTTAAATTGTTTGTACCGCAAAGGTACCAGAAGTACAGGCTTTTAAATTTTTTTACATTCTATGGAGGCGATTTTAGTCAATTTTCAAGTAATCACAAAGCGGCTAATGGGAATCAAAAGAGCATCGTTTGTACCCGTTTGTACCTCTTTTTAAATTGTTTGTACCTCAAAGGTACCGCAAGTACGGGCTTTTAAAAAAAAATACATTCTATGGAGGCGATTTTAGTCAATTTTCAAGTTATCGGAAAGCGACTAAGGGATATTGAAAGAGCATCGTTTGTACCCGTTTGTACCTCTTTTTAAATTGTTTGTACCTCAAAGGTACCAGAAGTACAGGCTTAAAAAAAATTCTATGGAGGCGATTTTAGACAATTTTCAAGTTATCGCAAAGCGACTAGGGGATATCGAAAGAGCATCATTTGTACCCGTTTGTACCTCTTTTTAAATTGTTTGTACCTCAAAGGTACCAGAAGTACAGGCTTTTAAAAATTTTTACATTCAATGGTGGCGATTTTAGTCAATTTTGAAGTTATCACAAAGCGACTAAGGGGAATCGAAAGAGCATCGTTTGTACTTGTTTGTACCTCTTTCTAAATTGTTTGTACCTCGAAGGTACCAGAAGTACAGGCTTTTCAAAATTTTTGCATTCTATGGTGGCGATTTTAGTCAATTTTCAAGTTATCGCAAAGCGACCAATGGGAATCGAAAGAGCATCATTTGCACCCGTTCGTACCTCTTTTTAAATTGTTTGTACCTCAAAGGTACCAGAAGTACACGCTCTTAAAATGTTTTACATTCTATTGTGGCGATTTTAGTCAATTTTCAAGTTATCACAAAGCGACTAAGGGGAATCGAAAGAGCATCATTTGTACCCGTTTGTACCACTTTTTAAATTGTTTGTACCTCAAAGGTACCGCAAGTACGGGCTTTAAAAAAAAATACATTCTATGGAGGCGATTTTAGTCAATTTTCCATAGAATTTAATTTTTTTTAAAAGCCTGTACTTCCGGTACTTCCAGATAAATGAAAAATTGAATATGGGTTGATGCATGATTGCAGAGTACGTACACCTTAAATTGTAAATATGATATAATTTGTGTGATTCTTCTTTAATGTAAATTGGCAAAATTCGACGCTAAGAAAATCATTATTTTAAGAATTGTTAGGATAGATAAACGATTACGGCGACATCTATTATCTAATTTCCCTTAATTATCCACCGGAAATTAAAGGGAATAGTCAACAAGCGACAATTATAATAATAATATTAAAAATATTAATCATTGTTTCCCCTTCCACAATAATTACTGTTCTAGAAGAATTGTTTGGAATAAACAGCCATGTTTAATTAAACATATTCCTGCGGTGAGTAAAACATCCTAAACTTCTGTAATCAACTAATGATGCTTCTATTCATAAGTAATGTGTGTATTATTCTGTATTATTGTTTTTAATAAAATTGTACATTTGCTGATGATCACTTTCTTGTAGTGTTAAACAATTAGAAATAGATGCTACTAAAATGTGTATTTGTTTTATATTGCACCCTGGTATTCCTCAAGAATCAAACCTAGGACCAGTTATCTTTGTATTATGTTTTTAACCCATTCTCATGTTTACATTTTATTTTAACACTTATCGCACTTCTTAACTAACATTTATCGAGCCTGGTTGCATTTCAAAATTGTATTACCAATTTTATTACTTTCAGAAATGGACACCCTTGCTTACGATGCGGTAAATCCTTCGGCACCAAAAGACAGCTTAACAGGCACGAACTGTATCACAAGGAAAAGACGATTCCGTGTCCGAATTGTCCGAAGAAGTTTCTGCACAACTACCAGCTGCGAGAGCACCAAATAAACTGCGGCGAGGACACGTCCAAACTGTACGAATGTCACATCTGCAACAAAAAAGTAATGTCGAAATACACATTCGAAAGACACATGAAGCTGCACACCAAGGAGGCGATGTTCGAGTGCGATATGTGCGATGCCCGTTACGCTGCCAAATGGCGGCTTTTGAGACATAAAGACGCCATCCACAAGCAGATCAGGTTCGACTGTCAGTATTGCGACAAGAAGTTCTCGGAGTCGAAGACTTTGAGGAAACACATGAAGAAGCACGATCCGCTCTATAACGAGAATGAGAAGTTCTCGTGTGAAGTTTGTGGACTGTATTTTGCGGGGAAGTCTGATTTGGAGACGCACATGATGACACATGCTGCTGAGAGACCTTACCGTTGTTCGAAATGCGGACAAATGTTCGCCGAGAAATATTTGCTGGAGAATCACTTGATAAATCACTTTAATTGGGAGTTTATCGAACAATATCAATAAGATCGGCGATAAATAAATAAATGATGTTATTAATATATTTGGTGAAAGGATATTGCTGTTAATGGTGGATGACCGCAGAAGACAATGGGTACGGATTGAAGAACTCGATTCAAGTACGATTTGAATTTTGTGTGAAGTGCTTTATAGTTTTTGTACTTTTAATAAAATAAATGCAAATACGTTTAAAATATGCGGAAAAAAATTGTGGTTTTTGGGACTTTAAATATTGTTATGTTCATTTTATATAGGCATTATCATTTTTGTTAATTATATTTAAATAAATATTTTATGCATTTACTTAAATACATTTCTTTATTAAAAGATATTTACAAATATATTACCTTCATTTTTTTAAAAATAAAAACCCACTTGATAATAACTGTAAAGCCAGGGGGTGAAATTAACATACATAACTGTAAGTATGCTTCAGTCGATACCATGAAAGGGATGAATGAATAATAATTAATGTATTTGATGTTTCAGGATTTATTCAGTTTTAGCTGAAACAATTATGGTGAAAACTGAATAAACCCAAACAATTTATTTTAATTAAATTATTCAATACTTGACCATTTTTTTTTTCATTTTTCGTTTATACACTGCCAGAAAATAATATTGAATTTCGATAACGGTGTACTATTTACAACATAGAAGAAACATAAATTAAGCAGAAGTGCATCTACGTCTAGTTTTACAATTTGAATGCCATCAGATTCGTCAGCGTCAAGTACAACAAGAAATAGTTTGGAAAATTCGTAACTTTTACTCTCCCAATAAGGTGCCAAAATCCATACAACGAAAATACATCTTTATTAACAGAAACAATACTACAACAGACATATGATAAAGTGGTGTTAGAGTTTGTTACTCCAGAGGTCTTTCTGCCACAGTGAAAAATTTGATCAAAAATCCGTAAAATCTGAGAGAACTTGAATGTACATATATTTATACAGTTATTGAATAAATATGTTCTCTCTCTCTCTCTCTCTCTCTCTCTCTCTCTCTCTCTCTATTAACGTTCGATCAGGCAACACTGTTGACTTTCCATTTGGAAAAGGAATGCAGGCGAATATCTAATGCGTCTTCAGTATGAATAAGAACTCCCCAGAGTCACTTGGTGGTCCGGTAACAATTATTTTCGTGGATACGATTTTTCGTGTGCGTTTTGAAAATGAGTGGCAATAATTTCAAGCAACGGTGCGCTATTAAGTTTCCTTTCAGACATGAGCAAAGCGCGAAACTTCAACAGGCCTTCTGTTTTTGGCCCAAATTTTCAGATGGTTTAAGGCATTCCTAGAAGGCCGAGACTTGACTCAAGGTGAACATCGCAGCGGAACAAGAAGAGAAGAAAATGCCCACAGCATCCGTGATCTCGTGCCTTCTGATCGTCTCTTGACAGATTGGAGATGAGTTGAATTTGACTTATACAACCGTTCATCAGATTTTGGCCAATGAATCGGAGATGAAGAACATCTGCGCTAAAACGGTTCCGGAAAATCGTTCGTACGATCAAAAGGAAATCTGGAGGGAAAGATGGCTTGTTTTTGTAGGGCGGGTTGAAAATTACTGGAACGCATCCTCGCCAAGGCAAAATGAGCAAATTAACGATCAAAAACTTCCTAATTTGCTTTAGCGATAGCCAGGTAATCATCTATAAGAAATTTGCGCTTCAAGGCCAAACGGCAAACCAGCATTTTTATCGAAAAGTTCTTGGAAGGCTAATTCTGTTACGGAATTATTTTTTTATCAAATCCATCTTTTAAAATAGTCGCTAAATATGCATTTTCCACTGATTTTTAGAACATCTATATTCAGCTCTATTTCGTATGCAAAACGTTAATTTAACGGTATGTTAAAATTCGTGCCCCTTGTTTTACTAATTGGAAATACAATAAGCTATCACTTATTTTAACATAACGTTCAGCAGTTAAATTTAACGTTTTGCGTACGAATTAGGGCTGAATATTATTAGGTAGAGCAATGAAAAAATGTAAAGAAAAATTAATACAGATATTATTGAATTCCTTAAAAAATAAAAAAAAATATTCAATTTTTATGTGAGTTAAGAAAATTAATATTTATAGTTCTTGGCGACTATTTTAAGTTAATAATTAAACAAAACAATCTAAAGAAAATAAATACTTACGGTGGGATTGCTCAAGATTTTAACACATACACATTAACATACATTTTTATTTTTGAAAATGTGCCAATTTCTGCGTGACTTATAGATTTTTAAAAATGATTTTTTTAAGTTGTTAAATATTTGAGCAAAGAAAAAATAGGAAAAAAAATTACTGATATGATTGAATTCCTTAAAAACTGTAATGCAATCATTCATAATAAATGTATCTTTAAAAAAACTCTGATTTTTGAAAATAAGTCCATTTTTGCGTGAGTTATGAATTTTTGAAAATTAATATTTTAAGTTGTCGAACACTTGACGAAATCAAACATCGTAAACAAAATTGAGTTCCTCAAATATTTTAATACATCGACAGAACGACTGACTTTCATTTTTAAAGATGTGTTCATTGAATTTTTGAAAATTAAAGTTTTAAGTTGTCAAAAAAATACTGATATGATGAAATTTCAGAAAAAAATTAGTATCTTCACAAAACATTTGCCTTTAGGATTAACTTTTGCGTGAGTTGTGTATTTTTGAAAATTAACATTTAAAGTTGTTGAAGACGAACAAAAATATTATCTACCTTTTTTCACAAAACATCTACCTTTAAAACTAATTGTAATTTTTGAAAATGTCACTTTTTTCGTAAGTTATGAATTTTTTTTAAATTAATATTTTAAGTTTTTGCTTTTTCTCTTTTAAAATATATCTTTTGAAAATAAAGTTTTAAATTAAATTACGCCAAATTGTTAGTGTTGTAATCCACGGTTACTGGGTAATATGTAAGTTGTATAATAAAATGACGTACGTCCCAGTATTTAGTTGAAATTTTATTTTTCTGAAAAATAAAATTTTGACCAAATACTGGGACGTATGTCAAGTCCCTAACATGGGAAAAATATTGTTTGTGTCCTATACTTCATAACTCGAATATAAGCGAGTAGAACTCAACGCAACAATACATTAATTTAGGGGTTAGCATGTACTAATTAAGTACCAAATTCTCGATTTTAGTACTTCACTCCTAATATAGACGAACAAAAATTTTCTATACTCAGTACTTCATAACTCTAATCTGAACGAACAGAACTCAATAAAACTGTTCAGTAATTTAGGGGTGGGAACATAATTAGTGCATGCTGAGACCTAAAATAATTTATAATAATAATAATATTTTATCAATCAAATACACATGAATATAAGAAATATATTTAAATTAAAAATTATGGTTTCGTTGAGTTCTGCTCGGTTATTTTCGAGTTATGAAGCACAGGGCGTTAGGGATAGATTTCTAAAATCTGAAATTTAGAACATGCTAATTCCTAAGTTCCTGTATAGATTCGTTGAGTTCTGCTAGTTCGTTTTCACGAAGTACAGACGTAGAAAATTAATTTCATTAAGTTAGGGGTGGAGCAGTAAAACCGGAAATTTGGTAATTTATTAGTACATACGATCGTTCTCGCGATACAGGGCGTAAAAAATATTTTTTTTTAAGTTAGGAGTGGAGTACTAAAAACAAGAATTTGGTACTTAATTAGTACTGTACATTTTTACTAAGATCGGTTCGTTTATATTTGATTTATTAAGTGCAGGGTATAGAAATAATGTTTTAGTAAGTTATGGGTAAAGTACTCTAATCGAGAATTTGGTACTTAAATAGTACATACTAGGTCCTAAATTACTGTATGATTTGTTTTTGAGATACCAAGTACAGGGCGTCGAAAATATCCTTTTCCACGTTAGGGAGAAGGTACTAAAAATGGGAAATTTGGTACTAAACTAGTAAATACTAAACCCTAAATTACTGTTTAGTTTCGTTGAGTTCTGCTTGACCGTTTGCGAGATACGGAGTGAAGTTTGTAGAAAATATTTGTTTCTAAGTTAAGGGTAAAGCACTAAAAGTTGGTACTTAATTAGTACATCCCAAGTTATGAATGACTGAATGATTTCGTTGTGTTCTACTCCTTCGTTTTTGAGATACCAAGTAGAGGGCATAGAAAATATCCTTTTCCACGTCAGGAAGAAGGTACTAAAAATGGGGAACTTGGTAAGAAACTAGTAAATGCTAAACCCTAAATTACTGTTTAGTTTCGTTGAGTTTTGCTTGTTCGTTTGCGAGATACGGAGTAGAGTTTGTAGAAAATATTTGTTTCTAAGTTAGGGGTAAAGCATTAAAAGTTGGTACTTAATTAGTACATCCCAAGTTATAAATTACTGAATAATTTTGTTGAGTTCTACTCCCTCGTTTTTGACATACCAAGTAGAGGGCGTAGAGAATATGCTTTTCCACGTTAGGGAGAAGGTACTAAAATGGGGAATTTGGTGCTAAAATAGTAAATACTAAACCCTAAATTACTGTTTAGTTTCGTTGAGTTTTGCTTGACCGTTTGCGAGATACGGAGTACAGTTTGTAGAAAATATTTGTTTCTAAGTTAGCGGTAAAGCACTAAAAGTTGGTACTTAATTAGTACATCCCAAGTTATGAATGACTGAATGATTTCGTTGAGTACTACTCCTTCGTTTTTGAGATACCAAGTAGAGGGCATCAAAAATATCATTTTCCACGTTAGGGAGAAGGTACTAAAAATGGGGAATTTGGTACTAAACTAGTAAATACTAAACCCCAAATTACTGTTTAGTTTCGTTGAGTTTTGCTTGTTCGTTTGCGAGATATGGAGTACAGTTTGTAGAAAATATTTGTTTCTAAGTTAAGGGTAAAGCATTAAAAGTTGGTACTTAATACGTACATCCCAAGTTATAAATTACTGAATGATTTCGTTGAGTTCTGCTCGTTCGTTTTTGAGATACCAAGTACAGGGCGTCGAAAATATCCTTTTCCACGTTAGGGAGAAGCACTAAAAATGGGAAATTTGGTACTAAACTAGTAAATGCTAAACTCTAAATTACTGTTTAGTTTCGTTGAGTTTTGCTTGTTCGTTAGCGAGATATGGAATACAGTTTGTAGAACATATTTGTTTCTAAGTTACCGGTAAAGCACTAAAAGTTGGTACTTAATTAGTACATCCCAAGTTATAAATTACTGAACGATTTCGTTGAGTTTTACACCTTGGTTTTTGAGATACCAAGTAGAGGGCATAGAAAATATCCTTTTCCACGTTAGGGAGAAAGTACTAAAAATGGAGAATTTGGTACTAAACTAGTAAATGCTAAACCCTAAATTACTGTTTAGTTTCGTTGAGTTTCGCTTGTTCGTTTGCGAGATACGGAGTACAGTTTGTAGAAAATATTTGTTTCTAAGTTAAGGGTAAAGCACTAAAAGTTGGTACTTAATTAGTACATCCCAAGTTATGAATGACTGAATGATTTCATTGTGTTCTACTCCTTCGTTTTTGAGATACCAAGTAGAGGGCATAGAAAATATCCTTTTCCACGTTAGAGAGAAGGTACTAAAAATGGGGAATTTGGTACTAAACTCGTAAATGCTAAACCCTAAATTACTGTTTAGTGTCGTTGAGTTTTGCTTGTTCGTTTGCGAGATACGGAGTAGAGTTTGTAGAAAATATTTGTTTCTAAGTTAAGGGTAAAGCACTAAAAGTTGGTACTTAATTAGTACACCCCAAGTTATAAATTACGAAGTACAGAGTGTAGAATATATTTTTAGTACGTAAGGAGTGAAGCACTAAAATCGGGAATTGGGTACTTAATTAGTACATTCTGTGCATTAAATTATTGTATAGTTTCGTTAAGTTCTGCTCATTGGTTCTCGAGATAAGAAGTACAAAGTGAGATTTTTTTTTGTAAGTTAGGGGTAGAGTACTAAAATCAAGAATTTGGTACTTAATTAGTACATATTAAGCCTTAAACTGCTGTATAGTTTCGTTGAGTTCTGCTCGTTCATTTTTGAGATACGAAGTACAGAGTGTAGAATATATTTTTAGTTCGTAAGGAGTGAAGCACTAAAACCAGGAATTGGGTACTTAATTAGTACATTCTATGCCTTAAATTATTGTATAGTTTCGTTAAGTTCTGCTCATTGGTTCTCGAGATAAGAAGTACAAAGTGAGATTTTTTTTTGTAAGTTAGGGCTAGAGTACTAAAATCAACAATTTGGTACTTAATTAGTACATATTAAGCCCTAAATTACTGTATAGTTTCATTGAGTTTGCTCATCCGTTTTGGAGATCCGAAGTACAACGTGTACATTTTTTTCTGTTCTGCTTTTTCGTTGCCAAGATACAAAGTACAGGGTGCAGAACATATTTTTGCTTTTAAGTTAAGGGTGGGGCATAAAAATCAAGAATAGGACACTTAATTAGTCCTTAATTATATGGTACAGAAAATATTTTTTCTTCTAAAGTAGAGGTGGAGCATAAAAATTAAGAATAGGGCACTTAATTAGCACTTAATTGCGTGATACAAAAAAGGCGTTCTAGTCCGCGAATTGCAGATGTTGCTTTGCTAGCTTGATGTTAAGGTATAGTTTGATCAATGGATCTTTGCATGTGCGTCATTTTCGAAGACTGCGTTTTCTCGCGATTGCGTCTAATTCAACTTATGATAGAAAGAGAAAACGCATGAACATGTTGTCGGAGCTTTGTTCAGCTATCTATGATGTGCACGTAAAGATCCATTGATCAAAGCACAGCAGTGTTGCGTTTTTTCTCAATAGGGAAAGAGCACTAAAATCGGGGATAGCGCACTAAACTATCCCGTAAAGAGCCCTTAATTCTGGCATAGGTGTGATTTCTTCCCATTTGTTGTCTCGTTCTCTTCGAATACTTACAGACTCTGCGCAAACTTTATCCCCACCTGCCACGATTCGCTAGACAAGGGGATGTAACAAAAATGATGTAAATAATCGACATTGGCTGATGCGTTTGGAAGTTACAGATATTCTGAACATGAAATTTTAAATTCTCTAATATTTGATTCGAGCAAATATACTCTGGCCGCGCTATGAAGGCGTCTGGGGGTGATTATTGAAGGGTCGGAAGGGCCGCCCTCATCAGAAGTCATTGGATATTTTGTTACTTTACACTCACAGATGTTTACACTTGACTTGCTAGCTATTGGTGCACTATCGGTTTCAATGTATAAATGGCGTTTTTAAAAGGTTATAGATAGCACCTCAGATGCCTTCATAGCGCGGCCAGACTTTATTTCCCTAAACTGCGTTCAAGGTAAATTGTAAATGTTATTCTTTTACAGATATATGGAAAGTCGTGATTCCGTCCCTCGCGAACATTTCCAATGTACAATTTGCCCGAAAACAATGAGAACGTACGATGATTTTAAGAAACACAGACACCACAAGAAGTTTCTGTTCGAATGCGATTTGTGCGAATCTCGGTTTACCAGAAACTTTAGCCTCAAGGAACATAAAGAGTCCATACATCAGGGAATCAGATATAATTGTCAATACTGCGATAAGAAATTCAGGTTTAGGGGTCATTTAAGTGCTCACGTAAAAAAGCACGACCCCTTGTACATCTCAGGCGATAATAAGTACGCGTGCGAACTATGTGGACAGAATTTTACGAGAAAGATGCGTTTCTTGTGTCACATGCGAGCACACAACAACGAATTCCCGTTTAAATGTTCAACATGCGGAAAAGCATTTCCTGGCGATTATCAACTTCAACAACACATGAAGTGTCACAGTACAGAAATCAATTATACTTGCAAAATATGCTCGAAGGGTTTCCTACGTAAAGGGCATTATAAGGTTCATATCCAACGGCATATTGGAGACAAACGCCACGAGTGTCCCGTTTGTAAAAAGTCGTTCGTTACTATAGCTGAAGCCAGGAGGCATTGGAATATTCATTGATTACTTTTTATATACAATATGTCAGTAGTGTTTATGTCAATAAATTGTGTTTATTTATTTACTTTTTTTATTTCGGTAGATTAAACAGGAATTAAATAGATTTATGTTAAGACGCATAATTTATTTATTTATTTATTTATTATTGGTAGATTTTACACAGGTCGACAATACATAAATTGAATAACTTACAATCTAGAAACAGAGAAAAAAAGAACATTCGATTAACTAGGTTTTATAATAAATCTACAAATTTAGACTGAAAGACCTCTGGTCAATTGTCTGTTGAGGTCATTTGTAGAAGTGTAAATGTATTGTCCCTCTCTACAAATTGTGAGGACTGGAAGACCTCGATTGGCTGTAATTTGAATTTAATAAATTGTATGTCGTATCTTCTCTCTACAAATTGTATTATTTAAAACAATCCAACTCCTTTAATTCCCTTTTAATAAAACAGTTTCTTTGTTAATATCACACTTTATTTTTTTTAGTGATTCTAGCTTCGATCATAAGCTGTTCATTTTCAAACTTAAAGTTGAATGTAATATAATAATAATAATAATACGTTTATTCTCCCAACTGAAACAAACATCCAAGTTACATAAAATAAACAAAATATAAATACAAAAAAAGTATTATTGAATATTAACAAAGAAACTTTTTTATTTAATGTACCAAAATGTATTACGAAGTTAGCGCCTCAACCATCAATCAATTTCCTTTCATTCTCATTTAATTTCGACAAAATGTAGCCCCAAAAATTTGAATAAAAAATCAATTATTGTATTTTAATTATTGCAGAAATTTAAACCTATGCGAATTGTGCAACAAGCCCTACGAATCAAAGAGAAAGTTGCGGTACCACCAACGTTCAGTCCACCATAAGAAGATTGCCTGTCCGCAGTGTCCAAAAATGTTTTCGTATAAATCGCACTTGGAACGGCACTTCGAAAGCTGCGATTTCGGTACTCCTAGACTGATGGAATGCAAAATTTGCCAGTTTAAACTTACCACGAAAGGTGGTTACACGAACCACATGAAAAGCCATCAACAACAATTTCCGCATTTACTCGAGTCCAAATATGACCCAGAAGAAGACGACAAGTTTTCATGTGACATATGCGGAAAGACTTTTTTGGAAAATGCGAAGTTTACGACTCACATGAGAAGTCACGTGAAAAACATTTTATTAGGAAAATAAGTTGTTGCGTAATATATATTTTAGTGTATTCCAGTAGCTTAAATGTATGTCGTTTTGAAAATTAAATTAAATAAATACATTTACATGATAAATTTGTACCTTTTTAAAATCCAACTCCATCAACATCTTATTTCAACCACAATATTTTGGCATTTTTTAAATCGACTTTATTTATTTATACATTTATTTTAACATTGTCATATAATTAAAGGGAAGGGTTAAATAGGAAGAAATTCAGTTGAACAGAACTTTCTCTCTCTGGATTAAAAATGGATTATCTTTACGATGAATTTTATATAAATAGACCGAGCATAAACTGTGATTGCAACAAAAACATTTTTGACGAATCCTTAAATTTCAAAAACCATGACATAACAAGAACCACGGGAGAAATACTTTTGTAAAATTACCGTAACTCAAGTTTTGGTAAAACCTGTTAAAATCTTGGTTGAGGTTGTATTTATATATATATATATATATACATCATCTTTATTACAGACACATACATTGAATTACAAGCAGGTTTACTTTGTTTACAATTATATAATATGTTAGTACGTCTCTGTCAGGGCTATCGACCATGGGTCTTTCTGCCCTTTAGCTATAGTTTTGAAGAGAAGATACATTAACTGTCAGTATGAAACGAACTAGTGAACTGATAAAGACTAATCGTGGGATGTTTGAATTTGGAGGGGATGTTAGGATTGCGTGGGATATGTTTTGTATTTAATTTGTGGCGTTTATTTATTTGTCCATAAAAATAGTGACACATCGCAAATTAATAAAGTTCTTGACAAGAGACAGTGGACCAAAAACAATTAATGAAAGAAAGGTTGCTGTGTATGGGGAAGATGCACCATCTTATTTTAAAGTAAAATTTTAGTCTAAACTCTTACCAATAGGTGAATTTCACTGCTACTTAAAATCACTGTTACTTAAAATAACTGTACTTAAAATCACTGCTGCTTAAAATCACTGCTACTTAAAATCACTGCTACCTAAAATTACTCCTACTTAACATCACTGTTACTTAAAATCACTGCTACTTAAAATCACTGGTACGTAAAATCACTGCTACTTAAACTATAACAAACTGTAACTATTACTTAAAACATTATTGTAAGGAGACAGTACAAGGTGGCATTTCTAAATCTTATTTAATATTCTCAAATTTTTGCAGGGTATTGTATTTAAATTTTGAATAAATATTTAATAAAAAAGACAAATTTTTATAAAATGCCATAGTATACCGTATAAAATGAAATACAATTACAACTTATGCACTAACAATTATTAATTAATTAATTGAGATTTTATATAAACGAAAAAATTATCTTGTCCGGCATGGAATTGAACCACAAACTCGCTGTGATCGAAAGTCCGACCCAAAATGGCTCAAAATCATTTTAATTTAAGATACAGTGCAAATATCTAAACATATATTTTAAAATAATATCACGAAACTAATTTTGAAATTGCAAACATTTTGCTAAATGAACTGAAAAAAAAATAAATAAAAACAATTTACCAAACTGCGAAAATCTCCAAATTCCTGAAAAGCCCCAAATTGATTTTGAATAAGCGATACTTCGGCCGCTGAGAATAATTTTTTATGGAATTTTGTCTGCGCCTTTTATTTTTTTTTCTGCGAAGTTTTCATTCAGGTGCTCAAAAAATTAAAACTAAAATTTTCAAAAATCCATATCTCCATTAAAAACTGTGGAATTTACAAAAACCAAATCGATTTTGAATAAACTTCGACCATTGAGGATGATTTCTTATGGAATTTTGTTTGTGCGTTTTATATTTTTTCTGCTATGTTTTCATTCAAGTGCAAAAAAAATAAAACTAAAATTTTCAAAAATTCATATCTTAAAAATTGTTGAATTTACAAAAACCAAATTAATTTTGAATAAGCAATACTTCAACCATTGAGGATATGGTTTTAAGGATTTTTTTCTATGCGTTTTATATTTTTTTCTGCGATGTTTTCATTCAAGTGCTCAAGAAATTAAAACGAAAATTTTCAAAAATCCATATCTATTGAAAAATTGTTGAATTTACAAATACCAAATTGATTTTGAATTAGCTATACTTCGGCCATTGAAGATGATTTTTTATGGAATTTTGTCTGCGCGTTTTATATTTTTCTGCGATGTTTTCATTCAAGTGCTCAAAAAAATAAAACTAAAATTTTCAAAAATTCATATCTCCATTAAAAATTGTTGAATTTACAAAAACCAAATTAATTTTGAATAAGCAATACTTCAACCATTGAGGATATGGTTTTAAGGATTTTTTTCTATGCGTTTTATATTTTTCTGCGATGTTTTCATTCAAGTGCTCAAAAAATTAAAACTAAAATTTTCAAAAATCCACATCTTTATTAAAAACTGTGGAATTTACAAAAACCAAATTGATTTTGAATAAGCGATACTTCGACCATTGAGGATATTTTTCTATGGAATTTTTTCTACTCGTTTTATATTTTTTTTCTGCGACATTTCCATTCAAGTGCTCAAAAAATGAAAACGAAAATCTTCAAAAATCCATATCTCTTTTGAAAATTGTTGGATTTACAAAAACCGAATTGATTTTGAATTAGCTATACTTCCACCATTGAGGATGATTTCTTATGGAATTTTGTCTGCGCGTTTTATATTTTTCTGCGATGTTTTCATTCAAGTGCTCAAAAAAATTAAACTAAAATTTTCAAAAATCCATATCTTTATTAAAAACTGTGGAATTTACAAAAACGAAATTAATTTTGAATAAGCAATACTTCAACCATTGAGGATATGGTTTTAAGGAATTTTTTCTATGCGTTTTATATTTTTTTCTGCGATGTTTTCATTCAAGTGTTCAAAAAAATAAAACTAAAATTTTCAAAAATTCATATCTCCGTAAAAAATGGCTGAATTAACAAAAACCAAATTGATTTTGAATTAGCTATACTTCGGCCATTGAGAATGATTTTTTATGGAATTTTGTCTGGGCGTTTTATATTTTTCTGCGATGTTTTCATTCAAGTGCTCAAAAAAATAAAACTAAAATTTTCAAAAATTCATATCTCCGTAAAAAATGGATGAATTAACAAAAACCAAATTGATTTTGAATTAGCTATACTTCGGCCATTGAGAATGATTTTTTATGGAATTTTGTCTGGGCGTTTTATATTTTTCTGCGATGTTTTCATTCAAGTGCTCAAAAAAATAAAACCCAAATTTTCAAAAATGCATATCTCCATTAAAAATTGTTAAATTTACAAAAACCAAATTGATTTTGAATAAGCGATACTTCGGCCATTGAGGATATTTTTTAAAGGATTTTTTTCTACTCGTTTTATATTTGTTTTCTGCGACATTTCCATTCAAGTGCTCAAAAAATTAAAAATTGTTGGATTTACAAAAACCGAATTGATTTTGAATTAGCTATACTTCAGCCATTGAGGATAATTTTTTTATGGAATTTTGTTTGCGCGTTTTATATTTTTTCTGCGATGTTTTCATTCAAGTGCTCAAAAAAATTAAACTAAAATTTGAAAAAATTCATATCTCCATTAAAAATGGTTGAATTAACAAAAACCAAATTGATTTTGAATAAGTGATACTTCAACCATTGAGGTTATTCTGAATACGAGCTTTTTCAGAGGCGAAGCAAACGTAGAACATTTACCACATATTTTTTTTCAAATTTTCTCAAAATACATTCCACTTTACGATTCTACAAAAATCTAGAAATGGTTCTTCAGTAATTTTGAAATAATCAACCGAGAATAGGCTGAAAACTCTCTGGTCAATTGCCTGTTGAGGTCATTTGTAAAACTGTCTCAATAAATGAATTGCCTCTTTCTCTCTCTCTCAGCCACTCTAATTTCTGTTAAATGTTAAATAAAAAATATAGGAAACATTCATCAAACATTTTTGACGATTTGTAATTGTTAAATATACTTACAGAAAGGCGTATCGAAAATAAAATCTTTTTTTTTGCAATGCCCTTTTTGAGTTACGATTTTTTTAAACGCCACCCGTGGATTAATGAGCTGTTAGATAATTTTTTTTTTTTCATTTTAATTTTCGTGGCTTTTTGACAGTTTGTATTTGCTAAATACATCCGCAGAAAGGCTCTACAGAAATAAAATTTTAAAAATAGACCTCTTATGGTGGATGCGCCAGGAAATCTATGGCTGGAATTTTTATGGCTAACTTCTCGTCGGTAGAAATGCTGCATACCCAACTATAACATAAAACAAACTTAACTTATTAATTTACGGAATATAAGATCTAAACAGTCATTTTGAGATTGTTACTATTCTAAATATCCATAGTTCATACTTCATCCGCATATAAAAAAACAGTTGTCTTGTAAACAGGCCGGCAGATCATTTAGAAACAATAATGATCCCAATATGGAGATATACTAACTCTACGATAATATACGTACGCTCTAGTGAGCAAGTACGATGCAATTAATGCAATAAATCTATAGTCTCGGTATGTAATTCCTTTCATGGAGTATTGTGACGCTTCACTGAAATCGTTGTACAGGGTATTATGTTATGTTCACTCGGCGCTCGCTGAATGTAGGAAAAAAATGCATTCGGCGATTAGAAAAATTGCAAAAAAATAATCTGCGGTGAAATTCAAAATTTCAAAATCCATCCAGAAATAACGTATTTGTGATATCTTGCTAAGACAATTGACATTTCACAGCCGGAAACAAAATTCATCACTTAAAACTTAAATCGTAGTGAATAATTACACTCGGCGTTTAGAAAAATTGTAATAAAATAACTTGCAGTGGAATTGACTTCAAAATTTCAAAATACATCCAGAATTGACGTATTTGTGATATCTTGCTAAGACAATTGACATATCACAGCCGGAAACATTCATCACTTAAAACTTAAATCGTAGTGAATAATTACACTCGGCGTTTAGAAAAATTGTAATAAAATAACTTGCAGTGGAATTGACTTCAAAATTTTAAAATACATCCAGAATTGACGTATTTGTGATATCTTGGTAAGACAATTGACATATCACAGCCGGAAACAAAATTCATCACTTAAAACTTAAATCGTAGTGAATAATTACACTCGGAGTTTAGAAAAATTGTAATAATAAAACTTGCAGTGGAATTGACTTCAAAATTTCAAAATACATACAGAATTGCCGTATTTGTGATATCTTGCTAAGACAATTGACATATCACAGCCGGAAACAAAATTCATCACTTAAAACTTAAATCGTAGTGAATAATACACTCGGGCGTTTAGAAAAATTGTAATAAAAAAACTTGCAGTGGAATTGACTTCAAAATTTTAAAATACATCCAGAATTGCCGTATTTGTGATATCTTGCTAAGACAATTGACATATCACAGCCGGAAACAAAATTCATCACTTAAAACTTAAATCGTAGTGAATAATACACTCGGGCGTTTAGAAAAATTGTAATAAAAAAACTTGCAGTGGAATTGACTTCAAAATTTTAAAATACATCCAGAATTGACGTATTTGTGATATCTTGCTAAGACACTTGAGATATCACAGCGGGAAACAAAATTCATCACTTAAAACTTAAATCGTAGTGAATAATTACACTCGGCGTTTAGAAAAATTGTAATAAAATAACTTGCAGTGGAATTGACTTCAAAATTTCAAAATACATCCAGAATTGACGTATTTGTGATATCTTGCTAAGACAATTGACATATCACAGCCGGAAACATTCATCACTTAAAACTTAAATCGTAGTGAATAATTACACTCGGCGTTTAGAAAAATTGTAATAAAATAACTTGCAGTGGAATTGACTTCAAAATTTTAAAATACATCCAGAATTGACGTATTTGTGATATCTTGGTAAGACAATTGACATATCACAGCCGGAAACAAAATTCATCACTTAAAACTTAAATCGTAGTGAATAATTACACTCGGCGTTTAGAAAAATTGTAATAAAATAACTTGCAGTGGAATTGTCTTCAAAATTTTAAAATACATCCAGAATTGACGTATTTGTGATATCTTGGTAAGACAATTGACATATCACAGCCGGAAACAAAATTCATCACTTAAAACTTAAATCGTAGTGAATAATTACACTCGGCGTTTAGGAAAATTGTAATAAAAAAACTTGCAGTGGAATTGACTTCAAAATTTTAAAATCCATTCAGAATTAATGTATTTATGATATCTTGCTAAGACAATTGATATATCACAGCCGGAAACAAAATTTATCACTTAACACTTAAATCGTAGTGAATAATTACACTCGGCGTTAGAAAAATTATAATAAAAAAAGTTACGGTGGAATTGTAGATAAAACACAATCACTACGAAAAAATTATGATTATTACCAAAAAGTTTGTAACTGGAAACATTTTCATTAAGCCATGTTTCACAAAGCTAAATTGAGAAGTCATTATCAACACTTTTATTATACATTTTGGTACACATTTCAAATTTACGCCGCGAACATTTTGGTACAAAATGTGATAATATTAGTAGAATGGTTTGCTACGCCATCTAGTCGTTCCTGGTGCCAAACACATATGGTAGAGATCAAACCATTTCTGGCCACGAATAGCTATGAACTTTGCATGAAATATTGTTTCCCATTAAAACCATTTTAAGCTGTTTTTTTGTTACGGCCGTCGGAAAATAATTTCCGAAGTTATTTCGATAAACATAAATTATTGATTTCTGTCAATGGTGATTGAAGACCGGTTTCTGACTATTGACCGTCATCGGTACAATGCGCCCGTTGATGGGAACACGCTATACTATGAGATTTGCCACTAGGAACGACTAGATGGCGCAGCAAACCATTCTACTATTTTAAAACCGCCGAGTTGCTTAATACTCGTAGTAAAGCGTGTTCCCATTAAGGGAAGCACTGTACTGATGACGGCCAGTACCCAGAAACCGGTCTGCAGTTATGTATGCTTAGTGATAATATTTTTGAAAATTATTTCTCCTTCGGCCATTAAAAAAAAGCTTAGAATGGTTTTCCAAGAACCTCATGAAAATTTCCACCAAAGTTCTATTTCTTGACTGGTGCAAATTTAGCTTCTCTGTCTGTCACATATTAATGTTATTCACTCTATATTTTATTAGCAGTGTGGAAAGTAGGCTAATCACATTGTTACCAACTTTACTATCATAAACGTCAGTTTTGTTTCTATTTATCTCTAGATACGAGAGCATCCAAGGTGCGTCACCTCCACTGATGTGGCTCAATAAATCGTTTAAGACGATACATTTTTACCTTGCCGTACTTTTTTTAACGCTGTGGGAAAAGTAGTGTGACTACCTCTACTTATGTACTTGCTGATCGAGGCGCAGCACATCGTGCGGTAAACTAGTACTTTCCACACTTAACCAAATAACTATTCTTTCGCTATATCACGTCGCATAGCGTTTCTTTGGCAAGTTATTCGAATCCTGTGGCATTTGATTGCTGGGTGGGAGAATGCAACTTTTGATATGAGACTGGGATATCAACACCACTTTTTCGAATATAGCAGGTAGGTTTAACGTAATGTGCAAGTGCGCATGGAATATTTAAGTCATTGTCATATTTAAGTTGCTCGAATGTTCCTATGCGCCAATTTCTTTTTTTTTTACAAAACCATTTTTTCGTTTATAATTTTAATAAAAACCTTTGTAAGTTGTTTTAATAAAATAGCATTCTCGATAATCCTTAGTTCTATGCTTGACCAAAGATCAACTCTGGAAAATTGAATTTTCAACTTTTTAATTTCTGTACAATTTGATTCAACCGAATATATCTCTAAACTGTATTCATATTACATCATAAGTCTTATTCTTTTACAGAAATATGGACACCGTCCCTCGTGAACATTTCCAATGCACGATCTGCCAGAAAATATTAAAAACGTACATTGATTTCAAGAACCACAGGAAACGCCATAAACAAGAGTTTCCGTTTGAGTGTGACATGTGCGATTCTCGGTATACTACAAACTTTACTCTTAAGGAACATAAAAAGTCTGTACATCAGGGTATCAAACACGGTTGTCAACACTGCGATAAGAAATTCAGTTTCAAGAGTAATTTAAGTGTTCACTTAAAACGACACGACCCATTGTACATCCGAGACAAAGATAAGTACGCGTGTACCATATGCGAAAAGACTTTTATGAGAAACTCGATGTTCGTATCTCATATGCGGGTTCATAATAATGATCTCCCTTTTAAATGTTCATCGTGCGAAAAGGCATTTCCTGACAAGGTTCAACTTCAACATCACGTTTTGTGTCACAGTAAAGAAATTAAATATACTTGCAAAATATGCTCGAAGGGTTTCGTTCGTAAAGGTCATTATAATGTTCACGTCCAACGTCATTCTGGAGATAAACGACACAAGTGCGAATTTTGCAAAAAGACGTTCTTTACTAAAGCTGAAGCCAGGAGGCATTTGAATGTTCATTTACAAGTTTATAAATAAAATATGTCGGGAGATTAAACAAATTTGAATTAAATAGTTTTAAGTAGGATAATGTAAAAATAGCATTTATAATAAATTATTCAATAAAAGGCTCTGGTCAATTGACTCATTTGTAAAAATGTCTCAATAAATGTATTGCCCCTCTCTCCCTCTCTAATTCAACAAATTGTAAGGGCAGCAAAGCCTCGGTCAGTTTCCCATTTGAATTTAATAAATTGTATGTTCTCTTCTTTCTACAAATTGTATTATTTGAAACAATCCAACTTTCATTTTCATTTCATTCCGATAAAATGCATCATGGAACGATACTTGGGAGGCTGTGATTTTGTTCTGCTCTGCCTAGGGAATGTAAAATTTTCAAAAAGATCGTCCCAAACTGTGATTGAGAAAATCGAAAATTACATTCAACGATTTGAAAAATTGTAAAAAATATAATAATCAAGAAAATGTCTTAAAAAGTTCAAGATCCATTAACAAACAATTCATCTTTGATTTTCCACTAAAACAATTGCCATATCTTAGGTAGAAACAAAACAGCAACGTCCCAAACTTTGATTGAGAAAATCGAAAATTGCATTCGACGATTTGAAAAATTGTAAAAAATATAATCATCAAGCAAATTTCTTAAAAAGCTCGAGATCTATTAACAAACAATACATCTTTGATTTTCCATTAAAACAATTGCCATATCTTAGGTGGAAACAAAACAGCAACGTCCCAAACTTTGACTGAGAAAATCGAAAATTGCATTCAACGATTTGAAAAATTGTAAAAAATATAATCATCAAGCAAATTTCTTAAAAAGCTCGAAATCTATTAACAAACAATGCATCTTTGATTTTCCATTAAAACAATTGTCATATCTTAGGTGGAAACAAAACAGCAACGTCCCAAACTTTGATTGAGGAAATTGGAAATTGCATTCAACGATTTGAAAAATTGTAAAAAATATAATCATCAAGCAAATTTCTTAAAAAACTCGAGATCCATTAACAAACAATGCATCTTTGATTTTCCATTAAAACAATTGCCGTATCTTAGGTGGAAACAAAACAGCAACGTCTCAAACTTTGATTGAGAAAATCGAAAATTGCATTCAACTATTTGAAAAATTGTAAAAAATATAATCATCAAGCAAATTTCCTAAAAAGCTCGAGATCCATTAACAAACAATGCATCTTTGATTTTCCATTAAAACAATTGCCATATCTTAGGTGTAAATAAAACAGAAACGTCGCAAACTTTGATTGAGAAAATAGAAAATTGTATTCAACGATTTGAAAAATTGTAAAAAATATAATTATCAAGCAAATTTCTTAAAAAGCTCGAGGTTCATTAACAAACAATGCATCTTTGATTTTCCATTAAAACAATTGCCATATCTTAGGTGTAAATAAAACAGAAACGTCGCAAACTTTGATTGAGAAAATAGAAAATTGTATTCAACGATTTGAAAAATTGTAAAAAATATAATTATCAAGCAAATTTCTTAAAAAGCTCAAGATACATTAACAAACAATGCATCTTTGATTTTCCATTAAAACAATTGCTATATCTTAGGTGGAAACAAAACAGCAACGTCCCAAACTTTGATTGAGAAAATCGAAAATTGTATTCAACGATTTGAAAAATTGTAAAAAATATAATCATGAAGCAAATTTCTTAAAAAGCTCGAAGATCCATTAACAAACAACGCATCTTTGATTTTCCATTAAAACAATTGCCATATCTTAGGTGTAAATAAAACAGAAACGTCGCAAACTTTGATTGAGAAAATAGAAAATTGCATTCAACGAATTGAAAAATTGTAAAAAATATAATCATCAAGCAAATTTCTTAAAAAGCTCGAGGTTCATTAACAAACAATGCATCTTTGATTTTCCATTAAAACAATTGCCATATCTTAGGTGGAAACAAAACAGCAACGTCATAAACTTTGATTGAGAAAATCGAAAATTGCATTCAAAGATTTGAAAAATTGTAAAAAATATAATCATCAAGCAAATTTCTTAAAAAGCTCGAGATCTATTAACAAACAATGCATCTTTGATTTTTCATTAAAACAATTGCCATATCTTAGGTGGAAACAAAACAGCAACGTCACAAACTTTGATTGAGAAAATCGAAAATTGCATTCAACGATTTGAAAAATTGTAAAAAATATAATCATCAAGCAAATTTCTTAAAAAGCTCGAGATTCATTAACAAACAATGCATCTTTGATTTTCCATTAAAACAATTGCCAAATCTTAGGTGGAAACAAAACAGAAACGTCGCAAACTTTGATTGAGAAAATAGAAAATTGCATTCAACGAATTGAAAAATTGTAAAAAATATAATTATCAAGCAAATTTCTTAAAAAGCTCGAAGATCCATTAACAAACAACGCATCTTTGATTTTCCATTAAAACAATTGCCATATCTTAGGTGGAAACAAAACAGCAACGTCCCAAACTTTGACTGAGAAAATCGAAAATTGCATTCAACGATTTGAAAAATTGTAAAAAATATAATTATCAAGCAAATTTCTTAAAAAGCTCGAGATCTATTAACAAATAATGCATCTTTGATTTTTCATTAAAACAATTGCCATATCTTCGGTGGAAACAAAACAGCAACGTCGCAAACTTTGAGAAAATCGAAAATTGCATTCAACGATTTGAAAAATTGTAAAAAATATAATCATCAAGCAAATTTCTTAAAAATCTCGGAATCTATTAACAAACAATGCATCTTTGATTTTTCATTAAAACAATTGCCATATCTTAGGTGGAAAGAAAACAGCAAAGTCGCAAACTTTGATGGAGAAAATCGAAAATTGCATTCAACGATTTGAAAAATTGTAGAAAATATAATTATCAAGCAAATTTCTTAAAAAGCTCGAGATCTATTAACAAACAATGCATCTTTGATTTTTCATTCAAACAATTGCCATATCTTCGGTGGAAACAAAACAGCAACGTCGCAAACTTTGAGAAAATCGAAAATTGCATTCAACAATTTGAAAAATTGTAAAAAATATAATCATCAAGCAAATTTCTTAAAAATCTCGGAATCTATTAACAAACAATGCATCTTTGATTTTCCATTAAAACAATTGCCATATCTTAGGAGGAAACAAAACATCAACGTCGCAAACTTTGATTGAGAAAATCGAAAATTGCATTCAACGATTTGAAAAATTGTAAAAATATAATTATCAAGCAAATTTCTTAAAAAGCTCGAGATCCATTAACAAACAATGCATCTTTGATTTTCTATTAAAACAATTGCCATATCTTAGGTGGAAACAAAACAGCAACGTCCCAAACTTTTATTGAGAAAATCGCAAATTGCATTCATCGTCAGAAAAACCGTAGTTTTGTTTTTTCTGATAATCGTTTTAAATATAAACACTACAGTAAATCTTCGAGCACATACCAAGAACCTTACCGTTTATTGTTTCTAAATTATAACACTTTTATTTTTCATTTACAGAGACGTAAATACCTGCAATATATGCGGCAAATCGTTCGATGCCATCACGAAACTTCTACAGCACAAAAGGTACCACAAGCAGACGACTATTCCGTGCCCAAATTGCCCCTTGAGGTTTCCAGATTACACACTCCTCAAACAACACTTGGAAGGCTGCAAGTTCGTTTGCACTACATGGTGTAAAATTTGCAACATGAACCTCGTAAGACGAGATTTTTACTTGGCGCACATGCAGCTTCACGCGAACGACACAATGTTTCAATGTGACTCGTGCGAGGCTCAGTATGCGACAAAAGATGGGCTGGTACGACACGTGAAGAATATACACGAGGGAATTAAATACAACTGCGAGTTGTGCGACAAGAAATTCACACGACCGACTCCGTTAAAGCTTCACATGAAGACGCACGACCCATTATACAGCAAGGAAGAGGAGGATAGAAACAAAATGAAAGTCGCGTGCTCCGTATGCGGACAGATCTTGCGCAAAGACGGGTTTTCTATTCATATGAAGATTCATGATATTGTGAAGCCCGTGAGTAGTGCAACGTTTGCATCGGAGAGTCATTCGAAGGACAGCAAGAAAAACACCTGTGAAATATGTTCGAAGAGTTTTACATTGAAATGGAGGTATACACTTCATATGCGACGGCACACTGGTGATAAGCGTTACGAATGTGTCTTTTGCGGTAAAAAATTCATTTTACGTTGGGACCTCAAGCGGCACTTGAAAACTCATAATAAACCAGTTTCCATCTGAAATTATGTAATGTGTATTCAAATAAAGATTTTTTTTAACTTACCATGTTTTTTTGTAACATAATCCTATTTTTTACCTAGAATAACTATACTGTCCGATTGTTGCTACATCTTGATGCCCACTTTAGCTCCAACCAGTGTTGCCATACGTACGGTAATTACCGTACTTGTACAGTTTTCTGAGCGAAAGTACGGTATACGGTCCAAATGTTAAAACCAACATCCATCCCACATAAAAGTAATTTCACGGCGGCGTGGTATATGTATATTAACCGCATAAGAGTGCTTAGAGTCGGAATGCATACTACTTCTCTAACCTATGGGCGGCGTTGCCATCTGATCACATGGCAGAAAGCCATTCATCTACCTTTAAAACTATCCAACATTGTTTTTTTTAATTTCTTATGAATTTTTGAAAAGTAATATTTTAAGTTGTCGAACAGTTGAACGAAATAAAAATAAATACTTATATGATGGAATTACCTTAATATACACTTGGATTTTTGAAAATGTGTCAATTTCTGCTCGAGTCATAAATTTTTTCAAGTGGTCGAATATTTAAACAAGGAAGAACTAGAAAAAAAAATCATATCCCAATGATTGAATTCCATTAAAAAAACTCTGATGCAATTTACCTTTAAAATTAACCTTGATTTTTGAAACTGAGTCAATTTTTGTGTTAGTTATGAATTTTTGAAAATTAATATTTTTAGTTGTTGAAGACCAACAAAAAAAATCTAAAACAAATAAATATTAATATAATTGAACTCCACAAACATTTTAAAATAGTTCTACTTTACAACTAACTACAGTTTTTGCAAATTCGCCAATTTCTCCCCAAGTTATGATTTTTTGAAAATTGTCGAACAATTGAACAAATTTAGAGGAAATAAATACTCAAATGCTCGAAATTTTTAATATATCCACAATAATTAACATAAATTTTGATTTTTGAGTTATACAATTTTTTAAAATGAATTTTTAAGTGGTCAAATATTTGTACAAGGAAAAAATAGAGAAAAAAAATCATATCGATATGATTGAATTCCTTAAAAACTCTGATGAAATTATAATACATTTACCTTTAAAATTAACCTTGATTTTTGAAATTGAGTCGATTTTAGCGCGAATTTTTGAAAATTAATATTTTGGCTAAAAAATAAATACTGATATAATATTAATTCCTCAAAAATGTTGATATCTTTACAAAACATTTACCTTTAAAACTAACTACCTCTGCCAATTTCTGCGTGCGTTATGAATTTTTGAAAATTAGTCGAAATATTTAAACAAAGAAAAAATAAAAAAATAAAATAATATCGATGATTGAATTCTTTAAAAAGTCCGATGCTATGTGTTCATTTTTGGGTTTTAAATTGTCGTTTTTGGCAGTTGAAATTGTCATTTTTGGCAGTTAAAAATTATCATTTCTGCCAATTAAAAATGGTAGTTGCCGACACTTGAAAATTGGCCTTTTTGTAATTGAAAATTGTCATTTTTGGCAGTTAAAAATTGTCATTTTTGGCAGTTAAAAAATTGTCGTTTCCGATACTTGAAAATTGGCCTTTTTGGCAAGCGAAATTGTCATTTTTGGCAGTTAAAAATTGTTACTTTTGGTAGTTAGAAATAGTCGTTGCCGACACTTGAAAATTCGCCTTTTTGGCAGTTAAAAATTGTCATTTTTGGCAGTTGAAAGTGGTCGTTGCCGACACTTGAAAGTTGGCCTTTTTGGCAGTTAAAAATTGGTCTTTTTTGCAGTTGAAAATTGTCATTTTTGTCATTGAAAATTGTCATTTTTTGCAGCACAAAATGGTCGTTTCCAAAACTTGAAAATTGGCCTTTTTGTCAGTTGAAAATTTTCATTTTTGGCAATTAAATATTGTCACTTTTGGCAGTTAAAAATCGTCACTTTTGGCAGTTAAAAATTGGCCTTTTTGGCAGTTGAAAACTCTCATTTTTGGCAGCTTAAAATGGTCGTTTCCGACACTTAAAAATTGGCCTTTTTGGCAGTTGAAAATTGGCCTTTTTGGCAGTTGAAAATTGTCATTTTTTGGTAGTTAAAAATTGTCACTTTTGGTAGTTAAAAATGGTCGTTGCTGACACTTGAAAATTCGTCTTTTTGGCAGTTAAAAATTATCATTTTTGGCAGTTGAAAATGGACGTTGCCGACACTTGAAAATTGGCCTTTTTGGCAGTTGAAAATTGGCCTTTGTGGCAGTTGAAAATTGTCATTTTTTGCAATTGAAAATTGTCATTTTTTGGCAGTTAAAAATTGTTATTTTTGGCAGCTTAAAATGGTCGTTTCCGACACTTGAAAATCGGTCTTCTTGGCAGTTGAAAATTGTCATTTTTGGCAGCTTAAAATGGTCGCTTCCAACACTTGAAAATCGGCCTTCTTGGCAGTTGGAACTGTCATTTTTTGGCAGTTAAAAATTCACCTTTTTTTGGAAGTTAAAAATCCACCTTTTTTGGATGTTAAAAATTGTTATTTTTGGCAGCTTAAAATGGTCGTTTCCGACATTTGAAAAATGGCCTTTTTGGCAGTTGAAAATTGGCCTTTTTGGCAGTTGAAAATGGTCGTTGCCGACACTTGAAAATTGGCCTTTTTGACAGTTGAAATTGGCCTTTGTGGCAGTTGAAAATTGTCATTTTTTGGCAGTTAAAAATTGTTATTTTTGGCAGCTTAAAATGATCGTTTCCAACACTTGAAAATAGGTCTTCTTGGCAGTTGAAAATTGTCATTTTTGGCAGCTTAAAATGGTCGTTTCCAACACTTGAAAATCGGCCTTCTTGGCAGTTGAAACTGTCATTTTTTGGCAGTTAAAAATTCATCTTTTTTTTTGAAGTTAATAATTCACCTTTTTTGGAAGTTAAAAATTGTTATTTTTGGCAGCTTAAAATGGTCGTTTCCGACACTTGAAAATTGACCTTTTTGACAGTTGAAAATTGGCCTTTTTGGCAGTTGAAAATGGTCGTTGCCGACACTTGAAAATTGGCCTTTTTGGCAGTTGAAAATTGGCCTTTGTGGCAGCTGAAAATTGTCATTTTTTGCAGTAGAAAATTGTCATTTTTTGGCAGCTTAAAATGGTCGTATCCGACACTTGAAAATCGGCCTTTTTGGCAGTTGAAACTCATTTTTTTGGCAGTTAAAAATTCACCTTTTTTGGAAGTTAAAAATTCACCTTTTTGGAAGTTAAAAATTGTCATTTTTGGCAGTTAAAAATGGTCGTTTTCGACACTTGAAAATTGGCTTTTTTGGCAGTTGAAAATTGTCATTTTTGGCAGCTTAAAATGGTCGTTTCCGACACTTGAAAATTGCCCTTTTTGGCAGTTCAAAATTGGCCTTTTTAGCAGTTGAAATTATCATTTTTGGCAGTTAAAAATTGTCATTTTTTGGCAGTTAAAAATTGTCATTTTTGGCAGTTGAAAATGGTCGTTGCCGACACTTGATAATTGGCCTTTCTGGCAGTTAAAAATTGTCATTTTTGGCAGTTAAAAATGGTCGTTTCCGACACTTGAAAATTGGCCTTTTTTGCAGTTGAAAATTGTCATTTTTGGCAGTTGAAAATTGTCATTTTTGGCAGTTAAAAATGGTCATTTCCGACACTTGATATATTACATAATATGTATATAATAGTATACTCTCAAAACATCTGAATTATCTTCAATTTTTGAAAATGCGTGAGTTAGAAATGTTTAAAAATGATTTTTTTTTAAATTTGTCGAATATTTGAACAAAGAAAAAATAGAAAAAAAAATACTGATATAATTGAATTCCTTAAAACCTTTAATGCAATCATAATATATTTACCTTTAAAATTAACTTTGAGTTTTGAAAATGCGTGTTATAAATTTTTGAAAATTAATATTTAAAGTTTCTTTCCGCTGACCTGGCAACACTGCCTATGGGAAATATTAAAATCTATCTTGCCCCGATATTTAACATTATATTAGCAGATAGGACCATCTAGCGTCGATTTATGTAACAAATTTGTAGAAAAATGTGTAAATCCCCGAAATAATCCAATAGAACGGGATTATAAAAGGGGCTAAAACGTTTTTTATGTGAAATTTTCGGCAAAAAAATAGTTATTTATGCAACAAGGGAGTAAAGTAATACTTTTTTCACGAGTAGGAAAGATTGCCTCACGAGCCGAAGGCGAGTGCGGCAATTCGTACAAGTGAAAAAAAGTTGCTTTACTCTCGAGTTTCATACAAACTTTAAATAAATTTATAAATTTGATAAAACCTTAATCAATTTTTATAATCAATAATACTTCTTTTAAATAAAGAAAATAATAATAATCATCAAGTTTTCTTGATCGGAAACGAAAGTGTGATATTTATCGGCGGAACTTGCGGCGTGTTGCGAAGCGTTCATGACACACAATTTTTTAATTGCGTTAAAAAATGAACCGTTATGGCACTTTTTTTCACGCTATTTGAAGGGTTCAGGAATCACATATTTTATGAACGCAAATTAATGAAAAAAACTGTACATTTTATAACGGACGTAGAAAAAAAAATTAGAAAACCTTGAAATCGTAAGTTTACATCATTATAAGTGTGTATTTCCCGTAGTCCACACCATAACAAATTATCACATCTAACATGTATGTACGGCAATTTATTAATAAGTACGGTCATTCAGAGTACGCGGGTACGGTAATTCGTTTTCGAACGTGTGGCAACACTGGCTCCAACCCAATTCCATTAGGTATGGAAAACTGCGCATAGGACCTGTGGATAAAAAAATTACGACCTGAGAACACTGGCGTATCCCGTGGCAACTTTTAATTACCGGTAAATAAAATAGATCCTCTGAGCTCGACAACAAGAAACCAAAACTCCAAATTGTTTTATAATAGAATGCAAAGGTGAAATCTAATGTCTGTGTAAAACAGAAAGAATAATTACCCATCTATCGAATTATACGCATCTTTCAACACGATCTCACATGTTTTGAAGTAAATCTTCGACGATAAACGCGAACAAAAACCTTATTAGTTGTTTCTAAATTATAACATTTTAATTTTTCATTTACAGAGCTGTAAATTTCTGCGATATATGCGGTAAAACATTCGACACCGATAGAAAACTTCTGAGGCACAAAAAATACCACAAGGAAAAGACTATTCCCTGCCCTAGTTGTCCCATGAAGTTTGCAGAAAACACACTTCTCAAACAACACTTAGGAGGCAATAATTCCTGTAGCAATACACGGCAGTGCAAAATTTGCAACAGGAAACTCAAAACACGATTTACTTACTTGGCACACGTAAAGCTTCACACAAACGAGTCGATGTTTCACTGTGACTCATGCGAGGCTCAGTATCCTACAAAAGATGCGCTCGTGCGACACGTGAAGAATATACACGAGGGATTCAAGTACCACTGCGAGTTTTGCGATAAGAAGTTCACACAAGCGGGTCGTTTAAAGGTCCACATGAAGACGCATGACCCATTGTACGACAAGGAAGAAGAGGATAGAAATAATAAATCCACATGCAAAGTATGCGGACAAAATTTGCGCAACGACAAGTTTTTGAGTCATATGCGGATGCATAATAACGAGAAGCCGTTCAGTTGTACAACGTGTAGAAAATCGTTTGTATCGAAGGGTTACTTGGACGCTCATTCAAAAATAAATCATAAGAAGGATAAGGCGCACAGCTGTGAAATATGTTCGAAGAGTTTTGTGTTGAAATGGAGGTATACACTTCATATGCGGCGACACACTGGCGACAAGCGTTACGAATGTGAATTTTGTGGTAAAAAGTTTGTTTTACGTTCGGACCTCACGCGGCACTTCAAAACTCATAATAAACCAGATAAATGAGAAATTATGCTTTGTGTATTCAAATAAAGATTTTTTTGAAGTAACTCTGTTTTTTTGACAAAATCCGATTTTTTATCTAGAATCGTCGTTCGCTACATCTTGATGCTGGATCTGAGCACAAAAACTCCTTTCATTTCAGGTGGGCGAAATTGAAATTACTCTTTTTTTGTGAGTCGACTCATCGTGAGGAGTTGTCTGAAAAGAGTGAAATTTTAATGTACCGCGTACTTCTGCAATTTTATGAGTTACAATGAGTCACGAAATTTACACAGGAGTCACTTGACTCCCGACTCATTTGTAATACCCCTGCCACACACTCGTCGAGTGGCATGGGAAGTAGCGAGGAAAGGAGGCAGAGATGTAGTGTGGCAACATTACTCGTCATGCCGCACATCATGCTCCTCGTCATTCCCACTGCTCCCTATTTTGTCGGTTTTTGGGCGCGAGTTAAAGGACTGGCAATATGAACGCGTACGACGTAATACGAAGCGTTGCGATTAATTGCGCGAGTGTGTGGGGAGAGAGAGCAACATTGCGCCAGCGCGAGGAGCATCGTGTGGCTGAGGCATAAGAGTCGACTCTTTCAATCGACACACTCATGAGTTGTCCACCTCTAATCTACACACTCCAAAGAATCGGCAGCAATTAAGTCCACAGGATATGGGAACCAAGGCATCAGAATAATAAAATAGACTAATAAAGTAATGAACACAAAGAACTTACGTTTTATTATTACGTTTGTGGTTATTTTTATAGTATTTTGACAACTAGTTTTTCAAGCTTAAGTTGCTGTATGTGAAATTGTGTTCTTTATGTGAAATAGTGAAATATAAAATTAAGAAAATTAACTGGTGACGAACGACGGCGCAGCGAAGCGGAGTGGCCTATAAAATTTCAGCAAAGTTATCGGTGACGAACGACGGCTCCGCTGCGCTGCGCCGCCGTCTTTGCGTATCCCTTTAAAATTGATCAAAGTAACTGGTGACGAACGACAAAAAAAGTTAAAACTGAATGCATGAAGACTCACCGACTCCTAACCTAAACCCGCGACTTTAAGCATGTCATGTCAATGTCATTAAATCTGAAAATTGTGTGCAATCATAACCTTGTTCCAGATATGTCAGTGAATGTCATGTCTGACGCACAGCTGATAGGTTCCTAACCTAAACCCGCTACTTTAAACAAGTCATGTCAATGTCACTAAATCTGAAAATTTTCAATCTGACAGAAACTTGAAAACAGGTGGAAACAATGAGGTCAATCTTTGAAAAATCGTGTCCCGTTAAGGGAGCAACAAATCAAAAAATGTTCCAACATAAATATTGTAGGGGAACACCTTGCGAATACACCTGAGCTTTGACCGACTCTTTAGAGTCAAAACTAAAGGCATGAAGACTCCCGAAAAATAATCTTGAATCGCTCACTTTTAAGGCCGGGGCCCCGGAACGGGGGCCCCCGGAGATGAAATACTTATCACGTGGTGCCCCTTCAGGCGAAAGGTATCTTTGGTGAACATTTCAGCCGAATCCCCGTGTCATGCGATTTTCACTCAAATTTACTCATGAAAAATGAAAAATATGGTACTTTGACACATAAAAAAATTCATAACTCGCGAACGATTAGAAAAATAAAGAAATAATGCGAATAACTGTTGTAGAGGGGTCTTTTGCGGAGAGGATAGAATAGTTTTAAATTGTCTAGGATGTACAGGAAAGGCTTTGAGGTGGTGTAATCCGATTTCCGATCGGAGAAAAAAAATGTTGTGCCCCGCTGCTCAATTTCGCTTCTCCCTTCCGTATACATCGTCATCAAATTAAAAATCGAATCGAAAAACTTTATTGGGATCTTTGATACGGATTAAATCGACGACTGATTTGCCGTCGTCAGATTTTTAATTTTCGAAAAAAAAAATCGCAAAATTCTTGGAAAAATTCCCGGAAAACAATCGAAAATTAGCCGTAGATCGTAAACGGTGCGCTCCACGAAAAATATGGCTCTTACCTTTTCGCTGCAAAATAGAAATTCCGCTTGACATGCCGTTTAAATTTTTCACGTGGGATTAAAAATGGCCGCTCTATAATTTTTTTATTGAAATTGAGGGTGGTTTTCTTTGAATAACTCTTCAAGTGTTGGAGATATCAAAAATTCGTAGGAGACATAAAATATAGAGGAGCCTTCGTTCTATAAAATTCTATAAAAATTAAAGTCGCTACTGTAAAGGGCGCGCGGCCCCGCTCGCTGAAGCACGAAAAAAGCGACCTCTGCAGAGAAAGGGTTGCAGCTCGCGAACGGAGAGGAGCACTTCCAACACAGAAGTGGCCGTTATGCCCCTATGTATTTGGGATTTTTTTGAGCCGTATTCGAACGTTCCAACTCGAAAACCCAAAAAGCCTTAGCATTTGGCGTAAACCTCTGCATCGCAAAACATCGATTTTCAAAAATTCACCCCCGAGTTTAGGGGTGAGTTGGAAAATTGCGATTTTCACGGGACCCTAGAGGATGTTTTCGGCTTTCAGGAAAAAAATAAATATTATTGGCAGAGTTGGCAACACTTTTTTGAGGGGGTAGTTCTAGGGGGTTGAAATTTTAATAGTATTTGTCTTGAATTATTTTTGATTTTTCATAAAGATTTCAAATCGATATCTATAAGGGTTTAGAAAATATTTGAAAAAAACGTGATTTTGTGCCTTACGCGTTTAATATACAGGGTATTTTTTTATCGTGGGCCATAGGATTTTACATGGTAAAAAATATACCTTGTGTTAATGTATATTTTATCATATAATGTTGAAGGAAATTTTAGTTAACAATAAATCAATGATTTTTCTACATGATGCGCTTAGTCAGAATAATTTAAACATGTTTTATTCCATTAAAAAATGAAATTATTTAAAATAAATAACTGAGCAAAAATAATCAAAGTACCTTGGATTTCTGAAATGTCACATTGATTAGTGAATTAATTTCATTTTTTAATGGAATAAAACATGTTTAAGTTAATCTAATTAAGCGCATCATGTGGAAAAGTAATTGATTTCCTACTAACTAAAATTTGCTTTAAAATTATATATATTATTATAATGTATAATTTTTAGCATGTAAAATCCTATATCCCACGATAAAAAAAATATACTGTATATTAATAATTGTGATATTCAAGCCTGATTGTTTTATTCGTAAGTGTAAGAATATTCATTCCATTACTTGTTACAACAAAAAACATTAGCATGAAGGAGCCATTACGAGATCTTTTCGAGAAATTCAGTACACCTAAGCGAAAACTCAATAGCTTCTTATCGGAAGTTAAATCGTCTCTCCCACGTAAACATTCAACGCTTAAATTTACCAGGAAAATTATCCAGGAGATTTCTGATCGTAAACAAGGATAATATACAGGGTGTCTCATTTAAACGTTTCAGAACTTCGACGAGGGGTAGGGTGCATCGTGGCGACTCGAAATCGTAGCAATGTGGGGGGGGGTTGCTTTCCTGAAGCGGTGATGTATACAGAAACACCATAAAGAAAGATACCGTAAGTGACAAATCGTTTGAATAATAAATGTACAAAAACAAAAGGTGCATGGGTCAAAGAATGTGTTCGAAGTTTCTGCCACCGACTGCTATGCAACCTCACATCTCCGGCGCAAGGAACTACGAACATTGTGGTATAATCCAGGCTCATCTCAAATTTATCCAGCAGCAACGTTTCTGGCAACCAGCTCCTTAGTACTGTCAACGGCGGTGTCATAAACAACTTTTTTTCTCCAGCGGCTACTGCGTTTCTGACAACCTGCTCCTCAACGGGGGTGTCATAAACAAGTGTTTTCATATGGCCCCAAAAATAAAAATCCAAACATGATAGTTCTGGTGACCGAGTAGGCCAACGCACGGGACCACCACGTCCAATCCACTGTTGGCCAAATCTGATGTCTAGGTAGTTATGAGCATTACAGCTAAAATGGGCAGCGGCTCCATCATGTTGAAACCACATTGACCGTTGCATCGATGTAGAAATCTGTTCGTCATCCAAAAGTTGTGGCAATAGTTGCTGCAGAAAGATCAAGTTTACGTCTGGTTAGACGAAACGGCAACAGGTAATCCGATGAGGTGATCCCCTAGAATACCTGCCAGGGGTATGACAAGAGATATGGGAAACAGGGCAAAAGAAATCGCTAATATTAGATGGCGCCACCATGAAAATTCGATAGATTTCTGTAAATTATGTTTGTTGCTAACATTAGACGGCGCTTTTCCGGTAAAATGTATCTACATGCCGTGTAATTCCCCGTGTTACTTGAAATAAACGTAGAATGTCAAACAGTGCGGAAATTGAAGACGAATAAAACAATCATAGCACAATATGTACAAAATATACGTGTACATCACCAGATGAAACGTTATTAACAAGGTAAATATTGGTAAACAAAATCACTATGTTTTACTATTTATATTAAGTAGAATAAATATTATACAACTTGCCGAAGTAGTTTTGTTCACACGAACTTTCTCGAAAGGAGAATGAAAAAAACTTGTGGAAGTATAATGTTTAATTAATTTAAATTTAAAACAAGTAAAACCAAGTGTTTTTGATTACCAATATTTAACTTATTTTAGTGGAGTAGGAAAGAATATATATGCACACACACACACGTATCGGTTGTGTGCATGTGTTGGTGTTGGTTCACGCCGCTATTCACAGATGGCGCTTATCGATTCAAATTTATCAACATGCCTTGTCGCTTCCTGTTATTCCATGATACCTGCCCAAACATTAACCGAAAACCGAGTCTGTGCTGCACGACGTTGTATTGCGTGCGGGTTCTCCTCCGCGGACCACCAATAGAGTGTCCGCGGCGTCGTTTCTGTAAAATTTAGTCGCCGAAATAGCGTCCGGTCGCCTGGACCCCTGCCTAAAGTGTATCCGATTTCTAACCGGTTATTGATTTTTCCAAAGAAGCAGAAGTGTCGCATCTTCATCTGAAGTTCGTATAAGAAAAAACCGCGGATGTCCAATTATGAGTCATGCGATGAAAGTGTTTTGGATCCTAGGGAAAAAATTAGAATTCACTTTTATTTAGAAATATTGGACATCGCTATTATTTGATATCCGAACGTTCTGAACTGCTAGAAAATTGCTGCTCCTTGTTGAAATTTTTTTTTTTAATTCTGGAGAGTCCGAATTTCTAAGAAAATCTTGTATGGATTTAGATATTAAATTACAGGTAACCGAAAACGAAGATTTAGAAGGAATGGAACTCCTAAAAGATTTGTATCCCTTAGAGAACTATTGTCTAATCATTCCCAACTAAAACCATTAGAAATTTTAAATCATTTAATTAGCCAAGACTTAGTTCTTAGTTTTCCAAATTTTATAGTCCAAGAATATTTTGCGATTTGCTAATTTAGCCATAATTTCTATTGAAAATGAGATCGGTGAAACATGTAATTGATGAATTAGCATTAAAAAAATCAGGAAAAGAATTGTTTTAGAATTTAGATCAACACTGAGTAGCGTTCGAATAGTCGATGTTCCCGCCACTAAACTGAAGGTTTGATCATAATCTACTCCTCTTCTTTGCGAAAAACCTTTGATCACCAATCTGGCCTTGAATTTGCCGATCGATCCATCGGCGTTTGTTTTTACTTTGTGGCGTCGTTGTAGGTGTCTGGTTCCTCGAAGGTTGTCATGTAAGCGTCACATAATCTTAGAATTTCTGCGGAGCTGTAAGATCCACTCGGTTGCTAGTTTCCGCACAGCTATCTCTTCTCCATTGGCTTCCGGCATTTCTAAAATTGTCCAATCCCTATAACTGTCACTGTCATCGAGTTTCCAAAATTATATTTCCTCGCCTTCTTAAATCGTTCAGGTCGCTAGGCTTCGTCTCTTCAACTTCCTTGCTTTCTGGGGGTATATTAACCCCTTTTTCCAACAATTTTTCTTCGATGACGTCCTTGAATCTGTAGAACTTGTTGTCCTCTTCACTATGGATCCTGTATCCGTCGTTATCATAGCCGATGAGGATTCTTCTAATGGCCCTGGATTCATTTTTGTCCTTGGCTCACGAATAGTTTAACCCTTTCTCTCTAAATGTGCAAAATAGCATTTCTTAATATTTGTTATTAACTTCAGAATTATGTATACGCTGACCATAAAAAAATGCATCGATTTTCGACGCGGCACTTAATTTTTTTTTTTCTTTTTTAAGATCGAAAACTTTACGAGAATCATTTATTTACGAAAGATATCCAATATTTTCTTGCCATCAATATTTGTTATCTTTCGTAAATAAATGGTTCTCGTAAACTTTTCGATCTTCCAAAACAAAATGTTTGCAATTTTTCGTCTGCAATTATAACATGATATTAGTTACATTAACATTACTTCTCAGGGGCCGCGTAGGCCTAGTTAGTAGAGCTCCTGCTCACGCGCCTCATGGTCGTGGGTTCGAATCCTATCCGTGCGGTCACTTTTTCGGAACGAAGAAGTGACCGTGCGGGTCATGGATGTTCAGTGTATGTCTCCCTATTCATTATATAATATATGAATGATTATATATAGGTATAATAATAAATCTACAAATTAATATACTTCACTTAATTGAAACTCCGGCTGAATGAACTATAATTTCCTATGCCATAAAAAAACATTACTTCTTAACAAAAATTAACTATTTATAAGGAATAATTTTTTTTTTAAATCTTACTAGTTTTTAAAAATATCACTAAATGGCCATATGATAGCCACAGCAATATTTTTAGACACAAGTGAGTAGAATGGCCCCAAGGCTCACTTGCACGTGAGGCCCCACAATGACTATTATAGACCACCAAATGGAGTCACCGGTGGGTAAATATACCCCCTGTCCTCGGGAACAATATTCCAAAACTCAAGTTATTTTATATTAGCAGGTAAAATCTAAAGTCTGTGTAAAATAGAAATAATAATTACCGATCTATCGAATTATACGCATTTTTTAAACACGATCTCACTACTGACCATGAATGCTTTAAAGTAAATCTCCCCCCACAAACGTGAACACAAACCAAAAACCTTATTATTAGCTCGTAAATTATAATATTTCTATTTTTTTATTTACAGAGATGTAAACATCTGCTATATCTGCGGCAAAACATTCGACACCAATAAGAAGCTTGTGAGGCATAAAAAATACCACAAGGAAAAGACAATTCCGTGTCCCAGTTGTCCCATGATGTTTTCAGAAAACACATTTCTCAAACAACACTTAGGAGACAATGATTCCTGTTCCAACGCGTGGCAGTGCGAATTTTGCAACAGGAAACTCAAAACGAGATCTACTTACTTCGCACACATAAAGCTTCACACAAACGAGTCAATGTTTCACTGTGGCTCATGCGAGGCTCAGTATCCTACAAAAGACGCGCTCGTGCGACACGTGAAGAACGTACACGAGGGATTCAAGTACCACTGCGAGTTTTGCGATAAGAAATTCACGCAAGCGGCCCGTTTAAAGGTTCATGCGAAGACGCACGACCCATTATACGACAAGGAAAAGGATGGTAGATATAGGAAAGTCACGTGCTGCATATGCGGAGAGAATGTGCGAAAAGACAAGCTTTTGATTCACATGAGGATACATAACAATGAGAAGCCCTTCAGTTGCACAATGTGTGAGGAATCGTTTGTGTCGAAGAGTCACTTGGATGCTCATTCAAAAGAAATTCATGGGGTTGGGAAGATGTACAACTGTGAAATATGTTCGAAGAGTTTTGCAATGAAATTTAGGCATACGCTTCATATGCGACGACACACTGGTGACAAGCGCCACGAATGTAACTTTTGCGGTAAGAAGTTTATTTCAAGTTGGGAGCTCAAGCAGCACCTGAAATCTCATAATAAACGAGGTAAAATGTGAAATTTCGCTTTGTGTATTCTAATAAAGGTTTTTTGAACTAACTTTGTTTTTTTGTAACACAATCCGATTTTGCTACCTAGAATAACTATACAGTCTCGTTTCGAGTGATAATGTTATTCTGAACAGAATAAAATAAAAATAACAGAGCAACATGTTAGTTGCTATCAATTGCCTCAAGTAAAATTACTGTACTATTTTCTTAGCAGTGACAAGCAATATTTTTAATAATAGTAGTAGTAAACAATGTTTTATTAGGGCTATCGACCTATCGGTCTTTCTGCCCTTTTAATAATATTAATGCAATAATCAATTTTATTCGGTCATGAACCAAAATTATTCAAAGAGAATGAAAAATCAGCATTAAAGTAAATGTTTATGGGCGCCCATGTGCATTAATGCAACAATTACACCGCCAGCTGAAGGAACGATATGTTCTTGCTAATTCCCTTAGCAGCGTTTATTATCCGTTTTTTTAACTGTTCCTTTATATTTATTGGAATGCTACAAACTTTTTGTTTCATGTTTCCCCAGAAATAATAGCTCATAGGTATAAAATCTGGAAATCGTGGTCCAATCCATCTATTAGAAAATTGAATGTAAATTCCTGATATTTCTTACAAATGGGGTGATGCTCCATCCTGTTCAAACCACATCCCAAGCTGTTGAGCAAGTGGCAAATCATCTAAAATGTCTTCAAAATTTGTATACAACTTTTAAATAAACATTAACCTGCGTAAATCTTTGAACAATCTTTAAGATGATTTATCTCGAAACGGTAAGAAATCGAACACATGTTTATTTAAACTTTTCTGTACAAAATAACATTATCTACTTCGTATTTTCGTATACTCGAAACGAGACACCCTGCAGATTCGAAATTGAAAATAACACAGGTCTGCAAATTTCAGATCCAGAAGTCAAGATATGTTCTCCCGAAGAATTGTGATGCTCTGAAACCGAATGTGTGATCCAAATTTGTCCATCACGTTTCGGATTCGTATTCGGAGATATTCTAACCTGAAAGTGCTAAAATTGCATTTTTACTTTCTCCGTTACGAAGTACGAGAAAGTATTGTGATCGAGATTTTTTTTTCAAAATTTTTTTTTACGGAAATATCCGTTTTTGGGTCCCTAGATGCCATTTCAACAATTTCTGGAAAAAAAAAATTGTGTCTGTGTGTGTGTGTCTGCTGTGTGCGCTGTATCTCAAAAACTAATACAGCAATTGATATGAAACTTTTAACATACGTCTTATTTGATAATCTAAAGAACTGAAAAGCTTTGGTAAAATTTCGTACACCCGAAGTGGGTGTTTACCTTAACTGTTTTTTGTTTTTTGCCAATATTTTCTTAAATATGAAAAATATCACAAAAACATTTAAACAAACATTGAAGACAACAAAGAAATGAACATCTTTTGCTTGAAAACATTTTTCATAAAATCATTGCTATTCGAGAAAAAAAATTATAATTTTTTTTCAATTTTTGGTTTATAATTATGAAACGATAATAGTTACAGCAAATTTGTGTGAATAATAATTGTAGAGAATGAACAGATTCTAAAGAATAAGTTTTTATCGAAATCTCGTTAGTTTTTGAGTAAACCGAGTTTTTGAATTTGAAGTATAATTTTTCCATGTTTCATAATTTTGACGTTTTAAACGTCAGTTTCATCCGAGTTTACGCAACGCTCGTACATTTAAAATATGATTTCAATAAACCATGAAAACGTAAATATAAATGGCTATGATACCATCAAGTCGGAGAAAGTAACATGATGGCCACATCACCATTTTTTTAATCTTTTTTTCTGAAACATGCAGGGAAATATACGTAAAAATCCTCGAGAAGTTTGAAAATTTATTAATGATGCAAAGGGCACAAGTGGCATTCCTTCATCCATTTCTTTCAAAGACACAATATTTGTTAGTCAATGATATTGTCAATGCTTTTGCACAATATTTTACAGAAGTGTATGCCAGTGCAGTTTGTAATAATCTTTTTAAACTTGAGACATCTAAATTTGTTATTTTCGCGGAATTGCAGATATCATTAGCTGACGTTTTCAATTCACTTCAATCACTTAACAAAAGCTTTACCTGTGGGCTTGATGGTATACCTGTTGATTTCTTGTGTAGGTATGTCTGTACTCTGTCAAAGCCATTGTATGTTTTGTTTTCTTTTTCCATCAAATTAGCATGTGTTCCGAGTGTTTGGAAGTTTAATTATATCTCCCCTATTTTTAAAACCGGGGATAGAAAATATGTTGACATGCCTAATTTCAACAACCAGTAAAATTATCGTGGAGTTGCCATACAATCAGCAATTCCAAAAGAGTTGCACCAAACAAATAGTGTTTACGACCGAGCACTTATTCATCACTCAACAACATGGTTTTGTAAAAGGCAAATCTACAACAACAAATTTTTTAGTTTTATATTTCTAAACGCGATTTTGTTGACTTTGAATTAAAAAAAAAAATGTTTTTTTTTTCAATTTGTGTTGGTTCAACATCAATTTGACTAAATGCTTTTTTAAAACACAATAAATTCACCACATTTTGGCGTTTAAATCATCAAAATCATATATCGAGGTCGGAAGTTTTATGTTGACTTGTACTTGAAAAATTACAGATTTTGGCAATTTTCGTTGACTCAACATAACTACTTGTTAATATTTTTTTTTTAAATACATTAAACTCTACATTTCAAAAAATAAATGATCACAACCAAAAAAAATGTGATCAACACCTGCGCAGTTTTATAAATCTAAAATCGATTTTGTTGATTTTTTTTTTGATTTTGTCAATTTCTGTTGACTGCATCAATATTAGTTAATACTTTTTTTTTAATACACTAACTTCGCTTCACTTTTGGCGTTTAAATCATCAAAATTAAACGAGTTTGCAAGTTAAGCAATTCTTCAAAATCAAAAACGCGATTCTGTTGACTTTAGAACTTGGAAAATTACGGATTAACTGGACATGATATCTTACTTTTTTTTAAACACCAAACTGTATATTTCAACTCAAAAATCATCACAACCAAAAAGAAACGTGATCAACGCCTCTGCAGTTTCATAAATTGAAAACACGATCTTTCTTCACTCGGAAATTTGTGATATAGGCAATTTTTGTTGAGTCGACCTGAATTCCTTTTGCAAAATACACTAAATTTGCTACATTTTGGCGTTTAAATCATCAAAATCAAATAACGCGTTTGGAGTTAGGCAATTTTTCAAAATTAAAAACGCGTTTTGTTGACTATTTGATCGTTATTCTATAAAAATCTGCCAGCACCGCTTCTCTAGATTTCGTATTAATCACACTTGAACATCCGCTGGTTTATTTAAGAAGGTCCAACATTTTCCAAGTGGTCAAAAAGTGAAAAACAATTGCAACGAACTCCAAACTTACTTTAAATAGCCTGCAATTTATAATTTTATGAAATTTTGTCAACGCTTTCACCCTCACTTGAAAGATAATCACTCCTAAATTCAATCTGCAAAAACTTTTAAATAATTAAAATTCAACATCCTTCGTTTCAGTTATGAAGTCGAGTTTTCAAGTCACAAAAAAAATTAAAACAAACTTCGAACTTTCCTTTACTTAAAACTGATTATTGTCATTCTATATTTTTTTTAACAATTTTATCTTTAGATTTTAAAATAATCTCACTTGAACACCTTTCTCAATTCTAGAGTGAGACAAAACAAAAAAATAGCAACTTCCCAAATTGACTCAAAGCTGACTGTGGCTTGTTATTCTATAAAAATTAGCTAACTTGTAACATTAGATTTTGAAATAATTCAATCTTCCGTTTCAATTCTGAAGTCAGAGGTTTTCCAACTCGACAAAGAGAATATTTGAAAAAAAAAACACAAAAAAGATTGTTTTTATTATTGTACGACTTTATTACAGGTTATTTACAAACACCAAGAGATACTTTTCTAAGCTCTTCTATAAAATAATTTTATTTTTCAAATACGACGTTTCGTTATTAAAATACCCACAATAATCATTACTTTTTAATTTCATTTTATTTCAAAATTAATGAAATATCACTAAATTGCTATAGAAGTTGAAAAAAATTAAAAATGCTCTGAATTAAAAATGGATCTGCCATTTTGTTTAAAATCATTTTGACTCGATTTTATCAATTTTTTTTATATCATTTCCACATATGTTATCGCTATATGGGATCCTCGATTTTGTTTAGAATAATTTTAACTCTAGATTTATAATCTGTGACCTCTAAAACCCCCATATACCAGTTTTCATCAATTTTTTTATATTTTTTCGACATATGTTGCCGCCATATTGGATCCGCCATTTTGTTTGGAATAATTTGAACGTTAGACTTGTAATTTGGGACTTCGAAAACCCCCACATATTAATTTTCATCAACTTTTTATGTCATTTCCAAATGTGTAGCCGCCATATTGAATCCGCCATTTCGTTTAAAATCATTATGACTTTAGATTTGTAATCTGCGGCCTTGAAAACCCTCGTACACTCATTTTTCATCAATTGTTTATGTCATTTCGACAGGTTTTTCCGCCATATTGGATCCGCCATTTTGTTTACAATAATTTTGAATTTGGACTTTCGACCTCAAAAATCCCTATATACCAATTTCTGCTCGAATCTAAGTTCATTTGGGATTCTGGCCAGCTTTTGAGGGTTGCTGGACCACTCTGCAGTGCAGTGCAGTTTTGAGTCTATTCCTGTTGTTTTCAGCAGGAATATTGCAACTTTTTTTACAAGTAATCAAAAATACGTTTTTGTTGAATGGTTTTAGCAATTTTGGAGTTAATTCCACAAGTGATTTTTTTTTAAATCTTATCAAAACATTGAGTGCAATTTTCGTTCCCTCCTGTGCAGTTTTGAGTATATTCCTGTCGTTTCCAGCAGGAATATTGCAATTGTTTTTACAAGTAATCAAAAATACACTTTTGTTGAATTGTTTTAGTAATTTCGGAGCTAATTCTACAAGTAATTAATATTTAACAATTCTTCAAAACATTGTGTGGAATTTTCGTTCCCTCCTGTGCAGTTTTGAGTCTATTCTTGTCGTTTGCAGCAAGAATACTGCAATTGTTTTTACAAGCAATCAAAATACAGTTTTTTGCTATTTTCGACTGAATTTGGAATAATTTTTTAAGAGGGTGTTGAATTGCAAAGCGGGCCATAGGGATTTACACGTAAAATTTGAAATGTGTAATTATTAGCTCCCGTAATTATTTGACCGATTCTGGGTCTTCTGATATTATTTTTAAAGCTTTTTAAGCTGGATAATTTGGTACCTTACTAAATCGATTAATAAGAACATTTACAGAGATTTTTATAAAAAAATAAAACTTTACAATCAATTAGAATAAAAAAAACAAAGGTTTGCCATGATATCATAATGGCGTACATTTCATTTTGTTCTAAAAAAGTGACACTTGCTGTCACATTACGATTTACAACCGGCCGTATATTCTACACATTTAAGAAGTGTACGTGATATGTTTAGTGTGGAATTTCCGAAGAAGGCAATACCCAGCAAATATGCTATTCAAGGAGCATTAAAAATAATGTAAGTAGACCGATACTATATAAGCCAATTGTAACACATTTGAAAGGGTATCCAGGGATAAGATGGTCAAAATGCCACCCGACACGGATTTGTAAGTAAATGTGCAAATATCATTAGCTGTGCCCTTAAATCAAAGTCGCCGTAAGCCGTATATCAAAAAAAACCCTACATGACCCGCGAAGCCCCATAATGGGTATTTTTCAAATATATTATTTTAACCACTAAAAAAATATTTCAAAAATCTGAAAGAAATTACATATGCATAGGTATTATTGACCCAAATAGCAAATTAGGTGAATTCTTTCAAGGTCATTTGGGGTCATTTAGGGTATAAAGAAAGTTTGAAAATTCAAAAAAAATGCCTACCAGTTTAACTCTTTGATGGGTAGTGGTACACGCATTGTATCACTTTTTGAACATGCCTAGTCGGGGGTGGTACCACCTTTTAAAATTATTTAGTTTGAATATTTTCGTTAATATTTGGATCTATACACATGACGACGTTTATTGACAAGTAGGCTAACTAAGTACTTCAATAGAAACACAGCTTTGTAAGCATCCACTATTTTAATAATAAATAAAGTTTATTGAAACTCATAAGAGCTACAAATGGCCATCGACCGAAGTCTTTCAGCCTATTAACAGCTACTGAGGCTATTTTATTTTAACTCAAAAAAATTAAAACTTATTTTCTTTTTTGACTGGCCCCACTTGGATCTAGAAATGTGGGAATTGCTGGCCCTTCAAAGAGTTCAGAGCGGCGGAATATTTTATTTCGTCATATGATTGCTATCAATAAATACCATCTATGTAATTCTTTCAACGTCAGATGCAACATCTTCAAAAATTCGAATAACTAATATTTTTACGATATTTTGATATTTTTACTTTCTCCGTTACGAAGTACTGTGATCGTGAAAAATAAATATTTTTTTTACGGAAATATCCGTGTTGTGGTCCGTAGATGCCATTTCAACAATTTTGGAAAAAAAATTATGTCTGTGTGTGTGTGTGTCTGCCTGTGTGCGCTGTATCTAGTAGAGCAATTGATATGAAACTTTGAACATAAGTCTTATTTGATAATCTGAAGAACTGAAAAGCTTTTGGTAAAATTTCGTACGCCGAAAGTGGGTGTTTACTTTAACGGTTTTTTGTTTTTTTCCAATATTTTCTTAAATATGAAAAATATCACAAAAATATTTAAGCAAATATTGAAGACAACAAAGAAATGAACATCTTTGGTTTGAGAATATTTTTTGTAAAATCATTGTTATTCGAAAAAAAAATTATTATTATTTTTTCATTTTTGGTATATAATTATGAAAGCTAATAGTTACAGCAAATTTATGTTAGTAATAATTGTAGATAATACCAAAATGAACAACTTATATGGAATAAGTTTTTTTCGAAATCTCTTTAGTTTTTGAGTAAACTGAGTTTTTGAATTTAAAGTATAACGTCAAAATCATTCAATACTACAACACGTTTGATGTACATTGAAATTGAAAAAAAATATTATGAAAGTATAAATGAAAATTTCAGGACTTTTTCAGGATTTTTTTCACGACTCTTTTTTCAGGTCTTTTTTGAAAGACTTTATTTTCAGGATTTTTTCATTTCCTTTTTCGGGTCTTTTTTAGGAAACTTTTTCTATAACTTATCTTGCAGGACTTTCTTCAAGATCATATTTTCAGGAATCATCTTTAACGATGTTTTTTCAGGACTTTTCTTTTCTGAATTTTTTTCGAGACTCTTTTTTCAAGACTTTATTTTAAATTTTTTTTGTTTTTGAGACTTTTTTTCAGGATTATTTTTCAGGAACTTATTTCACGATTTTTTAATGCCTTCTTCAGATCTTTTCTAAGACTCTTTTTGGGTTTTTTTGCAGGACGATTTTTTCAAAACTTTTGTTAACAGTTTTTAGAACTTTTTTCAAGACTAAAATAAAGTTTTTGTTTGAACCCTTTTTTTGGCTCTTTTTTTTTAGGGTTATTAATCTGAATTATTTTTCCGGAACTTTTTTAATGCCTTTTTTCAGGTCTTTTCTTAGGCTTTTTGCAAGACCCTTTTTGGGATTTTTTTACATGACAATGTTTTCAAAACTTTTGTTACGATTTTTTTCAGAAGTTTTTCAAGAAACTATCTTTTTCGATTTTTTTTCAGTGCCCTTTTTTTAAGATTATTTAAAAACTATTATGTTCAGGACCTTTTTTTGGGCCTTTTTTATCAGGGTTATTTTTTCAAGACTGTTTTAATGCCTTTTATCAGATCTCTTCTTCTAAAACTTTTGTCAGGACTATTTTTTGGAATTTTCTCGGATCTTTTTAGGACCTTCTTAATGACTCTTTGCGGGACTTTTTTCAGAAATTTCTTTCAGGACTCTTTTTACTTTCTCCGTTACGTAGTACGAGCAAGTATTGTGATCGTGATTTTTTTTCCAAAAATTTTTTTTACGGAAATATCCGTTTTGGGGTCCCTAGATGCCATTTCAACAATTTTTGGAATTTTTTTTTTGTGTCTGTGTGTGTGTGTGTGTGTCTGTCTGTGTGTGTGTGTGTGTGTGTGTGTGTGTGTGTGTGTGTGTGTGTGTGTGTGTGTCTGTCTGTGTGCGCTGTATCTCAAAAAATAATAGAGCAATTGATATGAAACTTTGAACATGCGTCTTATTTGATAATCTGAAGAACTGAAAAGCTTTTGGTAAAATTTCGTACACCGGAAGTGGGTGTTTACCTTAACTGTTTTTTGTTTTTTGCCAATATTTTCTTAAATATGAAAAATATCACAAAAATATTTAAACAAACTTTGAATACGACAAAGAAATGAACATCTTTTGCTTGAAAATATTTTTCATAAAATCATTGCTATTCGAAAAAAAAAATTATTAATATTTTTCTAATTTTTGGTTTATAATTATGAAACTATAATAGTTACAGCAAATTTATATGAATAATAATTGTAGAGAATGCCAAAATGAACAACTTCTAAAGAATAAGTTTTTTTCGAAATCTCGTTAGTTTTTGAGTAAACCGAGTTTTTGAATTTGAAGTATAATTTTTCCATGTTTAATCATTTTGACGTTTTAAACGTCAGTTTCATCCGAGTTTACGCAACGCTCGATGTACATTTAAAATATGATTTCAATAAACCATGAAAATGTAAATATAAATGGCTATGATACCATCAAGCCGGAGAAAGAAACATGATGGCCACATCACCATTTTTTAGGACTTTTTTCGGGTCTATTTCACAGGCTTTATTCAGGACTTTTTAAGGTCCTTATTCTGACTTTTTTGTATGTTTTTTCAGTCCGTTTCTTCTGGCCGTTTTATCAGAAATTTTTCTAGGACCTTATTTTCAGGAATTTTTTATTAGGATTATTTTTTCGAAACGTTTTTCAGGATTTTTAATCAGGATTATTTTATCAAGACTTTTTTAATGCCTTTTTCTAAGGCTTTTTTTATGACTTCTGTCAGGACTATTTTCTCGACTGTTTTCGGGTCTTTGTAAGGACTGTTTGCAGGTTTTTTCAGGACTTTTTTCGGTTTTTTTTAGGACCTTTGTAAGGACTCTCTGCTTGTTTTTTCAGGACTTTTCAGGCCTTTTTTAGAACTTTTTTGAAGCCTATTTTGAGTAATTTTTGTACAGTCTTTTTATCCGGTCTTTTTTAGGACCTTTTTTCAGAATTTTTTTTTGTCATGACTCAGTTTTCCGGACTTTTTTCAGGTCTTTTTTAAGAACCTGTTTTTCAAGACATTTCTTTGTCAGAGCACTTTTTTCTGGACTCTTGTTCTGGACTTTTTTATTCAACACTTTTTTCGGGTATTCTCTTTGGAACTTTATAACCAGAACTCTTTTAGGGCTTTTTTAGAAATTTTTTTCAGGATCTATCAAGATTTGTTTTTAGGACTTTTTTCAAGAATTTATTAGGATTTTTTTTTAGTTTTCTAATAAACTAATTTAAGATTATTTGAATTGGAAGTATAATTTGTTATTTTTATCTTTCATAACTTTGACGTTTTAAACGCCAGTATCATCTGAACTAAAATGAAAATAAACCATGGTTGAATAAATATAAATAACTGTTATGCAATCAAGATCGAAGAAAGTAACATGATGGCCACATTTTTTATATATTTTTGTACAATTGAGCGGTCATTTTATGTAAAAATATTATTAGTATTTTAGTATTTTTAATTTCAGTTTCGTATAAACAACCCCATTTTTTGTCAAGATATGACCTTGAAACCCTCGAAAAATAAGATTTTGTTTTTATCCACTAAAAAATTATTATACAAATCTGAAAAAAAATCATGTATATTTTTGACCCAAATACCAAATTAAGTAATTTTTTTCAAGGTCATTGATGTTCATTTAGAGTATAAATTGATCAATTTCTGAAATAAAAAAAGAAAATATTTTTACACAGTAAGAGAATAAAAAAGGCTACAAATTTAGTGAACTAAAAAAATGGATTTCATTTTAAAAAAAATGCTTATTACGTCATACGTGAAAGACTAATAACGTCATACTATTTTTGGAAGACGCTAAAAAGTGCGGAATAAAAAATAAAAATTGACCTGTCCAAGGATTTTTTTCTGGACTCTCATTTCATAAATACGCGCCATTATGATATCATGGCAAACCTTTGTTTTTAATTCAAAATTATTGAAAAGCTTTTTGCAAATATCTCGATAATTACTCTGCACAAACTATTGAGTAAGGTATCAAATCATTCAGCTTAAAACATTTAAAAAATAATATATTATAAAATGGAATAGTCCGACATTTTTGGATGGTCTTCTTGTACGAGTCATGAAGAGGGCATTGTGGCAATTTATTTCGACATTATTTGGATCTTAATTGCGCCTATATTTCCACATTCGGAGCCCTTGGAGAATATGTGTATAGATTATTTGCGAAGGATTATTATTTGCTACTCCACGTGATCGTACGAGATATTCAAGAGATACGAATTTAATAAACAAATTAGAAATAACCTTACTTCTTGCAGAAAGAATTTAATGTTGTTATTTGAGTGAAATCCTCTGTTCGGGCGCAGGTAGCTGTCCTTCGGAGGCGCGGGTGCGGTCGTTCCCAAAATCGGCGGGCCTTGCATAAATGATCACTTTCTGTGCTTTGCGACCATATTTCCGGCAAGGGCAGGAGCCCCTAATTCGAGGAATACCTTGAAAAACCAGACCGAATAACTCACCCCCCACACTTTGCTACTATTATCTTATTTTGTTCATAAATAGTCTTGTCCCTTACGTTTAAGTTCAGTTTCAGTTTTTTCTTCTCCGTGCGAGGGTTATTTTGATCGTCGTCACACTTAAATTACAAGTTGTAAATATTGTGTGAATAGTGTGAATACATGCAAAACATCGAAGTGTGCTGGTATCATTACAACTACTCCCTGGAGCCCTGATTATTATTCATCTGCATGGAGTCGGTTTGACGTTGAAAGAGAAGAAGTCGTAGTGATTGAAGGTTAATCCAACACCCTCTAAATGAGGTAAGTTTTATAATCATAGAATAAAACATAGTAAGTGTTTTATTCAGTGATTATATTATGAATTACCACGTAGTAACGGTCGCAACTATCATCATGAGGTAAGTTTTTTTTTTTATTAATGGGTATTTTCTTTGTGCCGTCTCTTTTTGGTTTTGCGCTTTACGTAAACGACAAGTATACCTAGTTTTCCTTAGACTTTTTGTGCTGGCCTCATCCGTCTGTAAATCCATTGTGATTCACGCTGGATTTCATTCATCCAGGAATGGAACATGTTCTTCCTTCCTTTTGCTGATCTGGAGTGGACGAGCTTTGTGATCCAGAAATCCTGGACCGTATAAAGATCCCGGAACTGGCCGTGGAGCAACATTACGACTGTTTTTTGCCTCCAGATAAGTTTTTAGTTTATTACTTTATCCGTTACGAAGTACGAGAAAATCACGTGATCGTGAATTTTTTTTTACGGAAATATCCATTTTGGGGTCCCTAGATCCCATTTCAACAATTTCTGGAAAAAAAAAGTCGGTGTGTGTGGCGCGCGCGCTGTATCTCAAAAACTACTACATGAATTAAAATGAAACTTTTAACGTAAGAATTATTTGATAATTGAAAGAACTGTAAAGCTTTTTTAAAAATTCGCACACAGGAAGTGGATGTTTACCTTAATTGTTTTTTTTTCCAATAATTTTTTAAATATAAAAAATAGTACAAAAATATTTAAACAAATATTACATTTTTCATAAAATTATTCTTTTTCGAATTTTTTTTTAAATTTTAATCGTCAATTTCATCGGATTCTGCAATATAAATTTAAATCACACATCACCATTTTTTTTATTTTTCCACCTGCTGAATAATTAATACAAAAAAAACTTGAACGTGTAATATGAATGTCATTATTAAAGTGAAAAACCTGGCAAATATTTTGACACACGGTGCTAGACTAGTTTAGTGTTTCTAGACAGGTTTAACACTGTCTGTAATTTTTTTTTTAATTCGAATTTTAAATTCGCAATTTTTATTTTTGACATAACACAACTTCCAAACGAGTTCTCCGATTTTGCTGATTAAACCGTCAAAAATGGCGAATTTAGTATAATTTTTAAACGTTTTTGAAATTAACACAAAATGCAAAAATCGCTTTTTTGATTTTTGAAAATGCACAACTGCCGAACCCGTTGTCCGATTTCGATTATTCTAACGTCAAAATGTGCCAAATTTAGAGCAATTTAAAAACTGATTGAGAAATATTTTCGTCAAATCAACGCAAAACATTTTTAAAACTGCGATTTTTTTTTCAATTGCACAATTGCCGCACGCATAGATTTTGATATTTCAAACGTCAAAATATGGAAAATTTAGTGTGCTTTTAGTGTGAGTTACGACATTTTCTCGTGGTATTAATACAAAATATAAAAATCGTACTTTTTTAAAATGGCAAATTTTATTTTTGCAATTGCACAACTGCCCCGAACTCGTTGTTCGAATTTGAAGATTCAAACGTCAAAATGTGCCCAATTTAAAGCAATTTCAAAACTGGTTAAGAATTTTTTTCACAAAATCAACGCTAAACGTCAAATTTGCAGGTTTTCAAAGTCCGAAGATTTTTTTTTTTAATTACTCAACTGCCGAACACGTTGTTAGATTTTGATGATTCAAAGGTTAAAATATGGCAAATTTAGTGTGCTTTTAAAGTGAAAATTTCTCTTGAAATGAACACAAAATGCAATAACCGCACTATTTTTAAGTTTGAACTTTTTAAGTAATCTTCGTTTCCCCATCAGCAACTAACTACACTGATGAGATCTGAAAGGTCGAAAGCGGTCTGTAGGTGTTCTGAAGGGGAAACAATATTTAAAGTCGCAACTTTGATTTTTGAAATTGCACAACTGCCGAACGCGTTGTCCGATTTTGATGATGCTAACGTCAAAATGTGCCAAATTTAAAAGTGAAATTTAAAAGCTGGCCAAGATATGTTTTCGTGAAATCAACGCAAAACGTTAAAATTGCAGTCCGAAGATTTACGATTTTGTGTTTTCAAATTGCACAACTGCCGAACGAGTTGTTAGATTTTGAAGATTAAAACGTCAAAATATGGCAAATTAAGTGTAATCTTAAAGCGGGTTAAGAAATTTCTCGTGGAATTAACACAAAATGCAAAAACCGTACGTGTTTAAAGTTTTTAAAATTTGTAAAAAAACTGTCAAACGAGATTGATTTTAGAAGTCAAGAAATAACAAATATAGGGGGGGGGGGGGCAAGCAATGGGTAAGTAATTGCAATCATAAACATATAAAATACATAACAAATTTAAACTTGTTATGAAAAATTAATTGTTTGCATTGTGTTATTATAAATTAATCTCAGTTTATTTTTTAAGAACTGTTTATAATTATTTTACATTTTTTATTTTTCATTTACTTTATATTTTTGGTGTTTTACCTACTTTTATTTTCTTTAGTTTATTTAGTTTTAGTTTTTAAGTTTTGATATGTAATATTTTTACATACCGGGTGACCCAGGGATCTGTAAAAGCCCCATAACTTGTTTGCTATTTGAGATATGGACTTCTAGTTTTCTTGAACTGGTACCCACACTTATTCTACATATTTTAAAAATATGTATGTTTTTGTACAGGGTATCCCAGTATACATAACAGAGCAAAGTTATGTTTTTTTTTTTAAATAGAACACCCTATATTTTATACTTTATTTTCAACCCTCTTGAAAAGCTGATAAAAATAGTATAAGATAGTATGGGTCTATTATGGACGATTAGTTAGTTATAGGCAAATTTGTAGCAAAAACAAGTAGACATTGAAAAAATTGCAAAAGCGCTCCTAGCAAAGCTAGCGTCATTTTTTATACACTAAAGAATTTTCCACATCATGAAGAATAATACAAATCGGCTTTGGTGCTTTTTTGTTCATATTGCTATACAGGGTGTCAACATACGCAAAATATTGGATAACTATTTTTTTCAAATGGAACACCCTATATATCTTGCCACCAATGCATGGAATTTTTAATAAGCTTTCCAATAATGTACAATTTGTATAATGATTCTTGAGATTTGTCCATAAAAACATTTTTCTTTTGTCACCTTCTGCTCATTTTTGGATTTTCAGCCAAAACTATGTATTTTCTGAAAAAATAATAAGAGACCAAAGTTGTAGAGCGGAAAATTTTTGATCGATATAGGTCTTTCGACTTTTCCAATAATGCGTGCATTGCCCGCCAGAGTGCGAAAAATCGTGACCGTATATGCATTTTAGCGTTTTTCTTAAATTTTTTGCACTATACTTTATTTTCCACGTCCTCTAGCAGAAAAACGGGTAATTATAGAATTATTTAAATGACCTACATCGATTGAAAATATTCCGCTCTACAACTCTTAAAAGAAGCAATTTTTGCCCAAAATGCATAGTTTTCGCTAAAAATCCAAAAAACCCTTGAAAAACGCAAAAATTGATACATACATTTTCAATTTGCATTTTTAAGGAAAACTATACATTTTTGGCAAAAATTGCTTCTATTAAGAGTTGTAGAGCAGAACATTTTCAGTCGATATGGGCCATTTTAATTTCCCTATAATTTCCCATTTTTCCGCTAGATGGTGCGGAAAATAAAGTATAGTGCAATTTATTAATAAAAGAATTGAAAAGAAAACGCTAAAATGCTTTTATGGTCACGATTTTGCGCGCTCTGGCGGGCAATACACGCATTATCTTAAAAGTTGAAAGAACTATATCGATCGGAAATTTTTCGCTCTACAACTTTGGTTTGTTTAATTTTTCCTGAAAATGCATAGTTTTGGCTGAAAATCCAAAAATCAGCAAAAAGTGGCAAAAGAAATATGTTTCTATTGATAAATCTCAAGAATCCTTGATATTTTGTTATACAAACTGTATATCATTGGAAAGCTTATTAAAAATGCCGTAGATTGGTGGCAACTTATATAGGGTGTTCCATTTGAAAAAAAAATAGTTATCCATTGTTTTGCGTATGTTGACACCCTGTATAGCACTATGAATAAAAGAGAACCAAAGCCGATGTGTATTATTCTTTATGATGTGAGAAATTTTCTAGTGTATAAAATATTATGCTATCTTTGCTAAGAACGCTTCTGCAATGTTTTCAATGTGTACATGTTTTTGCCACAAATTTGCCCATAACTAACCAATCGTCCATAATAGACCCATACTATCTTATACTATTTTTATCAGCTTCTCAAGGGGGTTGAAAATAAAGTATAAAATATAGGGTGTTCCGTTTAAAAAAAACATACCTTTGTTCTGTTATGTATATTGGGACATCCTGTACAAAAACCTACATATTTTTAAAATATGTAGAATAAGTGTGGGTACCAGTTCAAGAAAACTAGAAGTCGATATCTCAAATAGCAAATAAGTTATGGGGCTTTTACAGAACCCTGGGTCACCCGGTATATATTAATATATAATTTGTTTTACTCCTTTTCTCTTGTTCTTGTTTTTTTTTACTATATCATAATATTTATTATATTTTCAGTTTTGTCCTGTAACTGGTTATTCCGTTGGACAATAAAGTCTATTATTATTATTATTATATGTAAATATTTAATTTTTGTAGTTTTGGATGGAAGAGCAGTTGAGTTTTTACTCAGAACTGAATACGGCCTTATGTATTTGTCATATTTGTAAAATTAATGTCCTTGTATGGAAATCTCAATTCTGTTTTGGTTTATTATTATAAACTCATTGCAACTAATAAACCTATTTATTTGTTTTTTTTTTGCTAATTTTGTGATTTTATTAATTTTTTGTTACATTTTAGTATGGGTTAATTAATTTAATAATAGAAAAAATTACAACACTTGAAATTCGTGAAATTTCGACCATCTTCAAACCGCCATAACTCGGCGTATTTTCAATCGATTGTGATGAATCTTTGAGGGCGAAAAACCTTGAAGTCTTCTTTAAAGTCGTGGACGCGAACTTAAGCGTAACCCCTTCCGCCCCTCTCTAGCACCCCTGTGAAAAAAAAGTTTTTTCAGGAAACCATGTCCAACTTTGACGATGTGTACGGAGTTTCACAGGGGTGCTAGAGGGGGGGAAGGGATTACGCTTAAGTTCGCATGCATGACTTTAAAGAACACAAACAAAGTTTTTCGCTCTCAAAGATTCATCAAAATCGATTGAAAATACGCCGAGTTATGGCGGTTTGAAATGTCACAAATTTCAAGTGTTTCATTTTTTTCCTCCAGTGTATATTAAAGTGTAGGCGTTGGAAAATATTTACATTGGCGAAATAATTTATTATACCCTAAATTTATTCGTTTTATTAATGCCTTTTATTAATTCTTCGTATGTACAAAGATTGAAATGAAAATTTGTAGCGCTATTTCTAAACTCAATAAAGTTTTTTTTTTAGACTTTTTTTTTAACTGAAAACACTTTGTATTAATATAGGTGATGGATAAATGGAGTTGCCTGATGTTACATGTCCACAGCAATGTAGTGTAATATATGTTCACTTTTTATTTATTTACAGAAATGTAGATGTTTACGACAGAACATTAGGCAAAATCGTCATTTTCGACCCGAAAACCTCGGTGATGTGCGAATTTTGCGGCAAGACACTCAAAAACCGACACACTTACTTGAGACACTTGAAGGATCACACGGAGTTGTTGCACCAATGTAGCTTATGTAAATCGCAGTACGCCACTAAATACAACCTTAAACATCACATGCGGAGCAAACATGTCGGCATCAAATACGAGTGCGAGCTTTGCGATAAGAAATTCGTGCGATCGGACTTTTTAAAGAGGCACATGCAGAAACACGACCCGCTCTACAACAAAGTGGAAGAAGAAAAGCGACGAAAGAAGGATCACAAGAAGTGCGACGTGTGCGGAAAAACTATGCGAAAGGACCATCATGTTGTCCATATGAGAATTCATAATAACGAAAAGCCCTTCGGTTGTTCGACGTGCGGGAAATATTACGTGTCGAAGGATGGCTTAAAGGCTCACTCGAGGTTTCATGTTGCTGTAAAACCGTACGGCTGCGAAATATGTTCCAGGAGGTTTGCGGTGAAATGTGACTTTACTATTCATATGCGACGGCACACTGGTGATAAGCCTTACCAGTGTGAGTTGTGCGAAAGAAAGTTCGTTTTAATTGCTGGCCTCAAGTCGCACATGAAAACTCATATTAAAGCAAGAACCATATGAAATTACGTTTTGTGTATTCAAATATACATTTTTTTTTTTAAACTAACTCGGTTTTTTTTTCTAACACAATCACCTTTTTTGGCTGTTCTTCTGCCCAATATTTTTCACATTCGATTCAAACGGGAATCACCTGGTCTATAGGGGGTTGCACCCTTCAAACTTTGGATGCTGACGTTTCGGACGGTTTTCGAGAAACTATTTATGTATTAAGGTGTCCCAAATAATAACTATTTATTCATTTTTCAGTTTCGCTACAGGAAATATTGTAAAACACGGCGAAGGAACTTCGAAACAGATATTTTCAGGATGGGTTATACGTTTCTATATTAAACGATTTTCGTCAACGCGTTTAAACGAAGAAAACACGTTTAAACGCAAAAATCCTTTTAAACGTATACACGTGTAAACGTGAATATCCGTTTAAACGCGAATATTCGTTTAAACGTTTAAAAACCGCTTGCGAACTAAGAACACGTTTATCCGTGTACACGTGTATCCGTGTATTAATGAGCCCTAACAACCAAAAGGTCACTTATGATACATCTATAAACTCAAAATTTAAAAATTCAAATGATATTTGGGATCTACCATAATTCAGTTACACTTATTTTAGGACTTTGTTAGGCCTTTTCCAAGGACTTTTTTAAAACTATTTTTCAGGTCTTTCATCAGGACTTTTTGTTCAACTCTGTTTGGGATTTTTTTTCAGGACAGTATTTTTTTGGGTCTTTTTTAGGAATTTCTTGCAAAACCTTTTTTAGGATGTTTTGAATTACATTTTTTCAGTACTTTTTTTCAGGGCTTCTTTCCTCAGGACTTTTTAAATCTCTTTCAGGACATTGTTTTCGGGACTTTTTGGAGATTTTTTAAGACTTTATTTTCAAAACTTTATTTCGTGTCCTTTTTCAAAACTTTTTTTAAGTTCTTTTTCGGGATTTTTACTTTCTCCGTTACGAAGTACAAGAAAGTATTGTGAAGTATTGTGATCGTGATTACGTGATACGGAAATATCCGAAAGATAATTGGATTCTACTTAAGAATACGTTACTAAATACAGGGTGTGCCATTTAAAAAAACGAAGTTATTCAACTTTATAAGTTGGGTTTTTCTACCGCATTTTCAACCAAATAATAGAAATGATTTTAATCGTTCAACGTCAATCACTGGGGCAGAAATTAAATTTCACCCAGACCATACATTTCAACAAATCTTCAGATATTTCGAAAACGGCAAACAATAGGTATAGGGAGTGCTGAAGTAACTCATCTTTATTTGCTCCTTATGATTAAAAAATGACAAAAAATACAGGGTGTTGCATTAAAAAAAAACATAAGTTTGGTCTGTAACTTTGTTATGAGACACCCTGTATAAATTTTAATATTTTTAGGACATGCAGCTCACTATTATACACAACTTTTGTTTAATTTTTTTTTCGAAATTTTGAAAAATAAGCACGTGATTGACCGTTCCCAGAGCTCTGAAACACTCTGTATATAAACGCAAAATTTAAAAATTCAAATGATATTTGGGATCTACCATAATTCAGTTACACTTATTTTAGGACTTTGTCAGGCCTTTTCCAAGGACTTTTTTAAAACTATTTTTTAGATCTTTCTTCAGGACTTTTTTTTAACTCTGTTTGGGATTTTTTTTCAGGAATTTCTTGCAAAACTTTTTGTAGGATGTTTTAAATTACATTTTTTCAGTACTTTTTTTTCAGGGCTTCTTTCCTCAGGACTTTTTAAATCTCTTTCAGGACATTGTTTTAGAGACTCTTTTAAGACTTTATTTTCAAAACTTTATTTCGTGTCCTTTTTCAAAACTTTTTTCAGGTTTATTTTCGGGATTTTTTCCTCAGAATTTCTCTCTAGATTTTTTTTCTGGGCTGTTTCAAGGACACATTTTTCAGATTTTTTTTAAGATCTTTTTTGAAGACTTTATTTTTAGGACTATTCTTTCAGAATTTTTTTTAAGGACTTTTTGTCAGAACTTTTTTCAAGAATTTTCTCTTAGGGCATTTTCCGGTACAGTTTTCCGGTTTTTTTAGGACATTTTTTCATAGACCTTTTTACGGATTTTTTTAAGTAATTTTTCTTAGGATATTTTTGTTAGGAATTTTTTGGGGCTATTTTAGTCGGGAGTTTTTTCAGGATATTTTCAGGACATTTTCTTCGGGACTTTTATTTCCAGGTCTTCTTGCTTCATAACTTTTTTTTTCCTCAGAATTTCTTTCAAGTTTTTTTTTCTGGGCTGTTTTAAGGACACATTTTTCAGATTTTTTTAAGATCTTTTTTTAAGACTTTTTTGAAGACTTTATTTTTAGGACTATTCTTTCAGAATTTTTTTTAAGGACTTTTTGTCAGAACTTTTTTAAGAATTTTCTTTCAGGGCCTTTTCCGGTACATTTTTCCGGTTCTTTTAGGAAATTTTTCAAAGACCTTTTTAAGGAATTTTTTCAGTAATTTTTCTCAGGATATTTTTGTTAGGAATTTTTTGGGGCTATTTTAGTCAGGAGTTTTTTCAGGACATTTTCTTCGGGACTTTTATTTTCAGGGCTTCTTGCTTCATAACTTTTTTTGAGGACTGTTTTTCAGCACTTTTTGAAGATTCTTTTTCAGTACTGTTTTTCAAGTCTTTCTTATAGGACTTTTTGTTCTAAAGCTTATTTCTAACTTTTTTGCATGATTTTAATGATTTTTATACTTTCGTTTAGGACTTATTTTTCAGGTCATTTTTCAGGATTTTTTCAGGATTTTATAACCTTTCTAGGCCTTTTCAAATGCCTTTTTTCAGGTCTTATCAAAAGACTTTTTCTTTTCTTTATAGGGTTCAGGTGAATTTTTTGTAAGACTGTATCAGGTTTGATTTAAGGATTTCTTTTCTTGACTTTTTTAAGAACATGTTTTGTCAGGAGTAGAGATGGGTAACTCATGAGTGACACATCTAAAAACTAAGAATTTAGACGAATTAAATTTTTTTTTTCCAGGACAATCTTTTTCAGTATTTTTATGGGTCTTTTTTTAGGAATTTCTTGCAAAACTTTTTTTAGGATGTTTTAAATTACATTTTTTCAGTACTTTTTTTCAGGGCTTCTTTCCTCAGGACTTTTTAAATCTCTTTCAGGACATTGTTTTCGGGACTTTTTGGAAATTTGCTAAGACTTTATTTTAAAAACTTTATTTCGTGTCCTTTTTCAAAACTTTTTCAGGTTCTTTTTTGGGATTTTTCCTCAGAATTTCTCTCAAGATTTTTTTTTTCTGGGCTGTTTCAAGGACACATTTTTCAGATTTTTTTTAAGATATTTTTTTAAGAATTTTTTGAAGACTTTATTTCTAGGACTCTTCTTTCAGAATTTTTTTTAAGGATTTTTTGTCAGAAATTTTTTCAAGAATTTTCTTTCTTTTTTTATGACTTTATTTTCAAAACTTTATTTCGTGTCCTTTTTCAAAACTTTTTCAGGTTCTTTTTCGGGGTTTTTTCCTCAGAATTTCTCTCTGGATTTTTTTTCTGGGCTGTTTCAAGGACTCATTTTTCAGATTTTTTTTAAGATCTTTTTTCAGGACTTTTTTGAAGACTTTATTTTTAGGACTCTTCTTTCAGAATTTTTTTAAGGACTTTTTGTCAGAACTTTTTTCAAGAATTTTCTTTCAGGGCCTTTTCTGGTACATTTTTCCGGTTTTTTAGGACATTTTTTCAAAGACCTTTTTAAGGAATTTTTTCAGTAATTTTTCTCAGGATATTTTTGTCAGGAATTTTTTGGGGCTATTTTAGTCGGGAGTTTTTTCAGGATATTTTCAGGACATTTTCTTCGGGACTTTTATTTCCAGGGCTTCTTGCTTCATAACTTTTTTTGAGGACTGTTTTTCAGCACTTTTTTTTAAGATTCTTTTTCAGTACTGTTTTTCAAGACTTTCTTATAGGACTTTTTGTTCAGAAGCTTATTTCTACCTTTTTTTCATGATTTTCATGATTTTTATACTTTCTTTCACGACTTTAGATGCCTTTTTTTAGGTCTTATCAAAAGACTTTTTTTTTCTTTATGGGGTTTAGGTGAATTTTTTCTAAGATTGTATCAGGTTTGATTTAAGGATTTCTTTTCTCGACTTTTTTAAGAAAATGTTTTGTCAGGACTAGAGATGGGTAACTCATGAGTGACACATCTAAAAGCTCAGAAGTTAGAGACGAATAAAAATATGCAGAGTGCTCTATTTGAAATAGAAAAGTTAAGGTAATATCCGGTTAAACCGAAAATGGAAGTTTTATATAATATAATTTGTCTCTAAATTCTGAGTTCATAGATGTATCATAAGTGATCCTTTGGATGTTAGTTTTTTGTTTAAATTCAATTCAAAATTGTTTTTGCTTAAATTTAATTTAAATTTATTTTTTTTACACTTTTTTTTAACTGAAAACACTTTGTGTTAATATTGTGATGGATATTTCTTCTTATTTATAATAAATTAGAAATATCGCTCCAGGATTATTTTACCAGTTTGTGATCGGGGACAATTTAATAAATATATCACAATAATCATTTAAATAAATATATTTTTATTTCTCATATAAAAATAAACCTCGACGTTAGAACTAAATAAAATTAAATCAAATACATATTTAATATGATTTCGGCAAATAAATGATCTCGAAAACTCTAAACAATTTAACCTACGGTGAATAAATATAATTTTGAAAATAGAAATTAGAATGTCTTTAAGAATAATTTTACCATAGCCTGTTGACAACAATAATGACTTATTCGGAGATGGTTAAAGTGGATCAACAAAAAGGGTGACCTCACAATTAACCCGGCACCGCAACCTGGAGACTCGTCAAAAAGCCCTGACCTCCTTTCGATTTCCCCTTTTATAATAAAATGGACTTACAAAAACTACTCAATGTGGAAAGGGACATGCACATCACGCCTTCGTTTCAGACGGACTAATTAATAACTAAAATAATATAGAGACCGGTAGTTTTAAAGAAAACTGTAAATTAAAAGAACTTAAAGATAACTGTTACTTATAACTATCATTAATAATAACGGTACGTTACAATATTGTTGCCTGATGTTACATGTCCATACCAATGTAGTGTAATAAATGTTCACTTTTTTTTATTTACAGAAATGTAGATGTTTACGACAGAACATTAGGCAAAATCGTCAATTTCGACCCGAAAATCTCGGTGATGTGCGAAATTTGCGGCAAGATACTCAAAAACCGACACACTTACTTGAGACATAAAAAGGATCACACAGAGTTGTTGCACCAATGTAGCTTATGTAAATCGCAGTACCTCTATAAATGCAACCTTAAACATCACATGCTGAGCAAACATGTCGGCATCAAATACGAGTGCGGGCTTTGCGATAAGAAATTCGACCGACCGGACCTGTTAAAAAAGCACATGCAGAAACACGACCCGCTCTACGACAAAGTAGAAGAAGAAAAGCGAAGGAAAAAAAATCACAAGAAGTGCGACGTGTGCGGCAAAACTATGCGAAAGGACCAACATGTTGTTCATATGAGAATTCATAATAACGAAAAGCCCTTCGGTTGTTCGACGTGTGGGAAATCTTTCGTGTCGAAGGATGGCTTAAAAGCTCACTCGAGGTTTCATGTTGCTATAAAACCGTACGGCTGTGAAATATGTTCCAGGAGGTTTGCGGTGAAATGTGACTTTACTATTCATATGCGACGGCACACTGGTGATAAGCGTTACCAGTGTGAGTTGTGCGAAAAAAAATTCGTTTTAATTGTTAGCCTCAAGTCGCACATGAAAACTCATATTAAAGCAAGAACTATATGAAATTACATTTTGTGTATTCAAATATACATTTTTTTAAACTAACTCTGTTTTTTTTCTGACACAATCACCTATTTTTGGCTGTTCTGCCAGTGGAAAAGAAAACAGTCCAACCCTGGCCAAAGGGTGTTTGGGGGGGGGAGATGTTTCGCGCGGCCCCTCTTGTTATCACTCCCATTCTTCATCCTTTCTATGGCTGGCTTCTGTTCTCTTCCTCCGGGCTGTCGCGGAACTTTTTCACCAGAACGATCCGGGCGCCATACCTCGGGCTTGTCTACCATGTGACTCCCTTAGGCTTAGCGCCAGCGTCAGCCTCTGGGTCACCCCTCTTCGCTCCGTAGTACAGGCAGTTGCAGTCGTTCGCCGTCTTGTGTTTGGCCAAGAAATTCTGGAGGCACCCATGTCCAGATAAGATCTTCGTCAGCCAAGGCTTCGTGTGTTTTTTATTAGATCCATGTTGCGATGTCTGTAATGAGCCTCCTCGTCCATCCCCCGTGCGTGCTAGTGCTCTACCTTTCCTGCCACTCGCACATGTCGCCTCCCTGGCCTGTCTTCGCGCCTATCGTTGGGTTTGGTCGTTTTTCTTGGCCAGAAACTCCTCTGCTCTATGTGTGGTAAGCAGGTCGGCCAGCACCGATCTCGACAGGACCTCCACCGCGTCCATGGAGACAGTGCGGTAGGCCCTGACTATCCTGATACAGCCTGCGCGATTCGTCCTTCTTAGCCGCTGCCTGTTAAATGCCGCTCGCGTCCCAGCTGCCCAGACCGGTGCTACTAATAGCAGTTTATATGTGGCCACTCTGGCCAGCAATTGCCTCCCCCACCCCCTCGTGTTCGGGAGGATTGTGGTTATGGCTTGGTTCATCCGATGCGGGTGGTGTGATTGCGATTTGCCTCCATCCGCACTCCGAGATATTTCACCACCTCTTGATCTGGACGACTTTGCCCTCCACCTCCAATCCGCCGTTTGAAAGTATGTCCGCCCTATTGGTAGGGAGCTACATCATCTCGGATTTTTCCAGGTCCTGCCTACCTCCATGTCGCTGAGGTAGTTCTTTAAGAGGTTCCTCAGGTAGGGAGGTGTTTCGACCTCTGACAGTGTCCGCACTATCACCTCCCATGGAAGAGAGTTGACTGCATTCCTGACGTCAAGCGTAAGCATGAGGCAATACTTACGTCTCCGCCAGGATCTCGAATTGACCTCGGCCATCCCATGTACCACCTCCGAAACCCGAACTGGTTCGGCGAGAGCCTTCAGCCTCTTCTATTATCTCTTCGTATAACTTGGCCGAACAGCTCTCTTTGCTCCTCGCCATTGCTTTGCGAAGATCCTTCTTGACCTGCCTGTAGACATCTATGATCTTCTCTATTAAAGATATATATTTTTTGTGCTAAAAGCCATATTCATAGTATACATAAGTCAAGAGCGATATAATAAATGTAAAAACAAGAGTAATCAAAAATAAGTGACTCAAGTCCATTTATATTTAAATTGAGATATTTAAAAGTTTACGTTTCAATAATATTAAAAATATCTAAGAGAGTTAAATTTACAATTCCTATTAAAATAATAGCAACAATTAAGTGAATAATATGTGTTTTCTCACCACAAATGAAGTTAATCCACTTTTAAATTAACAATTACATTTGATATAAAATTTGAAAGAGCTCAAGTTCTTCCGGCATATTTTAAAAAGCTTCAAATTGAAAAACAATACTCAATTTATTTTATATTTCTTCACAACACTTTAATAACACAATTTAACTATTCAAGAAATCTTAACTAGGCTCGACGTTTACTCCGTTTTTCGTTTAAACGTTTAAACGTTTATTTGTAACGAATAAAACACGTTTAGCTTAATAAACGTTTAGAACACGTTTAATCCGAATAAACGTTTACACGTTTAGCTTAATAAACGTTTACACATTTAGCTTAATAAACGTTTACACCTCGTAAACTAGAACCGATTTCTCATATTTTTATATTCCATTTGGGGGTCCAAAAGTCATATCTCGGTGTTTCGTAAGATTCCCAATATTTTTACACCTTCGATTCAAACAGGAACCACCTGGTCTATAGGGGGTTGGACCCTTCAAACTTTGGATGCCGACCTTTCGGACGGTTTTCGAGAAACTGTTTATGTATTAAGGTGTCCCAAAACATAACTATTTATTAATTTTTTTTTTTTCGCTACAGGAACTTCGCAACAGATATTTTCAGGATGGGTTCTATATTAAACGATTTTCGTCAACACGTTTAAACGAAGAAAACACGTTTAAACGCAAAAATCCGTTTAAACGTATACACGTGTAAACGTGAATATCCGTTTAAACGCGAATATCCGTTTTAAACGTTTAAAAACCTCTTGCTAACTAAGAACACGTTTATCTGTCTACACGTGTATCCGTGTATTAATGAGCCCTAACCAAAAGGTCACTTATGATACATCTATAAACTCAAAATTTAAAAATTCAAATGATATTTGGTGTCTACCATAATTCAGTTACACTTATTTTAGGACTTTGTCAAGCCTTTTCCAAGGACTTTTTAAAACTATTTTTTAGATCTTTCTTCGGGACTTTTTTTCAACTCTGTTTGGGATTTTTTTTTCAGGACAATCAGGACTTTTTAAATCTCTTTCAGGACATCGTTTTCGAGACTTTTTGGAGATTTTTTAAGACTTTATTTTCAAAACTTTATTTCGTGTCCTTTTTCAAAACTTTTTCAGGTTCTTTTTCGGGATTTTTTTCTCAGAATTTATTTCAAGATTTTTTTCTGGACTGTTTCAAGGACACATTGTTCAGATTTTTTTAAGATCTTTTTTGAAGACTTTTTTTAGGACTCTTCTTTCAGATTTTTTTTTAAGGACTTTTTGTCAAAACTTTTTTCAAGAATTTTCTTTCAGGGCCTTTTCCGGTATATTTATCCGGTTTTCTAGGACATTTTTTGAAAAACTTTTTAAGGAATTTTTTCAGTAATTTTTCTCAGGATATTTTTGTTAGGAATTTTTTAGGGCTTTTAGAGTTTTTCAGGATATTTTCTTCGGGACTTTTATTTCTAGGGCTTCTTGCTTTATAACTTTATTTGAGGACTGTTTTTTAGTGCTTGATAGGAAGCTTAACTGGAACGCGCATCTGGAAAAAACGATCAGCAAAGCAACGGCGGCACTCTGGATAGGCCGCCGGCTCTTTGGCAGATCATGGGGGCTGAAACCTAAAATGATACACTGGTTGTACATCATGGTGGTCAGACCCATTATCACATATGGCTCACTAATATGGTGGACCAAAATAAAACAAGTAACGGCACAAAAGAAGCTCCAAGTTCTTCAAAGACTGGCCTGCCTTGGCATCACGGGAGCTGCGCATAGCACTCCCTCTGCAGCAATGGAAGCTTTACTAGACCTACTTCCTTTGCACGAACAAATCAGAAAGGAAGGTCTAATGAGTGCACTGGACCAGTACAGGCCACAGAACCGGACACTCAGAAATTCTGGACCTCGTCACAAGCGAGTTCTTACAAACACCATCGGATATAATGCCGATCAATTATGACTTCGAATCAAGATTTGATGTGACTATTGATAGTCGCCAAAACAGTCTGAAACGAGTCACAGAACTAAAACATAACTCTGTACTCTGGTACACAGATGCATCGAAGGCAGAGGTACCGGCATAGGCATATATGGGCCTAAGCATAGGGAATCAGTTCCCCTCGGATAAGGCCTTTCTGTCTTACAGGCTGAAATAATAGCTTTAGAAAGATGTGCTCAGGTGTGCACAAAAAAGGGCTACAAAGGAGCACGCATATATCTAATCACGGATAGCCAGGCTGCCCTAAAGAGCCTTAAAGCGTACAGCTTTAACTCCAAGACTACTTGAAACTGTAAACAGGCTCTGAACCAACTGGCAAAGGGCAACAAGCTCACCCTAATGTGGGTACCCGGCCACGCAAGCATAAAAGGCAATGAACATGCCGATATACTTGCTAAGGAAGGAGCCTCAACTACCATCATTGGACCAAAACCGACCTGTGGGCTACCGAAAGCACATAAAAAAGGCGTGATCCAAGAATGGGAAAAAAAGTGCAAAATTGACTATTGGAAAAATGCACCAGGTCAAAGGCAATCCAAAATGTTTATTGACTTCTCGCCAAATAGAGCCAAACAGCTCTTACGCCTCACTAAAACCGAGATCAGACTAATCACCGGTCTCCTCACAGGACACTGCCCAGTGAAGTACCATCTTCACAATATGGGCAAAGTGGATGACACCACATGCAGATTATGTGAATCGGCAGAAGAAACGGCCGAACACATATTATGCGAGTGTGTAGCTCTAGCTACCACTAGGCAGGCCCTAACCGGAGGTATGGCGGTAACGCTAGAACGGATCAGGGCATTACCTCCCAGAAAGTTAATTGACCTTGTCAGGGAAGTTGAATTTCTGGGAATCAAATAGCAGTAGGGTACTAGTACAAAAGATCTAAACAGGTCGCAGTGCTGTAAGGCTCACCACAGCCAATCGACCCCGTCTAATCTAATCTAATCTAATCTACTTTTTTTTTTTTGTAAACACTATATTTCTTTAATATCTTAAAATGTAAGTAAATAAAGATTAATTAATTATTTATCATTAAAGGTGGTTTTTGATTTTTGATTTTTGGCAGAAAAAATTTTCACTACGAAAAATCTGAAAAATTGTTAGTGAACCCAGACTTTTGTCGCGGAGTGTATATATCCTAAATTTATTTTTTATATTCCTATTATATACATAATAAATATTTACAATTTTTTTTTCTTTCAGAAATGTTCACGACAGACCATTCGACATAGATGCATTTCAAATGCACGAAATATTCTCCAGGGAGGAGTACGACTCCAACCCGAAAACGTTGCTGCAGTGCGAATTTTGCAGCAGGATATACAAAAGACGATACGATTACTTGAGACACATAATGCGCCACACAATGCACCAATGCAGCTTATGCGATAAGCAGTACGCCAATAATTCCGGCCTTAGGCAACACATGCGGAGCAAACATGCCGACATCAAATACGAGTGCATGTTTTGCGATAGGAAATTCACGCAATCGGCCCAATTAATGGTGCACACGCAGAAGCACGACCCGCTTTTCAACAAAGTGCAAAAGAAAAAGCGAACGGCGAAAACGAAGAAGTGCGACGTGTGCGGAAAAATTATTGGAAGAAGCAATTACCTGCTTCACATGAGAATTCACAATAACGAAAAGCCTTTCGGTTGTTCGGAGTGTGGGAAAACTTTCGTCGTCAAGGCTCAATTAGCGTCTCACTCAAGGGTTCATACCACTGTAAGTTACAGCTGTGAAATATGTTCCGAGAAGATGGCGAGAAAGGATATTGCAACTCATATGCGGCTGCATAGTGGTGTTGATAAGCGTTTCGAGTGTGAGTTTTGCGGAGAAAAATTTGTCCCAATCACAAATTGGGACCTCAGGCAGCACCTGAAAACCCATGTTAAACCAGATATCCCATGAAATTGCGTTTTTTTTTGTATTAAAAAATTGATTTTTTTAGGCTAACTTTGTTTTTATTAACATAATCGCCCAGACTCAATTTTTGCTGACTAATTATCAACTCAGCTCTAAAGAAGGTAATGCCGATGCAACTGCGGCGAATTTAGACCGAGCTCCAACAACGACGACTGGAAAATAAAAACCTACGAAAACAACAACAATTAACTATGACAGGTAAAAGAGTAACCGATAATATTTTTCGCGCTCCAAATAAAACCGCATGGATTTTTGGTAATTGCGACCCAAGCGTCGATGTAGAAGCAATTGAAACGTACGTGAAAGACAATCATCCTGATATTGACTCTGTGGAAATCGAAGAGCTAGCTCTTAAAGGAACTAATAAAGCTTTTAAGATGGGAACGGATTTCAAGCATAATAACACATTAACCCCCTAGCCGTGTGCGACGGTATGGCTCAGACCTATGTCAAAAAAATGGTGTGGCCATCATGTTACTTTCTCCGACTTGATGGCATTATTTATATTTACGCTTTCATGGTTTATTTTCAATTGAAATCATATTTTAAATGTACATCGAGCGTTGCGTAAACTCTGATGAAACTGACGTTTAAAACGTCAAAATCATGAAAGATGGAAAAATTATACTTCAAATTCAAAAACTCGGTTTACTCAAAAACTAACGAGATTTAGAAAAAAAAACGTATTCTTTAGAAGTTGTTCATTTTGGCATTCTCTACAATTATTATTCACATACATTTGCTGTAACTATTATCGTTTCAAAATTTAAACCAAAAATTAAAAAAAAAATTAATAATTTTTTTTTTCGAATAGCAATGATTTTATGAAAAATATTTTCAAGCAAAAGATATTCATTTCTTTGTTGTCTTCAATGTTTGTTTAAATGTTTTTGTGATATTTTTCATATTTAAGAAAATATTGGCAAAAAACAAAAAACGGTTAAATACCCACTTCCGGTGTACGAAATTTTACCAAAAGCTTTCCAGTTCTGCAGATTATCAAATAAGACTTATGTTGAAAGTTTCATATCAATTGCTGTATTAGTTTTTGAGATACAGCGCACACAGACACAAAAATTTTTTTTTACAGAAATTGTTGAAATGGCATCTAGGGACCCCAAAACGGATATTTCCGTAAAAAAAATCACGATCACAATACTTTCTCGTACTTCGTAACGGAGAAATTAAAAAACACAATAATAAATGAAGAATCTTAGCCAGCTGGTATAAGAGTGAGAAGATTTTTATTTAAATCAAAAAACAATGTAAATTTTCCACTGCGCGCGGCGAAGAAAGGGGCAACATAGGAAGGAAAAAAATTAAACAGTCATCTAGTGACATCGACGCAACTAACCACCAAATAAATTCTAAACATGTTGGTTCAAACAAGGAATAGTATTTAACAATACTAGTAAGTGTTTAATGTTGGCGGCGTTTACTTCGTGGTACATCTTGATTGTAGATTGGAATAAAACACTTTAACTTTTTTATACCACTATATTTTATTTATGTGACTAGTTTCGATCATTCACTGGTCATTTTCAAACATAAGTAAATTAAATTACGGCTTTACATTTCTTATATATTACAGGGCTTCAAACAGGGGCGAATACATTATGTCAACCTGGTCGTTAAGCACGGAAATTCCCGGATTAATTTTTGCTTTGTGTATTTCGAGTGCTTCCAGTAGATCCATTTTTCGGCCTTTATCCGCTAAATGAATCACTGAAAGTACATCTGTGCCGAAATTATGCCGATTTTCCAACAAATGGTTCGAGAAGGTGGATTTATTTTGGTTTAATTTGAATGCTCTCTCGTGCTCTTTTAGTCTTGTATTAAAGTTTCGACCGAAATGACCGAAATGAAAAATATGTGCAATTTTTTTAAGCTTAAATATTGTAAACAAAGCCTAATGGAACATTTGTTGCCGAAAATATTGAACCTAAACTAGGCCTAACGATGACTTTTGATTTTTTGAAAATAGACGAAATTTCATAAAAGTGTCTAGGTAAATAATTATTTAAACAACAATGAAGAATATGTGTCACTTTTTTAAACCTAAATATTGTAAACAAAGCCCCGTGGAACATTTTTGGCCGAAAATATCGAACCTAAACAAGGCCTAACGATGACTTTTGATTTTTTGAAAATAGACGAAATTTCGTAAAAGTGTTTGGGTAAATAATTATTTAAACAAAAATGAAGAATGTTTGTAATTTTTTTAAGCTTAAATATTATAAACAAAGCCCCATTGAACATTTTTGGCAGAAAATATCGAACGTAAACTACGCCTAACGATGACTTTTGATTCTTTGAAAATTCATAAAAGCGTTAAGGTAAATAATTATTTAAACAAAAATGAAGAATGTGTGTCATTTTTTTAAGCCTAAATATTACAAACAAAGCCCCATGGAACATTAGTGGCCGAAAATTTCGAACCTAAACTAGGCCTAACGATGACTTGATTTTTTGAAAATAGACGAAATTTCGTAAAAGTATTTGGGTAAATAATTATTTAAACAAAAATGAAAAATATGTGTCATGTCATTTTTTTAAGCCTGAATATTGTAAACATATCCCCATGGAACATTTGTGGCTGAAAATATCGAACGTGAACTAGGCCCAACGATGACTTTTGATTTTTTGAAAATTGACTATATTTCGGTAGATGTCTTATCGAAAAATCTGGGTAAATTCTAAGTTAAAAGCTTATTGTTATTACTATGGCACTACAGCAATTTGATTAATTATGAATTTTAATCCATTTTCTGTAAATTAGTAGAGATTACTTCGAAATTTACTAAATGCATAAATGGTGCAGGCGCCGGATTCGTGGCTGAAATTTATGGCTAACTTCCAATCGGTGAGTAAATGTACAAATATAGAAACATTGTTCAATTCTCCCTCGTCGCCATCATATTTTCGAATAAGTTTTTAGAAGCTGTTTTGATGGGTGCAACTTCTGGTCTAGACATGGTGCATTTAAAAAAATTGGTGATGTGGCCATCATATTACTTTCTCCGAATTGATGGTATCATTTATATTTACGCTTTCATGGTTTATTTTCAATTTAAATCATATTTAACGAACGTTTTCAACACTCTGATGAAACTGACGTTTAAAACGTCAAAATTATAAAAGATGGAAAAATTATACTTCAAATTCAAAATCTCGGTTTACTCAAAAACTAAAGGGATTTCCAAAAAACTTATTCTTTATAAGTTGTTCATTTTGGCATTATTTATAATCATTATTAACATAAATTTTCTGTAACTATTATCGTTTCATAATTGAGGAGTTGAACTGCAAAACTCAACTAATCCAATTTTGGGCCTCAATGAGCTTGATATCGATTCTTACTGTCCAAACATAGATAAATCCGAATATGTGTGAATTACCTTTCAAAACGCAACAAATCATATTTAAAAATGCGGCTAAACATTCATTTTTTTTAAGCAACAAATAGACTTCCTGAACGTTTTTCGCGGTTTCTGAACAAATTATAAAAGTGGATTTGCTGAGTTTTGCAGTTCAACTCCTCAATTATAAACATTATTTCGAATAGATGTTCACGTGTGAGTGGGGTAACTGTTACGAAGTTTTCATCAAAATACGGTATGGATTAAACCTCTAAGGGTAAGTTAAGCCATTTTTCAGCTTATTAAAACGACAATTGCCCTCATATACTTATTAACCAATGAAATCGAATAAAGTTAATGAGATGAGCCAATAAAATTCTAATTACGATGCGTAACAGACCACGCTCCATGTTATGCACCCTGGGTGGTATCTAATCAGATAATCTCTCATGTTGGTATTGCCTAGCAACGCGTTGGTTCATTTTCTATAACGTATAAAACGTCAGTTATTGTCGGACTTTTAAGCAGTTTGCTCCTGAATTCGATCTATTTGTATTTCCGGGTGAAGTGTTAGTACTTTCATAAGTAATAGTATTCATAGGCATTTCTCAAAATCTTGGTAAGCTCATTTTTACTACAATTATTATGGCGCAGATTAATACACGTCTGACACTTGGTGTCATTAAATTTAACTTTTCAAATTATGAAGTGTAAACTTTCTGTTCGGCCAATTGTCTTCTCGAATCTAACTCGTGACTGATTTTTCCTAGGCAATTATTAGCGTCTGGATCACTCTTGCTTGTTGCTTCTAGAAAATCGGCACTCCTGCTTCGCAGTCGTGCCGATTTTCGTCGCAACAAGCAATCGTGATCCTGCCGCTAATAATTGCCGGCAAAATCATAGGCACTCGTTATATTACTGTTGAATAACATCCACAGTTATACAGGGTGTCCCATTTTACATTGCCACCCCAAATACCTCGAAACCTGAGCAACATGGCAAAAAATGTTTCAGGTGAAAGTTACAGGGTTCAGCGGGGGACATGTGTTGGTGAACTTGAAAATGACCTTGGCGTTAACTTTAAAGGTCAAATGAATGTCAACTTTGATTTTTTAAATAGAACTTCCTATTTTTTATTGCGTATTCTATGGGAAAAAATACAAACTTTTTGTACGAAACGTTTTTTTTTACGAATTTTATCCGTCATGTTGTTTGAAATCTCAGATAAATCCAGACATTTTCGTTTTTCAAAATTTGTTAAGAAAAATAGGCGGTGTTCCCCCTTAAGAGCCAGAAAATCCCACTTCTGCAGATGACTTATTGAAGCCTCGCCATCATTAGTACATCAGAATTGAATGAAACTGTGGAGTCGCCGTGTCAGCAGTGTTGATGATTTAGGAGACATAGTGAGAGAGAGAGAGGAAGAAATGGACCAGTTGCGTGATCCGAAGAACTGGTTTCCTCGAGCAGGAAGTAATCAAAACGAATGTTCAAGAAGACGACAGAAGAACATGAAAAGAAAATAGGAATCAGAAGGCTCCTGAGAAACAAATAGAATTAAAATAGCATCTAGCAGATTAGGAGTCATCTCCATGAAGACGACATAAATAAAATTAATTCATTTATCATCTCGATCAAATATTATACGTAGAGTCAGGCGCGCACCCAGAAATTTGACTTCGGGGGGTTCTCACTCACATAATACCTCAAATACAAACATATGTGTAAACTGAAAATCGTGAATATGACATTAAATAAAAGTGCAATATAGCAATGGTATAACAATTAAATAAAATTACAAAAAGCACCATTTTGCTATGGCCAGCTTCGGTGGTTAACATTCGGTATGTTAAGGTGTGGGGAGGGGGGCTCAAGCCCGATAACCACCCCCCTGGGTGTGCGCCTGATTTTAGAGATCCAAAATAAAAATAAAAACAATTGCTATCGACTTGAAATTTTGAAAAATTACTCAAAATTCATTCCAAATTGATTCCGTTAAAAAAAACTGTGTTCGCACTGTTTCTAAATTTTTGAAAATTTTGATGTGATCCGAGTGTAGAATTGAAAAAATAGAACCAATTTTAGAGACGCAAAATAAATATAAAAACAATTGCCATCGACTTGAAACTTTCAAAAATGACTCAAAATTCATTCCAAATTGATATTTCTTAAAAACTTATATTTGTACCATTTCTAGATTTTTTGAAATTTTGATGTGGTCGGAGTGTAATTATAAAAAAAAAATTAACCAATTGTGGAGACCCAAAATAAATATGAAAACAATTGCTATAGACTTCAAACTTTCCAATATCACTCAAAATCCATTCAAAATTGATATCTTAAAATACCACATTCATATCGTTACTGGAGTTTTAAAAATTTTGATGTGCTCGGTGTGTAAAATTGTAAAAAATAGAACTAATGTTGGAGACCCAAAGTAAATATAAAAACAATTGCTATCGACTTGAAACTTTTCAAAATTAGTCGAAAATAATTCCAAATTGATTTCTTAAAAAAAAACTATATTCGCATCATTTCAAATTTTTTTGAAATTTTAATGTGATCCGAGTGTAAAGTTATAAAAAATAGAATCAATTTTGGAGACTCAAGATAAATATAAAAAGAATTGCTATCGACTCGAAACTTTCAAAAATTACTCAAAATTCATTCCAAATTGGTTTCTTAAAACAACTGTATTCGCACCATTTCTAGATTTTTGGAAATGTTGATGTGGTCGCAGGGTGAAATTGTAAAAAAAATGAACGAATTTTGGAGACTCAAATTACATATAAAAATAATTGCTATCGACTTGAAACTTTCCAAAATGACTCAAAATTCATTCCAAATTGATTTCTTAAAAAAATATATTTGTGCCATTTCTAGATTTTTGGAAATTTTAATATGCTCGGTGTGTAAAATTGTAAAAATTTGAACCAATTTTGGAGACTCAATATAAAAATGAAAACAATTGATATCGACTTTCCAAAGTTACTCAAAATTCATTTTAAATTAATTTCTTAAAATGCCACATTTACAATGTGACTAGATTTTTAAAATTTTGATATGTACGGTGTGTAGAGCTGTAAAAAATAGAACCAATTTTGGAGACTCAAAATAAATATAAAAACAATTGCTATCGGCTTCAAACTTTCCAAATTTACTCAAAATTCATTAAAAAAACTGTATTCGCACCATTTGAAAAAAAAATTGAACCAATTTGGGGGGGTGGTGCTCAAGCCGATAGCGCCTGCGTAGAGTTGTATGTAGGAATTATAATCGTTTCCGTTCTAAAAGTAACTTCTCGTGTTGTCTGGTTTATTACTGATTAAAGTAAATACACAAAGTTGGGTTGTATAGGTGGTTGCAAGATTGACCCAGAACCCCATAAAACTATAACAATTAATGGTCATTATCCATCCCCTAATGGAGCCACTATGTGGTGAAACAATTGTTGTTCAAGAACAAATTTGTCAGCCTCGCAAAAATCGTGTTTTATTTTATAAAAGTTAAAAAAAACACTATTACTAGTTACATTGATATCTAAAACGATGGAATGGAAATATTAATAAATGTTTACATATTTTTTTTTTAATTTACAGAAATGTAGATGTTTACGGCAGAATATTCGACGACATAGAGAAACTTAAAAAACACGAAATCATCGACAAGGAGAAGAACGATTCCATCCCGAAAGCTTTACTCCAGTGCGAATTTTGCGGCAAGATACTCAAAAGACGATTTACCTACTTGCAACACCTAAAGCTTCACACGAAGGAGTTAATGCACCAATGCCAGTTATGTAAGGCACAGTACGCCAATAAATCCAGCCTTAAACAACACATACTGGACGTTCATTCCGGCATCAAATACGACTGCGAGTTTTGCGATAAAAAGTTCACGCGGCCGAGCCACTTGAAGATGCACATGCTGACACACGACCCGCTCTACAACAAAGAAGAGGAAGATAAACGAACGAAGAATTGCATGTGCGACGTATGCGGCAAATATATGCGACAAGACAATTACGTGGTTCATATGAGGATTCATAATAACGAGAAGCCCTTCAGTTGTTCGGCGTGCGGGAAAGCGTTCGTGTCGAAGGGTTACTTGGTGGCTCACTCGAGAACTCATACCGCCGAAAAACCGTACAGCTGCGAAATATGTTCCAAGAGGTTTTCGGCGAAAAGGGATTGTACAATTCATATGCGACGGCATACTGGTGATAAGCGTTACAAGTGCGAATTGTGTGATATGAAATATGTGACGAGTGGAGCTCTCACAAGACATCTTAAACGTCATAATAAATTATAAGCTGTATTTTTTGTGTATTGAAATAAAGATTTTTCAACTGACTAAATTCTTATATTTTCATGCCCGAGCAACCTTAATTAATCCCATTTAACATAACTAAGGATTATTCAAGTGTGTATTAACCCTTTAACGACCTTGAGCTTTCATATTTTTGGATCTGTTACCTATTTTATCAAGAATTTTATAGTCAAAATAAATAATTAGTGTAATTTCAAGTCGGTTTTTCCTTTTTCTATTGGCTCTTGTTATGTTGAGTTCTTATATCATTCATAGAAAGAAACGTGTTGTTTGTGAGGTGATAAGTTCAACAGTGGTAGCAAATAATCATTTCATTGTAATGTTCATGTTTTTCCTGTACTCGGAATTTTTACTTTCTCCGTTACGAAGTACGTAAAGGTATTGTGACCGTGAAAATTTTTTGTTTACGGAAATATCCGTTTTGAGTCCCTAGATGCCATTTCAACAATTTCTGGAAAAACATTTTTACTTTCTCCATTACGAAGGATGAGAAAGTATTGTGATCGTGATTTTTTATTCAAAAATTTTTTTTACGGAAATATCCGTTTTGGGGTCCCTAGATGCCATTTCAACAATTTATGGAAAAAAAATGTGTCTGTGTGTGTGTGTCTGCGTGTGTGTGTCTGTGTGTCTGTGCGCGCTGTACTGTACTAATCGATCAATTGATATGAACATCCGTCTTATTTGATAATCTGAAGAACTGAAAAGCTTTTGGTAAAATTTCGTACACCGGAAGTGGGCGTTTACTTTAACTATTTTTTTGTTTTTTGACAATATTTTCTTAAATATGAAAAATATCACAAAAATATTTAAACAAACTTTGAAGACAACAAAGATATAAACATCTTTTACTTGAAAACATTTCTCAAGATCATTTTTATTTGAGAAAGAAATGTATTTTTTTTTTGGTTTATTATTATGAAACGATAATAGTAACTGCAAATTTATGTTAATAATAATTGTAGAGAATGCTAAAATGAACAACTTATAAATAATAAGTTTTTTTCGAAATCCCTTTGATTTTTGAGTAAACTGACTTTTAGGATTTGAAGTATTTGTCATTTTCATCTTTCATAATTTTGACGTTTTAAACGTCAGTTTCATCTGATTCTACAAAATGCTCGATTTACATTTCAAATATGATTTAAATTGAAAGTAAACCATTAACGTATAATTTTAAATACGATTCTATGAAATCGGAGAAAGTAACATGATGGCCACATCATCACTTTTAAATATGGAAAATATTACCAAAAGATTCAAATAAATATTGAAGACTACTAAGAAATGAACGTCTTTTGTTTGAAAATATTTTTCATAAAATCATTTTTCAAATGAAACAAAAATTTGTATTTTTTTTTCATTTTTGGTTTATAATTATGAAACGATAATAGTTACATTAAATTTTGTATTAATAGTAATTGTGGAGAATACCAAGATGAACAACATATCAGTGGGGCCGCGGTGGCCCAGTGAGTAGAGCTCCTGCTTACGGGCCTCGTGGTCATGGGTTCGAATCCCATCCACGAGGTCATTTTTTCGGAACGAAAAATAGCCGTGCGGGTCCATGGATGTTTAGTGTATGTCCCTTTCATCATTATAAATGATTATTATACAAATTATTGGTTGTGGTAGAATGCTCAAGTTGGCTACGTCAATTCCCAAATCAACCGCGCTTTCTCAACCCGAATTCCTGTCAACCAAAGAAAAAAAAACAACATATAACGAATAAGTTTTTGAGTAAACTGACTATTAAAATTTGAAGTATAGTTTTTCATTTTCATATTTCATAATTTTGACGTTTCAAACGTCAGTATCATCCGATCCTGCAAACCGCTTGATGTACATTTAAAATATGATTCATATTGAAAATAAAACCATGAGAGTATACATTGATGGCCACATTACAGTTTTTTATTTTTTTTGCCATTATTTTAGAGTTTTAGGTCGGAAACTAATTTTGGGTAAAAAAAATTGCAAATTATTTTTCTTTTACTTGAATTATATATTTTTTGAACTGCCCTTTTTATTTCTAGACCAGGAGTTTTACTTTATTTCGCCTATATTTTAAATCTATGACTTGTTTTTTCGATTCTTTTCTTCAAATTCTTGATTTTTTTTTGGCCTAAATATTCTTTCTGGTCACAATTTTTTGTCTACATTCTTATTTCTAGGCGAAAGTTTTCTTTTTTTTTCTAAATTTTTGTTTTTTTGCCTCGATTGTCGATTTGTTTATTAAAATTTTCGATTTTTTAACATTTACATTATGGCCTGTTTTTTCGATTATTTTCTTCAAATTCTTGATTTTTTTGGCCTAAATAAGATTGTTTGTTGAAATTTTTGGTTTTTTTGTCTACATTCTTATTTCTAGGCGTAAGTTTTCATTTTTTTTCTAATTTTTTGTTTTTTGCCACGATTGTGTTACTTGTTTATTAAAATTTTCGATTTTTTAATCTACATTTCTTATTTCTGGCTTACAATTCAGATGTTTGACCTACATTTTTCATTTTTTTGGTCTAATTTTTGATCTTCAACCATTTTTTTTTTTTATTTTTGCCAAATTTTTCGATTAGTTTGTTAAAATTTTCAATTTTTGAATCTGCATTATTTATGTTTAGCCTCAAATCTTCGATTTCTGGTCTAAATTTTTGATTCTGCATTTTTAACTTGAATTATTAATTCTATTGCGTTAGTTTTTTTTTTGCTATTGTTTCCGAGTTTCTGGTTGGAAACTTACTTTGAGCTAAAGAGTTATTTTGGGGATGAAAGCTGGTAATCATTTTACTTGGATTTCTAAATTTTTGGTTTGCATTTCTTATTATTAGATTTATTGATTTTATTTTCTGGCCGATATTTTATTTTTGGCCTGTAATTCGGTTTTTTGTTCAAAATTTACGAAATATACTTTATGCCGGCCTAAATATTCGAATTATTGGTCTAAATTTTTGGTTTTAGAGCAATTTTAGTTTTTTCAACATGAATTATTGATTTTCATGCCTGAATTTTTGAATTTTTTGTCTGTATTTTAAGGTTTTTTGTCTTTATTTGCCTTTTATTTCAGATTTTTTAACCTGAATTGTTTTTATTTGCATTTAGTTTTAGATTTTGGCCACTATTTTTTCTGATTGAAAACTTATTTTGAGCTAAGGAGTTATTTTGGCGGTTTAAAATGGCAAATGTATTCGGTCGGGTCCATGCTTGTTGTGTATACGTCTGACATTATTCATTTATTCATTTGTTTATTTATTCATCCTAAAATTAAAAATACATAATTAAAATAGTTGATGTGACTGAATGGCTCATGCCTAAGTAAAAAAAATGGCAAATTATTTTGGTTTTAATATGATTTTCAATTTTGTTGTGCATTTTTTTGCCCATATTTTAGCTATGTAGATGACATGTGTAAACCGTATTGTTTTGGCACGCATGACTTTACTTTACTTTAGATCTTTACCGTTTTTTTTTATTTTTGATTTTTTTGCTCTAAATATTTTTGATTTTCGACAAAATTTTTGATTTGTTTGTTGAAATGTTCGCTTTTTTATGTTCAGGGCAGAGTTTTGGGTTTATGGTTAAAATTTTCGATAGTTTTTACTAATTTGACTTTATTACCTTAATTATTAGTTTTTATGAGCGATTTTTTTATTGGCGTATATTTTGAATGTTTAACTATAATTGGTCATGACAGTCATGCGCAACTTTTTTATTTGTTTATTAGTTTTTTTGTCCAAGTATTTGATTTTTACTTTCTGCGTTACGAAGTACGAGAAAGTATTGTGATCTTGATTTTTTTTTCAATTTTTTTTACGGAAATATCCGTTTTGAGGTCCCTAGATGCCAGTTCAACAATTTCTGTCTGGGTGAGTGTGTGTCTGTGTGTGTGCCTGTGTGTGTGTCTGTCTGTACGCGCCCCCTGTAACAAGTGAACTGATTTAAATTATTTTTTATTTGCAGGGTAGGATTTTTGGTGCCCTTTACAATGAGGTATCAGACAATAGGAGGGGGGGGGGGCATTTGAAATTATAAACATGATGTGGCTGGGGGTGAGGGGGTAAAAGATAAAATTCTAAAAACATTGTCTTTCAAGTTCTCATCGAAAACACAGTTGCCTTATTTTTATTTGAAACTGTAACAACTTCAGAACCAGAGTCAGGGTGGCTTGTTTTGAAATAAAGACCCTCTCTCTGCAACAAGTGAACTGATTTAAATTATTTTTGTTTACTGGATCGTATTTCTTATGCCCTTTAAAATGAGGTATCGCACAATGGCCGATGCCATTTTTTAATTATAAAGATGGGGTGGCTGGGGGGCATCTCTAGTACCTTCGAATTAGGGCTCGTTAATATACGGATACATGTGTACACGGATAAACGTGTTCTTGGTTTGCAAGCGCTTTTTAAACGTTTAAACTGATATTCGCGTTCAAACGATTATTTGCGTTTAAACGTGTTTTCTTCGTTTAAACGTGTTGACCTACCCAGCAAGTATCTGTTTTGAAGTTTATATGTTTATATTATAAGCCGTGTATTACAATATTTTCTGATCTTTTTATGTTGGTCTTAATTATTTTCAAAATATGCTTCTCCTAATTTGTACACCCAAGCACAAGATTGTATCTTGAATCGATCTGTTTATTAATGTAAAATTGTTCACATGAAATAAACCTATTATTGTTATTGTTATTATTTTTATATTTCCGGTAGCGGAAAAAATTAATAATTAACCATTATTACCAAATAATAACACCTTCAAGAATAAATAGTTTCTCAGAAACCGTCCGGAACGTCGCGACCCGAAGTTTGGAGGGTCCAACTCGCTATAGACCAGGTGGTCCCTATTTGAACCGGTACTGTAGAAATGTTGGGAATCTTTCTGAATGTATGTATATGACTTTTGGACGCCCCAATGGAGTACAAACATGTTGAAAATCGTTTGTAGTTTACGTCTTGTAAACGTTTATTAAGCTAAACGTGTTGTAAACGTTTATTAACCCGCCATTGGTGACGCAAATGTAATGGTGACGCCGGTCTCACGCACCGGGGTTTTCAACTGAAGATTTTTCGAAACGTGTTACTAATAATTCATGTTTTTTTTTAAATTTATGCTCTTTGCCAATAAAACAAAGATATTTAATCAATTTAAGCTCTGCAATGCGGCAGCTACTCGAAATTGCAACAAAAAACAATAACAGAGAATAAAGTTATTCGACACATCCGTTGTCACAGACCAGTAGGTCACCATTGGCGGGTTAAGCTAAACGAGTTTTATTCGTTACAAATAAACGTTTAATCGCTTAAACACAAAACGGAGTAAACGCCAAGCCCTACTGCAAAGTTTCAGAAAAAAAAAATCACTCGTTCATCGTAACGAAAGAATTAAAAAAAGTGGAATAAGTTATTATTCCCTAATAGTAACAATATTTTTGATATAATAATTAAAGTTTACATCATTAAATAAAACACACTTTTACTTAGTTAATATCACACTGTTTTTACACAGTGTGATATTAACTAAGTAAAAGTGTGTTTTATTTAAACAAATTAGAAACAACTTTACTTGTTGCAGAAAGCATTAGATAAATACAAAAAAACGAAATGTAGCCTGAATATATGATGAGAGATAAATCTCGAAACGCGTCTGCAGATGGCCAATTACTTAATTTTCATATATTTTTTAATTCAGTGGTATTTTTAGTTATTATCAAATTTGTTTCATCTAGTAACACTAGATAAGTTTAGCACTGTGTGTCCTTGTCAAAATGTTTTCTGGTTTTTTCATTTTAATAATAACATTTACAGTTTAAAGTTTCACATTTCATTTTAGAATAATTTTCAAAGTTAGTCTTGTATGTAGAAATAAACGATCTTAAACCAACGTTATTATCTAGTAGTACTAGTAATAACATGCAAATTTATTTTGTATCATTCAATATCTGACGTGGCACTAGCCAGGGAAGTAGTTGTTTCAATAAGTTGTTTGTTTATAGTCTTAGTAAGACTTAATAATGTTTTGCTTGCAGATTAACGAACAGGTTGAATATTCATATATTCAGGCTACATTTCGTTTTCTTGTATTTATCTAATGTGTTTTATTTAATTAAAAATGTATCACGAAGTAAGTGCCGTCAACCTCAATCAGTTTACATCATTTTTTTTTTTATTTGCAGAAATGTGAACATCTGCCTGTTGTGCGGCAGCACATTCGACGACATAAAGCAACTTCAAATACACGAAATCATCCACGAGAACAACGATACCGTCCCGAATACCGTGCTTCAGTGCGAATTTTGCGGCAAAATACTCAAGAAACGACATACTTACTTGGCACACATAAAGCTTCACACGAACGAGCTGATGCATCAATGTAACTTGTGTAAGGCGAAGTACGCCAATAAATCCAGCCTTAAGCAGCACATGCGGAACATACATGCCGGCATTAAATACGAGTGCGAGTTTTGCGACGAGAAGTTCTCGCAACCGAACCGGCTGAAGATGCACCAGCGGAAACACGACCCGCTCTACAGCAAAGAAGAAGACAAACGAAGAACGAATTTCACGTGCGACTTGTGCGGAAAAACCATGCGAAAGGAGCACCGCGTGATTCATATGAGAATTCATAACAACGTGAAGCCCTACAGCTGTCCAACGTGCGAGAGAACTTTCGTGTCGAAGAGTTACTTAGCAGCTCACTTAACAACGCATTCTGCTGAGAAACCGTACGGCTGTGAATTATGTCCTACGAGGTTTACGGCGAAAAATTCACTGATAGTTCATATGCGACGGCATACTGGTGATAAGCGTTACAAGTGCGAATTGTGTGATGTGAAATGTGTTACGAATACGGATCTTAAGTATCACCGTAAACGTCACGATGTATGAAAGCATTGAAATAAAGATTTCAATTTCTTCTGTGTTTTCAATCACAAACCTACTTGATTTACGTTTTAAGCACACGGGCCCAATAACTTTACTAATTTGTTTGAGACCTGTTTTATTTACGTCTACTATTATTTCCATTTGTGTTCATTGTGCTAAAAGACTATAAGTGTGTTTAAAGTGAAAGTATGTGCTAACATGTCAAAGAACACCGGTAAAACTTTGGCCTTATTGTGAGACTATTCATGCAGTTTAAGCGCGGCTGCGGTTAGAAATGATGCTGCAATTGTTATCAGTGCTGTTCTTTAAAATGTGGTGAAAACTCAATCCATCTGGTTAAAGTAAAGAAGTTGATACAATTTTAGTCTCAATTGAGGCAACCGGAGATTGAGGATAACTTTCATGAACTGTTGTCTGAGAGCAGCAGAGACCTGCCAAATACTAACAGAAAGAGGAAGTTACCCAAAACTGCGAGCGACCCTTTAATTTTAAAAAGCTATTGCAAGAGTTACTAATATACGAATTTGTGAATCATACGGAACAGCTATTCGGTTATTTACATCTAATAAACGAAAATTAGTTTCTTTTAAATCATTTTTAGGGATTATGCATGAATCAAATTCAACTTTTTTGAAATCATTATGAGGAGTTATAAAAGGGATTTTTATGATAATTTTTTTGTCAGAATTTTTAGATTTCGAAAAATATTTCTTGTTGGCCAATATGAAAATAATCGACGAAATCCGCCTGGAAACAAAATGTCATCACTCTGAACTTGAATTTGAGTCAGCGAAATGTGCATTTCGTGATTAAAAAATTTCTAAAAATATCATCGCACGTGGAATTATTTTAAAATTTTCCAAATCTGCTCAGAAATGACCTATTTCTTACATATCAAGAAATAATTGACGCACCTTGCTTGTAAACAAAATGGCAGCACTCTGAACTTCAATTTGAGTGACTGAAATGTGCATCTCGTGATTAAAAAATTTCTAAAAATATCATCGCACGTGGATTTATTTTAAAATTTTCCAAATCTGCTCAGAAATGACATATTTTTTACATATCAAGAAATAATTGACGTACCTTGCTTGTAAACAAAATGGCGGCACTCGGAACTTCAATTTGAGTGACTGAAATGTGCACCTCGCCGTTAAAAAAAATCTAAAAATAATATCCCATTCAGAATTACCTTCAAATTTATCAAATGCGCTCATAAATGACATATTTTTCACATATCAAAAAATAGCTGACGCACCTGGCTTGTTAACAAAATGGCGGCACTCTGAACTTGAATTTGAGTGACTGAAATGTCCACCTAGTGATTAAAAAATTTCTAAAAATATTATCGCAATTGGAATTACCTTCAAAATTTTCAAATGTACTCAGAAATGACATATTTTTGACATACCAAAAAATAATTGACGCACCTTGCTTGTAAACAAAATGGTGGCACTCTGAACTTGAATTTGAGTGAGCGACATGTGCACCTCGCCATTAAAAAAATTCTAAAAATAATATCCCATGCAGAATTACCTTCAAATTTATCAAATGCGCTCAGAAATGACATATTTTTTACATGTCAAAAAATTGTTGACTCACCTTGCTTGTAAACAAAAGCGCGGCACTCTGAAGTTGAATTTGAGTGACTGAAATGCCCACCTCGTGATTAAAAAATTTCTAAATATATTATCGCACTTGGAATTACCTTCAAAATTTTCAAATGCTCTCAGAAATGACATATTTTTGACATATCAAAAAATAATTGATGCACCTTACTTGTAAACAAAATGGTGGCACTCTGAACTTGCATTTGAGTGAGTGAAATGTGCATCTCGTGATTAAAAAAATTCTAAAAACACCATCCCTCGCGGAATTACCTTCAAGTTTTTCAAATCCCCTCAGAAATGACATATTTTTTACATATCAAAAAATTGTTGACGCACCTGGCTTGTAAACCAAATGGCGGCACTATGAACCTGAATTTGAATGACTGAAATGTGCACCTCGTAATTAAACAATTTCTAGAAATATTATTGCACATGAAATTACCTTCAAATTTTTCAAATGCGCTCAGAAATGACATATTTTTGACATACCAAAAAATAATCGACCCACCTTGCTTGTAAACAAAATCGCGGCACTCTGAACTTGAATTTGAGTGACTGAAATGTGCACGTCGCCATTAAAAAAAATTCTAAAAATATTACCCCACGCGGAATTACCTTCAAATTTATCAAATGCTCTCAGAAATGACATATTTTTGACATACCAAAACATAATCGACGCACCTTACTTGTAAACAAAATGGTAGCACTCTAAACTTACATTTGAGTGAGTGAAATGTGCATCTCGTGATTAAAAAATTTCTAAAAGCACCATCCCTCGCGGAATTACCTTCAAGTTTTTCAAATCCGGTCAGAAATGACATATTTTTTATATATCAAAAAATAGTTGACGCACCTGCCTTGTAAACAAAATGGCGGCACTCTGAACTTGAATTTGAGTGAGCGACATGTGCATCTCGTGATTAAAAAATTTCTAAAAGCACCATCCCACGCGGAATTACCTTCAAGTTTTTTAAATGCACTCAGAAATGACATATTTTTGACATACCAAAAAATCATTGACGCACCTTGCTTGTAAACAAAATCGCACGAGAACTGCGCTTAAATCATTCTGCGGTCGTGCAATTTTTCGAGCGTTTAAAAAATTTAAAAACCATTGCCGCAAATTGGGAAATTTTCAGAAATGCTCAAAATTGATATTGGTTTATGTTATTGAAAAAAAATAGAAACATCCCTTCATTAGATTTTGAAATAATCGCACGAAAACTGCGCTTAAGTCATTCAGCGGTCGTGCAATTTTCCGAGCGTTTAAAAAAATATAAAAACCATTGCCACAAATTGGGAAATTTTCAGAAATGCTCAAAATTGATATTGGTTTATGTTATTGAAAAAAAATCGAAACATCCCTTCATTAGATTTTGAAATAATCGCACGAAAACTGCGCTTAAGTCATTCTGCGGTCGTGCAATTTTCCGAGCGTTTAAAAAAATATAAAAACAATTGCCACAAATTGGGAAATTTTCAGAAATGCTCAAAATTGATATTGGTTTATGTTATTGAAAAAAAATCGAAACATCCCTTCATTAGATTTTGAAATAATCGCACGAAAACTGCGCTTAAGTCATTCTGCGGTTGTGCAATTTTCCGAGCGTTTAAAAAAATATAAAAACAATTGCCACAAATTGGGAAATTTTCAGAAATGCTCAAAATTGATATTGGTTTATGTTATTGAAAAAAAATCGAAACATCCCTTCATTAGATTTTGAAATAATCGCACGAAAACTGCGCTTAAGTCATTCTGCGGTCGTGCAATTTTCCGAGCGTTTAAAAAAATATAAAAACAATTGCCACAAATTGGGAAATTTTCAGAAATGCTCAAAATTGATATTGGTTTATGTTATTGAAAAAAAATCGAAACATCCCTTCATTAGATTTTGAAATAATCGCACGAAAACTGCGCTTAAGTCATTCTGCGGTCGTGCAATTTTCCGAGCGTTTAAAAAAATATAAAAACAATTGCCACAAATTGGGAAATTTTCAGAAATGCTCAAAATTGATATTGGTTTATGTTATTGAAAAAAAATCGAAACATCCCTTCATTAGATTTTGAAATAATCGCACGAAAACTGCGCTTAAGTCATTCTGCGGTTGTGCAATTTTCCGAGCGTTTAAAAAAATATAAAAACAATTGCCACAAATTGGGAAATTTTCAGAAATGCTCAAAATTGATATTGGTTTATGTTATTGAAAAAAAATCGAAACATCCCTTCATTAGATTTTGAAATAATCGCACGAAAACTGCGCTTAAGTCATTCTGCGGTTGTGCAATTTTCCGAGCGTTTAAAAAAATATAAAAACAATTGCCACAAATTGGGAAATTTTCAGAAATGCTCAAAATTGATATTGGTTTATGTTATTGAAAAAAAATCGAAACATCCCTTCATTAGATTTTGAAATAATCGCACGAAAACTGCGCTTAAGTCATTCTGCGGTCGTGCAATTTTCCGAGCGTTTAAAAAAATTAAAAACCTTTGCCACAAATTGGGAAATTTTCAGAAATGCTCAAAATTGATATTGGTTTATGTTATTGAATAAAAATCGAAACATCCCTTCATTAGATTTTGAAATAATCGCACGAGAGCTGCGCTTAAGTCATTCTGCGGTCGTGCAATTTTCCGAGCGTTTAAAAAAATATAAAAACCATTGCCACAAATTGGGAAATTTTCAGAAATGCTCAAAATTGATATTGGTTTATGTTATTGAAAAGAAAACGAAACATCCCTTCATTAGATTTTGAAATAATCGCACGAAAACTGCGCTTAAGTCATTCAGCAGTCGTGCAATTTTCCGAGCGTTTAAAAAAATATAAAAACCATTGCCACAAATTGGGAAATTTTCAGAAATGCTCAAAATTGATATTGGTTTATGTTATTGAAAAAAAATCGAAACATCCCTTCATTAGATTTTGAAATAATCGCACGAAAACTGCGCTTAAGTCATTCTGCGGTTGTGCAATTTTCCAAGCGTTTAGAAAAATATAAAAACCATTGCCACAAATTGGGAAATTTTCAGAAATGCTCAAAATTGATATTGGTTTATGTTATTGAAAAAAAATCGAAACATCCCTTCAGTAGATTTTGAAATAATCGCACGAGATCGCGCTTAAGTCATTCTGCGGTCGTGCAATTTTCCGAGCGTTTAAAAAAATATAAAAACCTTTGCCACAAATTGGGAAATTTTCAGAAATGCTCAAAATTGATATTGGTTTATGTTATTGAAAAAAAATCGAAACATCCCTTCATTAGATTTTGAAATAATCGCACGAGAGCTGCGCTTAAGTCATTCTGCGGTCGTGCAATTTTCCGAGCGTTTAAAAAAATATTAAAACAATTGCCACAAATTGGGAAATTTTAAGAAATGCTCAAAATTAATATTGGTTTATGTTATTGAAAAAAAATCGAAACATCCCTTCATTAGATTTCGAAATAATCGCACGAGAGCTGCGCTTAAGTCATTCTGCGTTCATGCAATTTTTCGAGCGTTTAAAAAAATATAAAAACCATTGCCACAAATTGGGAAATTTTCAGAAATGCTCAAAATTGATATTGGTTTATGTTATTGAAAAAAAATCGAAACATCCCTTCATTAGATTTTGAAATAATCGCACGAAAACTGCGCTTAAGTCATTCTGCGGTTGTGCAATTTTCCGAGCGTTTAAAAAAATATAAAAACAATTGCCACAAATTGGGAAATTTTCAGAAATGCTCAAAATTGATATTGGTTTATGTTATTGAAAAAAAATCGAAACATCCCTTCATTAGATTTTGAAATAATCGCATGAAAACTGCGCTTAAGTCATTCTGCGGTTGTGCAATTTTCCGAGCGTTTAAAAAAATATAAAAACCATTGCCACAAATTGGGAAATTTTCAGAAATGCTCAAAATTGAACTTGAATTTGAGTGACTGATAGTGCACCTCGCCATTAAAAAATTTCTAAAAATAATATCCCATGCAGAATTACCTTCAAATTTTTAAAATGCGCTCAAAAATGACATATTTTTGACATACCAAAAAATAATCGATGCACCTTGCTTGTAAACAAAATGGTGGCACTCTGAACTTGCATTTGAGTGAGCGAAATGTGCATCTCGTGATTTAAAAAAAAACTGAAATATTATTCATATTCTCTACAAGTATCGTTAATATAAATTTGTATATATTTTTTTTAATTATGCATAAAAAATGATACATTTTTATTTTTAAATCAGTTTTTCTTAGGATTTATGAAAAACTAACCAAGATCTCATTCTTCGTTATCTTCAATATTAACGTACGACCGGCCGCCGCCCCTGAATTTGGCCGCTACAGGCGGCTGCCCGTGTTTAGCCATGGAATTATTTTTAAAATGAAATAATAATTTTAAGATCTGGTGAGTTTTGATGGTAAAATGTGGCAGCACAGAAAAGCAATTTTATGTTTTGGCATCAGAAAATATTTCAACGGCGATTTCAATAGTTTTTTTTAACCCAGATGGCGCCACCGTCCTTTTAAACGCCAATATGTAAAAACTTGTAATCTTCATAGTTCGGTTGTATGTTCTAAGAATAACCTAACAGTAGACAATCTAAATTAATAAGTTAAAGAATTCTTTGATTTACAGAAAATCTTATAGAATAATTTCTGATAGGCATATTTTAAATAAAAATATATCAAAAATTATAGATTCTTGGCTAAAAAAATATTTCGGCTCTAAATGGGTTAATAGAACAAAACTCAAACATTTCTTGCACATCTCCAGAAATAAGGGAAGTTGCCAAGGATTCGATAGACAAACTACTTTCAAGAGAGTCGAAATCAATTTTTGCTTATAGTATGCTAGGTGCTTACTTAAAGGTTTATTAAAACTTTGAGGTTACGTTTACACTTCACATACACTGATGTCTTGGGTAGATGTATTACATATTAAACTCAATTTGCTATCAAAAATCAAAAATGTCCATAGATTTTTTTTTTTGTTAAATTTGGTTCTCTTTTATCACGTGGTGAAACATTTTTATTATTAAAGGTTGTTGAAATGAGGCACTTGGTTGGTTTCACAATTTTTTTACTATTTATTCGGACTAGTTTCGACTTTTACATCATTATCTAGGTGTGGTACAGAAGAAAAATGTTTTCGCTTATATATTTATATTATGCCAGAAACAATGCATTATGTTGAATGTTTTTGTAAAAAGGATACTGTCCGTAAATAAAGTTATTATTATTATTATACTAAAATTGTACATTCAGGTAAATTGTGAAATCAACCAAGTGCCTCATTTCAACAACCTTTAAATCCAATAGATTCTTGTTTCCTTTTTTTTTATAAAGATAACTCATTGTATTCTATTTATTCGTTTAATTAACCATTCTGAATTGGAATGAAAAAAAATTAAGGCATAGTTAAAATTATTAAGTACGGCACTGTCAGTGGCTTCGACGCATTGAAAATTCGGACCAATTGCAAGAGACAGACGATGACAGATAACATGTGTTAGAGAGAGAAATTAAAACAACATATGATAATGCATAACCACACTTTATTCGACTGTTGTACAAGTCTGGTTTATTTTATTTAACTGTATTATTACAGATAAGATCGTTACATTCTACACAATGTTGGTGTCGTGTAATTATGAAGCAGATAAATACATGTTTACAGTCTCCATTGGTGCTAAGACTCGATGACTATTATTGTGTATTACGTGTGTAATCTGTGTGCTTCGTTAATTTGAACTACCACTAGAATATCTTGAAATGAACAAAGTTCTGTGTGTGTTTGTGTGTGTGTGTGTGATAAACTAAATTTGCCTACAATAATACACTGGAGGACAAGGCAGTGGGATAATCGTGCGTCATCGGAGTTTCAGGTAAGTGAAACTTGTTTTTTTCTGATTGAAACAATATTGAGTGATATTGCCTTAGTTACGATATGTCATAACACACTTATATTTCCCCAGGGAAATATGAAGTGCTCATATTTCCCTAGGGAAATATAGACATCAAACAATTGTCATTAGAAGCTTCTCGCAAGAATTATTTTAATTGCTCTCGGTACAACACCTCCGATTTCTTAGGAAAGTATCCTTTATGGATTTTACAGCTTTGGATTTTACGGGAACCAAACATTCACGGTCTTTCGTCGCTTGCGTTAACACATAGTTTGACATTTCACCAATTTATGAAACAACGCAAATACCAAAACAAGTCAACCATGATATTTACAAACAAGGCCCTTAGCAACGTTACCAATCCGATAAATTCAAAAATTTACAATCCAATATTTTCCCATTTACAGAACAATATTCTTTCAATCAGAAAAAAACTATTAATTACAACACTGGAAATATGAATACATTACAATATACTATTCTTTTTTAAATAATAAACAAATTGGGATTAACCTTACTTGTTGCAGAAAGCATTAGATAAATACAATAAAACGAAATGTAGCCTGAATATATGAATATTAAACCTGTTCGTTAATCTGCAAGCAAAAATTAAGTCTTACTAAGACTATAAACAAATAACTTATTGAAACAACTACTTCCCTGGCTAGTGCCACGCCGGATATTGAATGATACAAAAGAAATTTGCATGTTATTACTAGTACTACTAGATAATAACATTGGTTTTAAGATCGTTTATTTCTACATACAAGACTAACTTAGAAAATTATTCTGAAATGAAATGTGAAACTTTAAACTGTAAATGTTATTATTAAAATGAAAAAACCAGAAAACATTTTGACAAGGACACACAGTGCTAAACTTATATTAAGTACTTAATTTTCATTAATTTTTTAATTCAGTGGTATTAATTTTTTAATTCAGTGGTATTTTTAGTTATTATCAAATTTGTTTCATTTCGTTTTATTGTATTTAATATACTATTCATATTTCCCTAGTTGTAATAATAGCTATATTGCTGACTGTTTAATATTGGAGGAGGCATTTACTTCTTGGTACATTACGATTGCAGTTTAGCAGAACGTTGCTATCGGTTACCAGTTATTTAAATCCTGCGTTTGATTGCCAAAGATCTTTCTTAACATTATCGATGCTGCCCTCAACAGTTAAAAAATGTTCCTAGACTAAACTTTAGAATAGAACACTTTTATTTTTGTTATACCACCATATTTATAATTTGTTACTATAGTTTCCACTGATCACAAGTTATTTCAAACACGTACATTAAATTTTGACTGAAGGTGCAAAATTCGCTTTTCCAATGGCTCTTAAAACGTTTTACCTTTGCACCCAAGAATTTTAACACTTTCTGATAGCTTTGCGGGCTTGCCATCAATCATGGTGAGCCAGTAAAGTTATCTCCATGTAAATAAATTTGAGGCAACCTCACTTGCTTGCATTGCAGTTACAAACAGGTTGAATATTCACATATACAGGCCATATTTCATTTTATTAAATCTATCTTCATGTGTTAATAGTATATTATTAAACGAGTGAGAAAGTTGGCCATTGCCACGAGGCTGAAGTTTGCAACACGAGCCGTTCACCCGAATGGCAATGGTCAACTTGTTCACGAGTTTAATACTATACTTTTTCGCATCATATTAAATAATTACCTAAAGATTTTTCTGTTTGTATTAAATTATAATGAAGAATTTTTCTCATATTTGGAAATTGAGGCATTCAGCTGACAAATTTAGGATATTTATGAATTCATGTTTTCAATGGTAACCGTAGTAACAAAACAAATATGGTGGAGCACAGGCTACTACTTAAAAGCGTCACTTACACGTTCGCGCAATCCCGCACAATTGGACTGACCCTTTCCAATCCCTGGCGAAGCAATGTACGTGTAAATGCAAGAACATCGCACAATATACAAACACACACTTTTTGTCTCCGCCCGTCTCGCACGGGATTAGATCCTTGAAAATTTTTAGTCTTAAAATTCTACTCGCCACTCCAACCGTGACAGATATAACACAGTTTTGGCATTCACACACTAGAATTTGTTCTGTACGGCCTGTGTAAGTAACGCATGGTTAGAACGGTATTCAATAACCCGCGAAAGAGTGTATATGTGAACGTACCTAAAACAGTAATCTGTTGAGCACTGAACTGGAGAAATTTTGAAGTTTATGAATACGTGTTTATACAAACAAATGGCAACCATAACAACAACTAAACTTTTGGGCAATGAAACTGCTATCATTTCATTGGCTGAAATCTGTTGGGTAATGAAACTGCCATCATTTGATTGGACGTCACCTGTGGAGAAAATGATTCGGCCGAGTAATGGACAACTTTCTCAATCAAAAATGATTCAGCAACGTTTATATTATTTAATAGGATGCGAAAAAATTTATTAGTGCACAGGTTAAAGATTTTGAAACTGCTTAACAACCACCGAATCGCCAATTTCGGGCCTGAGCATTTGAAAGCAGCATCTATATTGGGATTTAGCTCTTATTCTAAATAAATATTAATGGAGATAAATGTATTTCAGACAAAAATACATCGATTCAAAGTAAACAGAATTGCGTACTCGTGTGTGTAATTCTTTGCGCATGCGTATTTTGAGTGACCTAAACTACATCTTTTTTTATTATCCTGTATGTAGTCCAGATTGTACCATATGTATAAAAATTATTTAGATAAAGGGTGGCTTTGTATTTCGCAACGTACGTTGCAGGTTTGATACGTCGCATCACGTCTTTGCCATCAGTTGTTCAAAGTAATTAATTGACATAAAGTCAACAACGTGCTGAACTAATTTAAGACCGTGATTTTGTTTATCATGGTCATGCCTCATCTAAATAATTTTTATACATATGGTATAATAGTTGTAGCTATCCAGTTTTGGATACTTTTTAAAATGAAATCTGTTGACAATCAAACTACACGAACTTGTTATCAATGATAAAAATTGTATTTTGCTGAGGAATTATAACAAGAGGCTTTATATGCCTTTTCTGATTGAGGAAGCGAACTTTAACCTTCGCCTGGTGATAATTATTCGTTATGTTATTATGTTTATGATTTATGATAGTTACCGAGATAAACCTTTGATTTGCATATTTCGGGAGATTTTAATAAATAAAAATACACCTATTTTTGAGTTTAAGTGGTTTAAGCGGCAGTGCACTCTCAAATTCATTTGCAGAGGCTGGTATTTTTTTTCCTCCGCAGTATCCTAGCATAAGTTGCCACGAATGCACTTCGCGGGCATATTACAAAAAAAATGGTGATGTGGCCATCATGTTACTTTCTCCGACTTAATGGTATTATTTATATTTACGCTTTCATGGTTTATTTTCAATTTAAATCATATTTTAAATGTACATCGAGAGGATGACACTGACGTTTAAAACGTCAAAATTATAAAAGATGGAAAAATTATACTTCAAATTCAAAAACTCAGTTTACTCAAAAACTAAAGGGATTTAGAAAAAAACTTATTCTTTAGAAATTGTTCATTTTGTAATTTTCTACAATTATTATTCACATAAATTTGCTGTAACTATTATCGTTTCATAATTATAAACCAAAAATTAAAAAAAAAATAATAAATTTTTTTCTCGAATAGCAATGATTTTATGAAAAATATTTTCAAGCAAAAGATATTCATTTCTTTGTTGTCTTTAATGTTTGTTTAAAAAATTTTGTGATATTTTTCATATTTAAGAAAATATTGGCAAAAAACAAAAAACAGTTAAGGTAAACACCCACTTCCGGTGTACGAAATTTTACCAAAAGCTTTTCAGTTCTTCAGATTATCAAATAAGACGTATGTTCAAAGTTTCATATCAATTGCTCTGTTAGTTTTTGAGATACAGCGCACACAGACAGACACACACACACACAGACACACACACACACAGACACAAAAAAAAATTTTCCAGAAATTGTTGAAATGGTATCTAGGGACCCCAAAACGGATATTTCCGCAAAAAAAATTTTTGAAAAAAAAATCACGATCACAATACTTTCTCGTACTTCGTAACGGAGAAAGTAATATTTATTGAGCTCAACGGTTATTTTGTCCCCAATTTAATAGTCAGGGTGGGGGAATTGGTAATCTTGTGTTTAACACACAAAATTGTGAAAACTTAGGTGACATATTAAAACAGGTAATCAAAGTGTGGATATTTTGTGTTTGTGATGAAGTGCGTGTAAAACTACAGTGATATTGCATCATCCGTGTGCGTGAGACGGACGTTTTCAGAAGTCAAGTTTTTCGAGAGCAGAACATCAAATCTCAACTATTTCGAATATGGAGATAATTTCAATACGATGCTCACAACAAGTGTATTTTAAGAATATAACGGTGAAATTATCAAAATGCACGAGAAAGAGGGGTAAGCAGGGCTAAAAAAATTAATGTGCTTTTGTGTTGATGTGGTAATTCGGACCAGGATTATCAAGTCAGCGAAAAATCCGCTGGATCTGGCGGACTTTTAATTCGAATTGCGGAATAATTTTCGTTTCAGTGGCTGATGGATTTTTTAGCGGAATTATATTGGATTGTTAAAAAAAACAGCGTAATTTAATTTCAATTTAAACTTTATTTTGTTTCTGGCCTGCTATACGTGTGAAATATATTTTACGAGAGAAAAAGCGCAAACTTAAAACATATACTTTTTAAAGATTCATAACTTACAGAGAAATTGGCAAATTCTCAAAACAGTAACTTTTAAACGTAGATGTTTTGTAAAGATATTACAATTTTTGAAGAACGTAATAATAAATGCGTGGATCTATAACTTAAGTTTATTAAAATTTTTACACGGCGTTTAATACGAGGGTTGGGACATAAGTCATGGCAACTTTTTTTTTTCTTGTAAATATGTGAACGGATCACAAACGTATGTGTCGTGTGGAAGTGTATGCAGAACAACAGATGGCTCTGTGATAGCTGGCAGTCAGTTGGTGAGTGTCGTGCGAGATGAAAGTAACCCGTGTTGAGCAGCGCGCTTACTTCAAAATAGCCATTCTCCAAGGGAGAAATCCGATGGAATGTCACAGTGAGTTAGTAGAAGCCCTTGGGAATATTGCCCTACCATATCGTACAGTAGCCCGGTGGGCAGGAAAGTTTCAGCAAGGACGTGTGTCAACCAGTGATGAGCAACATCGTTCGGGACGACTGGTAAGTGTGCGGACCAATTTGTCACGTGCCGTCATTGAGCATCTCATGGATGAAGACGGACGATGGACATTACTGGAGTTAGAGAGGGCAAGTGGCATCGGGAAACGCACCGTCCACAGGATATTGCGTAATGAGCTACAGCTACGCAAAATCACTTCGCGGTGGGTACCGCATGCACTGACGGAAGTTCAAAGGTGGGTGCGCTGTGCAATATGCTCCGACCACTTTGTACGCTGGCAACAGGTCGGCGATCAATTCTTGTCGTGAATAATTGCCATCGATGAATTTTGGGCCATTGCTAATGCTGTGCGCCATGAGATGACCCGATTCACATATGGTGCGGCAAATGCTGAGGCAGCTGGTATTCAGGGGCTCCCACATCGTTGGAAGCGTGTGGTGACAGTAGCAGGGGACTACATTGAGGGTCTTTAGGCCCAGGTTTGTCATGTCAACTTTATGTGTACTGTGTTATCATTCTTTTGCACGGTGAAGGCCATATTGCCCTGTATACTACCATAATAAATTAGTATGTTACGATATTTCAGTCAGGGTTCGGAAAATATCCGATATTTATATAAATATCAATATATCGGATATATATCGGATTTTCAAAGAGAGGACCTTTTTTTTTGTTCTTTTTTTCTCACACTTACTTTTTCATTTTTAAGTCACTTCAAAAATCAACTCTTTTCGACAAAAAAGAGTAATTTCGCCCATCTCTAGTTTAAATTAAAGCAAATGCTTACTATTCACATTGCTGCAACTGGGAATATTTGAAACGGGGGAATTTTTTGGTATTGTGTGTTTCATCAATATCTATGATATATATCCGATAATATATCGTCCGAACCCTGATTTCAGTGCTATTCATTGTCCACACATGTAGTTAAGACCTTGTCCTTTCGTCTGTATATGTCACATTTTCCAATTGGACTGGTATCTTCAAGAAAAAAAATAGTTGCCATGATTTTTGCCCCAACCCTCGTATTTTCTTGCAAATTTTTAAAAATCGAACTTGAACTGTAGGTTCAGTCATGCACACATTTTTTTTTTAAATAGTTGATAGTCCAGTTGACTTTTTTTTGACAAATCTAATTTAATTGCAACTAATTTTAAATCTGTGAATGTAATTTTGATTTTTTTTTAAATGGGATTTTTTTTCATAACCAAATCAAATTTGATTTAAACCTGAAATTTAAATATATATCGTAAGAATAAATATGTTAGTGTTATAGTCTTTATTTATCAGGTATCTAGAAATAAATTATTCTACAGTATAGTACATTTAGAAAAAAAATTGATAACAGGTTATCGACCATGGATCTTTCCGCTCGTTAGTGTTATATATTGTGAGAATATCAATATTAATTTTGTATATCAATATGTATTATTTTATATTGTTTTGTTCACAACTTTAAATATTAATTTTCAGCAGACATAAACACACATTTTCAAAATATTTTTCTTTGGATTTTTCATTGTTCTACCTAATATGTACCTCTAATTTGTGCACAAAAATGTAGCTGAATTTAACGGCTGAACGTGATGTTAAAATAGGAGATAGTTTATTGTATTTCTAATTAGTAAAACAAGCACCATTTCAACTTGCCGTTAAATTTAACGTTTTGCATACGAAATAGGGCTGAATATAGATTTTATAGAAATAATAATGTTTTCACTAGAAAATGTATTAAAAACGACTATTTTCAAATATGAATTTAATAAAAAAAAAATTCATTTACAGATTTTTTAAATCAATGTTTCATCCATACATATAAAACCAAAATTAACTTGAGACAACCTCACTTATTGCAGATTTATCTAATAAAAGTAATTATTACTTTCATAAAACCAATGTTAATTAACGTTATATTATCAGCTCGTTTATTTTCAGACATGGATACCCTTGCGAATTATGCTCAAAAATCTTTGAGAGTAAAATCAAGTTTAAAAACCATTTATACGTGCACAAAGAGAGGACACTGCCTTGCCCAAATTGCTCCAGAACCTTTGCATTTAACTATGAGGTTAGAAATCATTTGATGGATTGCGACCAAACTAAGCTACTGCATTGCCAAATTTGTTCCAAACAATTCGGAACAAAAAATGCTTACGATTGGCACGTGAAGACTCATATAGTACAAGGTAAGGTGCAATGCGATATATGTGGGAATCGATATGCCAATAAATCTCAGGTCACGGCGCATAAGAAACGTTCACACTACGGCATCAAACACGATTGTGGGGTTTGTGATAGGAGGTTTGTGAATTTAACGAGTCTTAAGATACACATGAGGAAACACGATCCGTTATATAACAGTGATGATGATAAGAAGTATCCGTGTAAGGTTTGTGGAAAGTGTCTCGGGCATAAGAATAGTTTGGCGGTGCACATGAGGACACATAATAATGACAGACCATTCGGTTGTCCGATATGTGGAAAAACATTTACGACTAAGTGTGGTCTCACCATGCATCATAGAAGAAATCACACTAATGACAAACCCCACACTTGTGAGCTATGTTTAAAGAGTTTTGCAACGAGTAGTGATCGTCTAAGTCATATGCGCCGTCATTCAGAAAATAAGTCGAATGATTGTGATTTTTGCGAAATGAAGTTTCTTACTAAAGTCCAACTGAGGACGCATAAGAAACTTCATCACAATTCTTGATTTATTTGTAAATCTGCGTGTATTGAAATAAATTTTTATTAAACTACTCCATTATTTTTTTAAACCTTTCATCATTTCTAATAATTCAACCACAAGTCCACAAGATTAAAAAAAATGACTAGGGCATACAATTAGTGATTCTAAAGTTGCTTGATGAATTAACATACTAACTTTATCTAATCGGCAAGGTTTTGTCGTTGATAAATAATAAATCCCGTAGTACTTCATTATTAACGACTAGAGAGTTTTCCTGGAGCACTGCTGAACTTATCATTTCGGAAACAATTCGTTTCTTTCTATGAATAATATAAGAACCAGTTACGGTTCGCGGGGTTTTTTCTGGTACGGCCGAGGTAACAAGGGTGTCAATACAGATAGGTAGGGTCAGTTGCAGAGACGGCTGGCTGCGTGCCCGCACCACCTCTTGTTCCTCCGCCGTACCAGAAAAAAACCCGCGCACCGTCACTGATAAGAACTCAAAATAAGAAGAGCCAGTAGGAAATAGAAAAATATACTTGAAATTACACTAATTATTTATTTTGACTATAAAATTCATGATAAAATAGGTAACTAAAAAAAATAAATCTGAGCCACTACAGTGGCTCATGGTCGTTAAAGGGTTAAACGCAATTTTGAGTGAAAAACTTTTCTAAACATTGAAATCACTTTACCTCCCTAATAAACGGCAGTCCACTTACCACCCACGATGAAGAACCCCACGCCTTCCCTGGAAACCACCTTCACCTAAAATTCCTGAAATCCCACCCGCAGTATACCAACTCCCTATACCCAATACCTGCGCCACCAACCCCAGACACTAAAATTCCAGCCCTACTCGAGGATCCAATATCCGCCGAAGAAGTAAGGGAGACCATCCTCAGAGGCCGCAAATCGGCACCAGGTGCGGACAGAGTAGACAGAACCCTGCTGGCACACCTTCCCGACGAGAAAGCACACAAGTATCTGGCCAAACTTTACAACACTTGTTTGGCCATGGGACATTTCCCCGCCGCTTGGAGAGAAGCAAGAATCATCATGATCCACAAACCAGAAAAGCCACCAGAAGACGTTGATTCCTACCGCCCTATTTCGCTCCTAACACACTATCGGCGGGGAGGGTATTAGTACCTTTTCCGTAGGCTGGCGCCGATCGGCGGGTCGGGTATTCATAACTTTTAATATTTTAAGTGTTAGTAACGGAAGTACTAATGCTTATTTTTTTCATTTAATGAAGATCTCGTTTTGCATAAGTCTTTGTCAGCAATATTCAGGATGTTTTGGCTAGCCATAGATCCCTTTCTTACTCTTCATCCTAAGAAAACAATTCAGGTACGCATCTGCATTTCCTGATGCAATAAATAAGTTTTTTAAGAGAAAAGAGCCCAGATGTTTTATTATTTAAGAGGTATTTTTTTTTATACGAGACAGAATTCATTTTTACAGTCGCAAGAATTTTGAACAGAAATCCTTTGCAATCGTTCAGTCTTATCTCAATTATTTTATTTAAAATAGATTTTGAAAACTACGACAAAACTGGCGGTAAAAAGAAAATTTTGAAGAAACAATGTCGTGTTTGTGCATTGAATAGAAAGAAAAACGAAAGAAAAAGTTGACTTCGTAAACATGTAAGTTTTGTCAGATTTTCCTTCATAAGGGTGTTTCCAATTTAAAGTAAAATCAAATTACTTTATAAAAAAAACTGAACACCAATTTTTGCACGCTAAACGTGTGAGTTAAGCTCATGATGTTACCTACAGATAGTGTTAGAGAGGATTATCCTTGGGAGGATGCAGGACCACACCCGCACACCAGTACGGATTCAGGGCAGGAAGGTCGAACAAAGATTCCTACACGAGGCCACCAAAAGCACCAGCAGGAGCTACGTCTGCTCCTGGATTTCAAAAGTGCATTCGACATCGTACGATACAAGGCTTACTCGCAAAATTGAACTTAAGAGTTCTCTTTTCAAATTTCCGTAATATCTCAGCTTCCTGTCTCACCGCTCCTGCACCGTAACTAGAAAATCAAGCGACGAAAATCAAGCGACTCCCTCCCTCGAAAATCGAGTGGATATCTCACACAAAACTTCTTTTATATATTGGAATACCCATTACAAAAATTCGTGAGGAAGTCCGAGCAGTGGATCAAACAATGGAGGATACAGCTAAACGCAGGGAAAACCCAGTCGACAAGGACAAGTGCTCCCTATTTTCTTGTGGTATCGAAGAAATCAACCTACCGGCAGTCAAAAAGTCCCAAAATGAGCCAAACGATGCACTAAACTACTAGAAGCACTCTTATGGCACCCAAGTACACTGTTGCACACATACAAAACCGTCATCAGACCCATTTCCGACTACCAGCCCGACTGATCACCTCCCCGACATACCTCAAAAAGAAAATCGCGTCTCTGAAAAGAAGAATAATCAGGAGCTGCCACCGATTCCACTAACTCCACCCAAGCAACCAGCTCCACTATCTGGCTAAAATGCCGCCAATCCAAAATTCCATTCTTTGCTCCAATGTGGCATTTTATTTTGTTTAACCCTTTAACTTTTACGGCCGTACTAATAGTCGCGGATTGATCCGGGATTGAGGATTAAATCTCGGATCAGGTTAGAACGCATCCAATAGTCGATATAATCCTAGATTAATCTGAAAATAGTCCTCCTTCAAATAATCTTCCTTCAGCCGCGATTAAGCCCAGATTATTTGCAATCTGTCAATTTATTCATGTCACCAGAACAGCTGGTTTAATATAATAATCTGTATTATAAACTTTATAATATGTATTTGATACTAACATACAATGGATGAAGATCCATTAACTAGAGTTGCTAAGATAATCTTTTCCATCTCCGTGTAATGTTTATTTCTGTCCATTTTAACTATTAGGTTAGGTTACTACTCTTTATGAATATAGTGCCAACACACATTTAGTAATATTGTAATGTCACTAAAAATATTACCAAATCCTGGTTTCATTCTCGAATCCGCCTATCTTACCCGAATCCGTGACTATTGGATACGATTATAAATATCGACTAATCCAGGATTCTACAATCTGCGATTAATCCGAGGATTGAACATTGTCTATTGGTACGGCCGTTAGTTTCTTAGCCTTCTATAATGAGTAATATGAGAAATAAATATCCCGTTTTATCTTGTATAGGGTTTTTCAATAAGGGCGGGTCGATGTTGGCAGCCTGTGGCGGCCATGTTGTTTTGACGGCGTCTGTCTAACCTGTTGTTTATTATTCAGTCACTGATGCCAAATCACCATGACAAGGTACACGATTGAGCAGCACGTCCAAATGATAAAACTTTATCATCAAAATGAGTATTCGTTAGTGAAAACGTTGCGCGCATTTTACGGCAGACGAGGTGGCCCTTCAAAGTCGACTCTCCAACGTTTGGTTTTTGTTAACAAGCATAATTGCCGTATATGGCATGACGTCGACCCACAAGAGATTCACCAGGTAGCAATGCATCCACAAAAAGTTACTGTTTGGTGTGACGACGTTGGTGAGGCCATCACCGTCAATGGCGAGCGCTACAGAACGATGATAACCAATTTCTTTTGGCCCAAATTGAACGATATGGACGTGGACGACATGTGGTTCCAGCAGGACGGTGCTACGTGCCACACAGCGGGCGCCACGATGAACATTCTGCGTGAACGATTTGAGGGTATGGTTATCTCTCGCAGAGGTGACGTGAATTGGCCACCAAGATCGTGCGATTTGACCCCGCTAGACTTTTTCTTGTGGGGTTTTTTTGAAGTAGCAGGTCTATGCCAATAAGCCGCAATCGACTGATGCCTTTAAAGTCAATATAGCCCAGGCCATCGCTCAAATTCAGCCGGATCTATGCGACAGAGTTATTGAAAATTGGACCACTCGGATCCGTGCTACCGCGGGAAGCCGCGGCGGACATTTGAACGATGTTATATTCCACACATAATGGCATACATGGGCCTTTCAAATAAAAAAATAATTTCGTTAATACCTCACACACAGCTTGTTTTATTCCATTGCAGCATCGACCCGACCTTATTGAAAAACCCTTTACATTTAATGGGCAGTATTAAACAAAATGCTATACAGCACTTGGGATGGAACGAATTTCTGCACGCATGAGCTTCTTTTGTAAAACCATTTTAAGCTTGTTTTTTAACGGCCGTAGGAAAAAGTGTTTATTCTTGAAAAGAAAAAAACGGGCTGTAAGGTCTCTTTCCGATGTGCATATGCAATGTCTTAATTGTAAAATTATAGCAAAGAAATAAAAACGAAATTCAATAATTCCACCATTTTAGAATATCTCAAAAACGAAAAAGTTGGATTAATTTCTTTTTCAGATTGGGCCCCTAAACACGCAGCTTTGCCCCTGAATGGTCATACTTATTTGTTCGATACCTCGCCAGAAAGTATCCATAGTTACCAGTGAAAGTTCCTCTTTCGCTTATTTTACTTTCGCTCACTGTCTTTCACTCACTGATTTTCATGCACGGATAATGATCTGTCATTGTGTAAATTTCTCCAATTCTTTCTGATAACGTGATTTTGATTTTTTATGCAACATTTGGTACCTTGGGGCATTTACGTCTTCCAGGACATCATCAAGAACATCCCCAGGAACATATAATTCTTCATCATCCATGTTCACAATTTCCACAATTTGCACGTAACCACTTTATTGACATTACAGATTTTGTTTTTGTTTTTTTATGGCAACAAATCTCCGACCGTGAGAATTATTTTTATTTAAAATTTTGAATACAAAGTTTCAGACTTTCTGAGGAGGTATCGAACAAAACAGCACTCGAGAATAAGGCCGCTTTCGTTCACTTGAATTGCATCGTCGAACGAACACGCAATTCGCATAAGCTTTACCTTCCTCACTCTTATTGTAAATAACTATTACTTTACTCTGTGTTAGGCAGCTTATTATATTCGCAAACATCCCACTTTCGGACTCCACTTACTATAGAGCGGCACCCATCTGTAAATATGAAGCTGCATGCAGTCACTATTTTTCGATCTCTCTTTAGAATTACATGGCCACGTAAAGTGGATTTACACTCATTACACATTAAATTAAGTATATTTTCAAGATTTTTGAAATAAATGTTTTACCTAACCATATAAAACCTAGGTATATTGAAGTAATATTATCAGCCTGTTTATTTTCAGGCGTGGATACTCGTGCAGATTATGCTCCCAAATCTTTGTGAGTAAAGGTAAACTCAGATACCATGCACACGGCCACAGAGAGAAGGCATTTTCATGCCCAAATTGCTTCAAGACCTTTACATTTAACTACGAGGTTACAAATCATTTGATAGGTTGTGACCTGACGAAATTACTGCGTTGCGAAATTTGTTCCAAACCATACAAAACAAAATATTCTTACACTGTGCACCTGAAGACTCATGTACAGGGTAAGGTGCAATGCGATATATGCGGGAAGCGATATTCTAATAAATCAAAGGTTGTGCAGCATAAGAAAAGTGCACACGATGGCGTTAAACACGATTGTGGACTTTGTGATAAGAGGTTCGTATACTCGAGAAATCTTAAGAAGCACATGAGGAAGCACGATCCGTTGTATAACAGTGAAGATGTAAAGAAATATCCATGTCAGGTTTGTGGAAAGTATCTTGAGCATAAGCATAGTTTGCTGGTGCACATGAGGGTGCATAATAATGAGAAACCGTTCGGTTGTCCAGTATGTGGAAAAACTTTTACGAATAAGGGTGGCCTGAGCATTCATCATGTAAGACATCACACTAGTGACAAATCACATGATTGTGAGATTTGTTTAAAGAGTTTTGCAACGGTTACTGATCGTCAAAGACATCATATGCGCCGACATTCACAAAATCAGTCTAATAAGTGAAGTTTGCTACTAATGTCCAAATGATGATTTAAATGTTGATTTATTTGTTAATCTGTTTTTTTTTAATTGAAATAAATTTTTATTATTAGTACTTTATTATTTTTTTAAACATTGCAACAATCATAACAACCCAAGTTCACAAGATTACTACAGCATACAATCAATCATTCCAAAGTTGTTTGATGAATTAGCATGCTATCATATAATCAGCATGGTTTTATATTTGATAAATAATAAATCCCCTAGTATTTTGAGTGAAAAACTCTTGTACACATTTATATCACCTTACAATGTTATAGGAACTGCCAATGTTTTGTTTGAAACACATTGTGTTCAAACAAAATGGTTTTCTAAGTATTTTATGCAAAAAAAATAATTTTTGACATAAAATCTAACTCAAAATATCAAGTATGATACATTAATAAATTCACAAAAAAAAATTCAGAAGATATTAAAATACTTTAAGGATTTGGTGTCACGAGGAGATTTGTTGCAGCATTTTGGCGCGAAACAAGTCCAACAAAACACAATGACAAAAAAATGTTCAAAATGTACACTCTGGAAAATATTTTAAAGAGTTTGATGAAGCTCGGGTCGTCACGATCAGTGCCGACTTCTCAATCAGGATAGTCAAGCACCGGTGTGCCCGGCGAGAATTCGGATGGGTGAATGGTGACCTTGACTTAGGATCTTGTGATGCTTCAGGTGTCAGCGGAACCTCTATACCAGGTAGAGGAACACCTTTTGGGCGAAACGCCAACTTTGTCGGGTCAGCTTCTTTATTCGCCCACTTTAATTTTAAACAGTTTAAAATTACATGATAATACCTAATGTAGGTTAAGTGTTGCTTATAAGTACACCTATCTTTGTGTTCCTCGCTGATTTTATTGATACTTATAGTAGTCCTCTTGCACAGCAGTAAAAAAAAATAATCCAACGTATTTCTTTATATCGGCAATGGTGCAATTTTAAGGGTGAAAACACCTTGTGAAAGATAATTTAGCATATTTGATTTTTAGGGGAATATCTTGGATATGATGACAGAGATAAAAAATGTTATCAGATAAAAGTTCAATGGAATGGGCGATATTTCACGTATCTGTGATTTTTCACTGGTATTGAAAAATCATAGGTCGTTACTGTTACTAATAGGCGTACTTTATTGCTACTTAAAATCAGTGCTACTTAAAATCACAGCTACTTAAAATCACTTACTTAAAATCACTGCTACTTAAAATCACTGCTACTTAAAATCACTGCTACTTAAAATTACTGCTACTTAATATCACTGTTACTTATAATGACTGCTACTTTAAATCACTGTTACTTAGAATATTTGCTATTTAAACTGTGACAAACTGTGATTCCTACTTAAAATGCGACTGCTACTTAAAACATAATTGTAAGAAGACAGTACAAGGTACCATTTCTAAATGGTATTTAATATTTATTACTTTATTCTCCCCTTTTTGGGGGTATTGTATTTAAATTTTGAATAAATATTTAATAAAAAAGACAAATATTTACAAAATGCCATAGTATACCATATAAAATGAAATAAATTAAACTTATGTACTAACAATTATTAATTAATGAATTGAGATTTTATAATAACGAAAAAATTATCTTGCCCGGCATGGAATTGAACCTCAAACTCGCTGTGATCGAAAGTGATGAGTCACAATCAAAAAATTAAAACGAAAATAAAAAAAAAATCCATATCCATTAAAAACTGTGGAATTTATAAAAGCCAAATTGATTTTGAGTAAGCGATACTTCGACCATTGAAGTGCTAAAAAAAATCCATATCTCCATTAAAAATTGTTGAATTTACAAAAACCAAATTGATTTTGAATAAGCGATTCTTCGACCATTAAGGATATTGTTTTAAGGAGTGTTTCTATGCTTTTTATATTTTTTTCTCCGATGTTTTCATTCAAGTGCTCAAAAAATGAAAATGAAAATCTTCAAAAATTCTTACCTCTATTGAAAATTGTTGAATTTACAAAAAACAAATTGATTTTGAATTACCTATACTTCGGCCATTGAGGATGATTTTTTTATGGAATTTTGTCTGCGCGTTTTATATTTTTTCTGCGATGTTTTCACTCAAGTGCTCAAAAAAAATAAAACTAAAATTTTCAAAAATTCATATCTTCATTAAAAATTGTTGAATTTTCAAAAACCAAATTGATTTTGAATAAGCGATACTTCAACCATTGAGGATATATTTTTTTTAAGTTTTTCTACGCGTTTTATATTTTTTCTCTGCTACGTTTTCATTCAAGTGCTCAAAAAATTAAAACGAAAATCTTCAAAAATCCATATCTGTATTAAAAATTGTTGGATTTACAAAAACCGAATTGATTTTGAATAAGCGATACTTCGACCATTGAGGATATTTTTTTAAGGAAGTTTTTCTACTCGTTTTATATTTTTTCTCTGCTACGTTTCCATATCTGTATTGAAAATTGTTGGATTTACAAAAACCGAATTGATTTTGAATTATCGATACTTCTACCATTGAGGATGATTTGACATGGATATGGATATGGAAATATTTACGATATTTTTGTTCAAGTGTTAAAAAATTAAAACGAAAATCTTCAAAAGGATTTTTAAAGATTTTCCGTATTGAAAATTGTTGAATTTACAAAAACCAAATTGATTTCGAATAAGCGGATCTTCGGCCATTGAGGATAATTTTTTATGGAATTTTGCCTGCACGTTTTACATTTTTTTCTGCGATGTTTTTGGCCAAGTGCTCAAAAAATGAAAACGAAAATTTTCAAAAATCCATATCTGTATTGGTTAATGATTTTATTTTAAAATAATCCGTCGAGAACAGAGGAAATAATCTTTCAAAAGATGCGTTTTTTTCAGAGGTAAAACCAAAATAGGAAAACATTTGCCACACACCTAAAACTTTACAACTTTTCAAATTTACTGAACAAACATTCCATTTTTCTGCAAAAATCTCCAAATACTTCTCGAATTTTGAACTGAATCAAGGATAGTCGTATATTTATTTGGTATAGTAGATAATATAGTCAAAATATTACTTTCAGTCACAGTTATAATTTCACTATTTACGTGACCAGGTGGACAAATATTAGCAGAATCATATCAAAAACATTTTTTGAGAAATCATTAACAATATCAGAAGGTGTTACGACGTTTACTAACCGTGATCACAGTCACAGTTTAAAATCACTGATATTAGAAAGTAGCAATCACAGGTAGCAACGTGATTCAAAAGTAGCGGTTTTGCTCATCTCTAGTAATTACCGTTCTTCAGGATAGCATAATCAAATTTTGAAATAATAAAATATGTTGCAAAATACCTTTATATTTATTTCTTGAATTAATTTCTTTCTAAATAAATAATAAATACAGTTTATTGAAACTCATAAGAGCTACAAATGTCCATCGACCGAAGTCTTTCAGCCTTTTTTTTTACTAATTTCTCTTATTTCCTTGCAACTACGTCACTTTTCACACATCGCTTATGTCTACATTAATTTCGACAGATGCTTAGAATTTTAGCAGTTCAATCTTGATTAATCTGTATTTATAAATACCAAAATAAAAATTTCTTTCTTCCTCCTTCTTTCTTTCGACGAACGCTTCAAATTCTGAAAAAATATTTTTTTTATAACGTGTCTTCACAATTACTTTAGGAAGTGCATTAGAACTCTGCAGTTACAACTCTAACTGCGCTAGAAAACAAATAAATTTTGATTACCGTAAATTCACTTACTCCAGAAATGTTTCGGTAAATTTCAAGTTTCTTTCAACATATGCTCAAATTTTAGAAGATTATTCTTAGACGTATCTTTGGAATTAGTCAAAGAAAACCATCTGTTCTTCGTGACAACAAAAATGTACACAGAACAAAGAAAAATGAAACACTTGAAATTCGTGAAATTTCGACCATTTTCAAACCGCCATAACTCGGCGTATTTTCAATCGATTTTGATGAATCTTTGAGGGCGAAAAACTTTGAAGTGTCTTCTTTACAGTCATGCATGCGAACTTAAGCGCAACCCCTTCTGCCCCCCTCTAGCACCCCTGTGAAAAAAATGTTTTTTCAAGAAACGATGTCCAACTTTGACGATGTCTATGGAGTTGGAAAAATTTTGTCAACTCGATCGGCCATAAAGGCATTAAGATTTGATAAATTCCCTATGCAGGACTCAGGACGAAGTTACTACGACGATTTGGCACCAAGTTATGGGTCTTTGAAAAAAGTGCATTTTTGAGTTTTTTCGCACATAACTCGGTGACTTCTCAACCAAATTTGATAATTATTTTGGGGAAAAATCCCATTTTTTAGGGGGTTAACTCAGATTGGAATGATCCCTTTTCGAACCCTTCAACCCCCGACCAAAAAGAAACACGTTTTTGGGCCAAAAAACGTCCTACTTTGGCAACGTGTACCGAGTTGGAAAAAATGTGTCGACTTGATCCACCAAAAGGGCATTGAAATGTGTTCTATTACCTGTGCAAGACTCAAAAAACGATTTGGCACAGGTGTTTGAAAAAAGTGCATTTTGTTTTACACATTACTAAAAAAATTAATATTTATTTAAATGTATCCATGATGATGGACGATTATAATGTGTATTAACGTAATATTATCAGCTTGTTTATTTTCAGACATGGATACTCGTGCGGATTATGCTCCAAAATCTTTAAGAGTACAACTAAACTCAGAAACCATAAACACGTGCACAAAAAGAAGACAATTCCGTGTCCAAATTGCTCCAAGACCTTTGTATATAAATATGAGGTTACAAATCATTTGATAAGTTGCGACTTGACTAAATTACTGCGCTGCGAAATTTGTTCCAAAACATACAAATCAAAATATTCTTACAATATGCACTTGAAGACTCATGTACAAGGTAAGGTGCAATGCGATATATGCGGGAATCGATACGCTAATAAAGCGAAGGTCACGGCGCATAAGAGAAGTGTACACGATGGCGTCAAACACGATTGCGGAGTTTGTGGTAAGAGGTTCGCATCCTTACCGAATCTTAAGATGCACATGAGGAAACACGATCCGTTATATAACAGTGCGGATGATAAAAAGTATTCATGTCAGGTTTGCGGAAAGTATTTTCTGCATAAGCGTAGTTTGGTGGCGCACACGAGGGCGCATAATAATTACAAACCATTCGGTTGTCCAATATGCGGAAAAACATTTACGATCAAGGGTAGCCTGACCATTCATCATATAAGAAATCATACCGATGACAAAGCACACACTTGTGAGATATGTTTAAAGAGTTTTGCAACGAATAGTGACTGCAGAAGTCATTTGCGCCGTCATTTGGAAAATAAGTCTAATAATTGTGATTTTTGCGAAATGAAGTTTGTTACTAATGCCCAACTGAGGACGCATATGAAACTTCATCTTTAATTCGTGATTTATTTGTAAATCTGTGTTTTGTGTACTTTAATAAACATTTATTAACCTACTTTAATAATTTTTTAAACCTTTCATCATTCCTGATATTCCAATGCAATCACTTGCGTATTTTCACGAATTTCGAAAAATTCGAGAAATCAATAAAATAAATAAATCCCGCTATTTTGAGTAAAAAGCTTATCAAAATTCATCTTCATCAACGGCCAATATTTTGTTTTAAAGAGAATGTGTTCAAACAAAATAGTTTCCAAAGCATTCTATACAAAAGGAGAAGAGTTTACTTTTTTATCATGAAACTATCAAGAATGATACATCATTAAATACATGAAAAAATAAATGCATTCAGAATACATTAATTCTTTTCGAATGGTCAATTCTTCCAAAATATCATTTTATAAAGCCAATTCTCAAAATAAGTTTTTAAGTAGTCAATTCTTCCAAAATATTTTTTTTCGAATGGTCAATTCTTCCAAAATAATTTTTGGGTGAAATCGAATTAAAAAAAAATTCTTCCAAAATAATTTTTTAGAAAGCCAATTCTTCCAAAATATTTTTTTTGAATGGTAAATTCTTTAAAAATATTTTTTTCCTGTGGTCAATCTTTCCAAGTTATTTTTTTAAAAGGCCAGTTCCAAAATATTCTTTTCGAATGGTCAATTCTTCCAATATATCATTTTATAAAGACAATTCTCAAAATAAGTTTGTTAAGTGATCAATTCTTCCAAAATATTTTTTTTTCGAATGTTCAATACTTTAGAAATCGAATTTTTAGAAAAAAAAATTCTTTCAAAATAATTTTTTAGAAAGCCATTTCTTCCAAAATAATTTCTTTGAATAATCAATAATTCTAAATTATTTTTTTTAGAAAGCCAATTCTTTCATAATATTCTTTTCGAATGGTCAATTCTTCCAAAATAATTTTTTAGAAAGCCAATTCTCTCCAAGATAAGTTTTTTAAGTTGTCAATTCTTTAAAAATAATTTTTTCGATTGGTCAATTCTTCCTAGATAATTTATTCCAATGGTCAATTCTTTTTTGTGAGTGGTAAATTCTTCTAAAATATATTTTTTCGAATGGTCGACTCTTCCAAAATAATTTTTTCCAATGGCAATTGACCAAAATAATTTTCTCGAATGGTCAATTCTTCCAAATTGTTTTTTAGAAAGCAAATTGTTCCAAAATAACTTTCTAGAGAGCCAATTCTTTCCAAAATAAGTTTTGTAAGTGATCAATTCCTTCAAGATATATTTTTTAATGGTCAATTCTTCCAAAATGATTTTTTTCGATTGGTCAATTCTTCCCAAATAATGTATTCCAATGGTCAATTCTTTGAAAATATTCTTTCTTTTCGAATGATCATTTTTTCCAATGGTCAATTGTTTCCTAAATTTCAATTCAATTCTTCAAAGATATTTTTCGAATGGCAAATTCGTCCAAAATATTTTTTTACAAAGCCAATTCTTCCAAAATATTTTTTTTAAATGGTAAATTCTTCCAAAATATTTTTTTTTTTGAATGGTCAATCATTCTAAATAATATTTTAGAAAACCAATTCTTCCAAAATATTTTTTTCGAATGGTCAATTCTTCCAAAATAACTTTTTAGAGAGCCAATTCTCCCCAAAATAAGTTTTTTAATTAGTTAATTCTTCCAAAATATTTTTTTCCAAAGGTCAATTCATTCAAAAAGATTTTTTCGATTGGTCAATTCTTCTTAAATAATTTATTCCAATAGTCAATTATTTTTTTTTTAGTGGTCAATTCTTTGAAAATATTTTTTTGAATGGTCAATTTTTCCAAAATAATTTTTTCCAATGGTCAATTCTTTCTAAATAATTTTCTCGAACGGTCAATTCTTCAAAAATATTTTTTTCAAATTGCCAATTTGTCCAAAATATTTTTTAGAAAGACAATTCTTCCAAAATCATATTTTCCAATAGTCAATTCTTCAAAAATAATTTTTTCATTTCGTCAATTCTTCCTAAATAATTTATTCCAATGGTCAATTCTTTTTGTGAGTGGTCAATTCATTGAAAATATTTTTTTTCGAATTGTCAATTTTTCCAAAATAATTTTTTCTAATGGTCAATTTTTCCTAAATAATTTTCAGTTCTTTAAAAATATTTTTTTCGAATGGCCAATTCGCCCAAATAATTTTTTAGATAGCCAATTCTTCCAAAATAATTTTTTCAAACAATCACTCATTCCAAATTATTTTTTTAGAAAGCCAATTCTTTCATAATATTATTTTAGAATGGTCAATTCTTCCAAAATAATTTTTTAGAGAGCCAATTTTCTCCAAAATAAGTATTTTAAGTTGTCAATTCTTTAAAAATATTATTTTCGATTGGTCAATTCTTCCTAAATATTTATTATTTATGGTCAATTCTTTTTTGTGAGTGGTCAATTCTTCTAAAATATTTTTTTTCGAATGATCGATTCTTCAATAATATTTTTTTCCAATGGTAATTGACCTAAATAATTTTCTCGAATGGTCAATTCTTCCAAATTATTTTTTAGGAAGCAAATTTTCCAAAATAACTTTTTAGAAAGCCAATTCTTTCCAAAATAAGTTTTGTAAGTGGTTAATTCGTTCAAGATATTTTTTTTAATGGTCAATTCTTCCAAAATGATTTTTTCGATTGGACAATTCTTCCCAAATAAACTATTCCAATGGTCAAATCTTTGAAAATATTCTTTCTTTTCGAATGGTCAATTTTTCCAAAATAATTTTTTCCAATGGTCAATTGTTTCCTAAATTTCAATTCAATTCTTCAAAGATATTTTTTCGAATGGCTAATTCGTCCAAAATATTTTTTTACAAAGCCAATTCTTCCAAAATATTTTTTTTAAATGGTAAATTCTTCCAAAATATTTTTTTTGAATTTTGTCAATCATTCTAAATAATATTTTAGAAAACCAATTCTTCCAAAATATTTTTTTCGAATGGTCAATTCTTCCAAAATAACTTTTTAGAGAGCCAATTCTCCCCAAAATAAGTTTTTTAATTGGTTAATTCTTCCAAAATAGTTTTTTCCAATGGTCAATTCATTCAAAAAGATTTTTTCGATTGGTCAATTCTTCTTAAATAATTTATTCCAATAGTCAATTTTTTTTTTAGTGGTCAATTCTTTGAAAATATTTTTTTGAATGGTCAATTTTTCCAAAATAATTTTTTCCAATGGTCAATTCTTTCTAAATAATTTTCTCGAACGGTCAATTCTTCAAAAATATTTTTTTTGAAATTGCCAATTTGTCCAAAATATTTTTTAGAAAGACAATTCTTTCAAAATAATTTTTTCGAATGGTAAATTCTTCCAAAATTATTTTTTCGAATAGTCAATCCTTACAAATGTTTTTTTAAGAAAGCCAAACCTTTTAGAGGGCTAATTCTATCCAAAATATTTTTTTCCAATGGTCAATTGTTCTAAAATGAGTTTTTCGATTGGTTAATTCTTCGTAAATAATTTATTCCCTTGGTCAATTCTTTTTTTTTTGGGTGGTCAATTCTTCGAAAATATTTTTTTCGAATTGTCAATTCTCTCCACAATGTATTTTTCCAATGATCAATTCTTCCAAAATGAGTTTTTCGATTGTTCTATTCTTCCTAAATAATTTATTATTTTTTTGAGTGGTCAATTCTTCAAAACTATTATTTTCCAATGGTCAATTCTTCCAAAATGAGTTTTTCGATTGGTTAATTCTTCGTAAATAATTTATTCCCGTGGTCAATTCTTTTTTTCAGTGGTCAATTCTCCAAAAAAAAATTTTTTCGAAATATCAATTCTCTCCATAATATTTTTTTCCAATGGTCAATTCTTCCTAAATGATTTTTTCGATTGGTCTATTCTTCTTAAATAATTTATTCTTTTTTCCAGTGGTCAATTCTTCAAAAATATATTTTTTAGAATAGTCAATTCTTCCAAAATAATGTTTTTCCAATGGTCAATTCTTCCTAAATAATTTTCTCGAATGGACAATTATTCCAAAATATTTTTTTTTAATGGAATCATTTTTGGAAAGCCTTTTCTTCCAAAATAAATTTTTAGAGCGGTCAATTCTTTTAAAACAATTTAATTGATAATCAATTTTTCCCAAATAATTACGTCGAACGGTGAAGATGAGTACCGGCCATCAGTACCTATGTCTTCTACTGCTATTCTCAAAATAAAAAAAAGCCCAGAAGCTAGTTACACAGGATGTGGCGATCTCGCTTGACCGATTCGACATCAGCGACAGAAACGCTAAGTTCATCATCGCGGCAACGGCCCAAGCTTTTGGAAACAAAGTACTTTCTCTCACGAAGCACTATCTGGTAATCTCGGAGATCCTACCGTGAGACCGTTAAGGGTGCGATCCTGCAAATAGGTTTCAAGATTTTCACCTGAGAGCTTAGACGATTAATTTTTTTTTTAAATTAACAACTTGCGGATCAAATACTAATTTTAATGGGCTACACAATCAGACAGTTTTCGTTTAAAAAAAAATTAAAAATCAAACAAACAAAAAATTTAGTAAAGATAATCTTATCTAATTAACATAAAAAAATATCTGATTTTGTGCGGAAATATCTCCGTTTTATATATCTGTTTAAATATTGTGAAAATGAAAAAAAATCAACTAGTTCAGCTTAAAATACGAATTAAATAAACAATATGGTAAGTATAAAGAGGACGCCACTGTGATTTTTGTTCTCGCCACCTAGCAGTGGATTGAACAAAGGATACCCGTGGTTTATCGAAACTAAGTAAACTCTAAGAGTCGAAATGACCAACCACGGACCACGGCTATAAGTGAATCTAAAACGAAAATAAGTAAACTCGAAGGTCGCAAGCTCGCTCGGCGATGAAACTCCAGCTGCATCCATAAATCTGCCTTGTTAAACAAATAACTATTATTTTCAAGATGTTTTTAACTAACGAATTACCTAGGCATATAAAACCTACGTGTATTAATGTAATATTATCAGCTTGTTTATTTTCAGACATGGATACTCGTGCGGATTATGCTCCCAAACCTTTGCGAGTAAGGGTAAACTCAGATACCATGCACACGGCCACAGAGAAAAGACAATTCCGTGCCCAAATTGCTCCAAGACCTTTGTATATGAATATGAGGTTACAAATCATTTGATAGGATGCGACCTGACTAAATTACGGCATTGTAAAATTTGTTCCAAACAATTCAAAACAAATTATTCTTACGAACGGCACTTGAAGACTCATGTACAAGGTAAGGTGCAATGCGATATATGTGGGAATCTATACGCTAATAAATCGAAGGTCACGCAGCATAAGAAAGGTGCACACTATGGCGTCAAGCACGATTGCGGGGTTTGTGGTAAGAGATTCGTATACTTAACGAATCTTAAGATGCACATGAGGAAACACGATCCATTATATAACAGTGCGGATGATAAGAAGTATCCATGTCAGGTTTGCGGAAAGTATCTTGAGCATAAGCATAGTTTGGTGGCGCACATGAGGGCGCATAATAATGAGAAACCATTCGGTTGTCCAATATGTGGAAAAACATTTACGACTAAGGGTAGCCTGACCATTCATCATGTAAGAAATCATACTGATGACAAAACACACACTTGTGAGATATGTTTAAAGAGTTTTGCAACGAATAGTGACTGTAGAAGACATATGCGCCGTCATTCGGAAAATAAGTCTAATAATTGTGATTTTTGCGAAATGAAGTTTGTTACTACTGTACAACTGAGGACGCATATGAAACTTCATCTTTAATTCTTGATTTATTTGTAAATCCGTGTTTTGTGTGTTTTAATAAATATTTATTAACCTACTTTATTAATTTTTTAAACCTTTTATCATTCCCGATATTCCAACCAAGACCACAAGTTTAAAAAGAATACTACAGCAAACAATTAGTAATTCCAGATTTGCTTGATGAATTAGCATGCTACTCGCGACAGACTTTATCTAATGCATCGTACACACTTGCGCATTTTCACGAACTGCGCAGCGTCGCAAACTTCGAAATGAACAACGCCGGGGTTGTGGCACAAAAACTTTAGGCACGCACAACCTTGAACTGAATGTGTACGCGCTGAACCCAGCCGTTCCCATAAAAATCCATTAATGCGGTTGCAGCTCTGTCACCGTTAAAACTAGTGCAACGTGGCAGTTTCCGCGCGTTTCCTTTGATCTGACAAGCGACGGATCGGCAGCGAACACATCTATGCGGCGCGGCTTTCGGCGCAAGTGTATACGAAGCATAATAAGCGTGGTTGTAATTTTTTATTTTTTTTATTTATGTTAAGAACTTATAGAAAGTTGTACACAAGTCAATGTTGGTAAAATAATAAATATAGTTATAATATAAAATGTAAAATATTTAAGTACGCAAATTCAAATTTACGTTTTAAGAAATGAAATGATAAAACCAAGTGCATTTATCATTTAATTACGGATTTATTATTAACAAGAACCTAACACCCTCCACGAATAGAATTTTGTGTTGTATGCATACAACACAAAATTTTAATAGAATTTTGTGTTGTATGCATACAACACAAAATTTTATACGTGGAGGGTGTTAGGTTCTTGTTAATAATAAATCCGCAATTAAATGATAAATGCACTTGGTTTTATCATTTCATTTCTTAAAACGTAAATTTGAATTTTTGTAGAATTTTTTCCCGCGTTCCATTTTAATTTTTTGAGCTCGAGAATTCGACACTGAAAAAAAAATAAATTTTCAAAAATTCGTAACTCCACTGAAAATTGTTGCACATTCAAAAACCAACATGGTTTTCAAAGATTGAAGTCTTGTGAAGTGATTTGAATTTTTCAGAATTTTTTTTCCTCGTTCCATATTATTTTTTTATTTTTTGAGCTCAAGTGTTCGTCATTGAAAAAAATATATTTTCAAAAATTCATAACTCGACTAAAAATTGCTGCACATTCAAAAACCAAAATTAGTTTGAAAGATCGACGTCTTGTGAAGTAAACTGATTTTTTGTAGGATTTTATCTCTTCGTTTCATATTAATTTTTAATTTTTTGCACTCGAATATTCGTCATTGTAAAAAATACATTTTCAAAAATTCATAACTCGACTGAAAATTGCTGCACATTCAAAACCCAAAATGATTTTGAAAGATCGACGTCTTGTGAAGTGATTTGAATTTTTGTAGAATTTTTTTCCCGCTTTTAAAATATTTGTTTTATTTTTTGAGCTCGAGAATTGACACTGAAAAAAAAGAAATTTTCGAAAGTTCATAACTCAACTGAAAATTGTTACTAATTCAAAAACCAAAATGGTTATGAAAGATCGAAGTCTTGTGAAGTGATTTGAATTTTTGCAGAATTTTTTTTCGCGTTTCATATTAATTTTTTTTATTTTTTGAGCTCGAGTGTTCGTAATTGAAACAGATAAATTTAAAAAATTCATAACTTGACTGAAAATTGCTGCACATTCAAAAACCAAAATTAGTTTGAAAGATCGACGTCTTGTGACGCGAATTGCATTTTTGTAGGATTTTATTCCTGCGTTTTTCATATTCATTTTTAATTTTTTTGCGCTCATGTGTTCGTCATTAAAAAAAAGAAATTTTCAAAAATTCGTAACACGACTGAAAATTGTTGCACATTCAAAACTCAGAATGGTTTTGAAAGATCGACGTCGTGTGAAGTGATTTAAATTTTTGTAGAGTTTTTTTTTCTGCGTTTCATATTAATTTTTAATTTTTTGCACTCAAGTGTTCGTCATTGAAAAAAATACATTTTCAAAAATTCATAACTCGACTGAAAATTGCTGCACACTCAAAAACCAAAATGATTTTGAAAGATCGGCGTCTTGTGAAATAATTTGAATTTTTGTAGAATTTTTTGCCGCATTTAAAAAATTTTTATTTTATTTTTTAAGCTCGAGAATTCGACATTGAAAAAAAAAGAAATTTTCAAAAATTCGTAACTCGACTGAAAATTGTTGCACATTCAAAAACCAAAATGGTTATGAAAGATCGAAGTCTTGTGAAGTGATTTGAATTTTTGCAGAATTTTTTTCTGCGTTTCCTATTCATTTTTTATTTTTTGAGCTCGAGTGTTCGTCATTGAAAAAAATACATTTTCAAAAATTCATAACCCGACTGAAAATTGCTGCACATTCAAAAACTAAAATTAGTTTGTAAGATCGACGCGACGTCTTGTGAAGTGATTTTAATTTTTGTAGAGTTTCTTTCCGCGTTTCATATGAATTTTTATTTTTTTGCACTCGAGTGTTCGTTATTAAAAAAAATACATTTTCAAAAATTCATAACTCGACTGAAAGTTGCTGTCCATTCAAAAACCAAAATTATTCTGAAAGATCGACGTCTTGTGAGGTAATTTGAATTTTTGTAGAATCTTTTTCCCGCGTTTCATATTAATTTTTAATTTTTTGCACTCGAGTGTTCGTCATTAAAAAATACATTTTCAAAAATTCATAACTCGACTGAAAGTTGCTGCACATTCAAAAATCCAAATTAGTTTGAAAGATCGTCATCTTGTGAAGTGAACTGAATTTTTGTAGAATTTTATTTTTGGGTTTCATTTTAATTTTGAATTTTTTGCCCTCGAGTGTTCGTCATTGAAAAAGAATACATTTAAAAAAATTCATAACTCGACTGAAAATTACTGCACATTGAAAAACCAAAATTATTTTGAAAGATCGACGTCTTGTGAAGTGAACTGAATCTAGTAGGATTTTATCTCTTCGTTTCATAATAATTTTTAATTTTTTACACCCGAAAATAATCAACCCTTAATTTTAACCCTTTATATTTTTTCACCTCTTTCAAAAAAGTTTTTGTTTTTTTATATAAATTTTTAAAATCTATTGCTGGATCTACTGCCAACTTCACACATTTTTTTTTTTATTTTTCAGAGCCAATAAATTCAAAACGCGCTGGTCAATTATTCAAATACCGAAATGTGATATAATGTATGATTTTTTTTTTAACTATTTTATCCCCCTTGAATATATTTCTGGTTTAGGACAGGTTTTAGAAGATAAATTGTAGTACTTACAAAACAATTAAAATTGAAGATTTTGGTCTAATTTTTGTGATTTTTCAAAGCTAATAACCTGGACAGATTATAAAAGATAATTTGTGGCTCTTACAAGAAATTTTGAAATTGAAGATTTTCGTCTTTTTTCAAAGCCAATACAGCTTTTAAAGAATAAATTGTAGTACTTACAAGAAATTTTAAAATTGAAGATTTTGGTCTAATTTTTTTGATTTTTCAAAGCCAATAACCTGGACAGCTTATAGAAGATAACTTGTAGCTCTTACAAGAAATTTTGAAAATGAAGATTCTCGTCATTTTTCAAAGCCTATACAGCTTTTAGAAGATACATTGTAGCACTTACAAGAAATTTTAAAATTGAAGATTTTGGTCTAATTTTTGTGATTTTTCAAAGCCAATAACCTGGACAGCTTGTAGAAGATAAATTGTAGTTCTTACAAGAAACTTTGAAATTGAAGGTTCTCGTCATTTTTCAAAGCCAATACAGCTTTTGGAAGATAAATTGTAGTACTTACAAGAAATTTTAAAATTGAAGATTTAGGTCTAATTTTTGTGATTTTTCAAAGCCAATAACCTGCACAGCTTATAGAAAATAAATTGTAAATTGAAATTGAAGATTCTTCTCATTTTTACCTTGTGTTTGTTCCAATTTGTTAGTAATTTTATGTGAGGAACAAGATCCGCCTTGATGAGAAACATATTTGTAACATTTTTTTTTACCACCCTAATGTACGTGGCATCACAAAGTGGATTTTATTTATATTCCTATTTGGTAATTTATTTTATATGTAATTATTTTAAAAATATACTCTTGGTAAGGCAGTGTTTATAGATTTAACGAAAATATTCATTTTGTTTCAGTTTTACTAACTTTTATTATTTTCAGAAATGGAATATCTTGCAAAATATGCGGCCAGCTATTTAAAACTAAAGATCAGCTTTGGACCCACAACGAAACGCACAAAGAGAAAAAAATTCCTTGTCCAACTTGTCCCAAGATGTTTTTATTTAAGTGCCATCTTAAACGACACTTGATAAGTTGCGATCCGTCTAAATTCCTAGTGTGTGTTGTTTGCTCCAAACTATTTAAAACAAATTTTGGTTACAAAAGGCACATGCAAAGACACACAAACGAAGCCATGGAGCAGTGCGATTTGTGCGAGGCGGAATATCCCACAAAATGGACGCTGTTACAGCATAAGAAAAGTGTGCATTACGGAGTCAAATACGACTGTCAGTTTTGCGGTAAAAAGTTTAAATATACGGTGAATTTAAAGTTCCACATGAAGACGCACGACCCGTTGTATAGCCGCGAAGAAGAGAGGAGGTTCTTGTGTAATGTGTGTGGGAAGTTTTATGCGAGTAAACTTACTTTATTTAGGCACGCAAAAATACATAAGGACTCTTAATTGTCCATAATGAGGAAGAGGGTCTTAATGATTCACAAGAACTTATGTTAGTTAAGAAATTTATTTTATTTTTTTGCGGGTTGCATAACTAGGGAATTTAATTTTGAAATTGTATTTTTGAGGATTTGTTCAATTTGGAAACAATAATATATATCAACGTTTAAAATAAATGTTTTTAACATTGACTTGACTTGTTAAAAACACGTTTTACGTATTTATTTAAAAAATTCGCAACTCGTACGAAAATTGTTGGATTTTTGAAAACTAAAATTATTTTGAGAGAATGATGTCTCCTAAAATAAATAAAAAAAATTGCAGAATTTTACCTGCACGATTTATATTTATTTCAATTTTTTTTCGTTGTCGATTCGACAAGTCAAAATTAAAGATTTTAAAAAATTCGCAACTCGTACGAAAATTGGTGGATTTTTGAAAACTAAAATTATTTTGAAAGAATGATGTTTCCTAACCTAAATAAATTTTTGGTGGAATTTTACCTGCACTGTTTATATTTATTTCAATTTTTTTTTTCATTGTCGATTCGACAATTGAAAATTTAGAATTTTAAAAAATTCGCAACTCGTACGAAAATTGTTGGATTTTTGAAAACTAAAATTATTTTGAAAGAATGATGTCTCCTAAACGAAATAAAATGTTTGTAGAATTTTACCTGCACGGTTTATATTTATTTCAATTTTTTCGTTGTAGATTCAACAATTCAAAATTTACAATTTTAAAAAATTTGCAACTTGTACGAAAATTGTTGGATTTTTGAAAACTAAAATTATTTTGAGAGAATGATGTCTCCTAAACTAAATAAAATTTTTATAGAATTTTACCTGCACGATTTATATTTATTTAAAAATGTTTTCGTTGTAAATTCGACAATTCAAAATTTACAATTTTAAAAAATTCGCAACTCGTACGAAAATCTTTCAAAACCATTTTGTTTTTTGAATGTGTGGCAATTTTCAGTCAAGTTATGAATTTTTTTAAATCAATTTTTTCAATGACAAATACTCGAGTGCAAAAAGATAAAAATTAATATGAAACGAGGGAAAAAAATTCTACAAAAGTTCAAATCATTTCACAGGACGTCAATCTTTCAAAAACATTTTCGTTTTTGAATAGGCAGCAATTTTCAGTCGAGTTATGAATTTTTTTAATCAATTTTTTCAATGACGAATACTCGAGGGCAAAAAAATTAAAATTTATATGAAACGAGAAAAAAATTCTACAAAAGTTCAAATCACTTCACAAGTTGTCGATCTTTCAAAATCATTTAGGTTTTTGAATGGGCAGCAACTTTCAGTCAAGGAACAAATTTTTGAAAATGTATTTTTTTCAATGACGAACACTCGAGCTCAAAAAATGAAAAATTAATATGAAACGCGGAAAAAAAATTCTACAAAAATTCAAATCACTTCACAAGACGTCGATCTTTCAAGAACATTTTGGTTTTTAAATATGCAGCAACTTTCAGTCAAGTTATGAATTTTTGAAAATGTATTGTTTTTCAATGACGAACAGTCGAGCTCAAAAAAATTAAAAAAATATTATGAAACGCGGAAAAAAATTCAAATCACTTCACAAGACTTCAACCAAACTGGTTTTGAATGTGCAACAATTTTCAGTCGAGTTACGAATTTTTGAAAATTTCTTTTCTTTCAATGTCGAATTCTCGAGCTCAAAAAATTAAAAAAATATTTTAAACGCGGGAAAAAATTCTACAAAAATTCAAATCACTTCACAAGACGTCGATCTTTCAAAATCGTTTTGGTTTTTGAATGTGCAGCAATTTTCAGTCGAGTTATGAATGTTTGAAAACGTATTTTTTCAATGACGAACACTCGAGCTCAAAAAATAAAAAAAAAATAATATGAAACGCGGAAAAAAATTCTGCGAAAATTCAAATCAATTCACAAGACGTCGATCTTTTAAAATCATTTCGGTTTTTGAATGTGCAGCAATTTTCAATCGAGTTATGAATTTTTGAAAATGTATTTTTTTCACTAGAGTGCAAAAAGTTTAAAATGAAATTAAAACGCTGGATTAAATTCTAGAAAAATTCAGTTCACTTCACAAGACATCTATCGCTCAAAATAATTTTGGCTTTTTAATATGTAACCATTTTCAGTCAGGTTACGAATTTTTTAAGTTTTCTTTTCTTTCAATGTCGAACACTCGAGCGCAAAAAATGAAAAATTAATATAAAACGCAGGAATAAAATTCTACAAAAATTCTAGTCATTTCACAAGATGTTGATCTTTCATTCAAATCACTTCATAAGACTTCGATCTTTCAAAACCAGTTTGGTTTTTGAATATGCAACAATTTTCAGTCGAGTTACGAATTTTTGAAAATTTCTTTTCTTTCAATGTCGAATTCTCGAGCTCAAAAAATAAAAAAAATATTTTAAACGCGGGAAAAAATTCTACAAAAATTCAAATCACTTCACAAGACGTCGATCTTTCAAAATCGTTTTGGTTTTTGAATGTGCAGCAATTTTCAATCGAGTTATGAATTTTTGAAAATGAATTTTTTCAATGACGAGCACTCGAGTGCAAAAAGTTAAAAATTAAATTGAAACGCTGGAACAAAATTCTACAAAAATTCAGTTTACATCACAAGACGTCGATCTTTTAAAATAATTTTGGTTTTTGAATACGCATATATTTTCAGTCAGTTATGAATTTTTAATATTTTCTTTTTTTTTCAATTTCGAACACTCTCGAGCGCAAATAATAAACATTAATATGAAACGCGAGAAAAAATTCTACAAAAATTTAAATCACTTCAGAAGACGTTGATCTTTCAAAATAATTTTGGTTTTTGAATGTGCAGCAATTTTCAGACAATTTATGAATTTTTGAAAATGTATTTTTTTCAATGACATGCAAAAAATTATAAATTAATATAAAATGCAATGATAAAATCCTACAAAAAATCAGTTCACTTTACAAGACGTCGATCACTCAAAATAATTTTAGTTTTTGAATATGCAACCATTTTCAGTCGGGTTACGAATTTTTTAAGTTTTCTTTTTTTCAATGTCGAACTCTCGAGCGCAAAAAATCAAAATTAATATAAAAGGCGGAAAAAAAATTCTACAAAAAATTAAAGCACTTAACAAGACGTCGATCTTTCAAAATAATTTGGTTTTTGAATGTGCAGCAATTTTCGGTCGAGTTATGAATTTTTGAAAATGATTTTTTTCAATGACGAACGCTCGAGTGCAAACAGTTAAAAATTAAATTGAAATGCTGGAATAAAATTCTACAAAATTTCAGTTTACATCACAAGACGTCGATCTTTCAAAATAATTTTGGTTTTTGAATATTCAGTAATTTTCAGTCCTGTTATGATTTTTTTAAATTTTCTTTTTTTTAATGTCGAACTCTCGAGCGTAAAAAAATCAAAATTAATATGAAACGCAGAGAATTTTTTTTACAAAATTTCAAATCACGTCACAAAACGTCTATCTTTCAAAATAATTTTTGTTTTTGAATGTGCAGCAATTTTTAGACAAGTTATGAATTTTTGAAAATATATTTTTTTCGATGACGAACTCTCGAGTGCAAAAAATTAAAAATTAATATGAAACGCCGGAAAAAAGTTCTACAAAAATTCAAATTACTTCACAAGGCGTGGATCTTTTAAAATAATTTTAGTTTTTAAATATGCAACAATTTTCAGTCGGGTTACGAATTTTTGAAAATTTCTTTTATTTTCAATGTTGAACTCTCGAGCGCAAAAAATTGAAAATTAATATGAAACGCAGGGAAAATTTTCTACAAAAATTCAAATCACCTTACAAGACGTCGATCTTTCAAAATCATTTTAGTTTTTGAATATGCAGCAATTTTGAGTCGAGTTATAAATTTTTTTAAATGTATTTTTTTCAATGACAAACGGTTTCAAATTAAATTAAAACGCTGGAATAAAATTCTAGAAAAATTCAGTTCACTTCACAAGACGTCGATCGCTCAAAATAATTTTGGTTTTTGAATATGCAGCCATTTTGAGTCAGGTTACAAACTGTTTAAGTTTTTTTTTTTTCAATATCGAACAATTGAGGGCAAAAAATGAAAAATTAATATAAAACGCACGAATAAAATTCTATTAAAATTCAAATCACTTCACAAGACGTCGATCTTTCAAAATCATTTTCGTTTTTGAATATGCAGCAATTTTCAGTCGAGTTATGAATTTTTGAAAATTAATTTTTTTTAATGACGAACACTTGAACGCAAAAAGTTTAAAATGAAATTAAAACGCTGGAATAAAATTGTAGAAAAATTCAGTTCACTTTACAAAGACATAGATCGCTCAAAATAATTTTGGCTTTTGAATACTCAACCATTTTCAGTGAGGTTACGAATTTTTTAAGTTTTCTTTTTTTTCAAAGTCGAACTCCCGAGCGCAAAATATTAAAAATTAATATGAAACGCGGAAAAAAATCAAAAAAAAAATTAAATCACTTCACCAGACGTCGATCTTTCAAAATAATTTTGGTTTTTGAATGTGCAGCAATTTTCAAGTTATGAACTTTTGAAATTGTATTTTTTTCAATGTCGAACTCTCTCGAGCGCAAAAAAATCAAAATCAATATGAAACGCAGGGAAAATTTTCTACAAAATTGCAGTTCACTTCACAAGACGTCGATATTGCAATATAATTATGGTTTTAGAATGTGCAGATATTTCTGTTGAGTTATGAATTTTTGAAATTATTTTTTCAATGATGAACACTCGACCGCAAAAAATTAAAAATTAATATGAAACGCAGGGATAAAATCCTACAAGAATGTAGTTTACTTCACAAGACTTCGATCTTTTAAAATATTTTAGGTTTTTGAATGTGCAACAATTTTCAGTCAAGTTATTAACTTTTGAAAATGTATTTTTTTCCAACATTCGAGCGCAAAAAATGAAAAATTAATATAACACGCAGGAATAAAATTCTATTAAAATTCAAATCACTTCACAAGACGTCGATCTTTCAAAATAATTTTCGTTTTTGAATGTGCAGTAATTTTCAGTCGAGTTATGAAGTTTTGAAAATTAATATTTTTTTCAATGACGAACACCCGAGTGCAAAAAGTTGAAATAAAGTGTAAACGCTGGAATAAAATTCTACAAAAATTCAGTTCACTTCACAAGAGGTCGATCTTTCACAATAATTTTGGTTTTTGAATATGCAGCAATTTTCAGTCGAGTTATGAATTTTTGAAAATTAATTTTTTTCAATGACGAACACTCGAGTCCAAAATAATAAAAATTAATAGAAAGCGCAGGGATAAAATTCTACAAAAAATCAGTTCACTTCACAAGACGTCGATTTTTCAAAATAATTTTGGTTTTTGAATGTGCAGCAATTTTCAGACGAATTATGAATTTTTGAAAATGTATATTTTTCAATTAAGAGAGCTAAAAATTACAATTACGACGTCGTACGAGGCTTTTTCAGAGGAATCGATTGTTAATATTTTTAACGTGTGTCAGGAAAATATTAATAAATTTACATAGTGTAAATCAGAATTTTGCGCAGAGCATACTGCGATTGTGGGAGTTTTTACAACTCTATCTGTAGAATGAATGTACTAAAGTAGGAAAATTTTTGTTATTTACTGCCAATATTTCGACATTTGTTTTAAGGCTTCCTCAGGGATCTATTATTGTAACCACGTTTTGTTGCTGCAATAATAGAGCCCCGAGGAAACCTTAAAATGAATGATGAAATATTGGCAGTAAATAAGAGTTTTCCTACTAGTCCCGTTAACCTCATTAATTCTATTTACATATATTTAAAACACTAATAAATTAACCTAAAATTTGCCTGTTGTTTAGAATCCAAAACATCCCTCTTCGCGTTAAAAAGAAAATTGTTCCTTTCTCCGTTACGAAGTACGGGAAAGTACCGTGTTCGCTAAAAAAATATTTTTAGCGGTAATATCAGTTTTGAGGTCTCTAGAGGCGACTTCAACAATTTCTGCGATTTTTTTCTTTTGAAATGTTACTATGCTTAAAAATAAATAAGATAATTTAAATTTATATTGGCTTTTATTTGATTTCATTCCTTGATAATGGTCGCGAGACCCAAACACGTTATAAACATTCCATCTGTGGAACAAGCAAGGGTTAAGCTTCAATCCATCTCATTTTATTATTTTCAGAACCGCGATTACGTGCGAAGTATGTGGCAAAATCTTCAAATTCAAGATGCAACGCAAACGACATCGTCGGATCCATAAAGAGAAAACTCTTTCTTGCTCAAATTGCTCCAAGAAATTTTTGTATCCATATGAACTTAAGCGACACTGGAAAGGTTGTATTGATGATCCGCTTAACCTGGTGGAGTGTAAAATTTGCCATAAGACAACACAATTACACAATTACAACGTGCATGTGAGGGATCATGCGAAAGAGTTTCAGTGTGACTTGTGCGAAGCTCGATATGCTCGTAAGTCCGCGCTCATTCACCATAAAAATATAGTGCACAACGGAATTACCTACGACTGTCTTCATTGCGACAAGAAATTCGCGATGAAGGAAACTTGGACGAAGCATTTAAAGATACACGACCCTCTCTACATTGACGAAGATGGTGGGAAATGCTCGTGTGACGTATGCGGTAAAAGTTTTAAGCACAAGGGACACAGGGCGATTCATTCGAGAAGTCATAACATCGACAGGCCGTTTAAGTGTAAAATATGTCCAAAAGGTTTTGTTTCAACACAAGCACTTAAATTACATGCTAGAATTCATTTGAAGAAATAGTCCATTTAAAATATGTTCTTATTTAATAAAATAAATAATGTATTGATTATTGTTTCTTAATCATTGCCCCAGACCTTACGGAATCGATTGCTGATTACTCTAATAAAGGAAACAACAATTTCTTGATTTTAATATAGCTATTAAGGCTGTTCGTCCCGCAACGAATAGACTTGATAAAATATATCATGGAGCCTATAGTAAACGCAATGTTAGAATTTTACCTGCACGATTTATATTTATTTCAATTTTTTCGTTGTTATAGATTCGATAATTTGAAATTTAGAATTAAAAAAAATTCTCAACTCGCTCGAAAATTTTTAGATTTTTAAAAACCAAAATTATTTTGAACGCGCGATTTATATTTATTTCAACAGTACGATGATGATTACAAAATTATATAATGCAACTCGAAACATGTTATGATCTATTTCACAAACCTATTTATTAAAGTGTTCCTTTCAAGTATTTTACAAACCATCAAATGCAATGATTATGTTAGTATAAATAGCCATCATTTTATAAATTGCATTATTGCATTGTGTACGCACACAGAACATTACACCACTTTATAGTTTAGTAATCGTGATACTTGAAAATGTATCTTTTCAAATTGTTTTCTTGTGCGCTGTATTTTCAGTTTGCAATTTGCAAACTCGAAATTGTCCCTGGACGTACTCAAGTACCGGCTTCAATGAAGGCATATATGGAATCTTTGGGAAAAGGAACGGTATCTGGAATTTTAATGTACGTTTCACCTAAGAGTGAGGATTTTTACTTGTGGTTTCATAATAATGATGTATTCCAATTCTCTATATACTTATATAATTCAAATGACGTCATTGCACGAAATTTACAAGCGAGTACAATAGCGATTGTAGTTGTTGTTGCGAACGCTCAAGAATTAAACAAGTTTATTATAGAATATAGGGATAACTTTTCCGTTATACCTGCTACACGCTACATATTCATAATAACAGAAAATGTAGAAGAAGATCTAGACACAATTAAGTATTTATTAATCAAAATATGGAACAAAGATTTTATAAAGTCCAACATTGTTTTTACGGTGAATGGGAAATTGAAAGATTTAACTTATAGTGGACTTACTAATCAAACTACTGACTATATAAAAACACCAAAAGCTCGGTACATAGACAAACTTACAAATTGGCATAAATATAAAATAAATGTGGGTTTGATGAATGATCCTCCAAAGACAATAACTGAAAATGGAAAATTTGTAGGTGTTTCAGTCAACGTACTTAGAGAACTTATGAAAATACTAAATGGTACCGCTGTAATAAAAAACACAACTTACGATAGGATTTACGATGACTTAAGAGCAAGAACTGTGGAATTCACCACAATTAGTAGTTACTATAAGCTATATTCAGATATTCAATACGCAGTTCCATTTAGCAGAGATGATATAGTGGTGATGATAGTAAAGTCTGAAGAAATCTCGCAGACAACTAAAATGTTACAAATTTTCAATTTATACGTTTGGCTTCTAATATTCGTCTTAATCGTACTACTATCATCATGTATAAGCATAATTGAAGGTGGTGGTATTAGCAACGCCTTTTTAAATGTAATTGGACCGCTCATTGGAACGGGTTCTTACAGTTTACAACATTACAACAAGCTTTTGAAATTGTCATTAATAGGCTGGTCACTTGTATCACTCATATTATCAAACTGCTACACCTCATCAATGCTCTCAAACTTACTATCAAAAAAATACTATCCTCAAATAAACACTCTATCCCAACTCAAAGAATCGAATTTTACAATCTGCATATGGGACGAATTGAGAAATAAAGTACCTGGGGAATACACTCATCAAATGAAATTTATTAACAGGCAGGAGATGTACAACAAAATAACCAAAAAGGAAAATAAATTTGGTTACGCTGTTGCTAAAAGCTACGCCGAAGCTTACCTTCGGTACTTATTGGGTGCCTATGGTGATGAGCATTTTCATATTATAGAAGAGTCGTTTATACCTGCCTATGAGTCGATTTCGTTTCATAAGAATTCCCCATATAGTCTTATTGTAAATACCATTATTGGAAACTTCGAAGAAAGAGGAATGAATTTAGTCGCTAAAGTTGCTAAAGTTAGAAACAGTATCATGAATGATGGTGGGCCATTAAATATATATCATTTGCAATCGGCTTTCGTTATTTTGTTTATTGGATTATCTGTTTCGGCGATTGTGTTTATAATAGAACTGACAATTGCTAAGCTCTGGAGATAAATAACAAAATATGAAACCTTATAATTATCGAATGATGTCATAACGCACTAAGCACTACACACAGCATTTATTAATATTGCAAGTGAATATATAATGAATAATACTAATTTATGAAAAACTACGAATACCGCATTCTTCGACTTTTAACACAGAGCAAAAGAACTTACGGTTTGATTCATCCAGGGATCTAAATAAGCAAGCAAATATGTCACAACAAGTAAACAAACAATTTTTTTTTGTGAAATAACTAGACAAATAGAACTTTTTTCCACTGAATTAAAAAAAAATATACGTAATCATCCACAGTTTTATCTTTACACATATAACGTAGTCGTTATAACGAGCGTACAACAAAAATCGACGACGAAGCTGGCGCTGGAAATCTAAAGTCGTGTCTGAACTAAGATCACACGCGCACGCGTAAAGTACTCTACAAGTCGGATGTTATTAACCCTTAATTATAATATCTGACATGTCACCGTTTAACCGCAACCAGCATTCCAACGCCATCTTCGTCGTCGATTTTTGTTGTACGCTCGATGGTTAGAACTATTACCCTATTCCTTCTACAGATAGAGTTGTAAAAACGCCCACAATCGCCAATGCGTCATTTTTACTGACCGATTCGAAAAATTGCGGGAAATCCGTACGTACAAAACAGGCGGTACAAATGCAAATGGTTGACGCGACCATCTACTGCGTCAGCTGTTGGCGTCTGTTCGCGATAGTACCTTTCCGCTTGATTGATTGGCATTCACTTCACAAGACGTTGATCTTTCAAAATAATTTTGGTTTTTGAATATGCAATCATTTTCAGTCGGGTTGCGAATTTTTAAAACTTTTTTATATGTCGAACTCGCGAGCGCAAAAAAATCAAAATTTATATGAAACACGGGAAAAAATTCAACAACAATTCAAATCATTTCACTTCGATTTTTCAAAATCATGTTGGTTTTTAAATGTGCAGCAATTTTCAATAGAGTTTTGAATTTTTGAAATTTTTTTCAATGACGAACACTTGAGTGCAAACAATTAAAAATCAATATACAGCACAAGAATAAAATTCTATAACAAGATGTCTAGCTATCAAAATAATTTTGGTTTTTGTATGTGCCGCAATTTTCGTTTGAGTTATGAATTTTTGAAAATGATTTTTGTCAATGACGAACATTCGAGTACAAAAAAATAAAAATCTATAAGAAACGCAGCGATAATATCCTAAAAAATGCAGTTCAGTTCACGAGACTACGATTTTTCAAAATAATTTTGGTTTTTCTATATGCAACTATTTTCAGTCGGGTTACAAATTTTTGAAATTTTAGTTTTTTTCAATGTCGAACACTCGAACGCAAAATAATTACAAACTCATGTAAAACGCAAGAATAAAATTCTGGAAAATTTAAATCACTTTACAAGACGTCAAACTTTCAAAATCATTTTGATTTGTGAATGTGCAGCAATTTTCAGTCGTGACATGAATTTTTGAAAATGTATTTTTTTTCAATGACACTCGAGTGCAAAAAATTAAAAATCAATGTGAAACGTGGAGATAAAATCCTACAAAATTCAGTTGACTTCACAAGACATCGATATTTCAAAATAACGTTTGTTTTTGAATGTGGAACAATTTTCAGTCGAGTTACGAATTTTTGAAAATTTATTTTTTTTCAATGTCGAACACTCGAGCGCAGAAAATTAAAAATTTATATAAAACGCGAGAATGAAATTATAGAAAAATTCAATTCACCTACTAAGACGTCTATCTTTCAAAATAATTTTGGTTTTTGTGTATGCCGCAATTTTCGGTCGAGTTATGAATTTTTGAATATATATTTTTTTTACACTTAAAAATTAAATTTTAACGCAGGAATAAAATTCTACAAAAACTCAGTTTACTTCTCAAGACATCAATTTTTCAAAATAATTTTAGTTTTTGAATGTGCAGCCATTTTTAGTCGGGTTAAGAATTTTTTTAATTTTAATTTTTTTCGATGTCGAACACTCGAGCGCAAAAAATTAAAAATTAATATAAAACGCAAGAATGAAATTCTATAGAAATTCAATTCACTTACCAAGACGTCGATCTTTTAAATTTTTTTTTCTATTTTGAACGTGCAACAATTTTTAGTCGAGTTACGAATTTTTGAATTTTTTTTTCAATGTCGAAATCTCGAGCGCAAAAAATTAATATGGAACGCGAGAAAAAATTCTGCAAAAATTAAAATCAGTTTACAAGACGTCGATTTTTCAAAATAATTTTTGTTTTTGAATGTGCAGCAATTTTCAGTAGAGTTATGAATTTTTTAATTTTTATTTTCAATGACGAACACTCGAGTGCGAAAATTTAAAAAATAATATGAAATGCAGGGATAAAATCCTTCAAAAATTCAGTTCACTTCACAAGACGTCGATCTTTCAAAATAATTTTGGGTTTTGAATGTGCAGTAATTTTCAGTCGAGTTACGAATTTTTTAAGTTTTCTTTTTTTTTCAATGTCGAACACTCGCGCACAAAAAATGAAAAAATAACACAAAACGCCGGAATAAAATTCTACAAAAATTCTAGTCATTTCACAAGACGTTGATCTTTCAAAATAATTTTGGTTTTTGAATGTGCAGCAATTTTCAGTCGAGTTATGAATTTTTTAAAATTAATTTTGTCAATGACGAGCATTCGAGTGCAAAAAGTTCAAAATTAAATTGAAACGCTGGAATAAAATTCTACAAAAATTCAGTTTACATCACAAGACGTCGATCTTTTAAAATAATTTTGGTTTTTGAATACGCAACTATTTTCAGTCAGTTATGAATTTTTAATATTTTCTTTTTTTCAATGTCAAACTCTCTCTCGAGCGCAAATAATAAAAATTAATATGAAATGCAAGAAAAAATTCTACAAAAATTTAAATTACTTCAGAAGACGTTGATCTTCCAAAATAATTTTGGTTTTTAATGTGCTGCAATTTTCAGCCGAGTTATGAAATTTTGAAAATGTATTTTTTTTCAATAACGAACACTCGAGTGCAAAATGTTTAAAATTAAATTAAAATGCAGGAATAAAATTCTAGAAAAATTCAGTTCACTCCGCAAAACGTCTATTTTTTTAAATAATTTTGAATTTTGGATATGCAACAACTTTCAGTTGAGTTACGAATTTTTGAAAATTTAATTTTTTTCAATGTCGAACTCCCGAGCGCAAAATATTAAAAATCAATATTAAATGAGGGAAAATTCTATAAAACTCCAGTTCACTTCACAAGACGTCGATCTTTCAAAATAATTTTGGTTTTTGAATGTGCAGCAATTTTCAGACAATTTATGAATTTTTGAAAATGTATTTTTTCAATGACGAACACACGAGTGCAAAAAATTAAAAATTAATATAAAATGCAATGATAAAATCCTACAAAAATTCAGTTCACTTCACAAAACATCGATCGCTCAAAATAATTTTGGTTTTTGAATATGCAACCATTTTCAGTCGGGTTACGATTTTTTTAAGTTTTCTTTTTTTCAATGTCGAACTCTCGAGCGCAAAAAATTCAAAATTAATATGAAAGGCGGGAAAAAAATTCTACAAAAAATTAAATTTCTTCTCAAGACGTCGATCTTTCAAAATAATTTTGGTTTTTGAATGTGCAACAATTTTCAGTCAAGTTACGATTTTTTTAAGTTTTCTTTTCTTTCAATGTCGAACACTCGAGCGCAAAAAATTCAAAATTAATATAAAACGCAGTGAAAATTTTCTACAAAAATTCAAATCACTTCACAAGACGTCGATCTTTCAAGATAATTTTCATTTTTGAATGTGCAGCAATTTTCAGTCAAGTTATGAACTTTTGAAAATGTATTTTTTCAATGACGAACACTCGAGTGCAAAATATTAAAAACTAATATGAAACGCAGGGATAAAATGCTACAAAAATTCAGTTCATTTCACAAGGCATCAATTTTTCAAAATAATTTTAGTTTTTGAATATGCAATTATTTTCAGTCGGGTTACGAATTTTTTTAAATTTTCATTTTTTCGATGTCGAACACTCGTGCGCAAAAAATTAAAAATTCATATAAAACGCAAGAATGAAATTCTATGAAAATTCAATTCACTTACTAAGACGTCTATCTTTCAACATATTTTTTTTATTTTGAACGTGCAACAATTTTCAGTCGAGTTACGAATTTTTGAATTTTGTCGAAATCTCGAGCGCAAAAAATTAATATGGAACGCGAGAAAATAATTCTGCAAAAATTAAAATCACTTCACAAGACTTCGATTTTTCAAAATAATTTTGATTTTTGAATGTGCAGTAATTTTCAGTGGAGTTTTGAATTTTTGATTTGTTTTTCAATGTCGAAATCTCGAGCGCAAAAAATTAAATGGAACGCGAGAAAAAAATTCTGCAAAAATTAAAATCACTTCACAAGACGTCGATTTTTCAAAATAATTTTGATTTTTGAATGTGCAGTAATTTTCAGTGGAGTTATAAATTTTTGATTTTTTTTTCAATGTCGAAATCTCGAGCGCAAAAAATTAATATGGAACGCAAGAAAAAATTTCTGCAAAAATTGAAATCATTTCACAAGACGTCGATTTTTCAAAATAATTTTGGTTTTTGAATGTGCAGCAATTTTCAGACGAGTTATAAATTTACGATTTTTTTTTTAATGACGAACTCTTGAATGCAAAAAGCTAAAAATGAAATTGAAACGTAGGATTAAAATTCTACAAAAATTCAGTTCACTTCACAAGACGTCGATCTTTCAAAATAATATTGGTTTTTTAATATGCAACTGTTTTCAGTCGGGTTACAACACTCAAGCGCAAAAAATTAAAAATCAATATAAAACGCAGGAATAAAATTCTACAAACATTCAAATAACGTCACAAAACGTCGATCTTTCAAAATCATATTGGTTTTTTAATGTGCCGCAATTTTCAGTCGAGTTATGAATTTTTAAATATGTATTTTTTTCAATGCAAAAAGTGCAAAAAATTAGAAATCAAAATGAAACGCATGGATAAAATCATACAAAAAATCAGTTCACTTCACAAGACGTCGATCTTTCACAATAATGTTTGTTTTTGAATGTGCAACAATTTTCAGTCGTTACGCGTTTATGATTTTTTTTTTAATATCGGACTCTCGAGCGCAAAAAATCAAAATTAATATGAAACGCAGGGAAAAATTTCTACAAAAATTCGAATCACTTCATAATACGTCGATTTTTCAAAATAATTTTGGTTTTTGAATATGCAAGTATTTTCAGTCGGGTTACGAATTTTCAACTTTTTTTATTTTCCACGATACAGATTTTTTGGATTTTTTCAATGTTCAATAAATGGAAAAATGAAATTTTCAAAAATTCGTATCTCGCTTGAAATTGGTAAATTTTGAAACACAAAAGTGGATTTTAAAGAGCGATATTTTAGTTATTTAATACTACAATTTTTCTAGAATTTATTTTCGGCGGTTAATATTTTTAATGAATTGTTTTTATTGAAACGTCACAAGTGTTCAACAACGCGGAAATTCAAAGTTTCAAACATTCGTATCTCGTCCGAAAATGTCTGAACCTTAAACAAATAACTTTCCTTTGTAGGCGCGATATTTTAGCAACTGAATATAATTGTTTTAGAATTTATTCTCCACTGTACATATTTTTTGGATTTTTACTTTCTCCGCTACGAAGTACGAGAAAGTATTGTGATCGTGAAAATAAAAATAAAAAATTCTGGAGATATCCTTTCGAGGGTCCCTAGATGCCATTTCAACAATTTCTGGAAAAAAGTTTGTGTGTGTGTGCGTGTGTGTGTGTGTGTGTGTCTGTCTGTGCGCGCTGTATCTCAAAAACCAATAGAGCAATTGATATGAAACTTTGAACATAAGTCTTATTTGATAATTCGAAGAACTGAAAAGCTTTTGGTAAAATTCCGTTCGCAACATTGGCTTCATTAATTAATGTTAATTGCCGTATGTGCTGTATTTTAAATGTTTCTATGCTTAAAAATAAATAAGATAATTCAAATTTATATTGGCTTTTATTTGATTTCATTCCTTGATAATGGTCGCGAGACCCAAACACGTTATAAACATTCTATCTATGAAACAAGCAAGTGTTAAGTTTCAATCCATCTCATTTTATTATTTTCAGAGCCGCGATCACGTGCGAAGTATGTGGCAAAATCTTCAAATTCAAGATGCAACGCAAACAACATCGTCGGATCCACAAAAAGAAGGCTCATTCTTGCTCAAATTGCCACAAGAAATTTTTGTATCCGTTTGCACTTAGGCGACACTTGAAAGATTGTATTGATGATCCGCTTAACCTGGTGGAGTGTAAAATTTGCCATAAAACAACACAATTACACAGTTACGAGCAGCATTTGAGGGATCATACAAAAGACTTTCAGTGTGACTTGTGCGAAGCTCCATTTGCTCGTAAGTCCACGCTCATGCACCATATAAATACGGTGCACAACGGAATTACCTACGACTGTCCTCATTGTGACAAGAAATTCGCGATGAAGGAAACTTGGACGAAGCATTTAGAGATACACGACCCTCTCTACATTGGCGAAGATGGTGAGAAATCGGATGCCGATTACTCTAATAAAGGAAACAAGTGAGTTATTTTCTTCTTGATTTTAGTGTAGCTATTAAGGCTGTTCGTCCCGCAACGAATAGACTTGATAAAATATATCATGGTGCCTATAGTACAGGAGGCCAAACGCAATATTAAAAAAATGTTGATGTGGCCATCATGTAACTTTCTCCGATTTGATGGTGTAAAAGGAGTTTTTATCATATCTCGCAAAGGTATCCATTTTTTTTTTCAAAAACTACTGTGGTTTCTTTGAGATCCACATTTATTTTAGAAAATCCCGTTATTTCTGAATCATCGAAGATAAATAATCGAAAAAGATATTAAATTCTATAAAATTTGTATTCAATTACCAAATCATTACTCTTTCAAATCCACTTTCGTTTTTAAAAATGTACTAATTGCGAATTTTTGAATATATGTTTTTTCGCTATGTTGATCATCTGAGACGCGTTGGTAAAAATACCGAAAAGAATAGATTATAAAAAATATATATTCAATTGCTAAAATAACACTCTTCCAAAACAAATTTTATTTTTGGAATTGTTCGAAAATATTTGAGAAAATACTAACCGCAAAGAATTCGTTCCAAAGAAATTCATTCAATTACCAAATTACCATTCTTTCAAAGCAACTTTTGGTTTTGAAAATACGCCAATTTTAAAGTGACAACGCAAGAATTTTTGAAAATATAACATTTTTGAAGAATCGAGGAAAAAATCCTATTGATCATTTGAGACGTTTCGGTGAAAATAATCCGCAAATGTAACTGTGAAGAATGGATTCTAAAAAATTATATTCAATTGCTAAAATAACACTCTTCCAAAACAAATTTTATTTTTGGAATTGTTAGAAAATATTTGAGAAAATACTAACCGCATAGAATTCGTTCCAAAGAAATATATTCAATTGCCAAATTACCGTTCTTTCAAAGCTATTTTTGGTTTTGAAACTACACCCATTTTTAAGCGACGACGTACGAATTTTTGAAAATATAGCATTTGTGAAGAATCGAGGAAAAAAATCTAAAAAATATTGATCATTTGAGACGCTTCCGTAAAAATAATCCGCAAATGTATAAACCGTGAAGAATGGATTCTAAAAAATTATTTTCAATTACCAAAATAATACTCTTCCAAAATAAATTTAATTTTTCGAATTGTTCGAAAATATTTGAGAAAATACTAACCGCAAAGAATTCGTTTCAAAAAAATTCAATCAATTACCAAATTACCATTCTTTCAAAGCTACTTTTGGTTTTGAAAATACACCAATTTTTAAGCGACCTACGAATTTTTTAAAATATAACATTTGTGAAGCGAAGAAAAATTGTTGATTATTTGAGACGCTTCGGTGAAAATAATCCGCAAAAATATGTAAACTGTAAAGAATAGATTCAAAAAAATATATTCAATTGACAAAATAAACCTCCAAACAAATTTTAATTTTTTAGTTGTTTGAAAATATTTGAAAGAATACAAACCGCAAATAATTCGTTCAAAGAAATATATTTAATTTCCAAAATACCTTTCTTTCAAAGCTACTTTTGGTTTTGAAAATACACCAATTTTTAAGCGACGTACGATTTTTTGAAAATAATACTATTGCGAAGCATCGAAGAAAATTCAAAATTCAAAAGAATAATTTCTACCAAAATTATATCACCAAAACATCACGTCCAATCATTTTCAAACGAGTTACGACTTTTTGAATTTTTAAATGACAACGCAAGATTTTTGAAAATATAACATTTGTGAAGAATCGAGGAAAAAATCCTAAAAAATATTGATCATTTGAGACGTTTCGGTGAAAATAATCCGCAAATGTAACTGTGAAGAATGGATTCTAAAAAATTATATTCAATTGCCAAAATAATACTCTTCCAAAACAAAATCTTATTTTTCGAATTGTTCAACAATATTTGAGAAAATACTAACCGCATAGAATTCGTTCCAAAGAAATATATTCAATTGCCAAATTACCGTTCTTTCAAAGCTATTTTTGGTTTTGAAACTACACCCATTTTTAAGCGACGACGTACGAATTTTTGAAAATATAACATTTGTGAAGCATCGAAGAAAAAATTCTAAAAAATGTTGATCATTTGAGACGCTTCGGTGAAAATAATCCGGAAAAATATGAACCGTGAAGAATGGATTCTAAAAAAATATATGCAATTGCGAAAATAATACTCTTCCAAAATAAATTTTATTTTTCGAATTGTTCGAAAATATTTGAGAAAATACTAACCGCAAAGAATTCGTTTCAAAGAAATATATTCAATTGCCAAATTATCATTCTTTCAAAGCTACTTTTGTTTTTAAAAATACACCAATTTTTAAGCGACCTACGATTTTTTAAAATATAACATTTGTGAAGCGAAGAAAAATTGTTGATTATTTGAGACGCTTCGGTGAAAATAATCCGCAAAAATATGTAAACTGTGAAGAATAGATTCAAAAAATATATTCAATTGACAAAATAAAACTCCAAACAAATTTTAATTTTCTAGTTGTTTGAAAATATTTGAAAGAATACAAACCGCAAATAATTCGTTCAAAGAAATATATTTAATTTCCAAAATACAATTCTTTCAAAGCTACTTTTGGTTTTGAAAATACACCAATTTTTAAGCGACGTACGATTTTTTGAAAATAATACAATTGCGAAGCATCGAAGAAAATTCAAAATTCAAAAGAATAATTTCTACCAAAATTATGTCACCAAAACATCACGTCCAATCATTTTCAAAGGAGTTACGACTTTTTGAATTTTTAAGTGACAACGCAAGATTTTTGAAAATATAACATTTGTGAAGTATCGAGGAAAAAATCCTAAAAAATATTGATCATTTGAGACATTTCGGTGAAAATAATCCGCAAATGTAACTGTGAAGAATGGATTCTAAAAAATTATATTCAATTGCCAAAATAATACTCTTCCAAAAAAAAATTGTATTTTTTGAATTGTTCAACAATATTTGAGAAAATACTAACCGCAAAGAATTCGTTTCAAAAAAATTCAATCAATTACCAAATTACCATTCTTTCAAAGCTACTTTTGGTTTTGAAAATACACCCATTTTTAAGCGACGACGTACGAATTTTTGAAAATATAACATTTGTGAAACATCGAAGAAAAAATTCTAAAAAATGTTGATTATTTGAGACGCTTCGGTGAAAATAATCCGGAAAAATATGAACCGTGAAGAATGGATTCTAAAAAAATATATGCAATTGCCAAAATAATACTCTTCCAAAATAAATTTTATTCTTCGAATTGTTCGAAAATATTTGAGAAAATACTAACCGCAAAGAATTCGTTTCAAAGAAATATATTCAATTGCCAAATTATCATTCTTTCAAAGCTACTTTTGGTTTTGAAAATACACCCATTTTTTAAGCGACGATCTACGAATTTTTGAAAATATAACATTTGTGAAGCATCGAAGAAAAAATTCTAAAAAATGTTGATCATTTGAGACGCTTCGGTGAAAATAATCCGGAAAAATATGAACCGTGAAGAATGTATTCTAAAAAAATATATGCAATTGCCAAAATAATACTCTTCCAAAATAAATTTTATTCTTCGAATTGTTCGAAAATATTTGAGAAAATACTAACCGCAAAGAATTCGTTTCAAAGAAATATATTCAATTGCCAAATTATCATTCTTTCAAAGCTACTTTTGTTTTTAAAAATACACCAATTTTTAAGCGACCTACGATTTTTTAAAATATAACATTTGTGAAGCGAAGAAAAATTGTTGATTATTTGAGACGCTTCGGTGAAAATAATCCGCAAAAATATGTAAACTGTGAAGAATAGATTCAAAAAATATATTCAATTGACAAAATAAAACTCCAAACAAATTTTAATTTTCTAGTTGTTTGAAAATATTTGAAAGAATACAAACCGCAAATAATTCGTTCAAAGAAATATATTTAATTTCCAAAATACAATTCTTTCAAAGCTACTTTTGGTTTTGAAAATACACCAATTTTTAAGCGACGTACGATTTTTTGAAAATAATACAATTGCGAAGCATCGAAGAAAATTCAAAATTCAAAAGAATAATTTCTACCAAAATTATGTCACCAAAACATCACGTCCAATCATTTTCAAAGGAGTTACGACTTTTTGAATTTTTAAGTGACAACGCAAGATTTTTGAAAATATAACATTTGTGAAGTATCGAGGAAAAAATCCTAAAAAATATTGATCATTTGAGACATTTCGGTGAAAATAATCCGCAAATGTAACTGTGAAGAATGGATTCTAAAAAATTATATTCAATTGCCAAAATAATACTCTTCCAAAAAAAAATTGTATTTTTTGAATTGTTCAACAATATTTGAGAAAATACTAACCGCAAAGAATTCGTTTCAAAAAAATTCAATCAATTACCAAATTACCATTCTTTCAAAGCTACTTTTGGTTTTGAAAATACACCCATTTTTAAGCGACGACGTACGAATTTTTGAAAATATAACATTTGTGAAACATCGAAGAAAAAATTCTAAAAAATGTTGATTATTTGAGACGCTTCGGTGAAAATAATCCGGAAAAATATGAACCGTGAAGAATGGATTCTAAAAAAATATATGCAATTGCCAAAATAATACTCTTCCAAAATAAATTTTATTCTTCGAATTGTTCGAAAATATTTGAGAAAATACTAACCGCAAAGAATTCGTTTCAAAGAAATATATTCAATTGCCAAATTATCATTCTTTCAAAGCTACTTTTGGTTTTGAAAATACACCCATTTTTTAAGCGACGATCTACGAATTTTTGAAAATATAACATTTGTGAAGCATCGAAGAAAAAATTCTAAAAAATGTTGATCATTTGAGACGCTTCGGTGAAAATAATCCGGAAAAATATGAACCGTGAAGAATGTATTCTAAAAAAATATATGCAATTGCCAAAATAATACTCTTCCAAAATAAATTTTATTCTTCGAATTGTTCGAAAATATTTGAGAAAATACAAACCGCAAAGAATTCGTTTCAAAGAAATATATTTAATTTCCAAAATACCATTTTTTCAAAGCTACTTTTGGTTTTGAAAATACACCAATTTTTAAGCGACATACGAATTTTTTAAAATATAACATTTGTGAAGCGAAGAAAAATTGTTGATTATTTGAGACGCTTCGGTGAAAATAATCCGCAAAAATATGTAAACTGTGAAGAATAGATTCAAAAAAATATATTCAATTGACAAAATAAAACTCCAAACAAATTTTAATTTTCTAGTTGTTTGAAAATATTTGAAAGAATACAAACCGCAAATAATTCGTTCAAAGAAATATATTTAATTTCCAAAATACCATTCTTTCAAAGCTACTTATGGTTTTGAAAATACACCAATTTTTAAGCGACGTACGATTTTTTGAAAATAATACCATTGCGAAGCATCGAAGAAAATTCAAAATTCAAAAGAATAATTTCTACCAAAATTAAATTATATCACCAAAACATCACGTCCAATCATTTTCAAACGGGTTACGACTTTTTGAATTTTTAAGTGACAACGCAAGATTTTTGAAAATATAACATTTGTGAAGAATCGAGGAAAAAATCCTAAAAAATATTGATCATTTGAGACGCTTCGGTAAAAATAATCCGCAAATGTATGAACCGTGAAGAATGGATTCTAAAAAATTATATCCAATTGCCAAAATAATACTCTTCCAAAATAAATTTTATTTTTCGAATTGTTCGAAAATATTTGAGAAAATACTAACCGCAAAGAATTCGTTTCAAAAAAATTCAATTAATTACCAAATTACCAAAAAAATTCAATCAATTACCAAATTACCATTCTTTCAAAGCTACTTTTGGTTTTGAAAATACACCCATTTTTAAGCGAGGATCTACGAATTTTTGAAAATATAACATTTGTGAAGCATCGAAGAAAAAATTCTAAAAAATGTTGATCATTTGAGACGCTTCGGTGAAAATAATCCGGAAAAATATGAACCGTGAAGAATGGATTCTAAAAAAATATATCCAATTGCCAAAATAATACTCTTCCAAAATAAATTTTATTCTTCGAATTGTTCGAAAATATTTGAGAAAATACTAACCGCAAAGAATTCGTTTCAAAAAAATTCAATCAATTGCCAAATTATCATTCTTTCAAAGCTACTTTTGGTTTTGAAAATACACCAATTTTTAAGCGACGTACGATTTTTTTTAAATATAACATTTGTGAAGCGAAGAAAAATTGTTGATTATTTGAGACGCTTCGGTGAAAATAATCCGCAAAAATATGTAAACTGTGAAGAATAGATTCAAAAAAATATATTCAATTGACAAAATAAAACTCCAAACAAATTTTAATTTTCTAGTTGTTTGAAAATATTTGAAAGAATACAAACCGCAAATAATTCGTTCAAAGAAATATATTTAATTTCCAAAATACCTTTCTTTCAAAGCTACTTTTGGTTTTGAAAATACACCAATTTTTAAGCGACGTACGATTTTTTGAAAATAATACTATTACGAAGCATCGAAGAAAATTCAAAATTCAAAAGAATAATTTCTACCAAAATTATAAATTGACTTTAAATACCACTATATACTGACTTTCGTTGAACCCTATTATTTTTCATACAAGTGGTCTGACATTTTTTATCCGCCATTTTGTTTTTGAAAAAATTGACTTTAATTTTGGAATCAGCGACCTTAAATACCACTATATACTGACTTTCGTTGAAACCCTATTATTTTTCATATAAGTGGTCTGAGATTTTTTATCCGCCATTTTGTTTCTGAAAAAAAATGACTTTAGTTTTGGAATCGGCGACCTTAAATACCACTATATACTGACTTTCGTTGAAATCCTATTATTTTCCATACAAGTGGTCTGAGATTTTTTATCCGCCATTTTGTTTCTGAAAAAAAATGACTTTAGTTTTGGAATCGGCGACCTTAAATACCACTATATACTGACTTTCGTTGAAATCCTATTATTTTCCATATAAGTGGTCTGAGATTTTTTATCCGCCATTTTGTTTCTGAAAAAAATGACTTTAGTTTTGGAATCGGCGACCTCACAAACCACCATATACTGACTTTCGTTGAAACCCTATCATTTTTCATTTAAGTGGTCTGCCATTTTCTATCCGCCATTTTATTTAAAAAAAAAATTACTTTAGTTTTGAAATCAGCGACCTCGAAAACCATCATTTAATGACTTTCGTTGGAACCCTATCATTTTTCATGTAAGTGGTTTACCATTTTCGATCCGCCATTTTTCTTTTGAAAAAATTGACTTTAGTTTTGGAATCGGCGACCACAAAAACCACCATATGCTGACTTTCGTTGGAACTCTATTATTTTTCATGTAAGTGGTCTGCCATATTCGACCCGCCATTTTGTTTTTGAAAAATTTGACTTCAATTTTGGAATCATCGACCCCATAAAACATCATATAGTGACTTTCGTTGGAACCCTATCATTTTTCATATAAGTGGTCTGCCATTTTCGATCCGCCATTTTGTTTTTGAAAAAAATGAGTTTAGTTTTGGAATCAGCGACCTCAAAAAAAACCCATATAGTGACTTTCGTTGGAACCCTATAATTTTTCATGTAAGTGGTCTGCCATTTTCTATACGCCATTTTGTTTTTGAAAAAATTGACTTCAGTTTTAGAATCACCGACGTTAAGAAAGACCATGTACTAAATTTCTTTGGAATCCCATCCTTTTTCATATAAGTGGTCCGTCTTTTGGTTCCGCTATTTTGTTTTTGAAAAAAAAATTCTTCAGTTTTGCAATCAGCGACCTCAAAAACCCGCAAATTTTGAATTTAGTTGGAACCCCATAATTTTTCAGATAAGTGGTCTGCCCTTTTCGACCCGCCATTTTGTTTTTGAAAAAATTGACTTTAGTTTTAAAATCACCGACTTCAAAAACCATTCCATTATTTTTCACATAAGTGACCCGTCATTTAAGATCCGCCATTTTGTTTTTGAAAAAATTGATTTCGGTTTTAGAATCGGCAACCTCAAAAACACCCATGTACTAAATTCCTTTTGCGAAAATTTATATTTAAGAAAAAAATGTTTTTTGCGACAGCCACCAATGGGTCGAGGGTGCCGGTGTGAGGTTGCCGATTTTTGTGAGCGAACAACTCCTCAATACATCAAATTTTCAATGAGATTTTTTTTCAAGATTTTTATACAGGGTGTCCCAGAAGTCGACATCAAGCCGAAATCTTTTAACAGACTAAGTCATGAGAGTTATCAGAAAAATATTTAAAAAAATCCAAATGTATTTAAAAAATTATGGCCATTTAAAAAAAAAACGAGAAAATCTACAGCCTGTGACGGTCTTTGATTTATTACAAGCATAACAAATGTTTACCATCAATTAAAATTACAAAAGATGTTCAAACTGCCTTCAGCCTCAATACAGGCTCGACATCTTCTTAAAAATGATCTTGTTATCCGACTGGCGATCTTCCGTTCTTGATTGATTCAGCCGCTTGAGTTAATCTTTGCTTTAACTCAGCTAAATTTTCTACTGACTTTTTTTTTAAATACATTATTTGGATTTTTTTAAATATTTTTCTGATAACTCTCATGACTTAGTCTGTTAAAAGATTTCGGCTTGACGTCGACTTCTGGGACACCCTGTATAAAAGCCAATTTTTGAACGGTCATAGATTTTAAAAAATAAATAGAAAAAACTTTTTTTTTGAGTTTTGTCTATTCACGAACTGCGAGTTGGAGAAAAATCAGTTTATAAACAAAAGGGGTCCTTCTTATCTAAATAGTAATTGTTAATTGATATACGCAGCTTTATATCTTACTAAATAAATTGTATTTAAAATCATGATAATTGTTCCGACCGTTACTACGTGGTAATTCATTAAAAAAAACATAGTGTTTTGTTCAGTGATTATGAATTTAAAATGTTACTTGTACCAGATAATTTAAATTAAATACTAAAAATTTAATTTTATTTCATTCAACTCCTTCACGATGGCCGCGAGACCAAAACATGTTATACCTGTCAAATTTCATTTTTAATTGAATGTTTCAAGCCACCTAAATACAACATTTAATTTTTATTATTTTCAGAGCCGCGAGGACTTGCGAAATATGCGGCAGAATCTGCGACAACAAGGAAATACTCCGACAACACCGTTACATCCACAAAGAAAGAACTTTTTCTTGCTCAAATTGCCGGAAGAAATTTGCTTTCATGTCTCAACTCAACCGACACTTAAAGACTTGCAATTACGATCCGTCTAACAAGTTGGAGTGTGATATTTGCAAAAAAACATTTAAAGCAACCGACGATTACATGAAACATAAAAATAAAGCGCACAGCGGGAAGACGTACGACTGCGCCCAATGCGATAAGAAATTCTTAGTGAAGAGATCTCTGACGATCCATTTAAAGAAACACGACCCTCTCTACTATGGCGAGGGTGGCGAGAAATTCTCGTGCGACATATGCGGGAAGACGGTGAGGCGAAAGGAACATTTACTAAAGCACATCAGGATGCACAACGAAAAAGCGTTCAGTTGCGCTATTTGTGGCAAAAACTTTGCTTCCAAGAGATACATAATGATGCACGCAAAAACTCATAACGTTGATTGGCCGTATAATTGTAAAATATGTTCAATAGGTTTCATTTTAAAATATAATTATGAAAAGCATATGCAAAACCATCATACAAAGGATAAGTCGTAGTGTTGTGATTCATGCGAAAGAGCATTTGGCTCATTTCACGTGAAATCAACTAATGGCTGTTGCCCTCATGTCACAGATGTTGGTATTTTTTTCGTGTCGGTAAGTATATTATAAAAAATGGTGATGTGGCCATCATGTTACTTTCTCCGACTTTATATTTACGTTTTCATGGGTTTATTTTCAATTGAAATCATATTTTAAATGTACATCGAGCGTTGCGTAAACTCGGATGAAACTGACGTTTAAAACGTCAAAATCATGAAAGATGGAAAAATTATACTTCAAATTCAAAAACTCGGTTTACTCAAAAACTAACGAGATTTCGAAAAAAACTTATTCTTTAGAAGTTGTTCATTTTGGCATTCTGTACAATTATTATTAATATAACATTTCTGTAACTATTATTGTTTTATAATTATAAACCAAAAATTAAAAAAATAATAATAAATTTTTTTCTCGAATAAAAATGATTTTATGAAAAATGTTTTCAAGCAAAAGATGGTAATTTCTTTGTTGTCTTCAAAGTTTGTTTGAATGTTTTTGTGATATTTTTCATATTTAAGAAAATATTGGCCAAAAACAAAAAACAGTTAAGGTAAACGCCCACTTCCGGTGTACGAAATTTTACCAAAAGCTTTTCAGTTCTTCAGATTATCAAATAAGATGGATGTTCAAAGTTTCATATCAATTTCTTTATTAGTTTTTGAGATACAGCGCACACAGACAGACACACACACACACACACACAGACACACACACACAGAGACACAAATTTTTTTTTCCAGAAATTGTTGAAATGGCATCTAGGAACCCCAAAACGGATATTTCCGTAAAAAAAATTTTTGAAAAAAAAATCACGATCACAATACTTTCTCGTACTTCGTAACGGAGAAAGTAAAAATGACTAATTTTTTTTTCAGAATTTTTGGATCAGAACTGAGGCCAGGGGGTCATTTTGAAATTTGACGCTATTTAACGACATGGCGCCAACAGACAAGGTGGCTTTTAAGTTTTTAATAACTGTAACACGCATTTGCGTGTTTAATATGGTTACTAAACACGCACACGCACTTGCGTGCTTAATATGATCATTAAACACGCTAATTCGCGCTTTGATTCACAGAACGCGAGTTATGATAATATTTTGTTTACTCTGTTTAATACTGATTTTAACTTTGATTTGAATTTTTTTTTTCAATTGTAATTGTAATAACAACTTTAATTTTGATTTTAATTTTTGTTGTAATTCTAATTTTAATTTTAATTTTCGTGAACAAAGTATAGTGTACAGTCAGAGAAAATATAAATGCGAAACTCGATCGGCGAGGGAATGCTGCCGCATGTCGGTACTTAGTTCAGTCGAATCCCGTTCCTACTTAAAATCCATTTATGAGGTAATAAAAAGATATCCCGAGATAAGATGGTCAAAATGCCACCTGGCACAGATTTTTAAATAATTATGAAAATATCATTAGTTGTGCTCTTAAACCAAAGTGGCCGTATATCAAAAAAACCCTACATGACCCGGGAAGCCCCAAAATAAGATTATTTCAAATATAATTTTTTAACCACTAATTATTTTAAAAATCTGAAAAAATCACAGATATTATTGACCCAAATGCCAAATTAGGTGAATTTTTTCAAGGTCATTGAACGTTATTTACAATATTAAAAAAATGTTTGAAAATAAAAAAAGAAAATTTGCCCACAAAAATGCCAAAAGTAGTCTTGAAAAAGAGTACTGAAAAAAATTGTCCCGAAAAAAATACCAAAAAGAGTACTGGAAAAAATTGTGTTGAAAAAAAATACCAAAAAGAGTACTGAAAAAATTGTCCTAAAAAAATGGTGATGTGGCCATCATGTTACTTTCTCTGACTTGGTAATATCATTTATATTTACGCTTTCATGGTTTATTTTCAATTTAGATGTGCATCGAGCGTTTTGTCGACTTGGATGAAACTGACGTTAAAAACTTCAAAGTTATGAAAGATGGAAAAATTCAAATTCAAAAACTCAGTTTACTTAAAAACCAACGAGATTTCGAAAACAACTTATTCTTCATAAGTTGTTCATTTTATTATTCATACATTTATTGTTATTATTATCGTTTCATAATTATAAACCAAAAATGAAAAACAAATTAATAAATTTGTTTCTCGAATAACAATGATTTTCCAATATTTTCCAACAAAAGATATTATTTTTATTTGTTGCCTTCAATATTTGTTTAAATGAGAGAGAGACAATACATTTATTGAGACACTTTTACAAATGACCTCAACAGGCAATTGACACTGTTTAAATGATTTTGTGACATTTTTCATATTTAAAAAAAATGGTGATGTGGCCATCATGTTACTTTCTCCGACTTGATGGTATCGTAGCCATTTATATTTACGTTTTCATGGTTTATTTTCAATTAAAATCATATTTTAAATGTACAATGAGCGTTGTGTAAACTCGGATGAAACTGACGTTTAAAACGTCAAAATTATGAAATATGGCAAAAATTATACTTCAAAATCAAAAACTCAGTTTACTCAAAAACTAAAGGGATTTCGAAAAAAAACTTATTCTTTATAAGTTGTTCATTTGAGCATTCTCTACAATTATTATTAAAATAAATTTGCTGTAACTATTATCGTTTTATAATTATAAACTAAAAATTAAAAAAATAATAATAATTTTTTTTCTCGAATAGCAAAGATTTTATGAAAAATATTTTCAAGTTAAAGATGTTCATTTCTTTGTTGTCGTCAAAATTTGTTAAAATGTATTTGTGATATTTTTCATATTTAAGAAAATATTGGCAAAAAACAAAAAAACAGTTAAGGTAAACGCCCACTTCCGGTATACGAAATTTTACCAAAAGCTTTTCAGTTCTTCAGATTATCAAATAAGACGGATGTTCAAAGTTTCATATTAATTACTTTATTAGTTTTTGAGATACAGCACGTACAGACAGACACACACACAGACACAATTTTTTTTTTCCAGAAATGGTTGAAACGGCATCTAGGGACCCCAAAACGGATATTTCCGTAAAAAAAATTTTTGAAAAAAAATCACGATCACAATACTTTCTCGTACTTCGTAACGTAACGGAGAAAGTAAAAATATTGGCAAAAAACAAAAAACAGTTAAGGTAAACACCCATTTCGGGTGTATGAAATTTTACCAAAAGCTTTCCAGTTATTTAGATTCTCAAATAAGACTTATGTTTAAAGTTTCATTCCAATTGCTCCATTAGTTTCTGAGATACAGCGCGCAGAGGCAGACAGATAGACAGACAGACACACGCACACACACAGACACACAGCACAATTTTTGTTTCCAGAAATTGTTAAAATGGCATCTAGGGACCCCAAAACGGATATTTCCGTAAGAAAAAATTTTTGAAATTTTTTTCACGATCACAATACTTTCTCGTACTTCGTAAAGGAGAAAGTAAAAATGCCAAAAATGAGTCTTGAAAAAAGTACTGAAAAAAATTGTCTTGAAAAAAATGCCAAAAGTAGTCTTGAAAAAGAGTACTAAAAAAAATTGTCCAGAAAAAAAAATGCCAAAAAGAGTACTGGAAAAAATTGTCTAAAAAAAATACCGAAAAGAGTACTAAAAAAATTGTACTGAAAAAAATTGCCCTGAAAAAAAAAAGTGCCAAAAGTAGTCTTGAAAGAGTACTGAAAATAAATGCCAAAAAGAGTACCGGAAAAAATTGTCTAAAAAAATGCCTAAAAGAGTCTTAAGAATAGAATAAAAGAAAATACAATTTTATTAGATCATTATAATGCCTTTACAATATTGGACACGTCAGGTATAAAATACATAAAGTTAAATTCAGACATGTATTCACGAAACAACTTAAAATAACTTAGTTAAAAGAGACTCTTATTCTTGGTGTTACGTAATTATATGATTTTTGAATTATGTTTTGCTATAGAAAGCCTGCTGTAGAAGTAACGATTTCGTCTTGAGAAAGAGTACTAAAAAGATTGTCTTGAAAAAAAATGGCAAAAAGAGTTTTGGAAAAGAATACTGAAGAAAATTGGCTTGAAAAAAAAATGCCATAGTAATCTTGAAAAAGAGTACTGAAAAAATTGTCCTGAAAAAAATGCCAATTGAGCAGTGAAAAAATTTGTTTAAAGAAAATTACAAAAAGAGTACTGAAAAAATTGTCTTGAAAAAAAATGCCAAAAAGAGTACTGGAAGAAATTGTCCTGAACAAAATGCCAAAAAGAGTATTGGAAAAAATTGTCTTGGAAAAAATGCCAGTGTCTTAAGAGTACTAAAAAAAATTGTCCCCAAAAAATGCTAAAAAGTGAACTCAAAAATGCCAAAAAGAGTACTGGAAAAAAATGTCCTGAATAAAATGCCAAAAAGAGTACTGGAAAAAATTATCCTGAATCAAATTCCAAAAAAAAGTACTGGAAAAAATTGTCTTGGAAAAAATGCCAGTCTCAAGAATCAAAAAAAAAAAAATTGTCCCGAAAAAATGCTAAAAAGTCTTGAAAAAGTGAACTAAAAAAATGCCAAAAAGAGTACTGGAAAAAATTGTCCTAAATAAAATGCCAAAAAGAGTACTGGGCAAAATTGTCCTGAATAAAATTCCAGAAAGAGTACTGGAAAAAATTGTCCTGAATAAAATTCCAAAAAGAGTACTAGAAAAAATTGTCTTGGAAAAAATGCCAAAGAGTCTTAAGAGTACTAAAAAAAATTGTCCCAAAAAATGCTGAAAAGTCTTGAAAAAGTGAACTAAAAAAAATTCCAAAAAAAGTACTGGAAAAAATTGTCATGAACAAAATGCCAAAAAGAGTACTGGAAAAAATTGTCCTGAATAAAATTCCAAAAAGAGTACTGGAAAAAATTGTCCTGAATAAAATGCCAAAAAGAGTACTGGAAAAAATTGTCTTGGAAAAAATGCCAAAGTGTCTTAAGAGTCCAAAAAAATTGTCCCAAAAAAATGCGAAAAACTCTTGAAAAAGTGAACTGAAAAATGCCAAAAAGAGTACTGGAAAAAATTGTCCTGAATAAAATTCCAAAAAAAGTACTGGAAAAAGTTGTCTTGGAAAAAATGTTAAAGAGTCTCAAGAGTCCAAAAAAAATTGTCCCAATAAAATGCGAAAAACTCTTGAAAAGGTGAACTGAAAAAATGCCAAAAAGAGTACTGGAAAAAATTGTTCTGAATACAATGCCAAAAAGAGTACTGGAAAAAATTGTCCTGAATAAAATTCCAAAAAGAGTACTGAAAAAAATTGTCTTGGAAAAAATGCCAAAGAGTCTTAAGAGTACTAAAAAAATTGTCCCAAAAGAATGCTGAAAAAGAGTACTGGAAAAAATTGTCCTGAACAAAATGCCAAAAAGAATACTGAAAAAAATTGTCTTGGAAAAAATGCTAAAGAGTTTTAAGAGTACTAAAAAAATTGGCCCGAAAAAAATGCTTAAGTCTTGAAAAAGTGTAATTTAAAATTTTATTTCGTCATATGATTGTTGTCAATAAATACCATCTATGTGACTTTTTTCATCTTCCAACGTTTGATGCGACAACTTCAAAAATACGAATAACTAATATTTTTAAAAAAATTGTCCCAATAAAATGCGAAAAACTCTTGAAAAGGTGAACTGAAAACATGCCAAAAAGAGTACTGGAAAAAATTGTTCTGAATACAATGCCAAAAAGAGTACTGGAAAAAATTGTCCTGAATAAAATTCCAAAAAGAGTACTGAAAAAAATTGTCTTGGAAAAAATGCCAAAGAGTCTTAAGAGTACTAAAAAAATTGTCCCAAAAAAATGCTGAAAAAGAGTACTGGAAAAAATTGTCCTGAACAAAATGCCAAAAAGAATACTGAAAAAAATTGTCTTGGAAAAAATGCTAAAGAGTTTTAAGAGTACTAAAAAAATTGGCCCGAAAAAAATGCTTAAGTCTTGAAAAAGTGTAATTTAAAATTTTATTTCGTCATATGATTGCTGTCAATAAATACCATCTATGTGACTTTTTTCATCTTCCAACGTTTGATGCGACAACTTCAAAAATACGAATAACTAATATTTTTTGTATATTTGTCAACAGTTGAACAGTCATTTTATGTAAAATTATTATTAGTATTTCAGTATTAATTTTTTTTCAGTTTCGTATGAAGAACCCAATTTTTTGTCAAGATATGACCATGAAACCCTCGAAAAATGGGTTTTGTTTTTAACCACTATAAAAAACTGAAACAAATCATAAATATTTTTATCCCAAATACCAAATTAAGTAAATTTTTTTAAGGTTAGAAAGGGCGAAAAAAAAATTGTTAAACTTAAAAAAAATACCCTAAATAAACTTTTATTTAGGTAAACAATATATGAGAATTTTTCAGATTATTATAATAATTTTTAGTGTTTAAAAAAATAAAATCTTATTTTTCGAGCGTTTCAAGGTCATATCTTAGCAAAAATGGGGTAACATATTTATACGAAACTGAAAAGAAAATTACTACTAAAATATTACCAATGATTTTATATAAAATTACTGTTCAATTGTTGATAAATATATTTAAAAAATATCAAAATAAACATTTTAGTTATTCGAATTTTTGAAGATGACGTACCAAAAATTGGAAGATGAAAAAATCACTGATAGAAATCATATAACGAAATAAAATTTTCACTTAAGGGCGAGAAGTGAACTAGGCTTGTAAATTTTATTACCTCATAATTGTATTTTAAGTGGGGACGGGTTTCGACCGAACTAAGCACCGACATGCGGCAGCATTTGCTCGCCGAGCGAGTTTCGCATTTGTATTTTCTCTAACTGTACAACTCGCATATAATGGCTATTAATCACTCAAATGATTTGCTCCACTCGCCTACGGCTCGTTCCGCAAACATCGTTCTCGTGATTAATAGTCATCATTATATGCTCGTTGTACAATATACTATTATTGCGCATGTAAATTTCCAGCATTTTACAAATTCTGTTTTGTAGTTTATACTTTTGTCTTTCAAATGACACCAAAATGAACAAAATTGCTTCACAAATAACAAAGTTATCGTTATTACAAACTTAAACCATTGCCATTTTGTTAAATTGCATCAAATTTTAAAATTACCTACTGACCTCCCAGTTTTGACACAGAAATTCTAAAAAAAAAATTACCATTTTTCATTATGAACTTGCTGACAATTTTTTGTTTTACAAAAAACTATGACATGAGGGCAACGAGATTTTTTTATTTGGGTGATTTGAAATGAAGTGAGCAATTTGATAATTCATAAGCACTTAAATCATATGGTATAATTCGTGTAAAAAAATTAAATAAATAATGTTTTTATTTGTAATGTTTCTTTATAATTGTCCCAAACCTTTGTTACGGAATCGATTACCGATTACACCGGTTGGCAAAAAAGTGATTTTCGAGCACAACCACCTGTTGCGGCTTGTGAAAAATTTTACAATATCTTTTTTGAGAAAAAAAAGATCATTTTAATTGAATATTTCAATCCACCTAAATACAACATTTAATTTTATTATTTTCAGAGCAGCGAGCACTTGCGAAATATGCGGCAGAATCTGCGCCAACAAGGAAAAACTCCGACAACACCGTTACATACACAAAGAAAGAACTGTTTCTTGCTCGAATTGCTCCAAGAAATTTTTTTTCACGTCTCAACTCAACAGACACTTAAAGAGTTGCATTTACGATCCGTCTAACCAGTTAGAGTGTGATATTTGCAAAAAAACATTTAAAGCAACCGACAATTACAAAAAGCATCTAAAGGATCACACGAGGGAGTTTCCGTGCGATTTGTGCGACGCTCGATTCACTCGCAATTACCTGCTCAACGAACATAAAAATAAAGTGCACAGCGGGAAGACGTACGACTGTGCCCAATGCGATAAGAAATTCTTATTGAAGAGATCTCTGACGCTCCATTTAAAGAAGCACGACCCTCTCTACAATGGCGAGGGCGGCAAGAACTTCTCGTGCGACATATGCGGGAAGACGGTGAAGCGGAAGGAACATTTACTAACGCACATCAGGATGCACAACAACGAAAAGCCGTTCAGTTGCGCTATATGCGGCAAAAACTTTGCTTCCAAGAGATACATAATGATGCACGCGAGAACTCATAACGTTGATAGGCCGTATAATTGTAAAATATGTTCGATAGGTTTCATTTTAAAATATAATTATGAAAAGCATATGCAAAGCCATCATACAAAGGATAAGTCGTAGTGCTGTGATTCATGCGAAAAGGCTTTTGCCTCATTTCACGTAAAATCAACTGATGGCTGTTGCCCGCATGTCACAGATTTTTGTTTTTTTTAATCAGCAAGTATATCATGAAAAACGATTAATTTTTTTTTTAAGAATTTTTGACTCAGAACAGGTAATTTTGAAATTTGATGCAATTTAACAAAATGGTATCAACGGGTAAGGAGGCGTTTAAGTTTGTAATAACTATAACTTTGTTATTTATGAACCAATTTTGAATATTATAAATTATAAACTACAGAACAGAATTTGTAAAATACTGGAAATTTACATGTGCAATAAAATATTTTATATTTTTTATTGCAAAATATATGCAAATTTCAGGAATTTATTACAGCAAAACCATAAGTTTCATCACCTTCAATTTTTTTCCTAATGCTTGTAATCAATTTTTTTTACCATAAAAAAAATACCATTTTTGATTGTGTACTTGCTGACAATTTTTTTTTACAAAAATCTGTCACATGAGGACGAGATTTTTTAATTTGGGTGATTTGAAATAAAACGAGCCATTTGATAATCCACAAGCACTTAAATCATATGGTGGAATTAGTTAAAAAATAAAAATAAATAATGTTTTTATCGTTAATGTTTCTTTATAATTATTCCAAACCTTTGTTACGGAATCGATTGCCGATTATACCGGTTAGCAGAAAAATAATAATTTTCGAGCACTGACACCAATCCTGCTGATTCTTATTCTGTGGGGCTAGAGAGGTGAAACGTTCTTAAATTGCAAAAAGATCATTGAAACATCAATTTTCCGGGGTTTTCGCATTGTTTTAACTTATTTTCTACATACTCCAGCTTCCTTCCCCAAATAATAAAAATATATGGCAACAATATACAGGCGGACGCAACATAGGAAATCGCATGTTAATTTTGAAATGTTCAAATATTGGCTCCCCTAATTATTTTGGAGACAAGATGTATTTAACTTTTTGTAGAGAGAAAAATCATCCCATTAGTAGTGTTCACACAGTTTTAATAACTGTAAGTGTGAAAATGAGGACATACAAGAACAAGATCCAGCAAGAAAAAATTAAAAGGAGTTAGATATTTTGCTATCCGTCGAAGAAAATACGAATATATAAAAAATATAAACCATACAACTGCTTTTAAGGTTTTAGAGAAACACACATTTATTCCTTTTTAGTACGAGTGCCATCAAGGTGACGAAGAATTTTGTTTCGAGATAATGGAAAGATGATAAAGTGTTCTTAAAGAATATTTGTTTTAGTGATGGGTGTACTTTTACTTTAAACAATGAACCCAATGTGCAGAATTATAGGTATTAGAATAGGAAAAATTAACATCGCTTTATCTAAACCAGGATCCAGTAGCCACCAAAAATCAACGAGTGGACTGAAATTCTAGCTTCTCATATTATTGGACCCTTTTCTCCTGATATAAATTTGACTGGGCAATAGAGATGGCCAAAACTGTTACTTTTGAATCACGTTGCTACCTGTGATTGCTACTTTCAAATATCAGTGATTTTAAACTGTGACTATGATCAGAAAAACATCGCAGAAAAAAATATAAAGAAAAACGCAGGAAAAATTCCATAAAAAATCATCCTCAATGTCCAAAGTATCGCTTATTCAAAATCAATTTGTTTTTTGTAAATCCAACAATTTTCAATAGAGATATGGATTTTTGAAAATTTTTGTTTTAATTTTGTGAGCACCTGAATAAAAACATCGTAGAAAAAAATATAAAAAACGCAGGAAAAATTCCATAAAAAAACATACTCAATGGCCGAAGTATCGCTTATTCAGAATCAATTTGGTTTTTGGAAATTCAATAATTTTCAATAGAGATATGGATTTTTAAAATGTTTCTTTTAATTTTTTGAGCACCTAAACAAAAACATCGCAGAAAAAAATATAAAAAACGCAGGAAAAAATCCACAAAAAATAATCCTCAATGGCCGAACTATCGCTTATTCAAAATCAATTTGGTTTTTGTAAATTCAATAATTTTCAATAGAGATATGGATTTTTGAAAATGTTTCTTTTAATTTTCTGAGCACCTGAACAAAAGCATGTCAGAAAAAAATATAAAAAACGCAGGAAAACTTCTATAAAAAATCATCCTCAATGGTCGAAATATCGCTTATTCAAAATCAATTTGGTTTTTGGAAATTCAATAATTTTTAATAGAGATATGAATTTTTAAAAATTTTTGTTTTAATTTTCTGAGCACAAACAAAAACATCTCGGAAAAAAATATAAAAAACGCAGGAAAAATTCAATAAAAAATAATCCTCAATGGCCGAAGTATCGCTTATTTAAAATCAATTTGGTTTTTGTAAATTCAATAATTTTTAATAGAGATATGGATTTTTGAACATTTTTGTTTTAATTTTCTGAGCACTTGAACAAAAACATCTCAGAAAAAAATATAAAAAAGGCAGGAAAAATTCTATAAAAAATCATTCTCACTGGCCGAAGTATCGCTTATTCAAAATCAATTTGGTTTTTGGAAATTCAATAATTTTTAATAGAAATATGGATTTTTGAAAATTTTTGTTTTAATTTTTTGAGCACCTGAACAAAAACATCGCAGAAAAAAATATAAAAAACGCAGGAAAAATTCCACTAAAATAATCCTCAATGGCCGAAGTATCGCTTATTCAAAATCAATTTGGTTTTTGTAAATTCAACAATTTTCAGTAGAGATATGGATTTTTGAAAATGTTTGTTTTAATTTTTTGAGTACCTGAACAAAAACATCTCAGAAAAAAATATAAAAAACCCAGGAAAAATTCCATAAAAAATAATCCTCAATGGCCGAAGTATCGCTTATTGAAAATCAATTTGGTTTTTGTAAACTCAATAATTTTCAAAAGAGATATGGATTTTTGAAAATGTTTGTTTTAATTTTCTGAGCATCTGAACAAAAACGTCTCAGAAAAAAATATAAAAACCCAGGAAAAATTCCATAAAAAATAATCCTCAATGGCCGAAGTATCGCTTATTCAAAATCAATTTGGTTTTTGTAAATTCAATAATTTTCAATAGAGATATGGATTTTTGAACATTTTTGTTTTAATTTTCTGAGCACCTGTGCAAAAACATTTCAGAAAAAAATATAAAAAACGCAGGAAAAATTCCATAAAAATCATCCTCCATAGTCGAAGTATCGCTTATTCAAAATCAATTTGGTTTTTGTAAATTCAATCATTTTTAATAGAGATATGGATTTTTGAACATTTTTGTTTTAATTTTCTGAGCACCTGAATAAAAACATCTCAGAAAAAAATATAAAAAACGCAGGAAAAATTCCATAAAAAATCATCCTCAATGACCGAAGTATTGCTTATTCAAAATCAATTTGGTTTTTGTAAATGCAATAATTTTCAATAGAGATACGGATTTTTGAAAATTGTTGTTTTAATTTTTTGAGCACCTGAACAAAAAAATCTCAGAAAAAATATAAAAAACGCAGGAAAAATTCCATAAAAAATCATCCTCAATGGCCAAAGTATCGCTTATTCAAAATCAATTTGGTTTTTGGAAATTCAATAATTTTTCATAGAGATATGGATTTTTGAAAAATTTTGTTTTAATTTTCTGAGCACCTGAACAAAAACATCGCAGAAAAAATATAAAAAATGCAGGAAAAATTCCACAAAGAATTATCCCCAATGGTCGAAGTACCGCTTATTCAAAATCAATTTGGTTTTTGTAAATTCAGCAATTTTCAATAGTGATATGGATTTTTGAAAATGTTTGTTTTAATTTTTTGAGCACCTGAACAAAAGCATGTCAGAAAAAATATAAAAAACGCAGGAAAAATTACATAAAAAATCATCCTCAATGGCCGAAGTATCGCTTATTTAAAATCAATTTGGTTTTTGTAAATTCAATAATTTTCAATAGAGATATGGATTTTTGAAAATGTTTGTTTTTCAAAAATTTGGTGTTTATATTTTGGTAAAATGTTTTGACTACGTAATCGTCGTATTGGTGCCCTACAGTAAAACTATCTTATCTTATCTTAATTACTCACCTGTGCCGCAATGTAAATAAATATTTTGACGATATATTTTGTTGTTACAATTTTTAAGGTTTGCTATGGATTGATATGTATTTGCATGTGTGTATATACCGGGTGACCCAGCGATCTGTAAAAGGCCCATAACTTATTTGCTATTTGAGATATCGACTTCTAGTTTTCCTGAACTGGTACCGACACTTATTCTACATATTTTAAAAATATGTATGTTTTTGTTCAGGGTGTCCCAATGTACATAACAGACCAAAGTTATGTTTTTTTAAATGGAACACCCTATATTTTATACTTTATTTTCAACCCCCTGAGAAGCTGATAAAAATGGTATAAGATAGTATGGGTCTATTATGGACGATTGGTTAGTTATGGGCAAATTTGTGGCAAAAACAAGGACACATTGAAAAAGTTGCAGAAGCGCTCCTAGCAATGCTAGCGTCGTTTATTATACACTAAAGAATTTTCCACATCATGAAGAATAATACAAATCGGCTTTGGTTCTTTTTTGTTCATACTGCTATACAGGGTGTCAACATACGCAAAATAATGGATAACTATTTTTTTTCAAATGGAACACCCTATATATCTTGCCACCAATGCATGGAATTTTTAATAACCTTTCCAATGATGTACAATTTGTATAATGAAATATGAAGGATTCTTAAGATTTAACCAAAAAACTTTTTTCTTCTGCTCATTTTTGGATTTCAGCCAAAACTATACATTTTCTGAAAAAATAATAAGAGATCAAAGTTGTAGAGCTGAAAATTTTAGATCGATGTAGGTCTTTCGACTTTTCCAATAATGCGTGCATTGCCCGCCAGAGTGCGCAAAATCGTGACCGTATATGCATTTTAGCGTTTTTCTCAAATATTTTGTTAATTAATTGCACTATACTTCATTTTCCACGTCCTCCAGCAGAAAAACGGGTAATTATAGAATTATTTAAATGACCTACATCGATTGAAAATAATCTGCTCCATAACTCTCAAAAGAAGCAATTTTTGCCCAAATGGCATAGTTTTCGCTAAAAATGCAAAAAAACATTGAAAAACGCAAAAATTGATATATACATTTTTAATTTGTATTTTTAGGGAAAACTAAGCGTTTTTTGCAAAAATTGCTTCTATTAAGAGTTGTAGAGCGGAAAATTTTGAATCGATATGAGCCATTTTAATTTTCCTATAATTTTCCGTTTCTCTGTAGAGGGTGAAGAAAATAAAGTATAGTGCAATTTATTAATAAAAAATTTGAAAAGAAAACGCTAAAATGCATAAACGGTCACGATTTTGCGCGCTCTGGTGGGCAATGCACGCATTATCTTAAAAGTTAAAAGACCTATGTCGATCGAAAATTTTTCGCTCTACAACTTTGGTCTCTTATAATTTTTCCTGAAAATGCATTGTTTTGGCTGAAAATCTAAAAATCAGCAGAAGGTGACGAAACAAATATGTTTTTATTGATAAATCTCAAGAATCCTTAATATTTTGTTATACAAACTGTATATCATTGGAAAGCTTATTAAAAATTCTATCGATTAGTGGCAACTTATATAGGGTGTTCCATTTGAAAAAAAATAGTTATCTATTGTTTTGCTTATGTTGACACCCTGTATAGCGCTATCAATAAAAGAGAACCAAAGCCGATGTGTATTATTCTTTATGATGTGGGAAATTTTCTAGCGTACAAATAATGATGCTATCTTTGCTAGGAACGCTTCTGCAATGTTTTCAATGTGTACATGTTTTTGCCACAAATTTGCCCATAACTAACGAACCGTCCATAATAGACCCATACTATATTATACTATTTTTATCAGCTTCTCAAGAGGGATTAAAATAAAGTATAAAATATAGGGTGTTCCATTTAAAAAAACATAACTTTGGTCTGTTATGTACATTGGGACACCCTGTACAAAAACATACATATTTTTAAAATATGTAGAATAAGTGTGGGTACCTGTTCAAGAAAACTAGAAGTCGATATCTCAAATAACAAATAAGTTATGGGGCTTTTACAGAGCCCTGGGTCACCCGGTATATATATATATATATATATATATATATATATATATATATATATATATATATTCCCCTCCCCCTATTTTTATTATTATTTCATGTATACCTACCTTCCAAAATAGCTTTAAGTTGAAATGTTTTAGTTTGCATTTTTGTTAATTTTGTTAGTTTTAGCTGCGCTTATTTTATAGGAGTATCTGTTGTGTTTTTTCTGTCAGACCTTTGTTAACTTTTAGTTTAAATTTTCTTTTTTATTTTTTTTATTTTGATCTTGTATCCATCTTTATTTTTTATAATTATTTTTAATGATTTTAAAGTGTCCTGTATTGTTTTTTTTCGTTGGACAATAAAGGTGTTATTATTATTGTTATTATTATTATAGTCATGCCCTGTAATCCTTATTTTCCCTGAGTATATCTCTAGAGATCGTAGAGTCAACTTGTCGAAAAAACCGCAAAAACTATACTGAAGGAAAAAAAATGAAACACTTGAAATTCGTGAAATTTTGACCATTTTCAAACCGCCATAACTCGGCGTAGTTTCAATCGATTTTGATTAATCTTTAAGGGCGAAAAACTTTGAAGTATCTTCTTTAAAGTCATGCATACGAACTTAAGCGTAACCCTTTCCGCTCCTCTAGCACGAACAAAAAAAATGTTTTTTCAAGAAACCATTTTCAACTTTTACGATGTCTATGGAGTTGGAAAAATTTTGTCGACTCGATCCGCCATAAAGGCAGTGAAACCAAGTCCCTATGCAGAAATCGAAGAACGAAGTTCCTACGACGATTTGGCACCAAGTTATGGCTGTTTGAAAAAAAAGTGCATTTTGAGGTTTTTCGTACATAACTCTTTAACGACAAATTTGATGATTCTTTTGGGAAAAAAACTCTTTTTAGCCCTACTTTAAGGAGGTAAACTCAGATTGGAATGATCCCTTTTCGAACCCTTAAACCCCCGTTTTTGGGCAAAAAAAAGACCAACTTTGGCAACGTGTACCGAGTTGGATAAAATGTGTCGACTCGATCCACCAAAAGGGCATTAAAATGTGTTCAATTACCTGTGCAGGACTCAAAAGTGAAGTTCATACGGCAATTTAGCACAAAGTTATGGGTGTTTAAAAAAAAGTGCATTTTGTGGTCTTTTTATTTTTTTGTTTTGAGGGGCGTAGAGCCCTCTCGTTGAGTGGGGGATAAACCCTCTCAAAGAGGACACATTTTGCTTTTGATTTCTCAAAAGATCGTCGAAATCCGTTGAATAGAAGCTGAGTTATGGTCATTTGAAAATTACCTAAATTTTTACAAATCTCAAGTGTTTAATTTTTTTCCGTAACTGCAATTTGTTTCTTTTTATTGGACGAATGGAAAATGGACGAATGGTGGTGAATTAAGCCCTCATTTCTTCCGACCCTACAGAGATCGTTAAAGTAAGCCTTTTTTGACCTAAAATAATTTTTTTTATTAATGGAGTTCTAAGGTACAAAATGCGATATTCATGATTTCGCGCAAACAATTAATTTTCATGCATACCTTAAAGAATATGCAAAGAAAATTTCATTCGTGAAAACGATAACAATTTCGTCGAAAAACTTCGGACTTCTGCGTTAAAAAACCACAAAATTTGCTTTTTTTTCAAACACCTATAACTTTGTGCCAAATCGTCGTAGGAACCTCGTTATTTGACTCATGCGCAGGTAATTGAACACATTTCAATGCCCTTTTGTTGGATCGAGTCGACACATTTTTTCCAACGCGATACAAGTTGCCAAAGTTGGGCGTTTTTTGCCCAAAAACATGTTTTTTTGTTCGGGGGTTGAAGGGTTCGAAAAGGGATCATTCTAATCTGAGTTTACTTCCTTAAAGTAGAGCCAAAATGGGATTTTTTCCTGAAAGAATCATCAAATTTGGTTGAAAAGTCACTGAGTTATGTGCGAAAAACCGTAAAATGCACTTTTTTCAGACACTTATTAATTGGTGCCAAATCGTCGTAGCAACTTCGTTCTTTGAGTTCTGCAAAAGGAATTGATCAAATGTTAATGCCTTTATGGTGGATTGAGTCAACAAAATTTTTCCAACTCCGTAGACATCGTCAAAGTTGGACATGGTTTCCAGAAAAAAAAAATTCACAGGGGCGCTAGAGGGGGGCGGAAGGGGTTACGCTTAATTTAGCTTGCATGACTTTAAAGAAGACACTTCAAAGTTTTTTGCCCTTAAAAATTCATCAAAATCGTTTGAAAATACGCCGAGTTATGGCGGTTTGAAAATGGTCGAATGGTTTTAATTTTTTTTCTTTGGTCAGAGGATCATGTTTGTTGTTACTAATGTTCCAGATTGCGACGGTAATGTTAATTGATTTTTCTTTCTAAATATTTTGTATTTAAAATGTTACTATTCTTAAAAAATAAATAAGATAATTTAAATGAAAAATGTTTATTTTATTTTATTCCTTGATAATAGTCGAGTGAACGAATCATGCTATAGTAGATTACATACCGAGTCGGTAAACACTGCATTACAGCCGAGGGCATGAATTGCAAACTGAGTTTTGCAATTGTGTACCCGCGAAGTATGTATACTATTTTATTCACAATCACGAAATGTAATGATAGAAGTAAAATTTATTACAAACCTTATATCTGTGAAACAACAAAGTGTTGCGTGTTTTAATTTCTAATTGAATTTCTATCCATCCAAATACAACATTTCATTTTATCATTTTCAGAACCACGACCACGTGCGATATATGCGGCAAAATCTACAACAACAAAATACAACTCAAACAACACCGTCACACCCACAAAGAAAAATCTTTTACTTGCTCAAATTGCTCCAAGAAATTTTTGTTCAAGTCCGCACTCAATCGACACCTAATGAGCTGCGTTTACGATCCGTCTAACCACCTAGAGTGTGATATTTGCTGTAAAACATTTCAAGTAACTGACAACTACACAAAACACATGAAGGGTCATACCAGAGAGTTTCAGTGCGATTTGTGCGATGCTCGATACACCCGCAACTACCGGCTCACGCACCATAAAAATAAAGTGCACAGCGGAATGACCTTCGACTGCCCACATTGCGAGAAAAAATTCGCGCAGAAGAGAACTATGGTGAACCATTTGAAGAAGCACGACCCTCTCTACAACGACGAAGATAGCAAGAAATTCTCGTGTGATTTATGCGGGAAGAAGATGATGCGCAAGGAGAGTTTACTGACGCACGTTAGGATGCACAAGAATGAAAAACCCTACAATTGCTCTATATGTGGGAAAGATTTTGTGTCCAAGAAATACCTACGGAATCACACGAAAATACATAACATCGATAGGCCGTTTAAGTGTAAAATATGTTCAAAGGGTTTCGTTCTAAAATTTAATTATGTAAAGCATATGCGACGTCATACTGGAGAGAAGCCCTACTGCTGTGATTCGTGCGGAGAGGAATTCTTTACTCCGCAAGCACTTAAATCGCATGCTAAAATACATTTAAAGTATCCATTTTTTTCTAATAAATGATATATTAATTATTAATGTTTTTTTAATAATTGTCCTAAAACTTTTTTATGGAATCGATTACCGATTGCTTATTTTAGATAGAAATATTTTATGAAGCGCTTTTAATTAATAAACAGTAAAATCGCCACCGTTGTCGAGAATAGACATTCTTTCGACCAGTTTTTCGGCGTAATCAGTGCAAAGAGAACGCCACGCCTTTCGAAGAACCTGAAACAATTACAGACTTCCAACTTTCACCCGCTTATTACAAAATGATTAGGCTTTGATATTACAGAAAACTTTATGCAGGTTAATTAACCAGTTTTCTAGATAATTACCAACAAACACAAAATTGTCCATTTTTAGCGTTCGAAAATGGGAAAAGCGCTGATTTCTCAAGACCTGAAACAACTACAGACTTCCAACTTTCACCCGCTTATTACAAAATGATTAGGCTTTGATATTATACAAAACTTTAGGCAGTTTAATGAACCAGTTTTCCAGATAATCACCAACAAACACAAGAATGTCCATTTTCAGCGTTCGAAAATCGAGAAAACGTTGATTTCTCAAAACCTGAAACAATTGCAGACTTCCAACTTTCACCTGCTTATTACAAAATGATTAAGCTTTGATATTACAGTAAACTTTATGCAGGTTAATGAACCAGTTTTCCAGATAATCACCAACAAACACAAGAATGTCCATTTTTCAGCGTTCGAAAATCGAAAAAGCGTTGATTTCTCAAAACCTGAAACAATTACAGACTTCCAACTTTCACCCGCTTATTACAAAATGATTAGACTTTGATATTACAGAAAACTTTATGCAGATTAATGAACTATTTTTCCAGATAATCACCCACAAACACAAGAATGTCCATTTTTAGCGTTAGAAAATCGAAAAAGCGCTGATTGCAGGCTTCCAACGTTCACCCGCTTATTACAAAATGATTTGGCTTTGATATTATAGAAAACTTTATACAGGTTAATAAACCAGTTGCCTAGATGATCACCAACAAACACAAGAATGTCAATTTTCGGCGTTCCAAAATCGAAAAAGCGTTGATTTCTCAAAACCTGAAACAATTACAGACTTCCAACTTTCACCTGCTTATTAAAAAATGATTAGACTTTGATATTATACAAAACTTTATGCAGGTTAATGAACCAGTTTTCCAGATAATCACCAACAAACACAAGAATGTCCATTTTTAGTGTTCGAAAATCGATTATCAAATAAGACGGATGTTCAAAGTTTCATAATTGCTCTATTCGTTTTTGAGATACAGCGCGCACAGACAGACACACACACGCACACAGGCAGACACACTCACACAGATACATTTTTTTTTTCAGAAATTGTTGAAATGGCATCTAGCGACAACAAATCGGATATTTCCGTAAAAAAAAAATTCTCGTACTTCGTATCGGAGAAAGTAAAAAAATAAAAAAAACATGGTCAAAAGGGCTTGAATAATTTTTGCTGTTTGGCATTTAGGCCAAAATTCCGAAATTGATCTTCCTTCAAGCTCTTGTATTATATTTTAGATATTTTTCGCCTATATTTTAGATTTTAATTTTTTTTACCTATATTTTAGATTTTTGAACTATGTTTTTGATTTTCTTGGTCTAAATATTTTTTATTTTAGCCAAAAGTTTCAATTTGTTTCTTGAAATTTACGATTTGCATTTTCTATGTTTTGTCCATTTTTTTTTTTACTTTTTGGCCTTTATTGTAGATTATTTTTTTGCCCACCTGTATATTTAATTTTTGTGGATTTATTTTTTTATTTTTTGGCCTAAATTTTCAAATTGTTAATTTTTTTTTTTGATCCACATTTTTTATTTTAAGCACGAATTTTCAATCTTATTATTTTTGTCCCATATTTTAGATTTTTAACTTGAATTATTTATTTTATTGCGCGATTTTTTTTTTTAGCTAGGTATACAGGGTGTTTCAAATTCGAGGCTCACCATGGGGATCTCGCTTATTAGAAGAGATAGAGGGTTTGTTTAAATTTGGCACTTTTGCAGAATTTTAAGCTGATTAATAATCCACTGAAAAAATTACTTAAATTCTTTTGTTTTCGAGGCACTGATGATTTTTAGTAAGCGCTACAGAGATTGCCAATAAAAGTGTTTTAGACGATTATATGTTCTGTTATGAAATCAAATGTATGTTGTATTATATTGTTGTCATCACAAAAAATTAAGCATTCGGATGTGACAAAAAATAAATATGGCTTCCATAAGAAATAAGAAAGTTGATGATGGTTCAAAAGAAACGAAACATGTTACAACTAAAAATCTTATGCCATCTATTAGATCATAAAAAAGTGCTATAAAAATGTCTTTACCATTTTTAAATTTCTCCTCAAATAACGGAGATATAAAGAAAAAACCAAATTCAGTTTTTTTCAGTTTTTTGGATTAATTCGAAAACAAAAGAATTTAAGTAATTTTTTGCAGTGGATTATTAATCGGCATAAAATTCTGCAAAAGTGCCAAATTCAAACATACCCTTTATCTCTTCCAATAAGCGAGATCCCCATGGTGAGCCTCGAATTTGAAACACCCTGTGTATTATTTTCGAGTTTCTGTTCGGCACTTATTGTAAGCTAAAGAGTTACTTTTAGTGCCGAAAATGGCAAATTATTCTACTTTTATTTGGATTTTCAATTTTTTGGTCTGCATTATTATTTTTTTTTTCAAATTTTTTCTTTTTTTGGCGTAAATATTCTTTATTTTGGCCAAAATTTTCCATTTGTTTGTTGAAATTTTCAATTTCTTGGTAAGCATTTTTTAATTATTGAGACCGAGTTTTCGATCTGTTGGCCTAAATATTATTTATTTTGGCCTAAATTTTCGGTTACTTTGTCAAAATTTACCCCCGAAAACACAGTGAAGAGCAAAAAAGTCATTTTGAAAATTTTTCAATTTGATACAGATTCTTCCGATATTTTAACAATTTCAATTTTTATTATTTTGTTTTTTTTGCAATAAATGAATATAAATTAAAGTATGTGTACTATATTATTAATAAGTAATATAAATATTAATATTAATGATCAAGAATAAATATCAAGAAGTTGATACACGAAAAAGGCGGAAAGCTTCAGCGACTTTATTTTTGACTTAAAATGAAAAAAAAACAAATACACTGTGTACATAAAGTAAGGAATAAATTCGATTAAAATTCAGGGCATTTTCTTTTAGAAAAATGCTCGGACACGTGTATTATTATTTTTTAACGCGCATTTTTTTGAGATAAAATTCAAATGTACAGGGTGTACTCTTTTAAACGCCATTTCTTCGAAAACAGCTGAATATCGATATAGGGTACGCTACATGAAAAATACTCAGAATTTTACATAGAATCCATAAATGCAACAAAAAATGGTGGTTCACGTTTGAAAATTTTAACTTAGGGGTCGTATCTCGATTTTGGGACACCCTGTACATTTGAATTTTATCTCAAAAAAATGCGTGTTAAAAAATAATAATACACTTGTCCGAGCATTTTTCTGAAAGAAAATGCCCTGAATTTTAATCGAATTTATTCCTTACTTTATGTACACAGTGTATAATATTAAATCGCATCTCGATTTCTACAATCTACTTGTAACAGATTTTTTTTTAGTAAGCGGCCATCTTGACGTCATCCGCCATTTTTTGAAATGGCAGCAAAAAAATTATTGAAACTTTTTTTATAGAAAATTCAACGATGTAATCATTTCATAGGCTATCATTACATTTTCTTTGAGAAAAACGCACAACCAAATCAAAAAGAAAGTTGGCCATGGATTTTTTTTATTATTAAAAGAAAGTTAAAGTTTAAAGATTTTGTTTTTTTTAACCCTTCGCACTCGAGCGGCGCCGCTACGGCGCCCGGGCGATCTGATGCGTCCACTCGAGTGGCGCTGCTACGGCGTCCGGGAGGTGTGATGCATCCTAACCTCACCTAACCCAACCTTACCCAACCCTACCTAACCTAACCCTTTGATTTTAAAGTACCTGCAACTCGTCTCGGGCGAACCAGCAGCTCGTCTCGAGTTGTTGGTTACCGTGTGCCTCACGAAAAAGGCGGAAAGCCCCAGCGACTTTATTTTTGACTTAAATTGAAAAAAACAAATATAATATTAAATCGCAACGCGATTTCTACAATCTACAGTAACAGATTTTTTTTAGTAAGCCGCCATCTTGACGTCATCGGCCATTTTTGAAATGGCAGCAAAAAAATTATTGAAACTTTTTTATAGAAAATTCAACGATGTAATCATTTCATAGGCTTCCATTACATTTTCTTTGAGAAAAACGCAAAACCAAAACAAAAGCAAAGTTGGCCATGGATTTTTTTGTTATTAAAAGAAAGTTAAAGTTTAAAGATTTTGTTTTTTATTGTTTATGCTGGAGGCTTCTACTTCGTTATACATTTTAAATATTATAATAAAACACTTTAACTTTGTTTTGTATAACTTATATATTTATTTTTGTGACTTAAGTTTCGGTGTGACTTTGTTTGAAAATGGTAATTGTATTACCGAAACTTAAGTCACAAAAATAAATATATAAATTATACAAAACAAAGTTAAAAGTGTTTTATTATAATATTTTGTTTTTTGTTTGTACGGCGCCCAGGCGATTTGATGCGTCCACTCGAGCGGCGCTGCTACGGCGTCCGGGAGGTGTGATGCATCCTAACTTAACCTAACCCAACCTTACCCAACTCTACCTAACCTAACCTAATGATTTGAATAAATTTGTAACTCGTCTCGGGCGAACCAACAACTCATCTCGAGTTGTTGGTTCGCTCGAGCGAAAAATGCCTCGAGTGCAAAGGGTAAAATTTCATGGCACACTATTTCTTGCCATTTACTTTAGATTCACAGGAAAAATATAATAACAATAGAAACGCACGCCTCGGGGATCGAACCGTGGACTCTGGCGTTTGCAGTTATGTTTCCTATCTTTATTATTCAGAAATATATTTTTTTGAACTCCTCTGTCTTATCCTAACCGCCATATGGACTCCGAGGCCAAAAAAAAATTGTTTGACTTTATTGTTTATTAACTGCTTGTTTGATTTGTAATTTGTTTGTTAAGACTAGTTGTTTGTAATAAAACATTTATTTAACACCCACTATATGTTTTTTCTCATTTAACTTATACACGAAGAGACGGTAGAAGAGAATACAGAAATGTTGGATGGAAGATGGAAAAAAGTGTCCAAACCACATTCTGGAACGAAGGGCCAAAGGAATAACATCCAATAATTCGAGAAGAACATGTGAGAGAAATTCAGGTAGATCTGGCCTTTTAAGCGAAAATGGAACAAGTGCAGTCCAATTAAATGGTATGCTACAATACCAGCCCAAATGTCAATGGTAAATTAATTTTGATTCGACCTAATCTAGAATGTGATCACCCAAATATGGCAATTGAAGTATCCATCTCTGGCAAAGTAAGCCCCACCGGTAAGCAGAACCATTGGATCGTTTGCAAAAACCAGCAACAGAAGTCAAACCAAAGATGACGCTACTTTTCAAGAAAGTAAGGGTGCAGCCACGCGGTAGGACCGTTGTAGGAGCCGCTCTCATTTAAGAGTTAAAGGTTGTTCTTCTGCTCGATGCAAAACTTCTTCAAATTCTACTGGATTAACAGTTCTAGGATTACCTACCCACTCCTCCATTAAGCTTCAAGCTGCCATTTTTCTTTACTGAATGGATGGGATCAATGAAAATATGTATATTTCAGGAAGGATCTGAGCGAATACAACTATTATCTTTAACCTTTGCACTCGTATTTATTAGTAACAGAACGTATTGTGGCGACAATAAGTCGACATACGAGTGCAAAGGGTTATTTCAATGATTTATTAGACATCTTAAATTAAGAAATAGTTCCAAAATATGATTCTTAACCCTTTCGGCCCTGGTGGTGGCAATTGCCACCGCAACATTTACATGTCTCTACTTACTATGACAATCCATATTTTTGCTGTTTATCACTGGATGTCACTTCAACAAAGCTATACCTCATTTAATAACCAGGCGGACTAAATCAAATTATTGCCGCCAAAATACGCTGTTGTGATTGGCCAAACGGGCGCCGTTTTTACACAGGCCCAAATTGCTTAAAACAGTAATGGCCGTTCTTATGATCAGCTGATCTCTCGCCGTTCCTTGTGTCCTACCGGTTACACGCGTTTCGCCTCAGTTTTGTGTTTTTAGCTAGTTATTTCTTCCGTTGAACGTGTAAGAATGGATTCCTCTCATCCCGCGATTTTCTTGGAAATAGTTATTTGATTTTTAACTATGGCTATATATCCGGAACAAGTTTGGTGTCATTTTCGCCCCATAAGAAACGGAAATGGTTGGATTTTGTAGCATTAACGCTCGAGGAAAAACAATCCAAAACTATCTTATATAAAACTTTAATACAAGAAGCTTTAAAACCTACTGCCGTCGTCGTATACAAAATTGTCGATTCATTAGGTAAGTGTCGCGCAAGTTATTGCAATATGGAATCGAATCATAAACATACATTATATTTAGGATTAGCTAGGAGTACGGAGTTTCACAGAATTAGGGAGTGTACAGAGATTGGGGAAGTAAGAAGTCCTAAACATCTTGAAGGATGTCCAGTAACCGAAGATATCTACAATGAAAGCAGCAAAAATTCTGTGTGCGGAAACTTTTTGCTACATTGAATACATTTTAATTGAATTAAATAGAGATGGCCTGCCAAAGACGTCCCATTAAACATTAAATACATTAATGAAAGAGATTAATTTTAAGTAGGTTATATATTTTCAAAAAGCAAATTTATTTAATTTAATAAAATTCTATTTCACGACAACCGATGTGAAGATAGCCACGGATTTTTCAGCCACGGATTTCCCGGCGCCTCCACCATCACATAAAAGTTTCTTCAATTTTAATGATTTATATTAAATCAAACGCTGAGAATGTAATTAACATTAGCCTATAGATGTGCAGTCAATCCACAATTTCAATTATTTTCTCTCGAATCCACGGGAACTCTCTTTTTAAAATGACAAGAATTCAAAGTCCAATATGGCACTGTTTGACGCGTTTTAAATTAATTTTTTTAACAACAACGTGTAGATAAGAGTCTACTTAAACGATTTAACGCATTTAATTTTGGGTAAAATTGTTTATAACTTTTTTATGAATTTTTTTTTTCGGGTCTACCCGAACTGTACATATAATATAGCAAACTTTCAAAGTCCAATACGGCACTGTTTGACGCGTTTTAAACTTGATTTTTTAACATAAACGTGTAGATAAGAGTCTACTTAAACGATTTAACGCATTAAATTTTGGGTAAAATTGTTTATAACTTTTTTATGAATTTTTTTTTCTCGGGTCCACCCCAACTATACATATAATATAGCAAACATTCAAAGTCCAATATGGCACTGTTTGACGCGTTTAAAATTTGATTTTTTAACATCAACGTGTAGATAAGAGTCTACTTAAACGATTTAACGCATTAAATTTTGGGTAAAATTGTTTATAACTTTTTTATGAATTTTTTTCTCGGGTCTACCCGAAGTGTACATATAATATAGCAAACTTTCAAATTTAAAACGCGTCAAACAGTGCCATATTGGACTTTGAAAGTTTGCTATATTATCTATTTAGTTTGGGTGGACCCGAGAAAAAAAAATCATAAAAAAGTTATAAACAATTTTACCCAAAATGAAATGCGTTAAATCGTTTAAGTAGACTCTTATCTACACGTTGATGTTAAAAAATCAAATTTAAAACGCGTCAAACAGTGCCATATTGGACTTTGAAAGTTTGCTATATTATATGTATAGTTCGGGTGGACCCGAGAAAAAAAAATTCATAAAAAAGTTATAAACAACTTTACCCAAAATTAAATGCGTTAAATCGTTTAAGTAGACTCTTATCTACACGTTGATGTTAAAAAATCAAATTTAAAACGCGTCAAACTGTGCTATTATGGACTTTGAAAGTTTGTTATATTATTTGTACACTTCGGGTAGACCCGAGAAAAAAAAATCATAAAAAAGTTATAAACAATTTTACCCAAAATTAAATGCTTTAAATCGTTTAAGTAGACTCTTATCTACACGTTGATGTTAAAAAATCAAATTTAAAACGCGTCAAACAGTGCTATATTGGACTTTGAATGTTTGCTATATTATATGTACAGTTCGGGTAGACCCGAGAAAAAAATTCATAAAAAAGTTATAAACAATTTTACCCAAAATTAAATGCGTTAAATCGTTTAAGTAGACTCTTATCTACACGTTGTTGTTAAAAAATTAAATTTAAAACGCGTCAAACAGTGCCATATTGGACTTTGAATTCTTGTCATTTTAAAAAGAGAGTTCCCGTGGGTTCGAGAAAAAATAATTGAAATTGTGGATTGACTGCACATCTATAGGCTAATGTTAATTACATTCTCAGCGTTTGATTTAATATAAATCATTAAAATTGAAGAAATTTTTATGTGATGGCGGAGGCGCCGGGAAATCCGTGGCTATCTTCACATCGGTTTCACGACAATCTAGTAATTATTTATATTTCAAACCTTTTACAGAATTATATATATTTTTAAAATACACCTAATACTTCAATCCATTTTATATGAAATAAATATCTGTATAACTTGAGTTTTTCAGTGTGCCCCTAAATTCTTAAAATGGTCTCCTAATTATTTTAATTATTATATATTAATCATTGACTGTATAATCAAGAAAGTTTGCCTAGAATTAATTTATATGTTGATATAATTGTTGAATGAATGTTATGCATAAACGAATTTGAAATAATTTTATTTTTACCGCCAAAACATGTTTGGTTACTTTTCTGGTGACTTTTTATAGTCTAAATGTGACTTTCGCGTTTAGTCCGCCTGGTTATTAAATGAGGTATAATTCCTATACTAATTAATGAAATAAGTTAAAATTTGGTATTTATGGTCTTAAGAAGCTCCCCATCAATAATAATTAACAAAAAAAATGTTTTTTTCAAATTTAAAAATCCAGGGCTGAAAGGGTTAAAAACACAGACAATAATAAGTTATTTGTATTTGTACACTCTGGTTACAATAAACTCGCATGTCCCCCCCCCCCCCTTGTTTTGATTACTTTGTATGTCTGTAAACAATCAAGTATTCAAAGATTAATTTATTGTTATTATATTTCCAGAAATGTAAATGATACATCCGACGACGAGGCTCTCGATAAACCAAAGAAAATGTCATGCAGAAAGTGCTTGAAGAAGTTTTCAATAAAAGAAGAACTCAATGATCATACTAAAAGTTGCGTTTACAAATGCAAAATTTGCCACAAAATATTAACAACACGATATGGTTACCAACTGCACATGAAGCGCCACACGAGAGAGTTAGAGTGCGATGCTTGCGACGCTTGCTATCCCACGAGGCCGAGCCTGGAAAGACACAAAGACGTTGTACATAAAGGAATCAAATACACCTGCCCAAATTGTGAGAAGACTTTTGTCAATAAAAGGTCGTTAAACTTGCACATGATGAAGCACAGCCCCCTCTGTGATAAAGACAGTGCACACAGTAGAATCATATACAGCTGCCCCGATTGCGATAAAACATTTATACTGAAAAGTTCGTTAAAGCTCCACTTGAGGAAGCACGACCCTCTCTATATCGACGGTGAAGAGAAGAAGTTCAAGTGTGATGTATGCGAAAAGAGGATTTTGAAAAAGGAAGATTTCGTAATGCACATGAGAAACCATAATAACGTGAAGCCCTACAGTTGCTCGACGTGTGGAAAGGCGTTTGTGAGGCAAAGAAACTTGGTGCTGCACATGAATGTTCATAGTAAGGAAAGACCCCACAAATGCAAATTTCGTTCGAAGGATGTTACGCAGAAATCTTGTGATAAGGAATATAGTAGTGCATCATCGCTTAAGAGGCATATTAAAGTTCATCATATTCAGGAATCGAGTATGTAGAATAATGTAATAAAATTATTTAATTTTTAACATTGTAATTAATAATAATAAAACAATTGATATATGTTAAAGTCTTTTTCTTGTTTTAAGGGTCAAGTGGTGGAGTAGCCTTAATGGCTAAACTTCGCCCTTTGTTCTGTATTAACCCTTTGACCTACAACCACGAGTACTCCTCGTGTTTAAATGTTCGGGCCAAACACAACGACCACGAGCATATCTCGTGGTGCGCCGCTTGGGCCAATCACATCGAGCACGAGCTCTACTCGTGGCGAGCCGCTTGGGCCAATCAAATCGAGCACAAGCTCAACTGCTGGCGCAGCGCTTGCGTTAGTAGTGCTGCACAATGAATGCTTTTTCTTGCGAAATAGAATTTTTTGAAGTTCATATTTTACGTTTTCAGTTGTGCCGTGAAAAAGCATGAATTTGTGCGCATACAATTGGGGACGCCAGGCGTGCCTTAGTCGGACTGGTTTCTGCTGCTGCATTCGGACGTAAGGAAAGTAGGGCAAAGGGTTAATATGGACAATAACGGCGATTATTAAAAACAGTGGAAAGTAGGAAATAGACAACTGCCGCTGCCACTATGTAGGCACTTAAACATCTGTTAATCCATCCCTCCCCTGCCCCTCCTCTACGCTGACTTGACATTTCTCCCCCTCCCCCTCCCCCTTCCCTTCCATTTCTCCTCTTCTTCGACTAGTTTTCGTTTGTAGAATACGCACAGTTCGGTGATGGAAGGGAAATAAATACTGAATCTTATTAAACTATCGCGAATGGGGAGTTGGCTCGTCAATTACTGGAGAAAGCAAATGAAGTAAATGTTGTCCAAGCACTGGACAAGGCTGAACGTCTGAACACTCGTAAAGTTCAAAGATGGGTACGCTTGAATGCCCAACATGTTTTCGATTTTCCAATTTTGAATTTACGTTTTTTGAGGGATATTACTGTTGGGATCTATCAAGTCCGTTTGCCACCATCGTATATACAAGACAAACTATAAAGAGAGGAATCGGAAGAATTCCAGCTCGAAATGTTGAAGGACATACAAAGAATACCACAACCTGATTTAAAAGAGTTAGAGTGTATTCTCGATTTCGCAATGCAGCGAAGTACCAATTGAAGGGTTTGATGCAGTAACCGCCCACGTGCACTTTACATAGTTTTGAGAAAATCGCATAAAACGTCTCAGTCACACAAAGTTAGAATATCTTAAAAATGGTGATTTTATACATTTTCCACGACCAAAAACAAATTGTTTGAAGTAGCTTTTGTGTTAATTTTGTTTTCTATAGATTTTTTATTTAATATTTAAAATAGCACATGGACGATTTTTGCCATCAAAACATAGAACATTTTTGAAATAAAAGTAAAAAAGTCTAAAAAAAAGTTTAATTGGTAGTTAAATATAACAAAACTGAAAACAGGCTATTTCATAACTGACATAAAATGTCAAAAATTAAAAAAAAAAACAATTAAATCTATAAAACTAATCAGAACCATCATGATCTTGATTATTATCTGCCTTTTTAATACCGTCATAAAATGGATGGCAAATGGAAGGCACATATTTTTTCACTAACGGCATAATGCTGTCATATTTTTGCGGTTTTAGCGGTAACTTGTCTGTATATGCCAAAGGAGCTCCATTTAAATCAATAATAGTACCTGGGTATTTATTTAAAGGATATGCGAATGTTAGGGCGGGATTATGAGTTTCAGTTACTGATATAAAGGCTGGTGACTTGGCATCGTATATAAATATTCTATATTTGGATATTGTGAAAGGTTTTTTCTTTACAACGGAAGATTTTTTAAAATATGGTTCAAGATATGATCTAAAATCAAATACAATTTCTTGCGTGACTCGTTCAACAGTGAACTTCTTACCACAGCTTTCTACTATAGAATACCATTCCTCAGGCAAATACAAAATCTCTTTTCTGCGCTTCTTTTTCTCGATTTGCGCAAAGTCACGGTCACAAGGCAAGAAGCTGTGGCCGGGCTCTGGTAAATGGTGAACAATTTTAGAAAATCTTCCGTTGTTGACTAAAGCTGATAAAAAATGAACCATTACGGCATTTTTATTTTGCCCCCCACAGTTATCAGTAAAAATATGTAAAGTAGTTACTGACATGCTTACATATTTTTGAATAAAATGCCATAAAAAGGATACAGATTCTATGGCACCTTTTTTTGCTATGGTTTCATCAAACATGTAACTAACTGACTTATTATTAGAAGCAGAATGAAACAGCTGATTAAAAACCCAGATTTGCCTAGCATAAAATATCTCCCCCGTGGTTAGTACTGGAACCGGTAGATTTTGTTGGTAATCAAAACAGATTGTTTCCAAAGTTTCATCAAATTTTGCCATTTCTGTTTTTTCTTTTAAATCGTCGTAGAATGACTGAGCTTTGCGAAGATGAAGTTCCTTCTGAATGTTAAGTTGCTGCTTTTCTTCATCTGTTGAAGCGGCATCAAGTTGAACTTTCAGTAGGTCACAAGTGGCACAAGTATCCGATCGTGGATACCCGAACGATAAATTAAAATTTGTAGTAAAGTATCTATAGTAGAAATCGTATGATATTTTAGGCTTGATTTTGGAATTTCGCTTTAAAAGCGTGTACTGCTCAGGTTCGTACTTCTCCAAATAAAGCTCGTACATTTTTTTGACGTTCAAGTTAGCTGACAGGTATTTTTTTTCTGTGTTGTCGGTTTGTCGTGAATAGTGAGATTCACGCACTGGAAAGTTCTTTATATGTTCATCAACCTGTGCTACATACTCTTCCGGCATTTTGTTGGGGCGATTATGGTGTCTACCACGGGAATCTTTTTCTAGTAATTTACCAGTAGCTCGGGACTGAGAAATTCTTGATACTCGTGATTTATGGATGCTATGTAGACTACAAAACGCAAAACGACAGACTTTTAGGGATTTTGTACCTACTTTGATATTATAGGTATAAGAATATTTTTTTGATTCAACCACAGTAGTCTTTCTCCTTCTGGATACATTGTTTACATCTAGAAGGCTTCCCAAATAACTGTCTTGGATATTCTTATCTTCCATTGCATAAAACTGAGTGAATATGTTGGATTTTTCCATTTCCGTCAATTTGTCAAAGCACTGGTTACGACACTGGCATCTAGGACCTTGCCTTTTCTCTGCAATAACTTTTCCTTTACTATTTGTGTACTCCCCACCACTATTCCTTTTAAATTTTCTTATATTTCTCTTCCAAGTCTCAGGTGCCAGACTGCGTTTTTTACCCTTTTTTCTTAATTGCTCTGGTGAAATATCATCTAAAAAAAATAAGTTACAAATCGAATCAAATAACCCTAAAAGGCTTTTCTTACCTTCCTCAGATTCGCTACTTGAAGTATCATTCGCAGTAATATGTTTCGGGCCAGGTTTCAGAATAGCTTTATTATCCAAACTTGATCCACCTGCTTTAAATTATATTTTTTTAATAAATCGTAATTATCAAAAATTAATGAAATTACCTTGTACATTATGATCTTCAGAAATTCCAATATTAATATTAAATAATGCCTTAATCTTAGATGTCTTTGTAATATCATTTTCCATTTCATAATCTGGGTCTATATCACTATTATCCGAATCATGATAAGGATCACTTTCACTAGAAAAATCGCTTAAACTGCCCATATTATCAAGTGATGCACACTGTACACTGTACTAGTAAATTTAATTTTAAAAAAGTAAGGTTAGACATTCCTCCCCGTTAGGAGCAAAAACCGGTCATGTTAGCCACGTAGACGCTTTTTGCTGCCAATACTATCGAACGCATGAACTGGAATCGGTGATGCGTTTGGCGCAGTAAACGGTCATGTAAATATAACTGACGTTTTATGCATAAAACATGAACGGTTTTTGCTCCAAACGATACAGTGGTATATTTTGTACCAAAAAAAAGCCAAATCTTCATTTTGGAAATTTTGGTCTTTGACCGGTTATTGCACCAAACCCTTCAATTATGGATATCCTACCATCCGACAGACGATCATAATATCGATGATGGGATGGACGTTCAAGACGACTACCCCATCCAAGGATTGCACTTGCAAATCCGATGCTCGAAAATAGAAGATAATAAATGCAATAATTTAATAAGTAAGAAAAAACGTAAAACAAAAGATTCAGTATTCATTTTCCTTCCATCACCGAACTGTGCGTGTTCCACAAAGAAAAACTAGTCGAAGAAGAGAAGAAATTGAAGGGGGGGGGGGAGATCAAGTCAGGAGAGAGGAGGGATAGGGGAGGAATGAATTAACCCATTAGTGCATAAGGTGACTTTTTGTTAAATTTGCATACTTACTCTATAAAAGTTTGTTATTTTTGTACTAAAGGATAAGAATTGACCATATTTTTATTTTTTTTTGTAACCGGAAACTCAATATTGGCCGTCCATTATAATGGACACTATGCAAAATGGACATGAAGATAAAATAATCAATTTACATAAAGTTTTATTTATTCCAGTTTCAATTGTCTTATACATAGAGTAATACTAAGAATATTTATTTATTAAAGGTTTAAATTAACAACATTCATATAAATAATATTTAATAAAGTTTTATAAAATAGTTATTATTTTGAATGGTAGTCTTTGAAACAAAACTTAGGGTGTAGACCGACATTGCATTTCTCACAGATAAAATTACACTTTTTGTACATTGTTTACACCTTCGATGAGTGTCTGAATATACTATAATATGGCCCACATTATCAAGACGAACGTCACTAGAGGGTAAAGACACTCTTCCTTTTGTAGGTGGCTTCCCATGAATTTTTAATAAGTTTTGGGCTAAATATCTCCTGAATTTTAGTAGACTGGCACAATTGGGGTCCTTTGGATGAATTTTCTTCATTAGCAACCAGCTATTCGTTACAGTCATATCGATAAGATATGCCAAGATTGGCCAATACCACTTTCTTTGGCGTATTCTTGCACGATATGCGGCTATCAAACCGTCCATTTTATCAACACCGCTTATTCCTTTATTATAGTCCGCTATCAACTTTGGCTGATCTATAATTTTTTTTGTTTTGTTAATTTTACACCAGCGTGAAGTTTTTACAATTTGATTATCACTATAGTTCGTAGCAACGGAAACTACTTTATTGTCTTTCCATTGAACGAATAATATTTTTCAATTTGCAATATATTGTACGCTACCTCTTTCCTTCTTATTCCATTCCTTTTTTGTGGGAAATGGGCAACTTTCCATCCTATTCTCACGAATAGTTCCGGTTGCCCAGATTTTTAAATCTGCTAAATGAATTAGCAATGGAATACCTGTAAAATAATTATCAAAACAAATTTTGTATCCCAAATCAGATCCTATTTCAGCACTTTTTAGTAATGTCATAACAACATCACCGCCTAATCCAAATTGTTTTTCATTAGTTGACCTGCCAGTATATATTTCAAAGGCTACACAATATCCGGTGTTTGTGCAGATTGCCCAATTTTTAAAACCGAATCTAATTGGTTTGCCCTTTATGTATTGTTTCGCATGATGTCTTCCATAGTAGGGAATCATGCTCTCATCAATAGATATATTTTCCTCTAAGCCGCCATGTTCTTTAAATTTCGAATTTAAATGACTTATTACTGGTCGCAACTTATATAATTTATCGGTCTTGTCAATTTCTAAATTGTCATTGAAGTGCAAATTATGTAATATTGTTTCAAATCTATTCAATCTTATACTATTGCATAGCATTTTCGGTACATCCTCTTCACTTGACCAGTACAACCTTTTATTTGGATATTTGGCATAGCCTGATAATAATATAGCCCCAAACATGACATAAACTTCTTCCTTTGAAATATTTAAAATATGGTTTTTGCGTTGTGCATAAACATTTGACTGGTTCACGATTTTTTTTATTACTTCTTCGTCCCAAAATAAATTAAAAAAATCTAATGGTGTTTTAGAAGAAACTGCTGCATTCGATGGTTTCCTTGGAGTACATGTTTTATTTATAGTATACAGAGGCACATTTTGTGTCCAGTCTGACTCGTGGGTCTTTTGTCTTTTTCGAGGGGGAACTTCCAGATTATCTTGAGAAGTGGAAGGTAAACTCTGGTTTCTGATTATTGAAAGCGGAATATTATCATCTTCCTCGACGAATTCATCGTCTCTATAACGCACTTCGCAACTTTGATTGAGCATACCTCTACAAAAGTGGTTTGGATTACCAGATTCTTCATCAGAATTATCAGAGTCTTCTTCAGTATCTCCATAATTATCTTCTGGAGGTAATAAATAAATATCAGATGGTTGATCGTTGCCATCATCTTGTTCTAGACAATCTAATAGTTGATGCAAAGACAATCTGCAAAAACACAAAAAGTGGTTGTTATGCATAGCGTCCATTATAATGGACACAATCGTAAAGTCCATTTTTCTTCGGCAAAACATATTAAAAATCAAATTCATATTTACAAGGGTGCGCCCCCATGTATTGTATAAATAATAATATGTTTAACAATAATTTTTAATAACAAACACTAGTAAAAAAAAATAACTTACCCGCCGTTACGCGTAAAGTAGAAATTAGGGTCCATCACTTCACAATAACAAGTACACTCTAAAATATTTTTCAAAAATAACATCTGGAATAGGCAGGTACATGTCTCAGTAACCCCTAGAAACAATAAACCACCCAAAAGAGATATTTATGTTACCAGTAATAAATTGTAAATAACCGTCCCTTATAAGACACATTATGCACTAATGGGTTAACATATGTTTAAGTGCCTACATAGTGGCAGCGGCAGTTATCAATTTTTTACTTTCCACTATTTTTAGTGCTCATACGGCTCAACGAACCAAGTTGCAACCATGAGAACTTTTCATCACGATGCCGTAAACTACAAATTCCCAAAATTTCAGCCAAATCCACCGAGACCCATTTTCCATAAGGTTTGTGCGGGGTCCTTTTGTAGCAAGGTGTACAAGGCGGTCTCCAATGGGGATTACTTGTTTGTTTTTTTTTTTTGTAGAGTAGTGTATTGGAGGGATTGTGTAGGGAATAGTTAGGGTGTCTTAATTTTGTTAAAATACGAAGTGCTGATCGCTCACCAACCTGCAAGTTTCTTAGAACAGGAGAACGGGGGTTTAGAAAAGTATGGTAGCATAATCTAAGAGGGGTCGAGATATCGTTTTGTATATTTTGACCGCTGTATTTATGGATATACCTTGATTCTTGATCTAAAGCAGGGGTCATATTTTTTATAGCAAATTAAATTTAGTTTACTGAAGTATTCTAATTTTATGTTGAATAATTATTAATATGACATCTACATTGATATGGTCATGGGCTAACTACTCATAACATTGTTGTAGGCTTATTGTTATTGTTTTTGTGATAAGTTGGATAAAGAAACACAGAATTGTAATGAGTAAAGACATGTATAATATGCAGAAAATTTAACTTCAGCATATAATAACTAACAAATTATGTAAATGAATCCAACTAACATTTTATACATTTTAAATAAAAACATAACTTATAACAAGCATAATGACATATGAAATACTAATGAGATTTATGTAATTGAGATTTTCCACTGACAATAGTTTGTAGTTGTGGACTAATTTTACTTGTACCAATTATTAAAAGAGATTTAAGATGCTCATCAGTTAATTTAGATCTGTAAACATTTTTTGTGTACTTCATTTTGGAGAAGGTCTTCTCACACAAATAAGTAGTACCAAAAACAGAAAACAGCCCACGAGCAAATTTATGCAAATTATCAAATTGTGTCAGTGGAAGACTCTTATAAAATTCCAACAAAGATGAGTTTTGATATTTGTTCTTAATTATATCACTGCACTGTAGATCAATCATTTCCATTTGAAGTTCCGGGGCTAGGGTTTCAATGTCAGTATCAAAAGGATTCTGAAAAATCTTAATTTGATTCGCAATGGCATCAAAGTCCGAGAAACGAGTATCAAAATTTATTTTCAAAGCACTCAAAGTTTCGATTGCAAAATCGATAGGAAACTCAGTCTCAGTGGTGTGGCTGAATATTTCACATGTTTTAAAATGTGAAAAACATTTACTTCGTAGTTATGATTGAAACAGTATCAATTTCTTCCGGAATGATTTGATATTAGTGTATAAATCAGGAAGATGCTGGTTTTCTCCTTGCAATCTCAAATTCAGTTCGTTCACATGTTTTGTCAAATCAACATAGAATGCTAACTTCCTTGCCATGCGTTGTTTTGTAATTCAGTAAGAGGGCGATGCTTTTCATTCAAAAAAATTTCGATCACTGCTCGAAGTTCAAAAAAGCGCTGAAGGACTTTCCCACAACTAAGCCAACGTACGGCAGTATGATAAGGTAAGTCTTTTTCTCCAATCTCTTCAATAAATTGTCGGAATTGTCGGTGATTCAGCCCAAAAGATCTGATAAAATTAACAGTTGATATGACTGGTTTCAGAACTTCAGACATATCCAAACATTTTCCGCACAAAGACTGTTGATGAATGATACAATGTAAGACTAATGGTTTTGAACCACCGTCATTTTCTACAGCCTTTGACACAAGAGCGACCACTCCTTTATCTTTCCCACTCATGTTTTTGCCTCCATCAGTTGTAATACATTTCAAGTTTTTCCATCGAAGGTTCTTTTGATTAATGGCCATTTCAACTCCTTTAAAAATATCTGTACCAGTAGTTGTGCCATGAATACTATACATATCAAGAAGTTCTTCATGCACTTCATAGCTTTTATCTACTCCTCGAATATAAATCAACACCTGAGCAGTATCTGACTCATCCGTTGACTCATCCAAGGCCAAAGAAAACCACTCAACATGTCCATTTTTGTCGAACAGTTGAGAGGATATATTTTCAGCGATGTTTTCTACCCTTCGAGCCACAGTGTTTGCTGACATACTGACAGTTTTTAATAAATTTACCTTTTCAGGGCACATTTCTTCGGCTGCTGCAATTATGCATTCTTTGATCATTTCTCCATCGGTGAATGGTTTTCCACGTTTTGCAATTTCAAGAGCCACACGAAAGCTGGCACGAGTTGCAGCCTCTTGTTCGGTTTTGAGTTTTGTAAATGAAGATTGCTGCGATTTCAATCCGCGCTTCATAGCTTCGAATTTTTCTGTCCGCAAACTTCCTGTATATTTTGAGTAATTTTGAAAATGTTTTGTTTCATAATGACGTTTAATGTTATATTCCTTGAGAACGGCTATGCTTTCATTGCAAATCAAACATAGCGCCTTGTTACTGGACTCAATTACGAAATACTGAATGTTCCACTGATCTTTGAATTTTCTGCATTCACTATCAATTTTTCGCTTCTTTTCCATACTACTAAATCACACACAAAAGCAACAATTCAAATCAAAATACTGTTACAAAGATGTCTTAAACTTAAACACGCACAAACACGTTTTAAGGAGGTACGCACTATTTTATTTCATAACAGTGTCATAGGAACTGACCTGTGGTTGCGCCACTAGCCTTCTTATATATTCCAATTACTGCCATCTAGAAGTGAGTGGAAGACACCAGAACTTTCTCAAACCAACGAGATTATTCTGTACGTGCTATTAGCGCCATATGTTAGCGATAGAAGGTACTACCTATTTCCGCTTGTGTCCACCAGATGTGTCACGTTACTCCTCATGGCTCGTACTCTACGACTAATCTAGAAATTACAGGTAATGACAGGAAAATTAATAATATGCAGTGTTGCCGTTTTGCGGACTTTAGTGCGATTTGTAGTCTTTTTTAAACGTTGCGTACTTTTTCGGACTTTTTTTTTCATCAGTGGACTATTTCACTTTTTACCACCGGCAACAATGATAATATGGTTTTGGCCCTCGGAACTTACTGATGTAATCAGTATGGCCCTAAGGCTGGAAAGTTTGGAGACCCCTGATCTAAAGTGTCGAGATCGTATACTATTTTTTTTTCGCACGATCATTTGAAATTATAGTATATTAAGTATCAAGGGCGGTAATTGCATTATAACGGTAGACGCGTCGTTCCTTATATTTATCACTAACTCCAGAGATGCTTATACTATTTTTTACCCAATCGATTGGTTAATTAGGGCCGCTTTTACAATCGTCGGATAAATGATGGTTAACTTATACCCTCTTTAACTAATCCCATCGTTTGTCTCTCAGTTAACGCATGCTGCCTTTTACAAACGCTTAGATAGATTTTTAAATTTTGGCGGAAATCGTAGTAATTTGCCACCCCGACACCAGGCGGCGCCAAAAATCGTGTTTCTGAAATTTAACATGCAGGTTTCACTTCTAAAGGTATGTGTTCTGTGGATTTTCTCCCGAAACGCCAACGTTGGCAGCATTGCGGATACATGCGGTTGCGCAGTTTATAGAATTGGCATTTTTCGTTTTGCTTGCGGAAAGGTTATAAAGTTGTGTTTGTAATCATTGATGCGACCCTTGACCCCCACGAGCTTCTTTTCAATATTCCACCTAGAAATATGTCAGAATGCATGTTTCTTAGAAACTAGTTTGTCGCCCTCTAACGGCCCCTTTATGTAATACCGATTGCAGATTGCTATAATGCCAGTATGGTGCGTGTGCTTGCTCTGTGCGCATTGCCTGCGAGTTAACCGAGATTTATCTGCTACTCCAAGCACCGGATAAGATAACTGCGAATTCGCAGTTATCTTATCCGGTGCTTGGATACGCTTTTACAATGCATAGTTAAAGCAGGGTTAGGGTTGAGAAGCAGATAATTATCTGCTTCTTAACCCTAATCAAGGTTAACACTATCTCCGCACTAAATGCGAAAATACGCTTTTACAGTGCGTAGGGTTAGGGTTAAGAAGCAGATAATTATCTGCTTCTTAACCCTAACCCTGCTTTAACTACGCACTGTAAAAGCGTATTTTCGCATTTAGTGCGGAGATAGTGTTAACCTTGATTTAACCGACTATTGTAAAAGCGGCCCTTAATCGATTAAAAGTGACATTCCAAAAATGTGAAATCTGTCAAGTCGGCTAATGGGCTCTGGTTGCTATGGAGTTGGTAAACAGAAACAAATATTTGCAAATCCGGACGAATTTTGGTAAGTGTTTTAAGACTTAAATAATGTCCGAAGGTGTATTAGAAGCTGAAGATAATGTAATCGAAGATTTGTTTGCCGTCGGATGGAATTCAGTAATTCCTGAGAATTTAAAACTGAGGTAAGAGATGACGTACTCTACATTTAAAAAATTGTGTGATGAAAAGCAGGTCAGTGTTTATGAGAAGGTAAGTGGCGTATTTTGTGGGACGGAGTCATGGCCGGTAAGTTGAACGTACATCCCTAAAAGCAAACCTTTTAAATGAAAGAAAATGATCGGGGAAAAATAGTACATTATTATACAAGTTTAATAAGAGGGTATATTGTGGCACGAGTAACGAGTGCCCCACAATGCCTCTTATTAAACAAGTATAATATACTATTTTTTCTACTTTGGTTTTAGTTAAGGAATTATTTCTAAAATAAAATATATTCTTAAACCTAGTGAGTTTTATCTTTTAACATTTGGCAGCACTAAAGACATTTGGTCCTTTTGAACGAATTTAATATTTGACATACGTATTTCTATGGCGATTTCAATAGTATATTTCATAACGAGGGCGGAAAGTGTCAAATATCTAGCGAGTGTGAAGTTTGACGAACGAGGCGAAGCGCAGTGTAGCCGAGTGAGGAAAACACACGAGCAATAAGATGTCACACTTTTGCCCGAGATATGAACATAATTTTTCCTACGACACCAAACAAATCAACGTTTTCAACGTTTTATTAATATTTTTATTTTGTTATACCAACAATCAATGTCACCTAATAAAATAAACGTTAGCGTCAAATTCAAGATTTGCCTATTCTAAACATACTTTTATGAAAAGATACTTGTTATCAGAAGCTTCGTGGAGAAATCGGATAATTTCCTGTGATGTCAAAGTTTTTGATTTCTTCTGCATATAACCATCTGATTTGCGCTTCAATAGTGCTCTTAATTTCATGTAATACACTATATTTATATCATGATGGATATGCTGTTTCGAGCTGGTTTACTCACTTCGGGTGGTGTACAGTCAATTGACGAATCAATCTCCTCCGCACTCATATTTTCTCAAGGTCGTAGTACTATAAATTACAATGAAGCAAATAGCAAACATTTTCAATAACTTACCTGAATATATTATTACAAATACAGCGATGCTGACTGACAGAAACTGTCAACATGTGATAGTTTGTATGCACGCTTGATAAATGCAACCTCTTACGAAATGATATCATACAAGTGACGATATGGGATTTTTGACAGATGAATGATATTGTCATGTTTCTAGCTCACTTAATTGTGCGCTATTGACAAGTTTCTTATGGTGTCGTAGGAAATAGTTAATTTTAAAACATATTAAAACAAGAACATTACTTACACATCTCCAAAAATAAGGGAGGTTGCCAAGGGTGCGATAAACAAACTATTTCCACGTAAGTTGTTACCAATTTAAGCTTATAAAATAATGCAACGCCTAAATGATAATCGAAATTTAATGTTATGTTTACATTTGTTTTTCGTTCCTTGTGTCATCGATCGACGCTAATTAAAAATCCACACCGACTCAAGCGGCTCTTTTTCGCCGCGAATGAAACATGTATTATACTCTCGCTGTTTCTTCCGTGATATTCGTTTTGCAAACAAAGTGATAATACAAATTTTGATTTGTTTTGTTGTACTTTAATAAATTTAAGGCTTCTGTTTCTAGAGTGAATTTGAATATTTTATGTTAACCATTAGTTTATTATGTTTAATTCTTAAGTTTGTAGTTTAGGTGTTATAATTATATTATTGTAAATATTTTGTAAAAAAGGTGTAACCGGTTATTAATAAATAATAATAATAATAATAATAATAATAAATTACAAGCTTTCCTCTGTGTATGTTGTGTTGCTTAAACGTCGTTCCGAGAGCTAAGTGAATTCATGCGTCCGGCCATTGTCACCGAGTTCCTATATTTTCCACGCGGATAAAACAATATGACGCCTCCGTTTTCTTTAACCTTAGTGGTACTGGTGGCGAACTCCCCATTATGCATTCGAACATATTCAGTGTGTAACGCATTGGTCGGTTAAAATGATTTTTTTTTTGATATAACAAAAGGTCGATTGTTCAACCAAAGTAGAAAAAGTATATTTGAATATAATATTTATTATTTATAATGATTTGGTCGGTGGATAATACACGCAGTTACGGTTGCTATGGATTTTTTTTGTAAACAGAAACGTTATGTCAGACTTGACACGTTACAATATAATCGATGTAGAAGAAGTGTGTAGTGGAAAAGTGGAAAAGAGGACATATGGGTGAGAGTAGATCATTTTACAGAAGTGAACTCCGCCCTTCAGCGTGCTGTCAAATTTAATTGTATGTTTTTCAATATTGTGTACACTATCTTATTTTAATTGCACTTTGTAATTCTAAGCAAGTACAATAAAGATTAAATGATTATAATAATTGCAGAAGGGTAAAGTGCCAGGTGTTCGCAACTAGACTCATGGAAATCGCGCAATCTGTACGAAACGACATGTATAGTCGCGCCGCTGAGAGCTGCCTGTGACTCATCGTTTACGCAAAAATTTCAATCTTTGTAAAAGTTATGGATTTTTAAAGTTTGTCCTGCGCGTCTGTTGGTTTCAAAAATTTGTAAAAAATATAAAAAATTAAGGTAAAATTCTACAAAAAATATTTTGCATTTCCACATCCGTTTACCATCGTTGCAAATTTTGTTTATGAAAAAAATTTAATTTTTGTAAAAGCGCCTCTGTTGGTTTCAAAAATTTGTAAAAAATTTAAAAAAGTAAGGTAAAATTCCACAAAAATTATTTTGCATTTCTACATCCCTTAATCATCGTTACAAATGTTTTTTGTTCAAAATTTTTAATTTTTGTAAAAGTGATGAGTTTTTAAAGCTGTTTCTGCATGATTACGCGCGTCCGTTGGTTTCAAAAAATTGTAAAAAATATAAAAAATTAGGGTAAAATTCCACAAAAATTATTTTGCATTTCTACATCCCTTTGCCTTCGTTACAAATTTTGTTTATGCAAAAATTTTAATTTTTGTAAAAGTTATGAATTTTTTAAGTTGGTTCTGCATGATTACTCGCGTCCGTTGGCTTCAAAAATGTGTAAAAAATATAAAAAATTAAGGTAAAATTTCACAAAAATGATTTTGCATTTCTACATACCTTAACCATCGTTACAAATTTTGTTTGCGCAAAAATTTTAATTTTTGTAAAAGTTATGAATTTTTTAAGTTGGTTCTGCATGATTACTCGCGTCCGTTGGCTTCAAAAATGTGTTAAAAATATAAAAAATTCAGGTAAAATCCCACAAAAATTAGTTTGCATTTATACAACCCTTAACCATCGTTACAAATGTTTTTTGTTCAAAATTTTTAATTTTTGTAAAAGTGATGAATTTTTAAAGCTGTTTCTGCATGATTACGCGCGTCCGTTGGTTTCAAAAAATTGTAAAAAATATAAAAAATTAAGGTAAAATTCCACAAAAATTATTTTGCATTTCTACATCCCTTAGCCTTCGTTACAAATTTTGTTTATGCAAAAATTTTAATTTTTGTAAAAGTTATGAATTTTTTAAGTTGGTTCTGCATGATTACTCGCGTCCGTTGGCTTCAAAAATGTGTAAAAAATATAAAAAATTAAGGTAAAATTTCACAAAAATGATTTTGCATTTCTACATACCTTAACCATCGTTACAAATTTTGTTTGCGCAAAAATTTTAATTTTTGTAAAAGTTATGAATTTTTTAAGTTGGTTCTGCATGATTACTCGCGTCCGTTGGCTTCAAAAATTTGTAAAAAATATAAAAAATTAAGGTAAAATTCCACAAAAATTATTTTGCATTTCTACATCCCTTTACCATCGTTACAAATTTTGTTTACGCAAAAATTTTCATTTTTGTAAAAGTTATGAATTTTTAAAGTTGGTTGAGCGCGTCTATTGATTTCAAAAATTTGTAAAAAATATAAAAAATTAAGGTAAAATTCTACAAAAATTATTTTGTATTTCTACATCCCTTAACCATCGTAACAAATTTTGTTTACGCAAAAAGTTTCATTTTTGTAAAAGTTGTGGATTTTTGAAGTTGATTCAGCGCCTCTGTTGGTTTCAAAAATTTGTAAAAAATATAAAAAATTAAGACAAAATTCCACAAAAATTATTTTGCATTTCTACATCCCTTTACCAGCATTACAAATTTTGTTTACGCAAAAATTTTAATTTTTGTAAAAGTTACGGATTTTTAAAGTTGGTTCTGCGCGTCTGTTGGTTTCAAAAATTTGTAAAAAATTAAAAAAATTAAGGTAAAATTCCACAAAAATTATTTTGTATTTCTACAACCCTTTACCATCGTTGCAAATTTTGTTTATGCAATAATTTTCATTTTTGTAAAAGTTATGGATTTTTAAAGTTGTTTCTGCATCAAAAATTTGTAAAAAATATAAAAAATCAGGCAAAATTCTACAAAAATTATTTTGCATTTCTACATCCCTTTACCATCGTTGCAAATTTTGTTTATGCAAAAATTTTATTGTTTGTAAAAGTTATGGATTTTTAAAGTTGGTTCTGCGCCTCTGTTGGTTTCAAAAATTTGTAAAAAATATAAAAAAATAAGGTAAAATTCCACAAAAATTATTTTGCATTTCTACATCTCTTTACCATCGTTGCAAATTTTGTTTACGCAAAATTTTTTATTTTTGTAAAAGTAATTAATTTTTAAAGCTGTTTCTGCATGATTACGCGCGTCCGTTGGTTTCAAAAATTTGTAAAAAATATAAAAAATTAAGGTAAAATTCTACAAAAATTATTTCGCATTTCCACATCCCTTTACTATCGTTGCAAATTTTGTTTACGCAAAAATTTTTATTTTTGTAAAAGTAATGAATTTTTAAAGCTGTTTCTGCATGATTACGCGCGTCCGTTGGTTTCAAAAATTTGTAAAAAATATAAAAAATTAAGACAAAATTCCACTAAAATTATTTTGCATTTCTGCAACCCTTTACTATCGTTACAAATTTTGTTTATGCAAATATTTTCATTTTTGTAAAAGTGATGGATTTTTAAAGTTGGTCTCTTGCGCGTCTGTTGGTTTCAAAAATTTGTAAAAAATATAAGAAATTAAGACAAAATTCCACAAAAATTATTTTGCATTTCTACATCCCTTTACCATCGTAACAAATTTTGTTTACGCAAAAATTATTATTAATTAAATTCTCGCGCAAACTTTTTACGGTTATGTTATTTGACGTAGCGCTCGCATGTTTTGTGAGTTTATATGAAGCGTGCCAATGCGATGCAGAAGTCATGCGTGAGCTTAGACCTACGTTTACGCCGCCCTATTCTTTAACACGCAGGCACACGTTTTGTCTTTTATTTCATACTGTTTTCGTACATGATAGAAAAAGATAGATATAAAATGCAAAGCAATTCTTAGTACGAAAATGCATGAGTCGCCGTCAGCTCTCAACGGATGCACTATATTTACTTACTGTACAAGTACATTTTTGAACATTAGAACATTGTATTTATCGTTGTCATAGTAAAAACATAACAGTGTGGTATCATCAACAATATCTGTAAGTCAAATAAAAAGCACGATCGTGCAAAAAATTATGTAACCTGTATATAAATAATTATAAACACGTAAATAAAATAATCGTAGAAGCCTCAATATATTATGGATGGAACGTAATGATGACGGGATGTGTTGACAGCGGTGAAGGTTAGAAATTTGGAACATTTCCGGCACGTGATGAGGCGTAAAGAGAGATACGGAATACTCCGACTAATACTGGAAAGAAAGGTGCTACGAAGAAAAGTCCTGTGAAGAAGACGAATCCTGGCTTGGTCTGTTGCTCCAGTGCTGGCGGAAGGTTGCGTTTCCGCTCGATGCAAAATACTGGAAGGAAAGGTGCTTAGAAGAAGAGTCCGAGGAAGAAGACGAATCCTGGCTTGCTCTGTTACTCCAGTGCTGGCGGAAGATTGCGATTCTGCTCGATGCAAAATTTCTTCAAATTCTACTGGAAGAGCAGTTCTAGGATCGCCCGCTCCTCCATCTAGCTTCAAGCTGCCTTTCTTCATTAGTCGACAACGTTGAACAACACGGGTGTCTTGATCGAATACGACTATTATCTTTACATCAACGATTTATTAGACATCTTAAATCAATAAACGGTTCCAAAAACGATTCCTACCCTTCCAAGAAACAATAATAGTCTATTATTTGAATATTCCCCATGCATTCTGTCATTAATGATTTTGCATGAAATCTATAAGCATTCGAGTAATTAATTATTATTATATTTCCAGAAATGTAAATACTAACACATTCCACGGCGACGAGGCTCTCCATAAACCGAAGAAGAAGCCTCGCAATCAGATGTCATGTAAAAACTGCTTGAAGAAGTTTTCAATAAAAGAAGAACTTGATGATCACACCATAGGTTGCGTTTACCAATGCCCAATCTGCCACAAAATACTAACAACACGATGTGGTTACCAGCTACACATCAAGCGCCACGTAAAAGAGTTTCAATGTGATGCTTGCGATGCTCGCTACCCTACAAAACAGTTCCTGGAAAAACACAAAGACACTGTACATCATGGAATCAAATACAGCTGCCCGAATTGCGACAAGACTTTCACACAGAAAAGGTCGTTAAAGTCCCACATGCTGAAGCACGACCCACTGTATATTAAGGTTGAAAAGAAAACGGCTAGGTGTTCTTCAAAAGATGAAGACAGTGCATCCGATGGAATCAACTACGGCTGCCCAAATTGCGAGAAGACTTTTAAAAGGCAAGAATCGTTAAAGGTCCACATGAAAAGGCACGACCCCTTCTATATTGCCGGTGATGAGAAGAAGTTCAAGTGTGATATATGCGAAAAGAAGATTATGAAAAAGATAGATTTCGTAGCCCACATGAGGAACCATAATAACGAAAAGCCCTTCGGTTGCACGATATGCGGAAAAGCGTTTGTGAAAGAGACATACTTGGCACTGCACATGAGAATTCATAATGAGGATAGACCGTACAAATGTAACATTTGTTCGAAGAGTTTTACGCAGAAAGTTTTATGCAAATTGCATATGGATCGACACAATCCCGATTTGCGTACGTGTGAGTTTTGCAATAGGAAATTTATTTCTGCGAAATCGCTTAATGCGCATGTTAAACTTTATCATATTCATGAATCTAGGTAAATTTATGTAATAAAATTAGTTTATTTGTAACATTGTAATTAATAATAATAATAGATTTGATATAAGTTAAAGGTGTAAGTTATGCGAATATAATAAATGAATAAGTAGTACAATATATAACTGACCACATAAACAGAGAAACAAATAAGGGAGTATTGACTTTAGCAAAGCCTTTGGCATCAATGACTCATGAATAAACTTGTGTGAGTTTGCTATCTCGTGGTTCGAAAGTTATCTTACAAATCGTATGCAATATGTAGAAATTAAACAAAATACTGAAATAATGGTCCAACAAGTCATAATATCAAAAGATAAATGTAGGATTGCCCCAGGGAGGAATCTTTTCACCACTATTATTTTTCATATACAGGGTTGGGCATATGTGCCACAACACCTGATTTCTGGCTAAACGTCTTATTACTTTAAAAAGGAATGTGTATCTTTTTATTTATTCTATCCAGTGTATTAAAGTGGTTATAGCATATATGGGGGAGTTTCGAAGTATGTGAAAATCAACGGGACAACCCGGAAACTTATTCGTATAGATAAAAAACTAATAACTGTAAATTTTGAGCTATATCGACCATGGCCTTACCGAGCCCTGGGCGTCTAAAATTTGAAAAAAAATCGTTTTCATTACGACGTTAATGAATAATTGATTGTTATCCCCGTGTTATCGTGTGACGACGTCGATCGTCGATTGCTCGATTTTCTGAAAGGGCGGGCGAAAGGGGAACCGGATATCGGGGAAAAGTTGTGCGAAAGTTTGGTAATAGATTCGCCGTTTAGTACTCGATTGCACCCCAGAAATGCTCCCCTTTCTTTGACACGTCCGAAATTACGAACGAGTCAAAAACTGCGTGACGAATAAAAAATAGTTTTTTTTCCGTTGCGCGCGCTGTATCTCAAAAACTAATAATAGAGCAATTGATATGAAACTTTGAACATCCGTCTTATTTGATAATCCGAAGAACTGAAAAGCTTTTGGTAAAATTTCGTACACCGGAAGTGGGTGTTTACCTTAACCGTTTTTTTGTTTTTTTCCAATATCTGCTGATTGTGTCAAGTTGGCACCCCAATAAAGAGTTCTGACAGTTCTGAATAGAGTTCTCAATTCCTTTTGATGTATCTAGAAGTACTATCAACTTTTAAAAAAGAGTTCTGTAAAATTAGGCTGTCAGGAATTTTTTGAAAAATGGGGTGCCAACTTAACACCGCACCCCAACATTGTTATCGAATAGTTCTGAACTAGTTTTAAGATGTGTTTGGGTTAGTACTATAGTTCCTGATACTTTAAAAAAGAGTTCTGTTGAATTTCCAGAGATAAAAATTTTCAAAGTTGGAAATTCGAAATATTCAAATTCATATTACTCACTTAATATTGGTCGAATCTAAATATTTCATTACAACTATGGATAGAACTCACAAAGAACTACAGGAAACACCTATTAGAACTATCCGGAACTATCAAAAATATTTTTTTTAAAAAAGCCGCAAAGCAAAAAAACAAATTGAGAGTTCCAGGAGTTCTGAGTTAATTTTCTATTTCTACTCATTGAGTACAATAATTCTTTCTTATAAACAAATTCGATACAATCGCGATTTATGGCATTTTTAAATAAATTTAAAATTCGATAATAGAAAAGTTTAATTTTTAAAATACCCATTTCCTGTCATTCAATCGCAATTTGCCATTAGAGTTTTCGTTAGAACTCCTTAAGTACAATCCATAAGTCAAATCAGAACCCCCAGAACTATTAAAAAAAAATCAACATTTTGAAAATAATTCCAAGTCCGAAATGAAAAAAAAAATGAGAGTTCCAGGAGTTCTGAGTTAATTTTCTATTTCTACTCATTGAGTACAATAATTCTTTCTTATAAACAAATTCGATACAATCGCGATTTATGGCATTTTTAAACAAATTTAAAATTCGATAATAGAAAAGTTTAATTTTTAAAATACCCATTTCCTGTCATTTAATCGCAATTTGCCATTAGAGTTTTCGTTAGAACTCCTTGAGTACAATCCATAAGTCAAATCAGAATTCCCAGAACTATTAAAAAAAAATCAACATTTTGAAAATAATTCCAAGTCCGAAATGAAAAAAAAAATGAGAGTTCCAGGAGTTCTGAGTTAATTTTCTATTTCTACTCATTGAGTACAATAATTCTTTCTTATAAATAAATTCGATACAATCGCGATTTATGGCATTTTTAAATAAATTTAAAATTCGATAATAGAAAAGTTTAATTTTGAAAATACCCATTTCCTGTCATTTAATCGCAATTTGCCATTAGAGTTTTCGTTAGAACTTCTTGAGTACAATCCATAAGTCAAATCAGAATTCCCAGAACTATTAAAAAAAAATCAACATTTTGAAAATAATTCCAAGTCCGAAATGAAAAAAAAATGAGAGTTCCAGGAGTTCTGAGTTAATTTTCTATTTCTACTCATTGAGTACAATAATTCTTTCTCATAAACAAATTCGATACAATCACGATTTATGGGTATTTTCAAAATTTATTTTGTCTATCTATCGAATTTTAAATTTATTAAAAAATCGTGATTGTATCGAATTTGTTTATAAGAAAGAATTATTGTACTCAATGAGTAGAAATAGAAAATTAACTCAGAACTCCTGGAACTCTCAATTTTTTTTTGCTTTGCGACTTTTTTTCAAAAAAATATTTTTGATAGTTCCGGATAGTTCTGATAGGTGTTTTCTGTAGTTCTTTGTGAGTTCTATCCACAGTTGTAATGAAATATTTAGATTCGACCAATATTAAGTGAGTAATATGAATTTGAATATTTCGAATTTCCAACTTTCAAAATTTTTATCTCTTGAAATTCAACAGAACTATTTTCTAAAAGTATTAGGAACTATAGTACTAACCCAAACACATCTTAAAACTAGTTAAGAACTATTCGATAACAATGTTGGGTTGCGGTGTCAAGTTGGCAACCCATTTTTCAAAAAAATCCTGACAGCCCAATTTTACAGAACTCTTTTTTAAAAGTTGATAGTACTTCTAGATTCATCAAAAGGAATTGATTCAGAACTATCAGAACTCTTCATTGGGGTGCCAACTTGACACCCTCATATTAGCTTAAATATGAAAAATATCACAAAAAAATTTAAACAAACATTGAAGACAACAAATAAATGAACATCTTTTGTTTGAAAATATTTTTCATAAAATCATTGCTATTCGAGAAAAAAAAAATTATTATTTTTTTTAAATTTCTGGTTTATAATTTAGAAACGATAATAGTTACAGCAAATTTATGTTAATACTAATTGTAGAGAATACCAAAATGAATAACTTATAAAGAATTTTTTTTTAAATCGCTTTAGTTTTCGAGTATACTGAGTTTTTGAATTTGCAGGGTAATTTTTCCATCTTTCATAATTTTGACGTTTTAAACGTCAGTTTCATCCGAGTTTACAAAACGTTCGGTGTTCATTTAAAATATGATTTAAATTGAAAATAAACCATGAAAGCGTAAATATGAATGACACCATCAAGTCGGATGGCCACATCACCATTTTTTTGGCATATTTGACTATTTTGAATTCTACAGTTTTTACTTCAAATTCGTAATGAGCGACCTCGAAGACACTTTTTTACAGAGTTGCATTCAAATCCAAAACTTTTTTCGACTTCTGGCCTACTTTTCCAGGGTGCGTGGCGCGCCGGGCCATTAAAAATCGCCAGGTTTAGGCGTAAAAAAAATGATCGTCTCAGACAAAAGTTTTACAAATCAATTGCGGTCGTTGGAGTGTTAAATGTGTTTTTTAATTCAACATATGATTATGTAAAGAAATATTTTTTATAGGAAACTGTATGATTTGGCGCAGTCGCTAAAATTGTGTTATGAAGTACCTGAACGAATACCGCTATTATATTTATATTAAGGATTAATTAGACATCCAAAATTAAGAAAAAGTTCAAAAAATTATTCCTGATTGTACTTTTTTTTACAGACAACTTTACAAAGATCCAATTACCAATAAAAATCTGTTATTCGTATTTTTATATTTCGCAAACACTGTGTTTATATTAAACTTGTACAAAAAGTAATGAAGACGAAAAATATTACTTTTATTCAATAAATCTGCAATAAGTGAGGTTATCTCAAGTTAATTTATTAAACTTGTACGTTTCTCCCTCATTTTTATTATTTTGAATGACATCTGTTGACAGTAGAATATTAAAAGATAACATTTGTATTATTTTGTATGCCACCTTATTAACAATAAAATATTAATTAGATAAATTAATTGTTATAATATTTACAGAAATGTGAATGCATTCAAGTTACGCGACACATCCCAGAACGTCGCCGAGGCTTCGCATAAACCAAAGAAGGATCGGAAAGAATGTAAAAACTGCCGAAAGACGTTCGCACTTAAACACCAACTCGACGAACATATTAAAAGTTGCGTTACGGAATGCCCAATTTGCCACAAAGTATTAACAACACGGTATGGTTATCAACTGCACATGAGAGGTCATACGAAAGAGTGCATGTACAAGTGTGGTGCTTGCGAGGCTCGCTATCCCACAAAGCAACGCCTGGAAGAACATGTAGACCGCGTGCACAATGGAATCAAATACAGCTGCCCGAATTGCGAGAAGATATTTAAAAGGGAGAGATCGTTGAAGGTCCACATGAAAAAGCACGACCCCCTCTATATGTCCGACGAAGAGAAGAAGTTCAAGTGCGATATATGCGAAAAGAAGATTTTGGTAAAGAGAAATTTCTTAATCCACATGCGAAATCATAGTATCGAGAAGCCATTTAGTTGCTCGATATGTGGAAAAGCGTTTCCGTTGGAGACATACTTGGTGTTACACATGCAAGTTCATAGTAAGGAAAGGCCATACAAATGCACGATTTGTTCGAAGGATTTTGCTCGGAAATCTTGTCGCAAATCTCATATGGAACGACACGCCGTCGATTTAGTTAGGTGTGAGTTTTGCGATAAGAAATATGCTTATGCAAGATCGCTTAAGAGGCATATTCAACTTCATCATATGTAAAGTTATTGATTGAAATTAATTTATTTTAACATTATATTTAATAATAATAAAGATTGGATGTGGAGATTGAAATTTATTCATGTTTTACCTACGAGTTTACATACATCAGAAATAACATAAATCTCATGTACCCGGTTTTTGACATTTGCATCAACTAAAATATGCATCAAGACATATTTATATCATGTCGCGGCATCTTGAAAAATCGATTTTTTTCAGGTTTTTTTTTACTATTTTTCGTGCAAATGCCCATATATCGCTCGTGGGCTGCAATAGTGGCACAACTCAAAAAATCAGGTTATGAGATAAATGGGTTTGAAGTTTCTCCTTGTAATGAAATGCAAAATTTACACGATTCATTCTTGTTATAAGTGTTAAGTGGTACTAAATGACTCCGTAAGGATTCAATGAATAATAATGTCTAAAAAAAATGTTGAAAATAGAATTACCAGAGCGCGGACGTCCTTAAAATCGGTTGTGCTCCGCTTTATGAACCCAAGCATTTTATTGGCCTTGTTGATTATATGATCGATATGTAGATTATAGGATAGCTTAGAATCTAATAACACACCCAAGTCTCGTATCATATGTACTTTGCACAGGGGAATACTATTCAGAGTATAAATGAAATTGATCGGGTCCAGACATCGCGAAAATGGCATGAATTTGCACTTGTTTATGTTCAGTTCCATATCATTGGATAAACACCATCTATTAATTAAGGTTAAATTACTTTGAACGGTAATACAATCAGATAAGCCTCTAACGTTTACGAATATTTTTAAATCATCTGCGAATAATAAGTGTGAACAGGTGAGTTTGTCTGATATATCGTTAATAAATATAGAAAATAACAGGGGTCCCAAATGAGACCCCTGAGGAACCCCAGAAGTTACATGGAATGAGCTTGAGACATAATCATTTATTTTAACAGATGAACTCTATCTGTTAAATACGATTTAAACCATTTTAGCAAAGGATCACCTATACCGTAGGCACTCAGTTTCTGTATCAATATCGAATGGTTTACACAATCGAATGCTTTGCTAAAATCGGTATAAATTGAATGAACTTCAGATCCACTTTCAAAGGCGCGAACTATGTAATTAGTGAAGATCAACAGGTTCGTTTGTGAGGAACGACTTGCGTAAAACCCATGTTGATTTTCAGTAATTATGTTACGGAACACTCCAAATAATCGTTTGTATAATAATTTTTCAAAAAGTTTCTGTATGACCGAGAGGATGGAAATAGGTCTATAGTTTCTAGTGTTAGTTTTAGAACCACTTATGAATTGGTGTTACATATGGGGACTTCCATGCATCAGGAAAGACACCAGAACTTAATGACAATGAAAAAAGTTTATACAACGGATAGTATAGCGTGCAACTACAGTTACGAAGAAATATTGGGTGTATATTGTCAGGGCCTGGGCCACCAGTGATCTTTAATTGAGAAAGTTCATGTAGTACTTGCTCAGGAGTTATGTCAATATTGTTTAAGTTAACTGATATATCAGACGTGAAAGTTGATGTACGTTCAGTGGCTGGTTTATAAACTGAAGAAAAATACTCGGCAAATAAGTTTGAGATTTCTTCACCTGACGTAGCACTGGTATCATCATATGTCATAAACATTGGTACTCCAGACGACTTATTTTTCTGATGAACAAAAGACCTTTCCATGTGACTGAGTATTTATCCAGAGTGTGGGGAGGAAAAAATCTTTATTAGTAATTTTACGGAAAGGCATTCTTTATAAAACGTTTTGCTTGTCGAAAAAATGAGTTATACTTGGAGATTTAATGTGCAGGGTGTTCATAAATTAAGAAAACATGAAACCGCTTTGCGCTGCTTAGAAGTAACTGGGTCATTCCATGCTATTTCAACAAAAAGTTGTGCTGCACCATTTTAATTTTTTTTTATATTTTGCACAGATAATTATACATGTTTCTAGAGTTCAAAACTAATTTTAGAAAAAAAAATAATTCCTGCCGTGTGGCAGATATGTCCCTAGATGGAGCTTGAAACATGTACATTTTTGTGATTACAAGCATTTGCGCAAAATGGCATAACTTTCTTTCCAATTGAGCAAATTTAAAAATTTAAAAATCTCTTAACTTAGTTTGAAGCGCTGAATATTTTGGTTCTATTTTCTATTATCATTTGATATATTTTTTTCAAATTTAATAGCTGTCAAAGTTTACTATTGAGATTTACATTTTTTTTTCATTTTTCGACCTTGTTTTCGACTGGGAAAGGGACAATACACTTAAACCAAATTCAGTTTGCAAGTACAAGAGTAACAATAGATTCTAGCTGAGGCAAAAAAACTGAAGTATTTTAAACCCTTCCAAAAATTTTTCACTGAAGAAAATTGGCATTTTCAACAAAATTCGTATTTTTGTAAAGCTGTATCTCCAGTGGGGTACATAGTACAAATCTGATATTTATACTACCAATGCTTCTATTCGGTAGCAACATCATTGCAAAATTTGGTAACAAATATCTGGCAGGAATTTTTTTTTTCTAAAATTAGTTTTGAACTCTAGAAACATATATAATTATCTGTGCAAAATATAAAAAAAAAAATGGTGCAGCACAACCTTTTGTTGAAATAGCATGGAATGACCCAACTGTAATACTTGCGCGATCAAAAAAATAGAACTAAAAATATAAGAAATTTAAAAATTTACAAAAACAAGAATGAAACATTACTAAATGAAAACCTGCCCAATTCGCTGTTGATCCCCAGAACAGCTGCACCTCCACCCAAACAACTGCCATAGCACTTAAGCACGTGTTTTGTAATTTAAATACATAGTTCTTCGCCCGAAGAAGCCACAGTGTGGCAAACCAATTGTAGCGAAAGCAAAATAAAATATACGTTAATATATTAATATGGATTTTCAACTCAGTACCTTATTGGTTTGTATTTTTTGTTTTTCATAAATACTGTTTTTACTTGTTATTCCCCACGTTTTTATTATTTTGTATAACATTTGTAGCATTGAGTTTTTGAAGATAAATTTATTATTATTTTTCCAGAAATCTGAATACCTTCAAATTATGTGCCACATCACATAAACCAATGAAGAACCCCAATCGGAAGTCATGTCCAAACTGCTTGGAGAAGTTTTCACTCAAACACCAACTTGATGATCATATTAAAAATTGTATTTTGGAATGCACAATTTGCCACAAAATATTATCGACACGATATGCTTACCAGCTGCACATGAAGCTTCACACGAAAGAGTGTATGTATGATTGTGACATTTGCGGGGCTAGCTATCCTTCAAGACAGGGCCTGAGAAGGCATAAAGACAGTATACACAATGGAGTAACGTACGACTGCCCAAATTGCGACAAGACTTTTAGGAGACGGCATACGTTCACGCTCCACTTGAAGAAGCACGATCCCTTCTTTGTTAATGACAAACCGAAGAAGGTTACGTGCGATATATGCGAAAAGAAGATTTCGCAAAAATCGTTGAAGGTACACATGAGGAAGCACGATCCCCTCTTTGTTAATGACAAACCGAAGAAGCTTACGTGCGACATATGCGAAAAGAATATTTCGCAAAAATCGTTGAAGAAGCACGATCCCCTCTTTGTTAATGACAAAGCGAAGGAGCTTTTGTGCGACATATGCGAAAAGAAGAAGGAGATGAGAAACCGCAATAACGAAAAACCCTTCATTTGCTCGACATGCGGAAAAGGGTTTTTGTTGCAGAGGTACTTGATGCTACACATGAAAATGCATAGTAAGGAAAGGCCGTACAAATGTGATATTTGTTCGAAGGGTTTCACGCAGAAATCTGTATGCAAAGCTCATATGGAACGACACACAGTCAATCTACGAAAGTGCGAGCTTTGCGATAAGAAATATGCGTGTGCAAAATCGCTTAGGAGGCATATTAAACTTCATCATATTCAGGAATCTAATTAAAATTGTTTTATTTTTAACATTGTTTTTAATAGTAGTAAAGATAGGATATAAGGAGTGAGTTATTTGTATATTTACCAACTTGATGAAAATATGGGTTAGAAGATTAAAAGTGTAAACGAAGCCTAAATTAAATAAAACTACTAAAATTTCAGACTGTTATTTTTCAATTAATTGTAAACATTAAATATTGTTTCCCCATCAGAACATCTACAGAGCGGTCTCATCATAGTAATTAGTTGCTGATGGCGAAACGGAAATTACTGTTGGACTATAAATATTCCAAACACCACTTAAGTTGGCTGAATCTATTGCCTGAATGTTGTACTAAACCCAATTTAAGTAGAATAATTATACAGGGTTTCCTAAATAGAGTAGGATTGCATGGGTATCTTTCTTATTCTTAAAGCTAGAGATCTGGTTAAATGGGCAATGTTGTGCAGTTTTCTATGCTGATTCAGATTATGTTGAGAAATTTTCAAAATTCCGAGCAGTTTAGAAAATATTTAAAAAAAACTGAAAATCGCGATATTCAAAAAAATCAAATATCTCAATAATTATTAAAGATGCGAAAAAAGTTTTAAACAAACGTTACTTGGTTTAATTAGGCAAACATGGAAATCAAGTCAAAATAAAATTCAAGATGGCGGTTTCCGAGATATTAATACCAACTTTCTTATTTCAAATGGCCGCCATATTTGATTTTTACACGCATAAATAGACTTTTTTTTTCTCTTTTCAACGATGTACAACAACCTATGTCAAAATAAAAAATAATGGAAATATTAATTGTTTAAATTTTAATTTTAATTTTTTTAATTATTTTTAAAGCAAATGTAACAAAGCAAAAAGGGGTAATACAACCAAGTAGTAAAATAACAATAAATTATAAAAAATGCTCAAAATGTTGACCGTTATTGGCCAAACACAATTGACAGCGTTTTACAACACTGCCAGTTACTTTTCGCAATGTGTTGCGATTAATGCCGTTTATTGCCTCTGTCACTGCTTCGCGAAGTTCATCCACATTGTTATAATTGAAGTTACTTCCATAAACTTTGTTTTTTAAAGTGCCCCACAAATAAAAGTCAAGAGGCGTCAAGTCTGCAGATCTGGCTGGCCACTGTACAGGTGTATTAGTCGCTATTACTTTATTATTAAAACGTCCATTTAGATAAGTAATAACATCTCTGGCATTGTGTGCTGGAGCGCCATCTTGCTGGTACCATATTTGCATATTTTGTGCCAAAGGTAAATCATCCAATAAATCTTCTAAGGTTGTTTGAAGAATTTCCAAATAACGTTGTGCAGTTAGAGTTCCATCAAAAATTATAGGACCAAGTAAACGATTTCCCATTATGCCACAAAAAACACTAAAGCCGAACCGTAATTGGTTTCGCCGTGGAATAACTATGTGTGGATTTTCTTGAGCCCAATAGTGCTCGTTATGACGATTAATTAATTCACAATTAGAAAAGTAAGATTCGTCAGTCCATAAAATTGTGTTTATAAAATCACCATTTTCCGTAATTTTGTTGATTAACCACCTGCAAAATGTTAATCTACGGATGTTATCATTTGGTTGTAAAGTCTGAGATAGGTGCAATTTATAAGGGTGAAACTTGTGCTTTTTTTAAATTGTTGATGCTCTAGACTTAGATACGTTAACTTCATTTTCTATCTGCCGACATGAAATGTTCGGATTAGCTGCCACACAAGCCAATGTTAATTCTTCATCATCAACGATCATATTTCTATTTCTCTTAGGTTTTTTTTAAACTTCCATACAATTGCATATTTTCATCCAATCTTTTAAATACCTTAATGTCCGGCTGCCTTCTTTCAGGAAAGTTTGCTTGGTATGTTTGTGCTGCAAGATGGGGGTTTTTGTAACACTTGATGTAATTACAAAACATATCGTATTGTTCAGATATTGAATAATTCGCCATTTCAAGTAATTAATATTTATCGATATTACAACAACTTAAGACAATACACATGTATGAATGATTAATACAACTGATAAACTAATGTAAGATCACAGTTAGTCGTTATAACAAATTTTGTTTTATTTTTATTTATGCCTACTTGTTTTAAACCTGCAACAATTAATATTTCCATTATTTTTTATTTTGACATAGGTTGTTGTACATCGTTGAAAAGAGAAAAAAAAGTCTATTTATGCGTGTAAAAATCAAATATGGCGGCCATTTAAAATAAGAAAGTTGGTATTAATATCTCGGAAACCGCCATCTTGAATTTTATTTTGACTTGATTTCTATGTTTGCCTAATTAAACCAAGTAACTTTTATTTAAAAAAAAAATTCGCATCTTTAATAATTATTGAGATATTAGATTTTTTTGAAAATCGCGATTTTCAGTTTTTTTTAAATATTTTCTAAACTGCTCGGAATTTTGAAAATTTCTCAACATAATCTGAATCAGCATAGAAAACTGCACAATATTGCCCATTTAACCAGATCTCTAGCTTTAAGAATAAGAAAGATACCCAGGCAATCCTACTCTATTTAGGACACCCTGTATACCAATGGTAATTTCCGTTTCCACATGCAAAATCTGCAAGTCTGCAGTTGTTCCAAAAATTATTCCTGAACGTAGCCAACTCCCTTATCACAGTATCTGTAGCTCCGTTACGAAAATAATAGTCGACTCCAGAAGCAATAATAATCTGTTATTTGTATTGTTATATTTTACAAACTAGTGTTTAGCAGAGTTGTTATTATACTGTATGACATCCAGAGTATTTTAAGATTAATTTATATTATTTATTTCCAGAAATGTGAATACCTTCAAACTTTATAACACATCCCACGGCGTTAGGGCAACACGTAAACCGAGGAAGGTCTACAATCTGAAGTCGTGTAAAAACTGCTTGATGAAGTTTGCACTCAAACACCAACTTGAGGATCATATTCAACATTGTTTTTTGGAATGCACAATTTGCCACAAAATATTGGCGACACGATACGCTTACCAGCTGCACATGAAGCTTCACACGAAAGAGTGTATGTTTGATTGCGATGCTTGCGAGGCTCGCTATCCTACCAAATTCAGCCTGGCAAGACATAAAGACACTATACACAATGGAATCAAATACAGCTGCCCCAATTGCGACAAGTCGTTTAAACAGGAAAGGTCGTTAAGGCTCCATTTAATGAAACACGACCCCCTCCATATTGATGTTAAAGCAAAGAAGTGATATGTGCGAAGTAAAGGAGACACCATAAGACACCTGGAAAGGTCATTAAAGCTACGCGTACACTTATCGGAATCGGACGGACGGCACGCATCGGCAAAATGCGTACACAGTTGTAAACGAGTCAACGCACATTTATCCGTTCCATGCCGTACCGATAAATGTGCGTTGACTCGTTTATAACTGTGTTAAGCAATTTTATCCGTTGCGTGCCGTCCGTCCGATTCCGATAAGTGTGCGCGTAGCTTAAGGTTCCATTTAATGAAGCACGGTCCCTTCCATACGAATTTTAAAGCGAACAAGTGTGATATGCGTGAAATAAAGGAGACAACATAACTACGAAAAACCCTTTAGTTGCTGAATATGTGGTAAAGCGTTGTACTTGGTGCACATGAAAATTTATAGTAAGGAATGACTATCAAAATTTGTTTGACCGGAATTTTGATGCCAAACTCACATGAAATGACACACTATCGAAATGTGAGCTTTGCAATAAATCTTTGACTACTTAAACATGGACTGCTAGTTCCCCTCCATTTCCCATATGATCACTACTCAAATATATGTCCGCGAGCTAGAACTCGATATAAGTCCAGCCCAGGGCCCTAAAATGGTGGGCAATTTAAAAACTGGAAAGCAGAATCCTTGCAATTTATAAAGCAACTTATTTTGCAATCCAGAAAATACAGTGAAATTATTTTAAGGTTATACAACGGGGTGTAAAGAAATCAGGTAGTACAAAAATAGTTTTATTTATTGACCTTTAAACAATTTTGTTTTCGTTAGGTTGGCAGCATTTTTGGTTAAAAATTAACTCCCTACATCGATCAACGAGTATTGTTATCGCGTCAGTGGCAGCGGCGGCTCGTGGATGTTCGGCGGTAAGGCAACGGATGAAAATTTGACCGAAAAAGCAACGGAATATTTGCTACCTCCATTAGAGTAAGTAGTGCAGCACGAGTGGTATCTCTTTGTCTTTGCCACACCTACGAAAATCCAGAAGCCGCCGCTGGTCGGTGGCATACATAATCGTCTTCAACAAAGCAATATATCGCCATGGTGTTAAGAACTTTCACAGTATCACAATATTGAAGCGATTGAAACACATCAAACTACACTGCCAAGTCGCGAGCTCATCGAGTCACATGTCATAGACACAAAATGGCTACCAATTTAGTAACATACTTCAACCACGCCGCGCCACTGTTGCTTGGAGACACACATGAAGTTGGCGTTAGCGGTCCATATTTATATAGTCAAAGTAATCAATATTATGCTTCTGCGTGTGAGGCCTATATCATATTTACGAATCTATGTAAAATTATTTTAACATTGTATTTGATAATAATAATGTTATGATATAAGTTATGGAGTAAGTGATGTCCAAGATTAAATGTGTAAGCAAAGCCTAAATTAAATAAATACCCTAAGATTTCAGGATGATGCTATGTTAATGATCAAGTAATTATAGAATAAAAATAGTGTTTAGTTTTTACACGAGTATAAACAGAGAAAGTACTTTTTTGGTTTCGAATTTTACAAGAAATTCCTCTATCCCAGATCCCCGATTTTGCCTTCTCGCGGGTTTGCACATACTCTAATTTCACTACCGTGTTTTAAAACCTTTTTGAGTCGAACGTCGACTTTGTCATAGTTCACTACTGATTTTAAGGTATGGTAAGAAATTTAACGTGTCTGAACTCCAAACCCGTAACGTACGTTTGTAAAGTTATTGAAGAACAACAAATTTCAAACTCAGTTTATTCGCTTAATATTGTAGTTTTTTTTAACATTTAATGGTAGAGTAATGCTACTACTCTTATAAAGCAAGCAACCATAAACTTTTGTTTGTCAGTTTTTAGAACAAAATTAAATATCCGCCATTATGATTTCATGGCACCTTCGTTTTTAATTCAAAATAATAGTAAAGTTTTTTGCAAATATCTCGGTAAATACTCTGCAGAAACCATTAAGTAACATACCAAATTATTCAGATTAAAAAGCTTTAAAAATAATGTAAGAAGACCGATGGTGTCAAATAATTAGGGGAGCCAATATCAACATATTTCAAATTTTACATGTAAATCCCTATGGCCCGTTTCGCAATTCAACACCCTGTAGACCCACTAAACTGTCTCGTTTCGGGAAAACCTTTTAAGTCAGTACTGTCGTAATTAGCGACACAAATGATAAATTAAAATCATCTGCTAGTCAAGATCTCTACAGTACGAGTACACGTTTACTTAAATACATAGTAGACATAATTATCAGCCCTCTTAGCTCTTACTAAACTGATAAATTATTGCATTTCCACTAGTACTTTGCCAGTGTCCTCAAAATGTATTTTTTTAAAGAAGGATACTTCTTCATTGAGGAATGGCTACACAATAAAGTTGCCTTCCCATCAGTGATGTAAAATTCTTGTACATATTTAATTTTAACTTTATTTATTTAAACTATTTATTATTTTATTTATTCACTCATTTTAAACTGTTATATCGTTACTCACACCCATTTTATTTTATTTATTGACTATTTATTATTTTATCTATACACCTAGTTTTAATATGTTGTATCGTTACTTATACAGTTTTATTTATTAACAATCAAAAATTTGATTTTGTTGACTTTGAACTTGGAAAATTTCGGATTTTGGCAATTTTCATGATTAAACTTCTTTCCAACAACATAAATTTGCTACATTCTAGTATTTAAATCATCAAAATGAAATACCGCGTTTGCAAGTTAAACAATTTTTTTAAATCAAAAACTTGATTTTGTTAATTTTGAGCTCGGAAACTTTCAGATTTTAGCAATCTGCATGATTATATTTAAAACACTGTAAATTTCTACTTTTTAACATATAAAATACCACAATCAAAACTTCCGTTTAACACTTTTAAAAAAATTTAAAAATCCAAATCGCGTTTTACTTTCAACTTGCAAAAACCGGATTTTGGCAATTTTCATTGATTCGAAATGAATATTTCCTAAGACTTTTTTTTAAGCACACTAAATTTGCTACATTTCTTACATTAGCGTTCGGAAGTTTAGCAATTTTTCAAAATTAAAATCGCGATTTTGTTGAAGTTGATCTTAAAAAATTTCAGATTTTATCAATTTTCGTTACTTTGGCATGGATATTTTTTATACTTTTTTAAAACATTCTCCACATTTTAACATATGAATGATGTTAATTAGAAAATGATTTTAACACCTCGGCAATTTTTAAAATCGAAAACATAAATTTGTTGCCATTGAACTTGAAAGATTTTGGCAGTTTTTCATTGATATTTCATAAAACTTTTTAAATCAAAATAAATTCTTTACATTATTACAAATAAATCATCATAATCAAAAACACGTTCAATGCCTCGGCAATTTTTTTAAATCGAAAAAGCGATTTTGTTACCGGAAGCCATAAATTTCCACGAATTATTCCGGCACCACCACCATAACTTTTCAATTATTTATTTCTACGAAATAAACTTAAAATAAAGAAGAATTTCATTAAATAATAATTCATTCATATTTCTATACAGCCCTGTTTAGTTCAAACAATAAAACTTAAACTCGTTATATCTGAATATGCATTCTTTACACATAAGTAAGGTATTATTTAAAAAAAATAGAATAAGGAAAATTTGTGTAGCCGTGAGTTATAAACAATTTATATATTTTTTTTTAAGTTAGCGCTACACACGAGGCCGGCTAGATAGAAATATTATTTAAAAAAATCATAACTTCCATTTGGAGTTCTATGCTCGATCTTTTTTACAACAATTGAGTAGTATTTAACATTACGAATAAATAAAATTAGGGTAAACATGAGCTATAAACAATTTATGATTTTTTTAAGTTAGCGCCGTGACTGGAAATTTATATCTAACTAATCGCCGATATATCTTTTTAAATCACACTAAATTCTCTACATTTTAGCACATCATCATCAAGAAACGCATTCAACTTTTAAAAATGTAAAACGCGATTTTGTTGATTGAGCAATAGATTTTAGCAACGTTTTTTGACACGGTATGTATATTTTTTTTAAAACACCAAATTTTCGATATTTAGGAATTTAAATGATTAAATTCAAGTAACGCGTTCGGAAGTTAAGTCCAAAAACGCGATTTTGTTGACGGCGAATTTGGAAATTTTCAGATTTTGGCAACAAGAATATTTCTTTATACTTTTTTTAAAACACATTAAATTCGCTACATTTTAGGATACAAATTATCATAATCAAGAAATGGCGTCAACACCACAGCAATTTTAAAAAATCGAAAACGCGAATTTAAGATTTTTAAACTTGGAATTTTTAAAATACACCAAATTTTGGCATTCAAATCATCAATATATCAAATAACGAATTCTGAAGTTAGACAATTTTTCAAAATCAAAAACGCTGTTTTGTTGACTTTGAATTTAGAGAATTTCGGATTTTGGCAAATTTAACTAGTGAATTAGTAAAATTTAGTAAATAAATTCTTCTCGCCACTAAATTACTAAACTAATCAATTATATAGTTGAAATATTATTGAAATTATAATGAACGATTAAATCACAGTCAGCAACTTTTCAATTTTTTTGCGGTTATTTATTTCGACCTTTACAAGGTCATTATCAAACAAACAAAATGTATCACAAAGTAATGGCTTCACCATCAAACCAAATCACGAGAGTTTTTAAAAGCAAAGCATTTGTTATCCGTAAGTACTCATCGACAACTGAAGCTGTCCAAACTTTTATAAGACGAACAATCGAGTGCTTTGAAGAAGGCCACTTCGAAATGGCGACCTTTCTGTGTCTAAGCAAAGCATTCGATTGTGTTTCACATCAGTTACTACTTAAAAGACCAGAGTGTTACAAATTTAATAATCCAGTTGTAATCTCTTAAGTTCATACTTGAACAATCGACCACAAAAAGTTTGTTTTGGCAATAAGGAATCTAAATAACTTGTGTGCCACAAGGCTCGATATTAGGGCCGATATTATTTCTAATCTATATTAATGATTTCCCAATGTATACAAATTGCCAAAGTATTTTATTTGCGGATGGTACTACTCTCGTCAGTACCTCTCAAAGGCTTGAAGATTTAACACTACTCTTCAATGAAGCAAACACTTCTGTAAAAGACTGGTTTGACAGTAATAAATTATTTGTTGATAATACAATACTAAATCTGTGTAAATGCTATTTTCCCTTAAAAAACACGACGAGTCATTTAAAAACTCACCAATTATTTTATTAACGCACTAATAAATACATTTAAAAAAATAAATGTTTGTTAACTCACCATTGAATATTAATACTTTCTTAAAATAAAACAATTCATCATAATCATCATAATCAAGAACACGTTCAATACTTTAAATCAAGAACACGATTTTGTTGACTTTAAACTTGGAACATTTCGAATTTTGGTAATTTTTGATGACTTGACATGAACATTTTTTAATATTTTTTAAAACACGCTACATTCTCTACGTTTTAGCATATAAATCATTGCAATCAAAAAAACGCATTCAACACCTCAGCAGTTTTTAAAAATCAGAAACTGGATTTTGTTGCCTTGGAAACTTTCGATTTTGACAATTTTGCTCGACTTGTCTTAAATATTTCTTACTACTTTTTAAAACACACTAAATTTATTACACTTCAACATAAAAAAAACAGTAAAATTAAAAGGCGCGTTCCACAACTGGGCAAATCTTTAAATTGAAAGTTCAAGTGCCTTTGGACGTGGACAAGGTCATTATAAATAAATCCACACCCCTTGATGACTAAAAAAAATATAATTTCTACACGCCGCGATCGGTTTATGGTCGTACCAATATTTTCATTTCCATTTTATATGAAGTTCTTCAGCTCCTATAAAAACGTTAGCCTACGCAATCGAATCACCATACCGTATATAAACAATTGGTAAACTAAAAGGAACCTCCACTCTCCTTGATGACTAAAAAAAACTATAATTTCTGCACGCCGCGGTCTGCCTGTTCACGGCAAAACTACAATTTTGTAGATTTTATTTATTTCATTTTTTTTCGTTGTAGATTCAACAATTCAAAATTTATAATTTAAAAAAATTCATTTAAAAAATCGGCGGATTTATAAAATCCAAAATTAATTTTAAAGAATTGCATTTACTGCGTTTAATTTCAACTTTGTAAAATTTTAAACTGGTGTTTTATATTTATTATAACTGTGTTAACATTAAAACTAAAATTTGGTGGATTTTTGAAAATCCATCCCCAAAAAATTGTTTGAAAAGAATTATGTTTTCTGAACTGATTTTAATTTTTGTAGAATTTTAACTCTGCGTTCTGTATTTGTTTTAATTTATTTTTCATTGTGTGTTTAACATATCAAAACTAAAACTTAAAAAAAAAATGTACAACTTCCAAGAAATTCGGGAATTAAAAAAAATATTTTGAAAGGGTGATGTTTTGTGAGCTAAATATAATTGTCCCGGCGTTTTGTAATTATTTTAATTTTGTTTTTTTTTCAAGTGTTCAACGTGTACAAACTAAAAATTCACAACTTGTGTAAAAATTGGTGGAATTTCAAAAACCAAATTTATTTCGAACGTGCGGCATTTCCTCTGCTGAATTGATTTTTTGTAGAGTTTTATGTTTGCGCTTTATATGTATTTAATTTTTCTTTTATTCGAATGTCGACAAGCCGAAATCTAGAATTTTGAAAAATTTTCAAGAAAACTTGTGCATTTTTAAAAGCCTAAATTATTTGGAAAGAACAATGTTTTCTGAACTGAATAAAATTTTGCAAAATTTTACTTGCACGATTTTCTTTATTTCAATTTTTTTCGTTGTAGATTCAACAATTCAAAATTTAGAATTAAAAAAAATCGCGACTAGTTTAAAAATCGGCGGATTTATAAAATCCAAAATTAATTTTCAAGAATGGCGTTTACTGCGTTTAATTTCAATTTTGTAAAGTTTTAAACTGGTGTTTTATATTTATTATAACTGTGTTAACATTAAAACTAAAATTTGGTGGATTTTTGAAAATCCATCCCCAAAAAATTGTTTTAAAAGAATGATGTTTTCTGAACTGATTTTAATTTTTGTAGAATTTTAACTCTGCGATCTGTATTTGTTTTAATTTATTTTTCATTGTGTGTTTAACATATCAAAACTAAAACTTAAAAAAATATACAATTTCCAAGAAATTCGGGAATTTAAAAAAAATATTTTGAAAGGGTGATGTTTTGTGAGCTAAATATAATTGTCCCGGCATTTTGTAATTGTTTTAATTTTTTTTCTCTCAAGTGTTCAACGTGTACAAACTAAAAATTCACAACTTGTGTAAAAATTGGCGGAATTTCAAAAACCAAAATTATTTCGAACGGGCGGCATTTCCTCCGCTGAATTTAATTTTTGTAGAGTTTTATGTTTGCGCTTTATATTCATTTAATTTTTCTTTTATTCGAATGTCGACAAGCCGAAATCTAGAATTTTGAAAAATTTTCAAGAAAATTTGTGCATTTTTAAAAACCCAAATTATTTTGAAAGAACAATGTTTTCTGAACTGAATAAAAATTTTGTAGAATTTTACCTGCACGATTTTATTTATTTCAATTTGTTTCGTTGTAGATTCAACAAAAAAATTCGCGACTGGTTAAAAACTGGCGGATTTATAAAATCCAAAATTAATTTTAAAGAATGATGTTTACTGCGTTTAATTTCAATTTTGTAAAATTTTAAACCGGTGTTTTATATTTATTATAATTGTGTTAACATTAAAACTTAAATTTGGTGAATTTTTGAAAATCCATCCCCAAAAAATGGTTTCAAAAGAATGATGTTTTCTGAACTGATTTTAATTTTTGTGGAATTTTAAATCTGCATTCTATATTTGTTTTAATTTATTCTTTGTTGTGTATTTAACATATCAAAACTTAAACTTAAAAAAATATACAACTTCCAAGAAATTCGGGAATTTAAAAAAAAATATTTCGAAAGAGTGATGTTTTGTGAGCTAAATATAATTGTCCCGGCGTTTTGTATTTTTTTTTTAATTTTTTTATCGGATGAAATCAAATCCCTGTAGTACTCAGGATTCGGTACAAGAAACCAAATTTGCACATTTAAATTTCAAAAACATTTTTTTTCTTTAGGGGGTGGCAGGAGGTAGAATCGTTTTAGCAACAAAAGAAGTCACATGACGTTGAAGAGAAAATTTTAAACTGTTCAGACTGCAAAAGTTCATCGATTTTGGTGCAAAATTACTCAAAATAAAAAAAAATGCCTTTTTTTGAAGTCATTTTTTGAAGGTCACTATTGACCCACATCTTTTTTTTATTAATGGCCAAAAAAAGTGAAAAATGTAATTTTTTTTCTAAAATTCATAACTTTGCTCCAAATCATCGAAACGACTCGAATTTTTAAGGCATTTGAAGGAAATTGATTAAATTTTTCTGCCATTGTGGTGTGATTTTTTTTGCGCACGGTACAGCTTGTCAAAGTTGGACAATTTTTTACATAAAAAACATTTTTTTTTCCATCGCGTTGTTACGGAGGGTGGGTTGGACTTGGGGTCAAAATCAACTACACATTCTTAAAGATAAAACCTGAATCTTTACCAAACTGAAAGATTTATCGATTTTCGAGCAAATTGAACCAAGTTATGACGGTTTGAAAAATCGAGTTTTTTCGCTATTTTTCGAGTGGCGCTATTTTTTTTTTGACGACGAGTGTATTACTGTTATTGTGTCATTGATTTATCTTCATATGTTACCACCTGTACAAATTTTTTTTTTTTTTTTTTAAATATTTAATATTGTATTTTGACGTACCCAATCCGTTCAATCGTAATGGCTTAATCAATTCAATAAATCTCAATAAACATTGTACTTGTATTAATATTTTTTCGCACACTGCAGGTATCTTCACTTATGTGCTATTACCTTGATAAACAATTAATTAAATGAGCTTCATATTTTAAGCAAAGTTTATGTGACCTGTGTAAAACTTCTAAGTTACTAGCACCAATAAACATTATTTTGTATGACATCTAAAGCAAGCGAGTTTTTAAAGATGAATTTATTGTTATTATCATTTCCAGAAATGTTGATACATCAAACGACGATGAGGCATCACATAAATCAAAGAAGAAGATCTCCAATCGAAAGTCATGTCCAATCTGCCTGAAGAAGTTTGCACTCAAACAACAATGTGATGATCATATGAAAAGTTGCTTTATGGAATGCACGATTTGCCACAAAATATTAGCAACACGATTCACTTACCAGCAACACATGAAGCTTCACACGAAAGAGTACAATTGCGGTGTTTGCAAGGCCCGCTTTCCTTCAAGGCGGAGCCTGGAGAGGCATAAAGACAGTGGACACAAAAGAGCAACGTACGACTGCCCGAATTGCGGTAAAACTTTTAGGAGACAACATACGTTCACGCTTCATATGAAGGAGCATGATCCCCTCTATATTAAAGACGAATCGAAGATCGCGTGCAACATATGCACAAAGGAGGTTTCGCAAAAAACGTTAAGAATGCACATGAAGAGGCACGACCCTTTCTACGTTAACAAAGACAAGAAGAGGATCACGTGCGACATATGCGAAAAGGAGATTGCGCAAAAAACTTTAAAGGCCCACATGAAGAGGCACGACCCCAACTATGTTAACAATGTCACGTGCGACGTATGCGAAAAGGAGATTTCGCAACATTCGTTAAAGTTCCACATGAAGCTTCACACGAAAGAGTGCATGTATGATTGTGATGTTTGCGATGCTAGCTATCCTTCACGACAAGGCCTAGCAAGGCATAAAAACAGTGTACACAGTGGAGCAAGGTATGACTGCCCAAATTGTAATAAGACTTATAGGGGACGAGATTCGCTCAGGTACCACATGAAGGAGCACCATTCCGTCTATATTAAAGGCAAAGCGAAGAACCCCAACTATGTTGACAATTAAGTTCACGTTTGACATTTGCAAAAAGACGATACATTTCATAAAATACATGAGAAACCATAATATCGAAAGACCCTATAGTTGCTCGGCGTGTGGAAAACATACTTTTAAAATATGTAAAATGGGTGTGGGTATACTCTGGCCGCGCTATGAAGGCGTCTGAGGTGATTAACGAAGGGTCGGAAGGGTCGCCCTCATCTAAAGTGATTGGATTTTGTTACTTCACACTCACAGATGTTTACAGTTTACTTGCTAGCTGTTGGTGCCACTATCCGATTCTCTTCATACATCAGTGGTTTTTAAAAGGTTACAGATGGCACCTCAGATGCGTTCATAGCGCGGCCAGACTTTAACAGTTTATGAAAAATAGAAGTCGATATCTCAAATAGCAAATAAGTTATGGGGCTTTTACCGATCCCTGAGTCACCCAGTATATGTGTATTTGCATGTGTGTGAATAAATGTGATGTGATAAATAAATAAATTTAAAAAATTGTACTTAAACTTTTGCGAATAAATTTGTTTTGTATCAATAACTTCAAACGTTTTGATCATTGACCTAAACTGGCCCAAATTTTTTTATTGAAATTAACGTAATCCCAAACTGATTTAGTTTATGTTAATCATTTTATTATTTACAGAACTGTGAATAAATGCGAAATATGCGGCAAAATCTTCGATCACAAACAGCACGGCAGGATCCACAAAGGAAAAACGGATTTTTGTCTAAGTTGCTGCAAGAAGTTCGTGTACAAGTCAACGCCTAACCGACAATCAAGGACGATGATTGAATGCCCAAAATTTAAGCACACTAAACAGTTTCAATGTGATTTGTGTGAAACACTTTTCGATCGTAAGTACTCGCTCAAACAACACCAAAACAAGATGCACAGCGGAATCAGGTACGACTGCCCTCATTGCGATACGAAATTCTTGGATAAAAGATATCTCTCGCAACATTTGAAGAAACACGATCCGCTCTACATCAAGGACGAAGCTAAAAGGTTCCGTTGCGACATATGCGGAAAGAAGGTGCTGCGAAAGGAGACTTTGCTGACGCACATTAGGACGCACAACAACGAGAAGCCCTACAAGTGCCTGACATGCGGTAAAGATTTTGTGTCGCAGAAATACCTAAGGCTTCACTCGAAAATCCACTGTGCCGAGAAGTTATACGAGTGCAAATTATGTGCTAAGGGTTTTGATCGGAAATCTAGGTATGTAACTCACATGCAAATACACCTTCGCGATAAACCTTATGGGTGTAGTTCGTGCGAGAAGATATTTTTTACTCCAGAAGCCCTTGAGACGCATGTTAGAATTCATTGCAAGCAATGATGTACTTTTAACTGTAAAATAAATATAGTTTGATCAATGGATCTTTGCGTGTACGCCTTGGATGACATACGTACACATATGATTGCGTCTAATTTAACTTATCGCAGAGAGAGTAAACGCATGAAAATGTTCAGCGTGCACGCAAAGATCCATTAATCAAAGTATATTAACACGTTGACTGCCATGGCCTTGTGAACTGTATAAAACACCTACGAGTATACTCGTAGTTGGCAGTCAACGTGTTAAATATTGTTTTCCCATCAGAACACCTACAGACCAGTTTCGACCTCTCAGGTCTCGTCGGTGCTGTTAGTTGCTGATGGGGAAACGGAAATTACTATTGGAATATAAATATTCCAAACAACGTTAAAATAAATATTTATTTTGGTATTTTAAATTTGTAAAATAATGTATTCAAATCAAATCAATATATTTATAATAATACATATTTGTGAATGTGGTTGTCATTAAATAAAAAAATTTAAAAAAATCAATTTTTTTTTACGGAAATATCCGTTTTGGGGTCCCTAGATACCATTTGCTCAAAAAATGCAACTTTTTTAATAAGTCATCAGAAAAACGAGAGAAATTGTTTGCCGTTAAAAAATTAGCTAGTCACCATGAACATTTTAGAAAATTAGAAAAAATAATTGATTTTTCAGAATTTGATCGGCCGTAGCTGCTAAACGAAAACTCCAAATTGAACGCGGTTTGCAAATCTGAGCTCCTCGTACGTCAATTAGTCGGACAAGAGATTTTTAATTTTTTGACAAAAACGTGAAAAAAGACATGAGTAAACCCCTTGGAAATTTGTTAAAAAATGCAACTTTCTTAATAATCATCGTAGACTATTGAATTTAACTTTTTTTTCATCAGAAAGACGAGAGAAATCGATTGCCGTTAAAAAAATTAAGCTAACTTCAAAGGCAAAAAAATTAGTCAGTCACAGTGAACATTTTTGGGAATTTACGAAAATAATTGATTTTTCAGACTTTGATCGGCCGTAGCGGCCAAACGAAAACTCCAAATTGAACGCGGTTTGCAAATCTGAGCTCCTCGTACGTCAATTAGTCGGTTTAGAGATTTTTAATTTTGATGAAAACACGAAAAAAAGACATGAGTAAACCCCTTGGAAATTTGTTAAAAAATGCAACTTTCTTAATAATCATCGTAGACTATTGAATTTAACTTTTTTTTCATCAGAAAGACGAGAGAAATCGATTGCCGTTAAAAAATTTAAGCTAACTTCAAAGGCAAAAAAATTAGTCAGCCACAGTGAACATTTTTGAAAATTTACGAAAATAATTGATTTTTCAGACTTTGATCGGCCGTAGCGGCCAAACGAAAACTCCAAATTGAACGCGGTTTGCAAATCTGAGCTCCTCGTACGTCAATTAGTCAGTTTAGAGATTTTTAATTTTTGATGAAAACACGAAAAAAAGGCATGAGTAAACCCCTTGGAAATTTGTTAAAAAATGCAACTTTCTTAATAATCATCGTAGACTATTGAATTTAACTTTTTTCTCATCAGAAAGACGAGAGAAATCGATTGCCGTTAAAAAATTTAAGCTAACTTCAAAGGCAAAAAAATTAGTCAGTCACAGTGAACATTTTTGAAAATTTACGAAAATAATTGATTTTTCAGAATTTGATCGGCCGTAGCGGCCAAACGAAAACTCCAAATTGAACGCGGTTTGCAAATCTGAGCTCCTCGTACGTCAATTAGTCGGATTAGAGATTTTTAATTTTTGATGAAAACACGAAAAAAAGACATGAGTAAACCCCTTGGAAATTTGTTAAAAAAATGCAACTTTCTTAATAATCATCGTAGACTATTGAATTTAACTTTTTTTTCATCAGAAAGACCAAAGAAATCGATTGCTGTTAAAAAAATTAAGCTAACTTCAAAGGCAAAGGCAAAAAAAATAGTCAGTCACAGTGAACATTTTGAAAATTTACGAAAATAATTGATTTTTCAGACTTTGATCGGCCGTAGCGGCCAAACGAAAACTCCAAATTGAACGCGGTTTGCAAATCTGAGCTCCTCGTACGTCAATTAGTCGGATTAGAGATTTTTAATTTTGATGAAAACACGAAAAAAAGACATGAGTAAACCCCTTGGAAATTTGTTAAAAAATGCAACTTTCTTAATAATCATCGTAGACTATTGAATTTAACTTTTTTTTCATCAGAAAGACGAGAGAAATCGATTGCCGTTAAAAAATTTAAGCTAACTTCAAAGGCAAAAAAATTAGTCAGCCACAGTGAACATTTTTGAAAATTTACGAAAATAATTGATTTTTCAGACTTTGATCGGCCGTAGCGGCCAAACGAAAACTCCAAATTGAACGCGGTTTGCAAATCTGAGCTCCTCGTACGTCAATTAGTCGGATTAGAGATTTTTAATTTTTGATGAAAACACGAAAAAAAGACATGAGTAAACCCCTTGGAAATTTGTTAAAAAATGCAACTTTCTTAATAATCATCGTAGACTATTGAATTTAACTTTTTTTCATCAGAAAGACGAGAGAAATCGATTGCCGTTAAAAAAATTAAGCTAACTTCAAAGGCAAAAAAATTAGTCAGTCACAGTGAACATTTTTGAAAATTTACGAAAATAATTGATTTTTCAGACTTTGATCGGCCGTAGCGGCCAAACGAAAACTCCAAATTGAACGCGGTTTGCAAATCTGAGCTCCTCGTACGTCAATTAGTCGGATTAGAGATTTTTAATTTTTGATGAAAACACGAAAAAAAGACATGAGTAAACCCCTTGGAAATTTGTTAAAAAATGCAACTTTCTTAATAATCATCGTAGACTATTGAATTTAACTTTTTTTTCATCAGAAAGACGAGAGAAATCGATTGCCGTTAAAAAAATTAAGCTAACTTCAAAGGCAAAAAAATTAGTCAGTCACAGTGAACATTTTTGAAAATTTACGAAAATAATTGATTTTTCAGACTTTGATCGGCCGTAGCGGCCAAACGAAAACTCCAAATTGAACGCGGTTTGCAAATCTGAGCTCCTCGTACGTCAATTAGTCGGTTTAGAGATTTTTAATTTTTGATGAAAACACGAAAAAAAGACATGAGTAAACCCCTTGGAAATTTGTTAAAAAATGCAACTTTCTTAATAATCATCGTAGACTATTGAATTTAACTTTTTTCTCATCAGAAAGACGAGAGAAATCGATTGCCGTTAAAAAATTTAAGCTAACTTCAAAGGCAAAAAAATTAGTCAGTCACAGTGAACATTTTTGAAAATTTACGAAAATAATTGATTTTTCAGAATTGATCGGCCGTAGCGGCCAAACGAAAACTCCAAATTGAACGCGGTTTGCAAATCTGAGCTCCTCGTACGTCAATTAGTCGGATTAGAGATTTTTAATTTTTGATGAAAACACGAAAAAAAGACATGAGTAAACCCCTTGGAAATTTGTTAAAAAATGCAACTTTCTTAATAATCATCGTAGACTATTGAATTTAACTTTTTTCTCATCAGAAAGACGAGAGAAATCGATTGCCGTTAAAAAATTTAAGCTAACTTCAAAGGCAAAAAAATTAGTCAGTCACAGTGAACATTTTTGAAAATTTACGAAAATAATTGATTTTTCAGACTTTGATCGGCCGTAGCGGCCAAACGAAAACTCCAAATTGAACGCGGTTTGCAAATCTGAGCTCCTCGTACGTCAATTAGTCGGATTAGAGATTTTTAATTTTTGATGAAAACACGAAAAAAAGACATGAGTAAACCCCTTGGAAATTTGTTAAAAATGCAACTTTCTTAATAATCATCGTAGACTATTGAATTTAACTTTTTTTTCATCAGAAAGACGAGAGAAATCGATTGCCGTTAAAAAATTTAAGCTAACTTCAAAGGCAAAAAAATTAGTCAGTCACAGTGAACATTTTTGAAAATTTACGAAAATAATTGATTTTTCAGACTTTGATCGGCCGTAGCGGCCAAACGAAAACTCCAAATTGAACGCGGTTTGCAAATCTGAGCTCCTCGTACGTCAATTAGTCGGATTAGAGATTTTTAATTTTTGATGAAAACACGAAAAAAAGACATGAGTAAACCCCTTGGAAATTTGTTAAAAAATGCAACTTTATTAATAATCATCGTAGACTATTGAATTTAACTTTTTTCTCATCAGAAAGACGAGAGAAATCGATTGCCGTTAAAAAATTTAAGCTAACTTCAAAGGCAAAAAAATTAGTCAGTCACAGTGAACATTTTTGAAAATTTACGAAAATAATTGATTTTTCAGAATTTGATCGGCCGTAGCGGCCAAACGAAAACTCCAAATTGAACGCGGTTTGCAAATCTGAGCTCCTCGTACGTCAATTAGTCGGATTAGAGATTTTTAATTTTTGATGAAAACACGAAAAAAAGACATGAGTAAACCCCTTGGAAATTTGTTAAAAAATGCAACTTTCTTAATAATCATCGTAGACTATTGAATTTAACTTTTTTTTCATCAGAAAGACGAGAGAAATCGATTGCCGTTAAAAAATTTAAGCTAACTTCAAAGGCAAAAAGATTAGTCAGTCACAGTGAACATTTTTGAAAATTTACGAAAATAATTGATTTTTCAGACTTTGATCGGCCGTAGCGGCCAAACGAAAACTCCAAATTGAACGCGGTTTGCAAATCTGAGCTCCTCGTACGTCAATTAGTCGGATTAGAGATTTTTAATTTTTGATGAAAACACGAAAAAAAGACATGAGTAAACCCCTTGGAAATTTGTTAAAAAATGCAACTTTATTAATAATCATCGTAGACTATTGAATTTAACTTTTTTTTCATCAGAAAGACGAGAGAAATCGATTGCCGTTAAAAAATTTAAGCTAACTTCAAAGGCAAAAAGATTAGTCAGCCACAGTGAACATTTTTGAAAATTTACGAAAATAATTGATTTTTCAGACTTTGATCGGCCGTAGCGGCCAAACGAAAACTCCAAATTGAACGCGGTTTGCAAATCTGAGCTCCTCGTACGTCAATTAGTCGGATTAGAGATTTTTAATTTTTGATGAAAACACGAAAAAAAGACATGAGTAAACCCCTTGGAAATTTGTTAAAAAATGCAACTTTCTTAATAATCATCGTAGACTATTGAATTTAACTTTTTTTTCATCAGAAAGACGAGAGAAATCGATTGCCGTTAAAAAATTAAGCTAACTTCAAAGGCAAAAAAATTAGTCAGTCACAGTGAACATTTTTGAAAATTTACGAAAATAATTGATTTTTCAGACTTTGATCGGCCGTAGCGGCCAAACGAAAACTCCAAATTGAACGCGGTTTGCAAATCTGAGCTCCTCGTACGTCAATTAGTCGGATTAGAGATTTTTAATTTTTGATGAAAACACGAAAAAAAGACATGAGTAAACCCCTTGGAAATTTGTTAAAAAATGCAACTTTCTTAATAATCATCGTAGACTATTGAATTTAACTTTTTTTTCATCAGAAAGACGAGAGAAATCGATTGCCGTTAAAAAAATTAAGCTAACTTCAAAGGCAAAAAAATTAGTCAGCCACAGTGAACATTTTTGAAAATTTACGAAAATAATTGATTTTTCAGACTTTGATCGGCCGTAGCGGCCAAACGAAAACTCCAAATTGAACGCGGTTTGCAAATCTGAGCTCCTCGTACGTCAATTAGTCGGTTTAGAGATTTTTAATTTTTGATGAAAACACGAAAAAAAGACATGAGTAAACCCCTTGGAAATTTGTTAAAAAATGCAACTTTCTTAATAATCATCGTAGACTATTGAATTTAACTTTTTTCTCATCAGAAAGACGAGAGAAATCGATTGCCGTTAAAAAATTTAAGCTAACTTCAAAGGCAAAAAAATTAGTCAGTCACAGTGAACATTTTTGAAAATTTACGAAAATAATTGATTTTTCAGAATTTGATCAGCCGTAGCGGCCAAACGAAAACTTCAAATTGAACGCGGTTTGCAAATCTGAGCTCCTCGTACGTCAATTAGTCGGATTAGAGATTTTTAATTTTTGATGAAAACACGAAAAAAAGACATGAGTAAACCCCTTGGAAATTTGTTAAAAAATGCAACTTTCTTAATAATCATCGTAGACTATTGAATTTAACTTTTTTTTCATCAGAAAGACGAGAGAAATCGATTGCCGTTAAAAAATTTAAGCTACCTTCAAAGGCAAAAAAATGAGTCAGTCACAGTGAACATTTTTGAAAATTTACGAAAATAATTGATTTTTCAGACTTTGATCGGCCGTAGCGGCCAAACGAAAACTCCAAATTGAACGCGGTTTGCAAATCTGAGCTCCTCGTACGTCAATTAGTCGGATTGGAGATTTTTAAATTTTGATGAAAACACGAAAAAAAGACATGAGTAAACCCCTTGGAAATTTGTTAAAAAATGCAACTTTCTTAATAATCATCGTAGACTATTGAATTTAACTTTTTTTTCATCAGAAAGACGAGAGAAATCGATTGCCGTTAAAAAAATTAAGCTAACTTCAAAGGCAAAAAAAATAGTCAGTCACTGTAAACATTTTTGAAAATTTACGAAAATAATTGATTTTTCAGACTTTGATCGGCCGTAGCGGCCAAACGAAAACTCCAAATTGAACGCGGTTTGCAAATCTGAGCTCCTCGTACGTCAATTAGTCGGATTAGAGATTTTTAATTTTTGATGAAAACACGAAAAAAAGACATGAGTAAACCCCTTGGAAATTTGTTAAAAAATGCAACTTTCTTAATAATCATCGTAGACTGTTGAATTTAACTTTTTTTTCATCAGAAAGACGAGAGAAATCGATTGCCGTTAAAAAATTTAAGCTAACTTCAAAGGCAAAAAAATTAGTCAGTCACAGTGAACATTTTTGAAAATTTACGAAAATAATTGATTTTTCAGACTTTGATCGGCCGTAGCGGCCAAAAGAAAACTCCAAATTGAACGCGGTTTGCAAATCTGAGCTCCTCGAACGTCAATTAGTCGGATTAGAGATTTTTAATTTTTGATGAAAACACGAAAAAAGACATGAGTAAACCCCTTGGAAATTTGTTAAAAAATGCAACTTTCTTAATAATCATCGTAGACTATTGAATTTAACTTTTTTTTTCATCAGAAAGACGAGAGAAATCGATTGCCGTTAAAAAATTTAAGCTAACTTCAAAGGCAAAAAGATTAGTCAGTCACAGTGAACATTTTTGAAAATTTACGAAAATAATTGATTTTTCAGACTTTGATCGGCCGTAGCGGCCAAACGAAAACTCCAAATTGAACGCGGTTTGCAAATCTGAGCTCCTCGTATGTCAATTAGTCGGATTAGAGATTTTTAATTTTTGATGAAAACACGAAAAAAAGACATGAGTAAACCCCTTGGAAATTTGTTAAAAAATGCAACTTTCTTAATAATCATCGTAGACTATTGAATTTAACTTTTTTTTCATCAGAAAGACGAGAGAAATCGATTGCCGTTAAAAAATTTAAGCTAACTTCAAAGGCAAAAAAATTAGTCAGCCACAGTGAGCATTTTTGAAAATTTACGAAAATAATTGATTTTTCAGACTTTGATCGGCCGTAGCGGCCAAACGAAAACTCCAAATTGAACGCGGTTTGCAAATCTGAGCTCCTCGTACGTCAATTAGTCGGTTTAGAGATTTTTAATTTTTGATGAAAACACGAAAAAAAGACATGAGTAAACCCCTTGGAAATTTGTTAAAAAATGCAACTTTCTTAATAATCATCGTAGACTATTGAATTTAACTTTTTTCTCATCAGAAAGACGAGAGAAATCGATTGCCGTTAAAAAATTTAAGCTAACTTCAAAGGCAAAAAAATTAGTCAGTCACAGTGAACATTTTTGAAAATTTACGAAAATAATTGATTTTTCAGAATTTGATCGGCCGTAGCGGCCAAACGAAAACTCCAAATTGAACGCGGTTTGCAAATCTGAGCTCCTCGTACGTCAATTAGTCGGATTAGAGATTTTTAATTTTGATGAAAACACGAAAAAAAGACATGAGTAAACCCCTTGGAAATTTGTTAAAAAATGCAACTTTCTTAATAATCATCGTAGACTATTGAATTTAACTTTTTTTTCATCAGAAAGACGAGAGAAATCGATTGCCGTTAAAAAATTTAAGCTAACTTCAAAGGCAAAAAGATTAGTCAGTCACAGTGAACATTTTTGAAAATTTACGAAAATAATTGATTTTTCAGACTTTGATCGGCCGTAGCGGCCAAACGAAAACTCCAAATTGAACGCGGTTTGCAAATCTGAGCTCCTCGTACGTCAATTAGTCGGATTAGAGATTTTTAATTTTTGATGAAAACACGAAAAAAAGACATGAGTAAACCCCTTGGAAATTTGTTAAAAAATGCAACTTTCTTAATAATCATCGTAGACTATTGAATTTAACTTTTTTTTCATCAGAAAGACGAGAGAAATCGATTGCCGTTAAAAAATTTAAGCTAACTTCAAAGGCAAAAAAATTAGTCAGCCACAGTGAACATTTTTGAAAATTTACGAAAATAATTGATTTTTCAGACTTTGATCGGCCGTAGCGGCCAAACGAAAACTCCAAATTGAACGCGGTTTGCAAATCTGAGCTCCTCGTACGTCAATTAGTCGGATTAGAGATTTTTAATTTTTGATGAAAACACGAAAAAAAGACATGAGTAAACCCCTTGGAAATTTGTTAAAAAATGCAACTTTCTTAATAATCATCGTAGACTATTGAATTTAACTTTTTTTTCATCAGAAAGACGAGAGAAATCGATTGCCGTTAAAAAATTTAAGCTAACTTCAAAGGCAAAAAAATGAGTCAGTCACAGTGAACATTTTTGAAAATTTACGAAAATAATTGATTTTTCAGACTTTGATCGGCCGTAGCGGCCAAACGAAAACTCCAAATTGAACGCGGTTTGCAAATCTGAGCTCCTCGTACGTCAATTAGTCGGATTAGAGATTTTTAATTTTTGATGAAAACACGACAAAAAGACATGAGTAAACCCCTTGGAAATTTGTTAAAAAATGCAACTTTCTTAATAATCATCGTAGACTATTGAATTTAACTTTTTTTTCATCAGAAAGACGAGAGAAATCGATTGCCGTTAAAAAATTTAAGCTAACTTCAAAGGCAAAAAAATTAGTCAGCCACAGTGAACATTTTTGAAAATTTACGAAAATAATTGATTTTTCAGACTTTGATCGGCCGTAGCGGCCAAACGAAAACTCCAAATTGAACGCGGTTTGCAAATCTGAGCTCCTCGTACGTCAATTAGTTGGTTTAGAGATTTTTAATTTTTGATGAAAACACGAAAAAAAGACATGAGTAAACCCCTTGGAAATTTGTTAAAAAATGCAACTTTCTTAATAATCATCGTAGACTATTGAATTTAACTTTTTTTTCATCAGAAAGACCAAAGAAATCGATTGCTGTTAAAAAAATTAAGCTAACTTCAAAGGCAAAAAAAATAGTCAGTCACAGTGAACATTTTTGAAAATTTACGAAAATAATTGATTTTTCAGACTTTGATCGGCCGTAGCGGCCAAACGAAAACTCCAAATTGAACGCGGTTTGCAAATCTGAGCTCCTCGTACGTCAATTAGTCGGATTAGAGATTTTTAATTTTTGATGAAAACACGAAAAAAAGACATGAGTAAACCCCTTGGAAATTTGTTAAAAAATGCAACTTTCTTAATAATCATCGTAGACTATTGAATTTAACTTTTTTTTCATCAGAAAGACGAGAGAAATCGATTGCCGTTAAAAAAATTAAGCTAACTTCAAAGGCAAAAAAAATAGTCAGTCACTGTGAACATTTTTGAAAATTTACGAAAATAATTGATTTTTCAGACTTTGATCGGCCGTAGCGGCCAAACGAAAACTCCAAATTGAACGCGGTTTGCAAATCTGAGCTCCTCGTACGTCAATTAGTCGGATTAGAGATTTTTAATTTTTGATGAAAACACGAAAAAAAGACATGAGTAAACCCCTTGGAAATTTGTTAAAAAATGCAACTTTCTTAATAATCATCGTAGACTATTGAATTTAACTTTTTTTTCATCAGAAAGACGAGAGAAATCGATTGCCGTTAAAAAATTTAAGCTAACTTCAAAGGCAAAAAAATTAGTCAGCCACAGTGAACATTTTTGAAAATTTACGAAAATAATTGATTTTTCAGACTTTGATCGGCCGTAGCGGCCAAACGAAAACTCCAAATTGAACGCGGTTTGCAAATCTGAGCTCCTCGTACGTCAATTAGTCGGATTAGAGATTTTTAATTTTTGATGAAAACACGAAAAAAAGACATGAGTAAACCCCTTGGAAATTTGTTAAAAAATGCAACTTTCTTAATAATCATCGTAGACTATTGAATTTAACTTTTTTTTCATCAGAAAGACGAGAGAAATCGATTGCCGTTAAAAAATTTAAGCTAACTTCAAAGGCAAAAAAATGAGTCAGTCACAGTGAACATTTTTGAAAATTTACGAAAATAATTGATTTTTCAGACTTTGATCGGCCGTAGCGGCCAAACGAAAACTCCAAATTGAACGCGGTTTGCAAATCTGAGCTCCTCGTACGTCAATTAGTCGGATTAGAGATTTTTAATTTTTGATGAAAACACGACAAAAAGACATGAGTAAACCCCTTGGAAATTTGTTAAAAAATGCAACTTTCTTAATAATCATCGTAGACTATTGAATTTAACTTTTTTTTCATCAGAAAGACGAGAGAAATCGATTGCCGTTAAAAAATTTAAGCTAACTTCAAAGGCAAAAAAATTAGTCAGCCACAGTGAACATTTTTGAAAATTTACGAAAATAATTGATTTTTCAGACTTTGATCGGCCGTAGCGGCCAAACGAAAACTCCAAATTGAACGCGGTTTGCAAATCTGAGCTCCTCGTACGTCAATTAGTTGGTTTAGAGATTTTTAATTTTTGATGAAAACACGAAAAAAAGACATGAGTAAACCCCTTGGAAATTTGTTAAAAAATGCAACTTTCTTAATAATCATCGTAGACTATTGAATTTAACTTTTTTTTCATCAGAAAGACCAAAGAAATCGATTGCTGTTAAAAAAATTAAGCTAACTTCAAAGGCAAAAAAAATAGTCAGTCACAGTGAACATTTTTGAAAATTTACGAAAATAATTGATTTTTCAGACTTTGATCGGCCGTAGCGGCCAAAAGAAAACTCCAAATTGAACGCGGTTTGCAAATCTGAGCTCCTCGAACGTCAATTAGTCGGATTAGAGATTTTTAATTTTTGATGAAAACACGAAAAAAAGACATGAGTAAACCCCTTGGAAATTTGTTAAAAAATGCAACTTTCTTAATAATCATCGTAGACTATTGAATTTAACTTTTTTTTCATCAGAAAGACGAGAGAAATCGATTGCCGTTAAAAAAATTAAGCTAACTTCAAAGGCAAAAAAAATAGTCAGTCACTGTGAACATTTTTGAAAATTTACGAAAATAATTGATTTTTCAGACTTTGATCGGCCGTAGCGGCCAAACGAAAACTCCAAATTGAACGCGGTTTGCAAATCTGAGCTCCTCGTACGTCAATTAGTCGGATTAGAGATTTTTAATTTTTGATGAAAACACGAAAAAAAGACATGAGTAAACCCCTTGGAAATTTGTTAAAAAATGCAACTTTCTTAATAATCATCGTAGACTATTGAATTTAACTTTTTTTTCATCAGAAAGACGAGAGAAATCGATTGCCGTTAAAAAATTTAAGCTAACTTCAAAGGCAAAAAAATTAGTCAGCCACAGTGAACATTTTTGAAAATTTACGAAAATAATTGATTTTTCAGACTTTGATCGGCCGTAGCGGCCAAACGAAAACTCCAAATTGAACGCGGTTTGCAAATCTGAGCTCCTCGTACGTCAATTAGTCGGTTTAGAGATTTTTAATTTTTGATGAAAACACGAAAAAAAGACATGAGTAAACCCCTTGGAAATTTGTTAAAAAATGCAACTTTCTTAATAATCATCGTAGACTATTGAATTTAACTTTTTTTTCATCAGAAAGACGAGAGAAATCGATTGCCGTTAAAAAATTTAAGCTAACTTCAAAGGCAAAAAGATTAGTCAGTCACAGTGAACATTTTTGAAAATTTACGAAAATAATTGATTTTTCAGACTTTGATCGGCCGTAGCGGCCAAACGAAAACTCCAAATTGAACGCGGTTTGCAAATCTGAGCTCCTCGTACGTCAATTAGTCGGATTAGAGATTTTTAATTTTTGATGAAAACACGAAAAAAAGACATGAGTAAACCCCTTGGAAATTTGTTAAAAAATGCAACTTTCTTAATAATCATCGTAGACTATTGAATTTAACTTTTTTTTCATCAGAAAGACGAGAGAAATCGATTGCCGTTAAAAAATTTAAGCTAACTTCAAAGGCAAAAAAATTAGTCAGCCACAGTGAACATTTTTGAAAATTTACGAAAATAATTGATTTTTCAGACTTTGATCGGCCGTAGCGGCCAAACGAAAACTCCAAATTGAACGCGGTTTGCAAATCTGAGCTCCTCGTACGTCAATTAGTCGGTTTAGAGATTTTTAATTTTTGATGAAAACACGAAAAAAAGACATGAGTAAACCCCTTGGAAATTTGTTAAAAAATGCAACTTTCTTAATAATCATCGTAGACTATTGAATTTAACTTTTTTCTCATCAGAAAGACGAGAGAAATCGATTGCCGTTAAAAAATTTAAGCTAACTTCAAAGGCAAAAAAATTAGTCAGTCACAGTGAACATTTTTGAAAATTTACGAAAATAATTGATTTTTCAGAATTTGATCGGCCGTAGCGGCCAAACGAAAACTCCAAATTGAACGCGGTTTGCAAATCTGAGCTCCTCGTACGTCAATTAGTCGGATTAGAGATTTTTAATTTTTGATGAAAACACGAAAAAAAGACATGAGTAAACCCCTTGGAAATTTGTTAAAAAATGCAACTTTCTTAATAATCATCGTAGACTATTGAATTTAACTTTTTTTTCATCAGAAAGACGAGAGAAATCGATTGCCGTTAAAAAATTTAAGCTAACTTCAAAGGCAAAAAGATTAGTCAGTCACAGTGAACATTTTTGAAAATTTACGAAAATAATTGATTTTTCAGACTTTGATCGGCCGTAGCGGCCAAACGAAAACTCCAAATTGAACGCGGTTTGCAAATCTGAGCTCCTCGTACGTCAATTAGTCGGATTAGAGATTTTTAATTTTTGATGAAAACACGAAAAAAAGACATGAGTAAACCCCTTGGAAATTTGTTAAAAAATGCAACTTTCTTAATAATCATCGTAGACTATTGAATTTAACTTTTTTTTCATCAGAAAGACGAGAGAAATCGATTGCCGTTAAAAAATTTAAGCTAACTTCAAAGGCAAAAAAATTAGTCAGCCACAGTGAACATTTTTGAAAATTTACGAAAATAATTGATTTTTCAGACTTTGATCGGCCGTAGCGGCCAAACGAAAACTCCAAATTGAACGCGGTTTGCAAATCTGAGCTCCTCGTACGTCAATTAGTCGGATTAGAGATTTTTAATTTTTGATGAAAACACGAAAAAAAGACATGAGTAAACCCCTTGGAAATTTGTTAAAAAATGCAACTTTATTAATAATCATCGTAGACTATTGAATTTAACTTTTTTCTCATCAGAAAGACGAGAGAAATCGATTGCCGTTAAAAAATTTAAGCTAACTTCAAAGGCAAAAAAATTAGTCAGTCACAGTGAACATTTTTGAAAATTTACGAAAATAATTGATTTTTCAGAATTTGATCGGCCGTAGCGGCCAAACGAAAACTCCAAATTGAACGCGGTTTGCAAATCTGAGCTCCTCGTACGTCAATTAGTCGGATTAGAGATTTTTAATTTTTGATGAAAACACGAAAAAAAGACATGAGTAAACCCCTTGGAAATTTGTTAAAAAATGCAACTTTCTTAATAATCATCGTAGACTATTGAATTTAACTTTTTTTTCATCAGAAAGACCAAAGAAATCGATTGCTGTTAAAAAAATTAAGCTAACTTCAAAGGCAAAAAAAATAGTCAGTCACAGTGAACATTTTTGAAAATTTACGAAAATAATTGATTTTTCAGACTTTGATCGGCCGTAGCGGCCAAACGAAAACTCCAAATTGAACGCGGTTTGCAAATCTGAGCTCCTCGTACGTCAATTAGTGGGATTAGAGATTTTTAATTTTTGATGAAAACACGAAAAAAAGACATGAGTAAACCCCTTGGAAATTTGTTAAAAAATGCAACTTTCTTAATAATCATCGTAGACTATTGAATTTAACTTTTTTTTCATCAGAAAGACGAGAGAAATCGATTGCCGTTAAAAAAATTAAGCTAACTTCAAAGGCAAAAAAAATAGTCAGTCACTGTGAACATTTTTGAAAATTTACGAAAATAATTGATTTTTCAGACTTTGATCGGCCGTAGCGGCCAAACGAAAACTCCAAATTGAACGCGGTTTGCAAATCTGAGCTCCTCGTACGTCAATTAGTCGGATTAGAGATTTTTAATTTTTGATGAAAACACGAAAAAAAGACATGAGTAAACCCCTTGGAAATTTGTTAAAAAATGCAACTTTCTTAATAATCATCGTAGACTATTGAATTTAACTTTTTTTTCATCAGAAAGACGAGAGAAATCGATTGCCGTTAAAAAATTTAAGCTAACTTCAAAGGCAAAAAAATTAGTCAGCCACAGTGAACATTTTTGAAAATTTACGAAAATAATTGATTTTTCAGACTTTGATCGGCCGTAGCGGCCAAACGAAAACTCCAAATTGAACGCGGTTTGCAAATCTGAGCTCCTCGTACGTCAATTAGTCGGATTAGAGATTTTTAATTTTTGATGAAAACACGAAAAAAAGACATGAGTAAACCCCTTGGAAATTTGTTAAAAAATGCAACTTTCTTAATAATCATCGTAGACTATTGAATTTAACTTTTTTTTCATCAGAAAGACGAGAGAAATCGATTGCCGTTAAAAAATTTAAGCTAACTTCAAAGGCAAAAAAATGAGTCAGTCACAGTGAACATTTTTGAAAATTTACGAAAATAATTGATTTTTCAGACTTTGATCGGCCGTAGCGGCCAAACGAAAACTCCAAATTGAACGCGGTTTGCAAATCTGAGCTCCTCGTACGTCAATTAGTCGGATTAGAGATTTTTAATTTTTGATGAAAACACGACAAAAAGACATGAGTAAACCCCTTGGAAATTTGTTAAAAAATGCAACTTTCTTAATAATCATCGTAGACTATTGAATTTAACTTTTTTTTCATCAGAAAGACGAGAGAAATCGATTGCCGTTAAAAAAATTAAGCTAACTTCAAAGGCAAAAAAATTAGTCAGCCACAGTGAACATTTTTGAAAATTTACGAAAATAATTGATTTTTCAGACTTTGATCGGCCGTAGCGGCCAAACGAAAACTCCAAATTGAACGCGGTTTGCAAATCTGAGCTCCTCGTACGTCAATTAGTTGGTTTAGAGATTTTTAATTTTTGATGAAAACACGAAAAAAAGACATGAGTAAACCCCTTGGAAATTTGTTAAAAAATGCAACTTTCTTAATAATCATCGTAGACTATTGAATTTAACTTTTTTTTCATCAGAAAGACCAAAGAAATCGATTGCTGTTAAAAAAATTAAGCTAACTTCAAAGGCAAAAAAAATAGTCAGTCACAGTGAACATTTTTGAAAATTTACGAAAATAATTGATTTTTCAGACTTTGATCGGCCGTAGCGGCCAAACGAAAACTCCAAATTGAACGCGGTTTGCAAATCTGAGCTCCTCGTACGTCAATTAGTCGGATTAGAGATTTTTAATTTTTGATGAAAACACGAAAAAAAGACATGAGTAAACCCCTTGGAAATTTGTTAAAAAATGCAACTTTCTTAATAATCATCGTAGACTATTGAATTTAACTTTTTTTTCATCAGAAAGACGAGAGAAATCGATTGCCGTTAAAAAAATTAAGCTAACTTCAAAGGCAAAAAAAATAGTCAGTCACTGTGAACATTTTTGAAAATTTACGAAAATAATTGATTTTTCAGACTTTGATCGGCCGTAGCGGCCAAACGAAAACTCCAAATTGAACGCGGTTTGCAAATCTGAGCTCCTCGTACGTCAATTAGTCGGATTAGAGATTTTTAATTTTTGATGAAAACACGAAAAAAAGACATGAGTAAACCCCTTGGAAATTTGTTAAAAAATGCAACTTTCTTAATAATCATCGTAGACTATTGAATTTAACTTTTTTTTCATCAGAAAGACGAGAGAAATCGATTGCCGTTAAAAAATTTAAGCTAACTTCAAAGGCAAAAAAATTAGTCAGCCACAGTGAACATTTTTGAAAATTTACGAAAATAATTGATTTTTCAGACTTTGATCGGCCGTAGCGGCCAAACGAAAACTCCAAATTGAACGCGGTTTGCAAATCTGAGCTCCTCGTACGTCAATTAGTCGGTTTAGAGATTTTTAATTTTTGATGAAAACACGAAAAAAAGACATGAGTAAACCCCTTGGAAATTTGTTAAAAAATGCAACTTTCTTAATAATCATCGTAGACTATTGAATTTAACTTTTTTTTCATCAGAAAGACGAGAGAAATCGATTGCCGTTAAAAAATTTAAGCTAACTTCAAAGGCAAAAAGATTAGTCAGTCACAGTGAACATTTTTGAAAATTTACGAAAATAATTGATTTTTCAGACTTTGATCGGCCGTAGCGGCCAAACGAAAACTCCAAATTGAACGCGGTTTGCAAATCTGAGCTCCTCGTACGTCAATTAGTCGGATTAGAGATTTTTAATTTTTGATGAAAACACGAAAAAAAGACATGAGTAAACCCCTTGGAAATTTGTTAAAAAATGCAACTTTCTTAATAATCATCGTAGACTATTGAATTTAACTTTTTTTTCATCAGAAAGACGAGAGAAATCGATTGCCGTTAAAAAATTTAAGCTAACTTCAAAGGCAAAAAAATTAGTCAGCCACAGTGAACATTTTTGAAAATTTACGAAAATAATTGATTTTTCAGACTTTGATCGGCCGTAGCGGCCAAACGAAAACTCCAAATTGAACGCGGTTTGCAAATCTGAGCTCCTCGTACGTCAATTAGTCGGTTTAGAGATTTTGAATTTTTGATGAAAACACGAAAAAAAGACATGAGTAAACCCCTTGGAAATTTGTTAAAAAATGCAACTTTCTTAATAATCATCGTAGACTATTGAATTTAACTTTTTTCTCATCAGAAAGACGAGAGAAATCGATTGCCGTTAAAAAATTTAAGCTAACTTCAAAGGCAAAAAAATTAGTCAGTCACAGTGAACATTTTTGAAAATTTACGAAAATAATTGATTTTTCAGAATTTGATCGGCCGTAGCGGCCAAACGAAAACTCCAAATTGAACGCGGTTTGCAAATCTGAGCTCCTCGTACGTCAATTAGTCGGATTAGAGATTTTTAATTTTTGATGAAAACACGAAAAAAAGACATGAGTAAACCCCTTGGAAATTTGTTAAAAAATGCAACTTTCTTAATAATCATCGTAGACTATTGAATTTAACTTTTTTTTCATCAGAAAGACGAGAGAAATCGATTGCCGTTAAAAAATTTAAGCTAACTTCAAAGGCAAAAAGATTAGTCAGTCACAGTGAACATTTTTGAAAATTTACGAAAATAATTGATTTTTCAGACTTTGATCGGCCGTAGCGGCCAAACGAAAACTCCAAATTGAACGCGGTTTGCAAATCTGAGCTCCTCGTACGTCAATTAGTCGGATTAGAGATTTTTAATTTTTGATGAAAACACGAAAAAAAGACATGAGTAAACCCCTTGGAAATTTGTTAAAAAATGCAACTTTCTTAATAATCATCGTAGACTATTGAATTTAACTTTTTTTTCATCAGAAAGACGAGAGAAATCGATTGCCGTTAAAAAATTTAAGCTAACTTCAAAGGCAAAAAAATTAGTCAGCCACAGTGAACATTTTTGAAAATTTACGAAAATAATTGATTTTTCAGACTTTGATCGGCCGTAGCGGCCAAACGAAAACTCCAAATTGAACGCGGTTTGCAAATCTGAGCTCCTCGTACGTCAATTAGTCGGATTAGAGATTTTTAATTTTTGATGAAAACACGAAAAAAAGACATGAGTAAACCCCTTGGAAATTTGTTAAAAAATGCAACTTTATTAATAATCATCGTAGACTATTGAATTTAACTTTTTTCTCATCAGAAAGACGAGAGAAATCGATTGCCGTTAAAAAATTTAAGCTAACTTCAAAGGCAAAAAAATTAGTCAGTCACAGTGAACATTTTTGAAAATTTACGAAAATAATTGATTTTTCAGAATTTGATCGGCCGTAGCGGCCAAACGAAAACTCCAAATTGAACGCGGTTTGCAAATCTGAGCTCCTCGTACGTCAATTAGTCGGATTAGAGATTTTTAATTTTTGATGAAAACACGAAAAAAAGACATGAGTAAACCCCTTGGAAATTTGTTAAAAAATGCAACTTTCTTAATAATCATCGTAGACTATTGAATTTAACTTTTTTTTCATCAGAAAGACGAGAGAAATCGATTGCCGTTAAAAAATTTAAGCTAACTTCAAAGGCAAAAAAATGAGTCAGTCACAGTGAACATTTTTGAAAATTTACGAAAATAATTGATTTTTCAGACTTTGATCGGCCGTAGCGGCCAAACGAAAACTCCAAATTGAACGCGGTTTGCAAATCTGAGCTCCTCGTACGTCAATTAGTCGGTTTAGAGATTTTTAATTTTTGATGAAAACACGAAAAAAAGACATGAGTAAACCCCTTGGAAATTTGTTAAAAAATGCAACTTTCTTAATAATCATCGTAGACTATTGAATTTAACTTTTTTTTCATCAGAAAGACGAGAGAAATCGATTGCCGTTAAAAAAATTAAGCTAACTTCAAAGGCAAAAAAAATAGTCAGTCACTGTGAACATTTTTGAAAATTTACGAAAATAATTGATTTTTCAGACTTTGATCGGCCGTAGCGGCCAAACGAAAACTCCAAATTGAACGCGGTTTGCAAATCTGAGCTCCTCGTACGTCAATTAGTCGGATTAGAGATTTTTAATTTTTGATGAAAACACGAAAAAAAGACATGAGTAAACCCCTTGGAAATTTGTTAAAAAATGCAACTTTCTTAATAATCATCGTAGACTATTGAATTTAACTTTTTTTTTCATCAGAAAGACGAGAGAAATCGATTGCCGTTAAAAAATTTAAGCTAACTTCAAAGGCAAAAAGATTAGTCAGTCACAGTGAACATTTTTGAAAATTTACGAAAATAATTGATTTTTCAGACTTTGATCGGCCGTAGCGGCCAAACGAAAACTCCAAATTGAACGCGGTTTACAAATCTGAGCTCCTCGTACGTCAATTAGTCGGATTAGAGATTTTTCATTTTTGATGAAAACACGAAAAAAAGACATGAGTAAACCCCTTGGAAATTTGTTAAAAAATGCAACTTTCTTAATAATCATCGTAGACTATTGAATTTAACTTTTTTTTCATCAGAAAGACGAGAGAAATCGATTGCCGTTAAAAAATTTAAGCTAACTTCAAAGGCAAAAAAATTAGTCAGCCACAGTGAACATTTTTGAAAATTTACGAAAATAATTGATTTTTCAGACTTTGATCGGCCGTAGCGGCCAAACGAAAACTCCAAATTGAACGCGGTTTGCAAATCTGAGCTCCTCGTACGTCAATTAGTCGGTTTAGAGATTTTTAATTTTTGATGAAAACACGAAAAAAAGACATGAGTAAACCCCTTGGAAATTTGTTAAAAAATGCAACTTTCTTAATAATCATCGTAGACTATTGAATTTAACTTTTTTCTCATCAGAAAGACGAGAGAAATCGATTGCCGTTAAAAAATTTAAGCTAACTTCAAAGGCAAAAAAATTAGTCAGTCACAGTGAACATTTTTGAAAATTTACGAAAATAATTGATTTTTCAGAATTTGATCGGCCGTAGCGGCCAAACGAAAACTCCAAATTGAACGCGGTTTGCAAATCTGAGCTCCTCGTACGTCAATTAGTCGGATTAGAGATTTTTAATTTTTGATGAAAACACGAAAAAAAGACATGAGTAAACCCCTTGGAAATTTGTTAAAAAATGCAACTTTCTTAATAATCATCGTAGACTATTGAATTTAACTTTTTTTTCATCAGAAAGACGAGAGAAATCGATTGCCGTTAAAAAATTTAAGCTAACTTCAAAGGCAAAAAGATTAGTCAGTCACAGTGAACATTTTTGAAAATTTACGAAAATAATTGATTTTTCAGACTTTGATCGGCCGTAGCGGCCAAACGAAAACTCCAAATTGAACGCGGTTTGCAAATCTGAGCTCCTCGTACGTCAATTAGTCGGATTAGAGATTTTTAATTTTTGATGAAAACACGAAAAAAAGACATGAGTAAACCCCTTGGAAATTTGTTAAAAAATGCAACTTTCTTAATAATCATCGTAGACTATTGAATTTAACTTTTTTTTCATCAGAAAGACGAGAGAAATCGATTGCCGTTAAAAAATTTAAGCTAACTTCAAAGGCAAAAAAATTAGTCAGCCACAGTGAACATTTTTGAAAATTTACGAAAATAATTGATTTTTCAGACTTTGATCGGCCGTAGCGGCCAAACGAAAACTCCAAATTGAACGCGGTTTGCAAATCTGAGCTCCTCGTACGTCAATTAGTCGGATTAGAGATTTTTCATTTTTGATGAAAACACGAAAAAAAGACATGAGTAAACCCCTTGGAAATTTGTTAAAAAATGCAACTTTCTTAATAATCATCGTAGACTATTGAATTTAACTTTTTTTTCATCAGAAAGACGAGAGAAATCGATTGCCGTTAAAAAATTTAAGCTACCTTCAAAGGCAAAAAAATGAGTCAGTCACAGTGAACATTTTTGAAAATTTACGAAAATAATTGATTTTTCAGACTTTGATCGGCCGTAGCGGCCAAACGAAAACTCCAAATTGAACGCGGTTTGCAAATCTGAGCTCCTCGTACGTCAATTAGTCGGACTAGAGATTTTTAATTTTTGATGAAAACACGACAAAAAGACATGAGTAAACCCCTTGGAAATTTGTTAAAAAATGCAACTTTCTTAATAATCATCGTAGACTATTGAATTTAACTTTTTTTTCATCAGAAAGACGAGAGAAATCGATTGCCGTTAAAAAATTTAAGCTAACTTCAAAGGCAAAAAAATTAGTCAGCCACAGTGAACATTTTTGAAAATTTACGAAAATAATTGATTTTTCAGACTTTGATCGGCCGTAGCGGCCAAACGAAAACTCCAAATTGAACGCGGTTTGCAAATCTGAGCTCCTCGTACGTCAATTAGTTGGTTTAGAGATTTTTAATTTTTGATGAAAACACGAAAAAAAGACATGAGTAAACCCCTTGGAAATTTGTTAAAAAATGCAACTTTCTTAATAATCATCGTAGACTCTATTGAATTTAACTTTTTTTTCATCAGAAAGACCAAAGAAATCGATTGCTGTTAAAAAAATTAAGCTAACTTCAAAGGCAAAAAAAATAGTCAGTCACAGTGAACATTTTTGAAAATTTACGAAAATAATTGATTTTTCAGACTTTGATCGGCCGTAGCGGCCAAACGAAAACTCCAAATTGAACGCGGTTTGCAAATCTGAGCTCCTCGTACGTCAATTAGTCGGATTAGAGATTTTTAATTTTTGATGAAAACACGAAAAAAAGACATGAGTAAACCCCTTGGAAATTTGTTAAAAAATGCAACTTTCTTAATAATCATCGTAGACTATTGAATTTAACTTTTTTTTCATCAGAAAGACGAGAGAAATCGATTGCCGTTAAAAAAATTAAGCTAACTTCAAAGGCAAAAAAAATAGTCAGTCACTGTGAACATTTTTGAAAATTTACGAAAATAATTGATTTTTCAGACTTTGATCGGCCGTAGCGGCCAAACGAAAACTCCAAATTGAACGCGGTTTGCAAATCTGAGCTCCTCGTACGTCAATTAGTCGGATTAGAGATTTTTAATTTTTGATGAAAACACGAAAAAAAGACATGAGTAAACCCCTTGGAAATTTGTTAAAAAATGCAACTTTCTTAATAATCATCGTAGACTATTGAATTTAACTTTTTTTTCATCAGAAAGACGAGAGAAATCGATTGCCGTTAAAAAATTTAAGCTAACTTCAAAGGCAAAAAAATTAGTCAGCCACAGTGAACATTTTTGAAAATTTACGAAAATAATTGATTTTTCAGACTTTGATCGGCCGTAGCGGCCAAACGAAAACTCCAAATTGAACGCGGTTTGCAAATCTGAGCTCCTCGTACGTCAATTAGTCGGTTTAGAGATTTTTAATTTTTGATGAAAACACGAAAAAAAGACATGAGTCTTTCCCCTTGGAAATTTGTTAAAAAATGCAACTTTCTTAATAATCATCGTAGACTATTGAATTTAACTTTTTTTTCATCAGAAAGACGAGAGAAATCGATTGCCGTTAAAAAATTTAAGCTAACTTCAAAGGCAAAAAGATTAGTCAGTCACAGTGAACATTTTTGAAAATTTACGAAAATAATTGATTTTTCAGACTTTGATCGGCCGTAGCGGCCAAACGAAAACTCCAAATTGAACGCGGTTTGCAAATCTGAGCTCCTCGTACGTCAATTAGTCGGATTAGAGATTTTTAATTTTTGATGAAAACACGAAAAAAAGACATGAGTAAACCCCTTGGAAATTTGTTAAAAAATGCAACTTTCTTAATAATCATCGTAGACTATTGAATTTAACTTTTTTTTCATCAGAAAGACGAGAGAAATCGATTGCCGTTAAAAAATTTAAGCTAACTTCAAAGGCAAAAAAATTAGTCAGCCACAGTGAACATTTTTGAAAATTTACGAAAATAATTGATTTTTCAGACTTTGATCGGCCGTAGCGGCCAAACGAAAACTCCAAATTGAACGCGGTTTGCAAATCTGAGCTCCTCGTACGTCAATTAGTCGGTTTAGAGATTTTTAATTTTTGATGAAAACACGAAAAAAAGACATGAGTAAACCCCTTGGAAATTTGTTAAAAAATGCAACTTTCTTAATAATCATCGTAGACTATTGAATTTAACTTTTTTCTCATCAGAAAGACGAGAGAAATCGATTGCCGTTAAAAAATTTAAGCTAACTTCAAAGGCAAAAAAATTAGTCAGTCACAGTGAACATTTTTGAAAATTTACGAAAATAATTGATTTTTCAGAATTTGATCGGCCGTAGCGGCCAAACGAAAACTCCAAATTGAACGCGGTTTGCAAATCTGAGCTCCTCGTACGTCAATTAGTCGGATTAGAGATTTTTAATTTTTGATGAAAACACGAAAAAAAGACATGAGTCTGAGGAAATTTGTTAAAAAATGCAACTTTCTTAATAATCATCGTAGACTATTGAATTTAACTTTTTTTTCATCAGAAAGACGAGAGAAATCGATTGCCGTTAAAAAATTTAAGCTAACTTCAAAGGCAAAAAAATTAGTCAGCCACAGTGAACATTTTTGAAAATTTACGAAAATAATTGATTTTTCAGACTTTGATCGGCCGTAGCGGCCAAACAAAAACTCCAAATTGAACGCGGTTTGCAAATCTGAGCTCCTCGTACGTCAATTAGTCGGATTAGAGATTTTTAATTTTTGATGAAAACACGAAAAAAAGACATGAGTCTGAGGAAATTTGTTAAAAAATGCAACTTTCTTAATAATCATCGTAGACTATTGAATTTAACTTTTTTTTCATCAGAAAGACGAGAGAAATCGATTGCCGTTAAAAAATTTAAGCTAACTTCAAAGGCAAAAAAATTAGTCAGCCACAGTGAACATTTTTGAAAATTTACGAAAATAATTGATTTTTCAGACTTTGATCGGCCGTAGCGGCCAAACGAAAACTCCAAATTGAACGCGGTTTGCAAATCTGAGCTCCTCGTACGTCAATTAGTCGGATTAGAGATTTTTAATTTTTGATGAAAACACGAAAAAAAGACATGAGTAAACCCCTTGGAAATTTGTTAAAAAATGCAACTTTCTTAATAATCATCGTAGACTATTGAATTTAACTTTTTTTTCATCAGAAAGACGAGAGAAATCGATTGCCGTTAAAAAAATTAAGCTAACTTCAAAGGCAAAAAAATTAGTCAGCCACAGTGAACATTTTTGAAAATTTACGAAAATAATTGATTTTTCAGACTTTGATCGGCCGTAGCGGCCAAACGAAAACTCCAAATTGAACGCGGTTTGCAAATCTGAGCTCCTCGTACGTCAATTAGTCGGTTTAGAGATTTTTAATTTTTGATGAAAACACGAAAAAAAGACATGAGTAAACCCCTTGGAAATTTGTTAAAAAATGCAACTTTCTTAATAATCATCGTAGACTATTGAATTTAACTTTTTTCTCATCAGAAAGACGAGAGAAATCGATTGCCGTTAAAAAATTTAAGCTAACTTCAAAGGCAAAAAAATTAGTCAGTCACAGTGAACATTTTTGAAAATTTACGAAAATAATTGATTTTTCAGAATTTGATCGGCCGTAGCGGCCAAACGAAAACTCCAAATTGAACGCGGTTTGCAAATCTGAGCTCCTCGTACGTCAATTAGTCGGATTAGAGATTTTTAATTTTTGATGAAAACACGAAAAAAAGACATGAGTAAACCCCTTGGAAATTTGTTAAAAAATGCAACTTTCTTAATAATCATCGTAGACTATTGAATTTAACTTTTTTTTCATCAGAAAGACGAGAGAAATCGATTGCCGTTAAAAAATTTAAGCTAACTTCAAAGGCAAAAAAATTAGTCAGCCACAGTGAACATTTTTGAAAATTTACGAAAATAATTGATTTTTCAGACTTTGATCGGCCGTAGCGGCCAAACGAAAACTCCAAATTGAACGCGGTTTGCAAATCTGAGCTCCTCGTACGTCAATTAGTCGGATTAGAGATTTTTAATTTTTGATGAAAACACGAAAAAAAGACATGAGTAAACCCCTTGGAAATTTGTTTAAAAATGCAACTTTCTTAATAATCATCGTAGACTATTGAATTTAACTTTTTTTTCATCAGAAAGACGAGAGAAATCGATTGCCGTTAAAAAAATTAAGCTAACTTCAAAGGCAAAAAAAATAGTCAGTCACAGTGAACATTTTTGAAAATTTACGAAAATAATTGATTTTTCAGAATTTGATCGGCCGTAGCGGCCAAACGAAAACTCCAAATTGAACGCGGTTTGCAAATCTGAGCTCCTCGTACATCAATTAGTCGGATTGGAGATTTATAATTTTTGATGAAAACACGAAAAAAAGACATGAGTAAACCCCTTGGAAATTTGTTAAAAAAATGCAACTTTCTTAATAATCATCGTAGACTATTGAATTTAATTTTTTTTTCATCAGAAAGACGAGAGAAATCGATTGCCGTTAAAAAATTTAAGCTAACTTCAAAGGCAAAAAAATTAGTCAGTCACAGTGAACATTTTTGAAAATTTACGAAAATAATTGATTTTTCAGACTTTGATCGGCCGTAGCGGCCAACGAAAACTCCAAATTGAACGCGGTTTGCAAATCTGAGCTCCTCGTACGTCAATTAGTCGGTTTAGAGATTTTTAATTTTTGATGAAAACACGAAAAAAAGACATGAGTAAACAAACCCCTTGGAAATTTGTTAAAAATTGCAACTTTCTTGATAATCATCGTAGACTGTTGAATTTAACTTTTTTTTCATCAGAAAGACGAGAGAAATCGATTGCCGTTAAAAAATTTAAGCTAACTTCAAAGGCAAAAAAATTAGTCAGCCACAGTGAACATTTTTGAAAATTTACGAAAATAATTGATTTTTCAGACTTTGATCGGCCGTAGCGGCCAAACGAAAACTCCAAATTGAACGCGGTTTGCAAATCTGAGCTCCTCGTACGTCAATTAGTCGGATTAGAGATTTTTAATTTTTGATGAAAACACGAAAAAAAGACATGAGTAAACCCCTTGGAAATTTGTTTAAAAATGCAACTTTCTTAATAATCATCGTAGACTATTGAATTTAACTTTTTTTTCATCAGAAAGACGAGAGAAATCGATTGCCGTTAAAAAATTTAAGCTAACTTCAAAGGCAAAAAAATTAGTCAGTCACAGTGAACATTTTTGAAAATTTACGAAAATAATTGATTTTTCAGAATTTGATCGGCCGTAGCGGCCAAACGAAAACTCCAAATTGAACGCGGTTTGCAAATCTGAGCTCCTCGTACATCAATTAGTCGGATTGGAGATTTTTAATTTTTGATGAAAACACGAAAAAAAGACATGAGTAAACCCCTTGGAAATTTGTTTAAAAATGCAACTTTCTTAATAATCATCGTAGACTATTGAATTTAACTTTTTTTTCATCAGAAAGACGAGAGAAATCGATTGCCGTTAAAAAATTTAAGCTAACTTCAAAGGCAAAAAAAATAGTCAGTCACAGTGAACAATTTTTAAAAATTTACGAAAATAATAGATTTTTCAGACTTTGATCGGCCGTAGCGGCCAAACGAAAACTCCAAATTGAACGCGGTTTGCAAATCTGAGCTCCTCGTACGTCAATTAGTCGGATTAGAGATTTATAATTTTTGATGAAAACACGAAAAAAAGACATGAGTAAACCCCTTGGAAATTTGTTAAAAAAATGCAACTTTCTTAATAATCATCGTAGACTATTGAATTTAATTTTTTTTTTCATCAGAAAGACGAGAGAAATCGATTGCCGTTAAAAAATTTAAGCTAACTTCAAAGGCAAAAAAATTAGTCAGTCACAGTGAACATTTTTGAAATTTACGAAAATAATTGATTTTTCAGACTTTGATCGGCCGTAGCGGCCAAACGAAAACTCCAAATTGAACGCGGTTTGCAAATCTGAGCTCCTCGTACGTCAATTAGTCGGTTTAGAGATTTTTAATTTTTGATGAAAACACGAAAAAAAGACATGAGTAAACAAACCCCTTGGAAATTTGTTAAAAATTGCAACTTTCTTGATAATCATCGTAGACTGTTGAATTTAACTTTTTTTTCATCAGAAAGACGAGAGAAATCGATTGCCGTTAAAAAATTTAAGCTAACTTCAAAGGCAAAAAAATTAGTCAGTCACAGTGAACATTTTTGAAAATTTACGAAAATAATTGATTTTTCAGACTTTGATCGGCCGTAGCGGCCAAACGAAAACTCCAAATTGAACGCGGTTTGTAAATCTGAGCTCCTCGTACGTCAATTAGTCGGATTAGAGATTTTTAATTTTTGATGAAAACACGAAAAAAAGACATGAGTAAACCCCTTGGAAATTTGTTAAAAAATGCAACTTTCTTAATAATCATCGTAGACTATTGAATTTAACTTTTTTTTCATCAGAAAGACGAGAGAAATCGATTGCCGTTAAAAAATTTAAGCTAACTTCAAAGGCAAAAAAAATAGTCAGTCACAGTGAACAATTTTTAAAAATTTACGAAAATAATAGATTTTTCAGACTTTGATCGGCCGTAGCGGCCAAACGAAAACTCCAAATTGAACGCGGTTTGCAAATCTGAGCTCCTCGTACGTCAATTAGTCGGATTAGAGATTTATAATTTTTGATGAAAACACGAAAAAAAGACATGAGTAAACCCTTGGAAATTTGTTAAAAAATGCAACTTTCTTAATAATCATCGTAGACTATTGAATTAACTTTTTTTTCATCAGAAAGACGAGAGAAATCGATTGCCGTTAAAAAATTTAAGCTAACTTCAAAGGCACAAAAATTAGTCAGCCACAGTGAACATTTTTGAAAATTTACGAAAATAATTGATTTTTCAGACTTTGATCGGCCGTAGCGGCCAAACGAAAACTCCAAATTGAACGCGGTTTGCAAATCTGAGCTCCTCGTACGTCAATTAGTCGGTTTAGAGATTTTTAATTTTTGATGAAAACACGAAAAAAAGACATGAGTAAACCCCTTGGAAATTTGTTAAAAAATGCAACTTTCTTAATAATCATCGTAGACTATTGAATTTAACTTTTTTTTCATCAGAAAGACGAAAGAAATCGATTGCCGTTAAAAAATTTAAGCTAACTTCAAAGGCACAAAAATTAGTCAGCCACAGTGAACATTTTTGAAAATTTACGAAAATAATTGATTTTTCAGACTTTGATCGGCCGTAGCGGCCAAACGAAAACTCCAAATTGAACGCGGTTTGCAAATCTGAGCTCCTCGTACGTCAATTAGTCGGATTAGAGATTTTTAATTTTTGATGAAAACACGAAAAAAAGACATGAGTAAACCCCTTGGAAATTTGTTAAAAAATGCAACTTTCTTGATAATCATCGTAGACTGTTGAATTTAACTTTTTTTTCATCAGAAAGACGAGAGAAATCGATTGCCGTTAAAAAATTTAAGCTAACTTCAAAGGCAAAAAAATTAGTCAGTCACAGTGAACATTTTTGAAAATTTACGAAAATAATTGATTTTTCAGACTTTGATCGGCCGTAGCGGCCAAACGAAAACTCCAAATTGAATGCGGTTTGCAAATCTGAGCTCCTCGTACGTCAATTAGTCGGATTAGAGATTTATAATTTTTGATGAAAACACGAAAAAAAGACATGAGTAAACCCCTTGGAAATTTGTTAAAAAAATGCAACTTTCTTAATAATCATCGTAGACTATTGAATTTATTTCATCAGAAAGACGAGAGAAATCGATTGCCGTTAAAAAATTTAAGCTAACTTCAAAGGCAAAAAAATTAGTCAGTCACAGTGAACATTTTTGAAAATTTACGAAAATAATTGATTTTTCGGACTTTGATCGGCCGTAGCGGCCAAACGAAAACTCCAAATTGAACGCGGTTTGCAAATCTGAGCTCCTCGTACGTCAATTAGTCGGATTAGAGATTTATAATTTTTGATGAAAACACGAAAAAAAGACATGAGTAAACCCCTTGGAAATTTGTTAAAAAAATGCAACTTTCTTAATAATCATCGTAGACTATTGAATTTAATTTTTTTTTCATCAGAAAGACGAGAGAAATCGATTGCCGTTAAAAAATTTAAGCTAACTTCAAAGGCAAAAAAATTAGTCAGCCACAGTGAACATTTTTGAAAATTTACGAAAATAATTGATTTTTCAGACTTTGATCGGCCGTAGCGGCCAAACGAAAACTCCAAATTGAACGCGGTTTGCAAATCTGAGCTCCTCGTACGTCAATTAGTCGGTTTAGAGATTTTTAATTTTTGATGAAAACACGAAAAAAAGACATGAGTAAACCCCTTGGAAATTTGTTAAAAATTGCAACTTTCTTAATAATCATCGTAGACTATTGAATTTAACTTTTTTTTAATCAGAAAGATGAGAGAAATCGATTGCCGTTAAAAAAATTAAGCTAACTTCAAAGGCAAAAAAAATAGTCAGTCACAGTGAACATTTTTGAAAATTTACGAAAATAATTGATTTTTCAGACTTTGATCGGCCGTAGCGGCCAAACGAAAACTCCAAATTGAACGCGGTTTGCAAATCTGAGCTCCTCGTACCTCAATTAGTCGGATTGGAGATTTTTAATTTTTGATGAAAACACGAAAAAAAGACATGAGTAAACCCCTTGGAAATTTGTTAAAAAAATGCAACTTTCTTAATAATCATCGTAGACTATTGAATTTAATTTTTTTTTCATCAGAAAGACGAGAGAAATCGATTGCCGTTAAAAAATTTAAGCTAACTTCAAAGGCAAAAAAATTAGTCAGCCACAGTGAACATTTTTGAAAATTTACGAAAATAATTGATTTTTCAGACTTTGATCGGCCGTAGCGGCCAAACGAAAACTCCAAATTGAACGCGGTTTGCAAATCTGAGCTCCTCGTACGTCAATTAGTCGGTTTAGAGATTTTTAATTTTTGATGAAAACACGAAAAAAAGACATGAGTAAACCCCTTGGAAATTTGTTAAAAAATGCAACTTTCTTAATAATCATCGTAGACTATTGAATTTAACTTTTTTTTCATCAGAAAGACGAGAGAAATCGATTGCCGTTAAAAAATTTAAGCTAACTTCAAAGGCACAAAAATTAGTCAGCCACAGTGAACATTTTGAAAATTTACGAAAATAATTGATTTTTTCAGACTTTGATCGGCCGTAGCGGCCAAACGAAAACTCCAAATTGAACGCGGTTTGCAAATCTGAGCTCCTCGTACGTCAATTAGTCGGTTTAGAGATTTTTAATTTTTGATGAAAACACGAAAAAAAGACATGAGTAAACCCCTTGGAAATTTGTTAAAAAATGCAACTTTCTTAATAATCATCGTAGACTATTGAATTTAACTTTTTTTTCATCAGAAAGACGAGAGAAATCGATTGCCGTTAAAAAATTTAAGCTAACTTCAAAGGCAAAAAAAATAGTCAGTCACAGTGAACAATTTTTAAAAATTTACGAAAATAATAGATTTTTCAGACTTTGATCGGCCGTAGCGGCCAAACGAAAACTCCAAATTGAACGCGGTTTGCAAATCTGAGCTCCTCGTACGTCAATTAGTCGGTTTAGAGATTTTTAATTTTTGATGAAAACACGAAAAAAAGACATGAGTAAACCCCTTGGAAATTTGTTAAAAAATGCAACTTTCTTAATAATCATCGTAGACTATTGAATTTAACTTTTTTTTCATCAGAAAGACGAGAGAAATCGATTGCCGTTAAAAAATTTAAGCTAACTTCAAAGGCAAAAAAATAGTCAGTCACAGTGAACAATTTTTAAAAATTTACGAAAATAATAGATTTTTCAGACTTTGATCGGCCGTAGCGGCCAAACGAAAACTCCAAATTGAACGCGGTTTGCAAATCTGAGCTCCTCGTACGTCAATTAGTCGGATTAGAGATTTATAATTTTTGATGAAAACACGAAAAAAAGACATGAGTAAACCCCTTGGAAATTTGTTAAAAAATGCAACTTTCTTAAGAATCATCGTAGACTATTGAATTTAACTTTTTTTTCATCAGAAAGACGAGAGAAATCGATTGCCGTTAAAAAATTTAAGCTAACTTCAAAGGCACAAAAATTAGTCAGCCACAGTGAACATTTTTGAAAATTTACGAAAATAATTGATTTTTCAGACTTTGATCGGCCGTAGCGGCCAAACGAAAACTCCAAATTGAACGCGGTTTGCAAATCTGAGCTCCTCGTACGTCAATTAGTCGGTTTAGAGATTTTTAATTTTTGATGAAAACACGAAAAAAAGACATGAGTAAACCCCTTGGAAATTTGTTAAAAAATGCAACTTTCTTAATAATCATCGTAGACTATTGAATTTAACTTTTTTTTCATCAGAAAGACGAGAGAAATCGATTGCCGTTAAAAAATTTAAGCTAACTTCAAAGGCAAAAAAAATAGTCAGTCACAGTGAACAATTTTTAAAAATTTACGAAAATAATAGATTTTTCAGACTTTGATCGGCCGTAGCGGCCAAACGAAAACTCCAAATTGAACGCGGTTTGCAAATCTGAGCTCCTCGTACGTCAATTAGTCGGTTTAGAGATTTTTAATTTTTGATGAAAACACGAAAAAAAGACATGAGTAAACCCCTTGGAAATTTGTTAAAAAATGCAACTTTCTTAATAATCATCGTAGACTATTGAATTTAACTTTTTTTTCATCAGAAAGACGAGAGAAATCGATTGCCGTTAAAAAATTTAAGCTAACTTCAAAGGCAAAAAAAATAGTCAGTCACAGTGAACAATTTTTAAAAATTTACGAAAATAATAGATTTTTCAGACTTTGATCGGCCGTAGCGGCCAAACGAAAACTCCAAATTGAACGCGGTTTGCAAATCTGAGCTCCTCGTACGTCAATTAGTCGGATTAGAGATTTATAATTTTTGATGAAAACACGAAAAAAAGACATGAGTAAACCCCTTGGAAATTTGTTAAAAAATGCAACTTTCTTAATAATCATCGTAGACTATTGAATTTAACTTTTTTTTCATCAGAAAGACGAGAGAAATCGATTGCCGTTAAAAAATTTAAGCTAACTTCAAAGGCACAAAAATTAGTCAGCCACAGTGAACATTTTTGAAAATTTACGAAAATAATTGATTTTTCAGACTTTGATCGGCCGTAGCGGCCAAACGAAAACTCCAAATTGAACGCGGTTTGCAAATCTGAGCTCCTCGTACGTCAATTAGTCGGTTTAGAGATTTTTAATTTTTGATGAAAACACGAAAAAAAGACATGAGTAAACCCCTTGGAAATTTGTTAAAAAATGCAACTTTCTTAATAATCATCGTAGACTATTGAATTTAACTTTTTTTTCATCAGAAAGACGAAAGAAATCGATTGCCGTTAAAAAATTTAAGCTAACTTCAAAGGCACAAAAATTAGTCAGCCACAGTGAACATTTTTGAAAATTTACGAAAATAATTGATTTTTCAGACTTTGATCGGCCGTAGCGGCCAAACGAAAACTCCAAATTGAACGCGGTTTGCAAATCTGAGCTCCTCGTACGTCAATTAGTCGGATTAGAGATTTTTAATTTTTGATGAAAACACGAAAAAAAGACATGAGTAAACCCCTTGGAAATTTGTTAAAAAATGCAACTTTCTTAATAATCATCGTAGACTATTGAATTTAACTTTTTTCTCATCAGAAAGACGAAAGAAATCGATTGCCGTTAAAAAATTTAAGCTAACTTCAAAGGCACAAAAATTAGTCAGTCACAGTGAACATTTTTGAAAATTTACGAAAATAATTGATTTTTCAGACTTTGATCGGCCGTAGCGGCCAAAAGAAAACTCCAAATTGAACGCGGTTTGTAAATCTGAGCTCCTCGTACGTCAATTAGTCGGATTAGAGATTTTTAATTTTTGATGAAAACACGAAAAAAAGACATGAGTAAACCCCTTGGAAATTTGTTAAAAAATGCAACTTTCTTAATAATCATCGTAGACTATTGAATTTAACGTTTTTCTCATCAGAAAGACGAGAGAAATCGATTGCCGTTAAAAAATTTAAGCTAACTTCAAAGGCAAAAAAAATAGTCAGTCACAGTGAACATTTTTGAAAATTTACGAAAATAATTGATTTTTCAGAATTTGATCGGCCGTAGCGGCCAAACGAAAACTCCAAATTGAACGCGGTTTGCAAATCTGAGCTCCTCGTACGTCAATTAGTCGGATTAGAGATTTTTAATTTTTGATGAAAACACGAAAAAAAGACATGAGTAAACCCCTTGGAAATTTGTTAAAAAATGCAACTTTCTTAATAATCATCGTAGACTATTGAATTTAACTTTTTTTTCATCAGAAAGACGAGAGAAATCGATTGCCGTTAAAAAATTTAAGCTAACTTCAAAGGCAAAAAAATTAGTCAGCCACAGTGAACATTTTTGAAAATTTACGAAAATAATTGATTTTTCAGACTTTGATCGGCCGTAGCGGCCAAACGAAAACTCCAAATTGAACGCGGTTTGCAAATCTGAGCTCCTCGTACGTCAATTAGTCGGATTAGAGATTTATAATTTTTGATGAAAACACGAAAAAAAGACATGAGTAAACCCCTTGGAAATTTGTTAAAAAATGCAACTTTCTTAATAATCATCGTAGACTATTGAATTTAACTTTTTTTTCATCAGAAAGACGAAAGAAATCGATTGCCGTTAAAAAATTTAAGCTAACTTCAAAGGCACAAAAATTAGTCAGCCACAGTGAACATTTTTGAAAATTTACGAAAATAATTGATTTTTCAGACTTTGATCGGCCGTAGCGGCCAAAAGAAAACTCCAAATTGAACGCGGTTTGTAAATCTGAGCTCCTCGTACGTCAATTAGTCGGATTAGAGATTTTTAATTTTTGATGAAAACACGAAAAAAAGACATGAGTAAACCCCTTGGAAATTTGTTAAAAAATGCAACTTTCTTAATAATCATCGTAGACTATTGAATTTAACTTTTTTCTCATCAGAAAGACGAGAGAAATCGATTGCCGTTAAAAAATTTAAGCTAACTTCAAAGGCAAAAAAAATAGTCAGTCACAGTGAACATTTTTGAAAATTTACGAAAATAATTGATTTTTCAGAATTTGATCGGCCGTAGCGGCCAAACGAAAACTCCAAATTGAACGCGGTTTGCAAATCTGAGCTCCTCGTACGTCAATTAGTCGGATTAGAGATTTTTAATTTTTGATGAAAACACGAAAAAAAGACATGAGTAAACCCCTTGGAAATTTGTTAAAAAATGCAACTTTCTTAATAATCATCGTAGACTATTGAATTTAACTTTTTTTTCATCAGAAAGACGAGAGAAATCGATTGCCGTTAAAAAATTTAAGCTAACTTCAAAGGCAAAAAAATTAGTCAGCCACAGTGAACATTTTTGAAAATTTACGAAAATAATTGATTTTTCAGACTTTGATCGGCCGTAGCGGCCAAACGAAAACTCCAAATTGAACGCGGTTTGCAAATCTGAGCTCCTCGTACGTCAATTAGTCGGATTAGAGATTTATAATTTTTGATGAAAACACGAAAAAAAGACATGAGTAAACCCCTTGGAAATTTGTTAAAAAATGCAACTTTCTTAATAATCATCGTAGACTATTGAATTTAACTTTTTTTTCATCAGAAAGACGAAAGAAATCGATTGCCGTTAAAAAATTTAAGCTAACTTCAAAGGCAAAAAAATTAGTCAGCCACAGTGAACATTTTTGAAAATTTACGAAAATAATTGATTTTTCAGACTTTGATCGGCCGTAGCGGCCAAAAGAAAACTCCAAATTGAACGCGGTTTGTAAATCTGAGCTCCTCGTACGTCAATTAGTCGGATTAGAGATTTTTAATTTTTGATGAAAACACGAAAAAAAGACATGAGTAAACCCCTTGGAAATTTGTTAAAAAATGCAACTTTCTTAATAATCATCGTAGACTATTGAATTTAACTTTTTTCTCATCAGAAAGACGAGAGAAATCGATTGCCGTTAAAAAATTTAAGCTAACTTCAAAGGCAAAAAAAATAGTCAGTCACAGTGAACATTTTTGAAAATTTACGAAAATAATTGATTTTTCAGAATTTGATCGGCCGTAGCGGCCAAACGAAAACTCCAAATTGAACGCGGTTTGCAAATCTGAGCTCCTCGTACGTCAATTAGTCGGATTAGAGATTTTTAATTTTTGATGAAAACACGAAAAAAAGACATGAGTAAACCCCTTGGAAATTTGTTAAAAAATGCAACTTTCTTAATAATCATCGTAGACTATTGAATTTAACTTTTTTTTCATCAGAAAGACGAGAGAAATCGATTGCCGTTAAAAAATTTAAGCTAACTTCAAAGGCAAAAAAATTAGTCAGCCACAGTGAACATTTTTGAAAATTTACGAAAATAATTGATTTTTCAGACTTTGATCGGCCGTAGCGGCCAAACGAAAACTCCAAATTGAACGCGGTTTGCAAATCTGAGCTCCTCGTACGTCAATTAGTCGGATTAGAGATTTATAATTTTTGATGAAAACACGAAAAAAAGACATGAGTAAACCCCTTGGAAATTTGTTAAAAAATGCAACTTTCTTAATAATCATCGTAGACTATTGAATTTAACTTTTTTTTCATCAGAAAGACGAAAGAAATCGATTACCGTTAAAAAATTTAAGCTAACTTCAAAGGCACAAAAATTAGTCAGCCACAGTGAACATTTTTGAAAATTTACGAAAATAATTGATTTTTCAGACTTTGATCGGCCGTAGCGGCCAAACGAAAACTCCAAATTGAACGCGGTTTGCAAATCTGAGCTCCTCGTACGTCAATTAGTCGGATTAGAGATTTTTAATTTTTGATGAAAACACGAAAAAAAGACATGAGTAAACCCCTTGGAAATTTGTTAAAAATTGCAACTTTCTTGATAATCATCGTAGACTGTTGAATTTAACTTTTTTTTCATCAGAAAGACGAGAGAAATCGATTGCCGTTAAAAAATTTAAGCTAACTTCAAAGGCAAAAAAATTAGTCAGTCACAGTGAACATTTTTGAAAATTTACGAAAATAATTGATTTTTCAGACTTTGATCGGCCGTAGCGGCCAAAAGAAAACTCCAAATTGAACGCGGTTTGTAAATCTGAGCTCCTCGTACGTCAATTAGTCGGATTAGAGATTTTTAATTTTTGATGAAAACACGAAAAAAAGACATGAGTAAACCCCTTGGAAATTTGTTAAAAAATGCAACTTTCTTAATAATCATCGTAGACTATTGAATTTAACTTTTTTTTCATCAGAAAGACGAGAGAAATCGATTGCCGTTAAAAAATTTAAGCTAACTTCAAAGGCAAAAAAATTAGTCAGCCACAGTGAACATTTTTGAAAATTTACGAAAATAATTGATTTTTCAGACTTTGATCGGCCGTAGCGGCCAAACGAAAACTCCAAATTGAACGCGGTTTGCAAATCTGAGCTCCTCGTACGTCAATTAGTCGGTTTAGAGATTTTTAATTTTTGATGAAAACACGAAAAAAAGACATGAGTAAACCCCTTGGAAATTTGTTAAAAAATGCAACTTTCTTAATAATCATCGTAGACTATTGAATTTAACTTTTTTCTCATCAGAAAGACGAGAGAAATCGATTGCCGTTAAAAAATTTAAGCTAACTTCAAAGGCAAAAAAATTAGTCAGTCACAGTGAACATTTTTGAAAATTTACGAAAATAATTGATTTTTCAGAATTTGATCGGCCGTAGCGGCCAAACGAAAACTCCAAATTGAACGCGGTTTGCAAATCTGAGCTCCTCGTACGTCAATTAGTCGGATTAGAGATTTTTAATTTTTGATGAAAACACGAAAAAAAGACATGAGTAAACCCCTTGGAAATTTGTTAAAAAATGCAACTTTCTTAATAATCATCGTAGACTATTGAATTTAACTTTTTTTTCATCAGAAAGACGAGAGAAATCGATTGCCGTTAAAAAATTTAAGCTAACTTCAAAGGCAAAAAAATTAGTCAGCCACAGTGAACATTTTTGAAAATTTACGAAAATAATTGATTTTTCAGACTTTGATCGGCCGTAGCGGCCAAACGAAAACTCCAAATTGAACGCGGTTTGCAAATCTGAGCTCCTCGTACGTCAATTAGTCGGATTAGAGATTTTTAATTTTTGATGAAAACACGAAAAAAAGACATGAGTAAACCCCTTGGAAATTTGTTAAAAAAATGCAACTTTCTTAATAATCATCGTAGACTATTGAATTTAATTTTTTTTTCATCAGAAAGACGAGAGAAATCGATTGCCGTTAAAAAATTTAAGCTAACTTCAAAGGCAAAAAAAATAGTCAGTCACAGTGAACAATTTTTAAAAATTTACGAAAATAATAGATTTTTCAGACTTTGATCGGCCGTAGCGGCCAAACGAAAACTCCAAATTGAACGCGGTTTGCAAATCTGAGCTCCTCGTACGTCAATTAGTCGGATTAGAGATTTATAATTTTTGATGAAAACACGAAAAAAAGACATGAGTAAACCCCTTGGAAATTTGTTAAAAAAATGCAACTTTCTTAATAATCATCGTAGACTATTGAATTTAATTTTTTTTTCATCAGAAAGACGAGAGAAATCGATTGCCGTTAAAAAATTTAAGCTAACTTCAAAGGCAAAAAAATTAGTCAGCCACAGTGAACATTTTTGAAAATTTACGAAAATAATTGATTTTTCAGACTTTGATCGGCCGTAGCGGCCAAACGAAAACTCCAAATTGAACGCGGTTTGCAAATCTGAGCTCCTCGTACGTCAATTAGTCGGATTAGAGATTTTTAATTTTTGATGAAAACACGAAAAAAAGACATGAGTAAACCCCTTGGAAATTTGTTAAAAATTGCAACTTTCTTGATAATCATCGTAGACTGTTGAATTTAACTTTTTTTTCATCAGAAAGACGAGAGAAATCGATTGCCGTTAAAAAATTTAAGCTAACTTCAAAGGCAAAAAAATTAGTCAGCCACAGTGAACATTTTTGAAAATTTACGAAAATAATTGATTTTTCAGACTTTGATCGGCCGTAGCGGCCAAACGAAAACTCCAAATTGAACGCGGTTTGCAAATCTGAGCTCCTCGTACGTCAATTAGTCGGTTTAGAGATTTTTAATTTTTGATGAAAACACGAAAAAAAGACATGAGTAAACCCCTTGGAAATTTGTTAAAAAATGCAACTTTCTTAATAATCATCGTAGACTATTGAATTTAACTTTTTTCTCATCAGAAAGACGAGAGAAATCGATTGCCGTTAAAAAATTTAAGCTAACTTCAAAGGCAAAAAAATTAGTCAGTCACAGTGAACATTTTTGAAAATTTACGAAAATAATTGATTTTTCAGAATTTGATCGGCCGTAGCGGCCAAACGAAAACTCCAAATTGAACGCGGTTTGCAAATCTGAGCTCCTCGTACGTCAATTAGTCGGACAAGAGATTTTTAATTTTTGATGAAAACACGAAAAAAAGACATGAGTAAACCCCTTGGAAATTTGTTAAAAAATGCAACTTTCTTAATAATCATCGTAGACTATTGAATTTAACTTTCTTTTCATCAGAAAGACGAGAGAAATCGATTGCCGTTAAAAAATTTAAGCTAACTTCAAAGGCAAAAAAATTAGTCAGCCACAGTGAACATTTTTGAAAATTTACGAAAATAATTGATTTTTCAGACTTTGATCGGCGGTAGCGGCCAAACGAAAACTCCAAATTGAACGCGGTTTGCAAATCTGAGCTCCTCGTACGTCAATTAGTCGGATTAGAGATTTATAATTTTTGATGAAAACACGAAAAAAAGACATGAGTAAACCCCTTGGAAATTTGTTAAAAAAATGCAACTTTCTTAATAATCATCGTAGACTATTGAATTTAATTTTTTTTCATCAGAAAGACGAGAGAAATCGATTGCCGTTAAAAAATTTAAGCTAACTTCAAAGGCAAAAAAATTAGTCAGCCACAGTGAACATTTTTGAAAATTTACGAAAATAATTGATTTTTCAGACTTTGATCGGCCGTAGCGGCCAAACGAAAACTCCAAATTGAACGCGGTTTGCAAATCTGAGCTCCTCGTACGTCAATTAGTCGGTTTAGAGATTTTTAATTTTTGATGAAAACACGAAAAAAAGACATGAGTAAACCCCTTGGAAATTTGTTAAAAAATGCAACTTTCTTAATAATCATCGTAGACTATTGAATTTAACTTTTTCTTCATCAGAAAGACGAGAGAAATCGATTGCCGTTAAAAAAATTAAGCTAACTTCAAAGGCAAAAAAAATAGTCAGTCACAGTGAACATTTTTGAAAATTTACGAAAATAATTGATTTTTCAGACTTTGATCGGCCGTAGCGGCCAAACGAAAACTCCAAATTGAACGCGGTTTGCAAATCTGAGCTCCTCGTACCTCAATTAGTCGGATTGGAGATTTTTAATTTTTGATGAAAACACGAAAAAAAGACATGAGTAAACCCCTTGGAAATTTGTTTAAAAATGCAACTTTCTTAATAATCATCGTAGACTATTGAATTTAACTTTTTTTTCATCAGAAAGACGAGAGAAATCGATTGCCGTTAAAAAATTTAAGCTAACTTCAAAGGCAAAAAAAATAGTCAGTCACAGTGAACAATTTTTAAAAATTTACGAAAATAATAGATTTTTCAGACTTTGATCGGCCGTAGCGGCCAAACGAAAACTCCAAATTGAACGCGGTTTGCAAATCTGAGCTCCTCGTACGTCAATTAGTCGGATTAGAGATTTATAATTTTTGATGAAAACACGAAAAAAAGACATGAGTAAACCCCTTGGAAATTTGTTAAAAAAATGCAACTTTCTTAATAATCATCGTAGACTATTGAATTTAATTTTTTTTTCATCAGAAAGACGAGAGAAATCGATTGCCGTTAAAAAATTTAAGCTAACTTCAAAGGCAAAAAAAATAGTCAGTCACAGTGAACATTTTTGAAAATTTACGAAAATAATTGATTTTTCAGACTTTGATCGGCCGTAGCGGCCAAACGAAAACTCCAAATTGAACGCGGTTTGCAAATCTGAGCTCCTCGTACGTCAATTAGTCGGTTTAGAGATTTTTAATTTTTGATGAAAACACGAAAAAAAGACATGAGTAAACCCCTTGGAAATTTGTTAAAAAATGCAACTTTCTTAATAATCATCGTAGACTATTGAATTTAACTTTTTTTTCATCAGAAAGACGAGAGAAATCGATTGCCGTTAAAAAAATTAAGCTAACTTCAAAGGCAAAAAAAATAGTCAGTCACAGTGAACATTTTTGAAAATTTACGAAAATAATTGATTTTTCAGACTTTGATCGGCCGTAGCGGCCAAACGAAAACTCCAAATTGAACACGGTTTGCAAATCTGCGCTCCTCGTACGTCAATTAGTCGGATTAGAGATTTTTAATTTTTGATGAAAACGTGAAAAAAGACTCAGTTAATTGATTTATTATTATTTTCAGAACTGAGAACATCTGCAACATATGCGGCAAAATTTTGGACCACAAAAGACCTTTTGGGATCTACAGACGAACTGCAGGTTTGTGCAGAAGTTGCTCCAAGAAGATTGTGTTCAAACCTGCACCCAACAGACCGAACAACGCCCCGCCCAATTTTCTAGAGTGTGGAATTTGCCATAAAAAACTTCAAGGCATTGACAATTACAAGAAACACACGAGGGGTCATAAAAATCAGTTTGAATGCGATTTGTGCGGGGCTCAGTACGCTCGTAAGCATTCGCTGATACATCACAAGAATAGCGCGCACCGGGGAACCATCCACGACTGTCCACACTGTAAAAGAAGGTTCGTACACGAGCATAATATGTTGAAGCATTTGAAGATACACGATCCGCTCTACAATGAGGACGTC